>UELW01000444.1:2130968-2730968 GCA_900490495.1 Danionella dracula
AGGACAGCCGAAAGCTCTTCAGAACTTTCAACTCACTCCTCTGTCCACCCCAACCTCCTCCAGCGACCTCTCTCACTCCAGATGACTTCGCTGATCACTTCATAGACAAAACCCTCACCATCAGCCGGCAGTTTGCACCACCTTGCACCCAATCTCAGCCACAATCTCCGACACCTTTCATGTTCGCATTCACTCCAGTCACAGAAGATCAGGTGACCAAACTCCTTCTCTCAGCGCATCCGACCACCTGCCCCCTCGATCCCATCCCCTCTCACCTTCTACAAACCATCTCACCTACCACCTGCCCTCACTCACATCATCAACTCCTCCATCACTACCGGCATTTTCCCCGACACCTTCAAGGTGGCCAGAGTCACCCCGCTTCTCAAGAAACCCACACTCGACACATCACTGGTGGAAAATTACAGACCTGTCTCTTTGCTGCCCTTCACTGCAAAACTCATCGAGCGAGTCATCTTCAATCAACTCTCTACCTTCCTGACTCAGAACAACAAACTTGATGACAATCAATCAGGCTTCAAGAACGGACACTCAACTGAAACAGCTTTGTTGTCTGTAACGGAAGCGCTACGAGGGGCCAGGGATAACCACAGATCATCTGCCCTCATCCTACTAGACCTCTCTGCAGCGTTTGACACAGTCAACCATCAGATCCTTCTCTCCACTCTTTCTGCGATGGGCATCACTGGAACTGTACTCGATTGGCTTGAGTCCTATCTCACTGGCAGATCTTTCAGTGTCGGGTGGAGGGGTGAGGTCTCAAACACTCATAACCTACTCACCGGGGTTCCCCAGGGTTCAGTCCTTGGCCCACTTCTCTTCTCCGTCTACACCACCTCCCTGGGCCCTATCATCCTCAGACACGGATTCTCCTACCACTGCTACGCTGACGACACTCAACTCTATCTGTCGTTCCCCCTAATGACCTGTCAGTAACTACCCGCATAACTGACTGCCTGAACGACATCTCTACTTGGATGAAGAACCATCACCTACAGCTCAACATGGCCAAGACAGAACTTTTGGTAATCCCAGCTCATCCCTCTGTGCATCATGACCTCACCATCCAGCTGCAATCCTCTACAGCAGGGGTCGGCAACCCAAAATGTTGAAAAAGCCATATTGTACCAAAAAAACAAAAAACAATTCGGTCTGGAGCCGCAAAAAATTAAAAGCCTTGTATAAGCCTTATAATGAAGGCAACACATGCTGTATGTATCTATATTAGCCTACTATAAAAATGACTAAGTTTGCTACGAATACATAATGAGCCTTCATGATTAAATGTTTATTTTCCCTGCAGTGCATCCTGTAGAGAACGACGCACCACGTGACTACTCTGTTGTACGATTACAATATTAATGAATTATGTTTCATTGCTTTGATGAAATTAGAGAAATGCAATAAAGAAATCAGATTTTTGATGTCATTTTTATTTTGAGGATTCCCAAAAACAACATCAAAATGGAACGTGCACAACGTGCTCCTTAACTGGACAACAAACAATGCGAAAAAACGCAGCATACATTTATAAAAATAAAACAGCAGCCTTTTGAAAAGAAGTATATAAACTCACAGGCACTTTGTTACTAAATACGTGCGTGCCTTCCCTGGAAATGTCTTTCCACGTTACTCTTATTATTAGAAAACTTCCCAACACAGAGCAAACATTCAGAGAATCCTTCCGCATCGGCACTGAATGCAAACGATTCGGTCCAAGAACCGTTGAATCCTCAGTTCTCCTCAGTTATGTTTCTCTTTTTCTCTTTGGGATCCATGGCCCTTCACACAGTCGCTGGTTTGTTTACAGCAGCCACCTGCCTGGCATCCCACCCCGCTAGAAACGTGTGTCGCGGTGATGACGCAAATCGTCAATGACAGAAATGTTGAAATTAAATATTTATTTTACACTCTTTTACAGCATTGGAAAACGTTAAGAATGTTTGTCCTCCTATAGAAACCATATTAAATAAAAAATACATTTACCTTTTTCCTTTTTCAAACATTTTTGAAAAAGCTCCAGGGAGCCACTAGGGCAGCGCTAAAGAGCCACATGCGGCTCCAGAGCCACGGGTTGCCGACCCCTGCTCTACAGTCACCCCTTCTCCTACAGTCAGGAATCTTGGAGTGCTTTTGGATGAACAGCTGTCCTTCAAAGACCACATCACAAAGACAACTCGAGCGTGTAGAATTGCACTGCACAACATTCGAAAGATCAGGCCCTTCTTAACTGAGCATGCAACTCAACTCCTGGTTCAGGCTCTGGTCCTCTCACGTCTGGACTACTGCAACGCTCTCCTAGCAGGACTTCCATTAAATACGCTCAAACCTCTGCAGATGATCCAGAACTCTGCAGCTCGTCTTATCTTCAAGGAACCGAAACGAGCTCATGTTACTCCCCTCTTCATCACTCTTCACTCGGGTTAAATTCAAATTCAATTTTGATCAGTTGATACAATTTCTATTGTGAGAAGTTGAGATAGACTTTGACGGTGTAACAAATTGCATATTGTCTCTCCCTAATGTAAGTCGCTTTGGACAAAAGCGTCTGCCAAATGCATAAATGTAAATGTAATGGTCATTGGGTCAAATGGTAAGAACAGTAGGCATTTTCATTGTGATACGACCTGCAATCAATGTTGATTTGTAATTTCGAGGAACCTTGAGTGACTTGGGTTAAATTAAAACCTGGAATGTTAAATTAGTTGGAATTAGGGTAAGTTGTTGTTGAAGATAATCATTTACAGCAAAGGCAGGATTTTGGCCCACCACTGTGGCACTGGCTTTTTGAAACTTGTGGGTTCCAACTGGATATGTCTTCACTGTAGCAGACTTTTGTCATATTGTTAATTTAGTGAGTATAGTAGTTGCATCCTCACCCTTGAGAATGTGCACTGACCAGGTGTCACCAATCACGCATGTATTTTTTTCTTTTTCACTTTCCATGTGTTCTTGGTTGTTGTGTGTGTGTCTGTGCCTTTTGTTTTGTTGAGCACATGGCTTTGTTCTGTTTTAGTGTGCCGTGTGTTTTCCAGTCTATTTATATAACCCCAATTTTTATTTTTTTTTTGGTTTGGCGTCTCTCTTTTTTTTTGCCTCTTTCCTCCCCTAATACATTGACAAGTGGTCAATACTTGCTTTGTCGACTGGATCTTCATTTTATTACTATTTAGTAAAATTTTGTTTGCTGCTTTATCCCATTGGTTTGTAAATTGTATCAATTTAGCCACAGTCCGTTCTTAATTTAATTGATCAAGTTTCTAGGTTATCTTTCTTTTTGGAAACGTATTGTTTGTACACTACATCTGCAGTACCAGAATTTAAAGAGTAAGTTATATCTCTTTACTTTTCTGGTACACTATCAATGGTTAGAGAAATTTCTGGTGATATAGAGGTACCATAGATGTTTATTTAGGTAATAAAGACTGGTTGAATAAGATTATGATTATGTTCGGCCTTTTGTGTCAATGTTTTGCAGTAGCAATTTAGATGATTTAAAGTTTTACAACTAGGCATTGTTTTTGAGTAGGCTAATCTAAACAAGTAACTCAGTTACAGAGCTCAGAAGGAGCATTGTAGATACATCTGGATAAGACAGGATACTGGGGGATGAATTTGGTGGGTGAGACTGAGCATGCAAAGAACAGATATTAAGAGATATTATCATTTTCTCTACATAACTCTTTCAGATTTACAGTAAGTTTAAAAGACACTAAGTCAAATACAAGTTTTGGTATTTCAGGACACAGATTAGTGAACAAGTACAACTCAAATAATCTGTACTAACATGATTAGTTTATAGACCTCGAGCTTTAGGTGCAGGGTGAATATGTTGCATGCTAGGTGATTGAATACAGACTGTGGTTGGTGAAGAGGCTGAGGATTGATTACATGTGCAAATAATTAATGAAAAAAGCAGGTAGTGAACAAAATTAACAGACAAGGAAAAATAAAGCATTTCAAAGTCTCAAAAGTACTTCAATCTAAATTATAGTCCTGAACCAACCAAAATTTATCCAACAAGTTTCCTAACCAAAGAAATAAAGATAATAGTAGTGACAAAAGATAACAATCGTAGCAAACTATTAGGCAATTAAAAAAATAAACGCTCAGTAAACAATAAACCAAATCTATCTTTTGCTGTAAAATAAGTACATGATTATCTTTATTGGCCTAATTTTTTTGATACTTTTAAATGTGCCAGCTTTGCATCTGAATAAAAAATTATTTAATTGTGAATAATAAACTATTTCCTCAATACATAATAAATGTCAAAGCGCAAATTCTGAGTAATATTTTGACACCAAAAATGTTAAATTCCCTTCCTCGCATATTCAACAAAGCGACCACTTATACTTTCAACACAGATGGCTTAAATTCCACTTGGGTACATTTGAAAATGTCAAGCGATACTGACACAAAGAGGAAATGTGAAGCTAGCCTCATTTGTATACAGTTCCAGCCCTCTCGCACCAAAAAAACAGGGTCTTGTCAAAGACAGATCAGAGTGTATCATGGGGTTAGAACAATGCCTTTACCCAGCATGCTTTGTATCTTGAGGTCTGACTGTTAGCTACATGAAGAGTTGGTCCAATGCAGCTGAGAATCATGCAAATTGTTAAGCCCTTAAATGAAATACATGTATGTGAAAGGCCTGTTAAGGTTTTAAGAGGTAGGAGACAGACTGAGTTTCAAATAACTCCTGAATTCCTGAGAGCTCTTGGCTGTGGCCACTGAAGCATTTACATGACTTCACATCTCTCGAAGACGTCAAGCAGGGGCTCAATTCCCTCTGAAAGGACACAGAGACTGGTGCTCTGTCTCTGTGGCTATGAAAGATCTGCCAAGAGCCGTGTCCATAAGAGAGCTTCTGAGCTGATGAGGTCTTGGTCGAGGCTGAGTGGGTAGAAGATGAAAACAACAAAGATTTCAGTCATACTCAAGTCATCTGAAGTCTTTGCTCAATTAAAGGCCTCCCAATAGCTCAGCTGATGAAGTGGGGTGCTAGCAATTACAACGTTGTGGGTTTAATACTCAGTGAAAGCAAGAACTTATCACAAGTGTCCCTTAATTGCACTGTAACTTTCTTCAGTAAAAGTGTCCACAAAAAGAATGAATGTAGATGTTATAAAAGTGTGTTTAAAGCAAATTGCTTTCAATCACCATCTTGGCAAACCATTCTTTTTTTTTCTAAATAAACCTCTACTTGAAACAGCCAGAGTGGAAAGAGGTTTACTTTAAGAGGGCATGTTATTTTTCTTAACCCTGAATTATTGTCTATCCCTTGCTCCAAATTGGCACATTTTTACCCAGTTATGGGTGTGAAATGACAATTAGTGTGTCCGAAATTGTAGTATACAAAAGATAAAGTATCCAAGCACTGCCCAGATGTGTTCTTTTTCCTGTTAGATTTTGAAATACAGATAGACGGGGCTCAATTGGCTGTTATTAGCCACAATCCGTCGTGTGTTGACAGAAGGACCCTCTTGGACCCAAACAAAGCAAGCCCTCTCTGTAATATGACTCATTTTTAAAGAAGATGCACAGAAATATAGAGATTGTCATATCAATTGATTTTAAATGACGTAATGGCAAAGAAGGAGTTAATTCATTTTACGTTTTACGTTATGATGTGTTAACACAAAAATGTTGTAAAAATAAAAGCAGTTCAATCAATAGTTCAATTTATGGAAATAACAACCAGTATGTTTGATTTAACTTATTGCAATATGTTTCAGACATATTACTGCATCAATTGTCAGAAAAAGACTGTTGTTTTAAAAGCAATAAACAGCTGCTAAAATTGGTACCAATGCAATTAAACACATGCATACACGCACACACACACACACACACACACACGCGCACACACGCACTCAAACACACGAAAAGAAAATATATTTTTCCAAAAATCAATAGGGCAGTTTAATCTTCACATTTTCCACTCATAGCTAATAAATGTCACATGAAAATTATACAATTGAAAACATTTTGGAAAAAAAATATTCTTATTAAAAACTGAATTTGGAAGCTTGAGGTCATTTTGGAGACACAAATTGTGTTGGTGAAACCAGCTTGTTCGGTAGCTCTTTAAGGTAATTCATTATCTGAAACAAAAGTATTGCACTCTATTCTGTGCGTTTCAGTAGCAATGAATTCATCTTCATGTGTGCGTAGGTGTACTGTATGTAGTGAATGCTTAATGGCTGTGCTGAGGAAGTAAAGGTACTGCAGTGTTCACAGAGGGGAGCATACGGTGTAATTATAGTGGAAGTGGTCAAGCAATTGCTTCTGTAGGTGTAGTCAAGAGGAAATGAAGATCACACCTTAGCATTAGTCGTCTGCCTGGTAGATACCTGGTATCTGACTTTGAACGCACCAATTTAACCTTCATGGGTTTGGTAAAGTTGCTTGAGCACAACAGCTCAGTTCTGCTTTTAATTTTTACAAAAGAAGAGATAAGCAAATATTGTTATATTAAGCTGTAATTCTCATCTCTATAATAAAGTGGATGTTGTGGTTCATCAGATATCATAATAAAAGGGGTTATGAACTGAAAAACTAAAGAAAATGCCTGTTAGTTTTACATATAAGACCTGATGCATTAGGGTTAGGCATTAATACAATAACCAGAAAATTCTTCTCTGAAAACTCTTTATATAAAAGTAACAACGAAAAACGGTGGACATTCCCTCCCCCTGGTGTTGATGTATCTCCACTCAGCTTTAGCATCTGTATTGTTGACCAGATTCAAACAACAGACAACCTAATAAAAATAAAGCACAGTTCAACACATCTCTGAAGTAATGTTTTTTATATGAAAGACTTGCTCAGTGCCAAGCTGTGGAGGTATTGCTTAATTTGTCCATGAGGAGGTCCTGAAACACCAAGATCGTGCGGTTCCAGCAAGTCTAGAGGGAGAAAAAAGGTTCCTGTTCGAAAGTGAATGTTTTTTTGTTTTTTTGCTGGGGATTGATCAATTGTTTTACTACACCATAAGCCAGTTTGTTAAATGAGGTATTCGTCTAAAACACATGACATGATTTAATTAAAGCTTTAGGACTCAAAATGGAACTGGAAATTTGGAAAAATTAATCTGAATAACCTGATTATCAAAAATTGTGACAGTTAACAACATTTTATGACATCATGCATGTGTGTTAAAAAGTCATCTTTAAAACAGATCAGAACAATTACTAGAAATGAAATGCAACATGAAGCATATAACTGTGACAGACAAATATATTAATTTTTCTGAACCCCTTTTCACAGTCCAAACCATATTCATAAACATTTAACTGTAAATGTGAAAGAGAAACATATTTAAGTCTTGTGTACAAAAATAAGAGGAGAACAGTGTGTGCAGCCTGAAAACATTCTGCTCGTTCTGAACTTTAATATTTCAAACTATAATAATCTTTGGTGCAGCATGTCTTTCTTTGTGGATAATGATTTAATTTGAGCTTTAATGCCTCACTTCGCTCTCAACGAGAGTATGGCGGTTCAGCTCAGAGAGAAGAGGTTCTCATATGCTTGTGAAACGCTCCCGATGCTTGTTAGTTGCAAAAAATTGCTAGGGGGTCTGAAAAGTCGCTAAATAGAGCGACAAAATTGCTAAGTTGGCAACTCTTGTTTCTGAGTATTGCACAAACCAATTCCATTTTTTAAAATTTAGTCTCTAATTAAATCGCTTCAAAAAGACAAACAAACGGAACTTTAAATCGGTGCTTCTCAATTATTTTCTGTCATGCCCCCTTAGGAAGAAGAAAACATCTTGTGCGACTATAAATAGTATAATTTGTCTATAAAATTGTTATAAGTACACCTCTGTATAACACTGTATCCTTATTAACAAATAAATATTTTAAATATGTTAAATATTTTTTCATGAAATCACTTGAGGGTCTGCTACACTTCGTGTCTATACTTCATACTCATATTCTGTACTATGTGCAAAGTGTGCATGCTCAGTGCAAACAAAACCCCTACACCACCGAGCGAATGATCTCTGTGCACACTCTGCTAATGAGTGGAGTGGTATTGCACTTTATTCTAGAATAGTAAAAAATCTAAATAGAAAAGTAAAAAAGCATGTTCCCCAAGGTCAAATGCACCCCACTATTTGAGAAGCACTGCTTCAAATAGACATGAAACAATGAGAAAACCCAGATAAATTTAGATACTCAGAACTCAGTGTTCATCTTGTAATTTTGAATTACAAGAAGGTTACGGACAAATAGGTGGCGTCCCTATGAGGAAGCAAATTAAGGCCTTTGGGGTAGTAAACTCCCTACCAGCAGATCCTTTTATGAAGAAAGAGAGAGTACAGTTTGTTTTAAACAAAGAGCAGCTCAGACATTTAATTACATTATTTATGGAGAATGCCAGGTGGACTATAATTTGAACTAAATTTAACAGATTAATTGTTTGTATTCAAGGAACAATATGGTGTTAGATTTCGCTAATACTTGGGGTCTAGAGAAGACCAAAAAGGTAAGTAAGTAGTAAAGTTGCCCCAGTCCACAGGGGCTCAATTCTGATACCCTCCTCAAGAGTCCAGTCATTGAATTCCAGTTTAATCAGTTCATCGTATGAGCTTCCGGATTGACAGCAGGGGGTTTCTGCTTGCTTAAATGTTAGTACTGTTTTAACAGGATCATGCTGTTCTAAAAGTAAATAACAGACTGTTTTAATGTAAAATAAGTTTGCCAACATTTCATAATGAATTCTATAAGCTCCCTATTGATCATTGGGTTGTATATCCATTACTGCTTCCACATATAAGTACAATCAGTCCAACAGTCATAGATATAATCACAAAGGTCTTCGAACTAGACCAACTCTCGCTTTGATCTTTACAACTTTTAACAGCAACCACCAGTTTGTTACATTTGCTTGAATTCCCACACAGAAGGTTTGAATGCAGATTTAATGATCCCTTCCTAATTGAAGACCTAAATGTGCGTTGTGTTGAAAGAAACACCAATATAAGATAACAGCATGGGGAAAAACTTCAACAACATGATGTGTTTTTAATATTTTTATAGTCTAGGTAAAGCTCTACAAATGTTTTTTTAAACAAAACATTTACAGTAGTCATAACCCCATAGTAAATGCAAAGTGTATGCAATATTTCTAAAACATTCACACTAGTCAAACAAGGAAAGGCCAACATCCCACCTAGACTTAAAAAGTAGCCGAGTTGGAATCATAAGAAGAGTCCATTATCTGTTCCATCTCTGGCTGCAAGGCATGTTTAATTGAAAGGGAAAAGGCAGAGGAGGGAATGAGTCAGGTGTTTTTCACTCGCTCTGCTCCTCCCTCCACAAACACACTCACTTTTCAATCTGTTTTGCCCTCAGCGTTGTGAGTAGGGGATCACTTCGAAGGCGAGATGTGGGTGGATGTGTCTGTGTTTGCTCTCACAGAGTCTGCCTGGTGTCACGGAGGTTCTGGAAAGAACAGAGAAAGGGAGGGGGGTTGATGTGCTGGCAAGCTCTTGGAAGACAGCTGCAGACTAGTGGGCGACCCGTTGAGAGAGTCCTAAACCTGCGCCAGCGGAAGAGAGAAAGGATAGAAAACAGATTGGAGAAACTGAATGACAGTTATTTCTCCAGACACACATCTCACACTACATGTTTAGAATGGTGGTTTAGTAAGTGATAAAACCAGTAGAATTTGGTTTGATTTTGTAACAAGCACCAAATATTGAATGTAGAATCAGTTTTTTTGTTTACTTAACCATGCTTGTTGTTCCATTTTAGTTATTGTTTATATTTATTGACTAAATCTTTCCGTGGTTGTTTTTATTTGAATTTCTTTGCAACAATTATAGCAGTTACATGAACACATTTAATATCCTAATTCATAGGTCTTCCTATTGTAGAAGGTATTCCTTTGCATATCCAGATTTTTTAGTATGTGTTGGTTCAAATCCCATCTTTTGTAAGCTCTCTTGTTTGGCTCAAAACACATATAATTATATATATAAAAAAATATTTTTTTGGACAAATCTGATGGTGATTCATTCATTATGCTGGCAAAGATATGAAAAAATATTTTGCTTACTATGCAGTATTGCAAAAACATTTGTAGAAAGATACAACATTCAAACATGTGGCAGCCTTGTATCTTTTTTCTTTAAGGAAGTGTACACAACAAGAACCCTGGATTCAAGTCAATGAACCGAAACACAGTTCTACAAAGTACACGACAAGGCAGCCAAATCACAAGACAACACACATGCACATGCATTCACGCGCACACACCTGACATTAATTTGTGGCCTCCAGATGCTCTGTCATGTCCAGAAGAGGCCATTCCGCAGTCCCAAGAATTAAGGAGATGGGGAGGGTTATCCAAGAACAGTTGACCCTAGAGACCATACTCTGTTACACTGTCCTTAGATAAAAAAAAAAGCTCTGTGATGTTTTTTACATTTGATTTGAACTGTATTATTACTTGATATGTTTTAAAAATCAATTTCCATATATATTAAATATATATAATGAAAAAATCTGATAAACAAACAAGTGAAAAAATAATTCTCAGAAAACAACAAACAGTATGTTCACACCAAGAGTGAAACTTACATAATCAAAAGATTGATCATAGATCAAACACTGTGTCTCATTTATGACTGTGTTGACATTTATAATAGATCTTCATTTTCTTGTCAGCTTAGTCCCTTTTAATTTTTAGCAGAATGAACCACCAACTTATCTAGGATATGTTTTATGCAGTGGATCCCATTCCATCCTCAACCCAGCACCAAGAAACATTCGCACGCACTCTTTCACACTACACTATGGACAACTTTTGTTTACCCAATTCACCTGTACCGGATGTCTTTTGACTTGTGAGGGAAACCAAAGTAAACCCACTTGATCACGGGGAGAATTTATAAGAGAATTTATATAGTTTTTGTAGAACTGAAATCCATCAAACAACAAAATGTATATGACTGATTAACAGTGATCATCAGTGATCGTCAGTGCATGACTGCTTTGTTACCGCAGGAAAAGTGTAAACCTAACACTAATTGTTTACAACAAATTCCTTTCTGAAATTTGTAATGAATGTTGTTTGGTATGTTTATTTTGGATTACATTTTCTAGGACTTCTGCCTGTCCATGTTTTATAGGTTTTATTGGTTGTCCCTCCCTTAGGCTTCTCTGGTATAATTTTCTTTTTTTTTTTTTTTTTTACAAAAACAACTCTGACAATAGTCGTAGACTTTTGCATGCTTGTAATTGAGATCCAACTTAAATAGCAATTAATAACAATAATATTGTTGTTAATTAAAAATTAATTGTTAATTAAAAGTGTTAACTTTGTTACTAGTCATTCAAGGTTTGTGATTTTATCACAACTGAAAGTGATGGGAAGTTTCGTTCATTTTGGAGACTCGGTTATTTTGACTTTCATTGACTAAACAGAAGTCCTCTTTGAACGATTCGTTCTTTTCGTTCATTCATTAAAAAAAATATTTTCTTAATCCCCTAACAATATACTTGTACACAGGTATGACAAAGACCCCAAAACCAAGCAAAATACATTAATAAGACAAATGAAACTAGCTTACCTACGTCTTTTGATTATCAACACACTAGTAAACACCTCTTCTGATACTTTCAAAACATCGACATTTAGGAAGATCCATAATGTGCTCGCTGGGTACAGTAAAAAAAGCTTTGGTAATAATTTTGCCAAAACACAAGAAATGTCAGCACAACACTGCGTGAAATACCATCACATGTGAACGCAACGATGTCTAACATCCAGGCTCTGAATCTGATGGAAATTATTGAAAACAATAAGAATGAGTTGATTCAAATGAGCTGTTCTTTTCTATATCCAGCTCTGGGTCCATTTGAAAGCAATCGTGGGATTTGACGAGATGGAGCAAATGAACCTTTCCTTAGCAAGAGTAGTTCCTCATGGCTCACTATAAAGATTCATGAATAACACATCACTAACAACTTGGGAAAGTTTGAGAAAAAGTGCCCAAACGAACCAATTTGAACAAGTTAGCAAAAAAAATAAATAAATGTAAACGACCCTTCTTAAAATATATCTAACATCTAATATAGCTCTAATATTTCATATCTTATTCACAAATTTAAGTCTCTTCTGAAGTTAATGTGAGCAGGAAACTAAATAAATGTTTAAACAACCCTCCTGAATAAAAGAGCACAGGCTGTTTGCCCTTACACTCTTTGCTTGCTCCAGAATGATTCCTTCAGCCTAATTGAACAGCAAAACAGCCTGGTAGATGCTTAATGAACAGTGAAATCAGGTTGTTACAACTTGGTCATGATGTGGAGGAGCCCCTATTCCATTGAATGCTTTTAATATTTGTAGAAATTTGTTGCATTTTCCAGGAGATAACTTCTAGAATGTTAGACACAGATGAGTAGGTAGATGTGTGGCAGTCCTGTTCCAGTACAGAGGTGAAAGTATTGTTGACTGCATAAGCAAGCACACTGGCAGGAAGTCAATGGCAGCAGTGGTTTAGCAGGTCCGCTGCCCGTCTGCCAAATGAAAGCCTATTTCTCATGCATAGACTGAATCCAAATGCATTTGCAGCTCACACATGAGTATCCTGCCCCTTCTTTCAAAGCACTTCCTGTCTTCACCAGGCCTCTAATGCACCATTGTGTGGAGAATAATGCCAGCGACTGCTGACCAGACAGCTGTGACTTTAAAAAGCGCCATCAAGCACACTGATAAGGTGTTCAGAGAAGAGTTGCCAGCCATCAAATCATTCCAAGCGGCAACAATAGATATAGGGGGGAAGAATAGAGATTCACAATCAGGAGATAATGGAAATAATGGCTCCTTCTTCTGGCTTTGATCATGTAAATATAGTGGTCAGAATCTGTATAGTCTAGACTTTACTTAATATCTAAATCTAAAACAATCAAGAAGACCATGAAACAATGTGCAATTTTTATGGGCAAAGTCTAGTAAAGCAGTTGTGGTATCGGGGATAAGGTGATTGACTAAGGTGATTGGAAGGTTGTTGGTTCGATCCCCTGATACACGGATTTGAAGGTAGTGTGAGTGGTGAAACACTTGCTCTCTACCTTCAACAACCACAGCTGTGGTGCCCTTGAGCTAGACACCAGTTCCTAAATGCTCCCCGGGCAACGCAACCATGGCGTGTTTGTTCACTGCTGTGCGTGTACACTTGGATGGGTTAAATGCAGAGCATGAATTCCGGGTATGTGTCACTCCATATCTGGCCAACTGGTCACTTTCACTTCACATTCATTTCAAGTTATTTTTTTGAGGTCATCACAGCTGATCAACTGAACAATTAAGTTAAAAAAAAGAAAATAATCAAAAGGAAAACAGAAGGTTTTTAAATTCTCACAGAGTGGAAGAGCTTATAGTTGCTTTTTGAAAGTTGTTAGTGTTTCTGCTTTTCTGACTGCGTCAGGGAGACCCACCAGCTAAGGACAGTGAATGACAAAGTTCTGGTAAGCAATCTTCTGCCTTTTTGAGAAGGCACCTTAAGACGCTGTTCCTTCTCTGTGCAAGCTTCAAGAGTGCATTTAAGATTTTACAAGCGTGGGATTACTGGCATGGGCTGATATAGAGATGGGTTTGTCAGTCTGCATCAGTGGTGTGGCAGACATAAGAGGGAATTTTGGAGAAATCCTGCTAGAAGAGCATTAAAGTAGTTCAGTCTAGATGGTTTGAGAGCTCAAAATGCAAAAATGTCCAAAAAAAGGTTTTTGTTTTTCATACAAATGCTATGAGTCTAATTTTATCCAATCCAAAACAGTAAAGTTCATGTTGGTAGACCTTAAGACAGACAAAACAGGGTCTGTTAAAAAGCCAGAAAAAACTTCAGAACAATGAAGTTCAGATACTGATTTAGGCTGTGATATAAATGGTCACATATGAGTCTAATAAAATAAATCTGTACTGAATCCGATAAAAGTTAATTTATTTGTTAAAATTATTCTTTTATAAAAAGGTATTTGCTGGAAAGTACTAAAGTATTATCATCCACAATGAAATACAAACTTTAACAACTAAATACAATTTATATTTAAATATTCGAAATGGTTAAATATAAAAAATTAAGTGCGCTACAAAACGTTTGCTTCCAACATTGTTGCTTTCTTTTATAAAAATTTGAAAATTATCATTAGTCAATATCAGTGCTAGCCAAATGGTTTAGTTGGTGCCTATTTCACCTTCTGGCACACCAGTAGGTGTAGTAGGTCCACATAATCCAAGAGAACAACTCTGACCACCCATAGTGGTGTTCTTCTGTTCAGCTTTGCTATGAAACTTATCGTACCCATTACCCAACCTGTAACCCCTTATATTTTGAGAAATGTTTTACTTTTTTAACAGCCAACAAAAATATCCCTTCTGGAATTTCTGATAATAACTTTCTAAATAGGGGTGAATTTTGAGATTGGGGTGGTTCAAGTCATTCACAAGACATAATTTAAAATAGATCAAACCCATGCAAAAATGCTCTTAAAATTTCATTTTTGTCATTCAGAAATGCCATTGAGTCTGTTTTGATCCAATTCAAATGTCAAAAAACAGCAAGTCAGATAAGAATTCAGGTTTTTCAGCATGTCTATATTTGTGCCTGGAGTCTCATAAATATAAAGGGAGCAGGGAGTTACAGCTTCAGCTGATGGACAAGGATACAAGCTGGCAGAAATGACCCGTGCCCTGTGCACAGGCACTTAGCCAATTTTAATTATGCATGTCATGCGTATACTGTCCAAATAATCCTGTAAGTGTATCAATCTGAACAAACACTATTTACAGCCATGTCCCTATGGGAGTAAACTCCCCTTTCCAGGATGAGGATGAAAAGAGTAACCAGAAAGCGTAGACGTCAGGCATGGCACTCTGCTTCAGATGACTGCTGATAAGAGCCTAATGTTCATGAGTCTTGGGAGAGTAGTCATGTCAAAGTGTTGCAGTACGTCACAGAAGATGTAGCCCTTTTGTAAAGCCTTTAGAGGAGCGACTGGTTATCTCAGTCGAGACTATAGCCTGCAGCCAAGGGGTCATGGTGTGAGTCTGTGCATCTGTTTTTGAGATATCTACAAAAGAAGCTGTTTATATGGGGAATTGAATAACCTGCTTTTTCACTGAATATATTTTGATAAAGGAGTGAGCTGTGACTTTAACCTTTTAATTGCCACACCAAGAAAAAAGGCATTGAAAAAGTACGCGTTTGTATTTCTTGGTGATATTTCTTATCACTTACACCATTTTTTCCACTTCTAATATTTTTCTTAAATATTAACGACTACCAAATGCTTGATATAGCTTTTTTTTGTAAAAGTACCAAACATATATATGAAAATCCACCAAAATTAACTTTAATGCCAATTTATTTTAACAGATTTTTAAAGGTTATAGATATATAGGTATATAACTTGAATTCTACTCTACATTACCCCCACCCCCCAAAAAAAATGTTATGATGCAAAAAAATTGTTAGATGCATTTCCAATTGAAAAATGTGAAAAAAAGTTCATTTCTTTCAGCTTTCAGCATTTTTTAATTTCAACAAAAATTTATTCTATCATAAATATAGGAGTAAGAATGACAAATAAATTTAAAATATAATAAACACCTAAGCTTGTTCAAATTGGCACCAAAGGCTGTCTAATTATATTCTCTTTAACTTTAATTCCAAAAGCTCTAACCTAAATCCAAAACCTAAAACTGCTTTCTGTAAAATATCGGCCTACCTGAGCAGTCTCCTATCACAAAATATTCCGGCTCGCTCTCTTTGATCACAAGAAGTAGGACTGCTGATCGTTCTGTAGATTTGTAAATCCACCAGAGGGTGAAGAGCGTTCTCATAAAAAGCTCCAAGACTCTGAAACAAACTCCTGAATGGTGTCCGTAGCTCAGCTACACTCACAGACTTCAGAAATAAATAAAAAACATATCTGTTTAATCTAGCATTCGAATAATTGGCGCCTGGTATGTGCCCAAAACGGATATGGTGTCTGAGCGCTATAAATATACAAACTGTTGAAAAAACAATGTAGTTCAAAGTGCCCATCTGGCTTATCCCCATCATTTATCACTCATATTGCAGCTGATGCTGATCACCTGTTTGTTGTCTGTGTTACATTGTTCTTAACCACTGTTAGTTTTTTTTTTTTTAGGAATTCCTATTTACTCTACCTTATCCACACTAGGGCTTTGTGATGCAAAAAAAAAAAATCTACTATATACAAACATATTGATTGATTGATAACCTGGTTTTTATGCTGCTCTATAATACATTGATCAATCTAATTGATAGGCATTTTAACAACAATGTTTTCTTTTATTTTCATCCATCCATCCACCTTCTTGTCGGCTTAGTCGCTTTAATTTTTCAGGGGTCAGCACAGCCAAATGATCCGACAACTCATCTGGCATATGTTTTACACATAAACACTCATTCACATTATACATTGTCTTTGGACTTGTGGGGGAAACCGGAGCACCCGGAGTAAACCCACACGATCACAGGTAGAATTTGCAAACTCCACACAGATTTGCCACCTGACCCAGCCAAGGCTCGAACCAGCAACCTTCTTGCTGTGAGATGACCGTGCTACCTTCTGAGCCACTGTAATGTCCACGTATTCTAAATTCATTCAACTAGTTTTTTTAATTATTACCAATAAATTATCTTAAACTTGAAAGTCATTCAAAATCCTTATTGTATTTTTCATCCTAACCCAAGCAAACCTTAGTTGTGTTCATCAGCATCATGGACAGAAAAAAGGATATCTTGATTTTGGAAAGACACTTATCATTCTGTTATAAAGTAAGAAGACACGTTTAAGGCTTGAATGAATATGCACAAGACCCAACAGGTTTAGTTGCAAACTGTGTGAAAAACAAGATGTATGAAAATTTCGATGTACTATGTATTGTACATGTAGTGCAGCAACCATATTATGTAATGACTTACAAGTTAAAATGCTTTGGAGACCACATACTGCTTCATGATAAAGTGAGGAATTCACCCAAAAAACACAAATCTGACTTTATTTCATGGTTTCATGAACCTGTTCATCTACGTTCAATACTCTCTTACCCACAAATTTTTTTGTTAAGTGTTAAGTAGAGTCAAAAACAATGATACAAATACAGTTTTCATGAGAGCTTTGAATTTACTGTTTAAATCACTTACTTAAATATTTGTTTCAACTGTGTACTGGTGATATTTTTTTCATGTTTTTTTTAGGTTTCTTTTGAAATTAATTTAGTTTTTGCAAATCTGGTTTCAAAGCCTCTGCATTTGTCCGTCTATGCAAATCTACCTCCTACATAATGTTACCTCAGTGCACACTGCAAGAACAGAAACGACAGCACATCATCACACACACAAGACAGCAACTACTCTCCCCTTGCTTTGTTTTATTAAAGGATTGTTTTAAGGCTCTTTTGTTGCATTAAATGGGTTTTGCTGAATGTGCCTGCAAATAAAAAGTCATGTCGTTACACCATCCATGCTGTGCTTTTAAAATTTTGCTGATGTTGAAGAATGCTGCGTGACTGAAACTCACAGTTACTTATTCACCATCTTGCATTAGCTCCTTACATTTATCAATGTTGTCATGTTTTTGCATTATTCACAAAACATCTTAAAAAAGGTCTTAAATGCACTTATTACTTGTTTTGTCCTCACATTTAAATGGTACATTGTAAAAGTAAAACCGCTGATGTGCCTTATTTTAACTTTTGAACTGGACTTAAGTTGAACTTTTGCTTATGCTGTTCTTGAATGTTCAATTTTATGGAAAGTGCCATTTTACAGCAGAAAGTACAATTTTGAGGAAAATTGCCTTTTTCTCTTGCACTTTTTTTATCTTCAGAATGATAGCCTTGAAGATGTTACTCTGTCTTTGGATGCATACAAGCACTGCTCTCTCTTTCAATGATGCACACTATCCTTTTAAAAGTGTCTTTCCTTTGTGTTTCATAAACATGTAATTTTAATAGAAAAATGTTGAGTTGAGTAGTATTTGCACTAACAGAACTATTACTAAGTCCCAATCATTGCTAACCACAGTCAAGTCGTGGAACATGATAAGCATTCACAACAAAAGAAAAGCAATGGTACATGATTGACTTTTAATGTATTTTTTATTTTTAAGTAGCATATATACAGATATCCTGTGTGAACGTCACCCTGTTTATGAAAGCAAAGCAAAGTAATGCAAAAAACAAAACATAGTTTATAGTCTTGCCTGGTAGTTCTTTATTTAGCCACACAGTGATTATAATGACTGAAATCACAAGTAATGTGAAATAAAGTCTCTTTGTCAAGAACATAACATACTTTTTTAACAGTATGACATTTGGACATATAAGAGTTAAGGCAAAACTAAAACAACATTGGTAGTTTCAAGACTTGGAATACTTTGGTTTTAAATAAAACTAGTTTTCTTACAGCCAGCGCCAAAGAGTTATGAGCTCTGGAAAATGGGTCTTCCCCTTTAGTGGGTAAAGCCAGCCTCTTAACCCTGGTTGGACAAGTAGCTAATGTTAGCAACTATGTGGTGCATTTGAGGAATGAGGACTAAACAGAGATGACAAACCCAGTGATGACTTTTACATAGAACTAAACAACAACGTCACTCTCTAAATAATCAAAATTAGAAACTAAATAACAGGACATTCAGAGGCTCAACGGGCTTGGACATCAAGCTAACTTTAAAAAAAAACTTATGTCACTTATCCAGATTGAGCCTTTGTTTACTAAAGCTAAAAACTACAAAATGGTTAAAAAATAGGATGTCACGGTGTGCAATGGGTAGCATAGTCATCTCAAAGCAAGAAGCTTGCTGGTTCGAGCCTTGGCTGGGTCAGTTGGCATGGAGTTTGCCTGTTGCCTGTTGCCATGTGATTGTGTGGGTTTGCTCCGGTTTCACTCACAAGTTCAAAGACATGCAGTACAAGTGAATTGGGTAAACACAAGTATAAGTGGGAATAAGTGTCTGTGGGTGTTTCCCAGCAATGGGTTGTGACTGGAATGGCATCTTCTGCGTAAAACATATACCAGAAGAGTGGGCAAATCATTCCGCTGTGGCAACACCAAAAGGGACAAAGCCACCAAGAAAATGGAAGGATGGGTTAAAAAATACTGTTCAAATTGTCAATGAAATCCTTAGCAAAAGAGTCTGCATATATCACTGGGTTGCCCAAAACCATCAAAAATCTTCAAAAACAACTTAGATTCAAGGCTGGTTATAATATTTCCCCAGCGGCTTCCTGAAGCACCAAGCTAGTGTTGTACTTGCTTTTATGGTGACTTTAAATCATTGCTTTTTTAAATGCTGAGCAGGTGTCTTCTTAGGCGATAAGCAGTAGAATGAAGAGACGATATCCCTTTGTATAGAGCTTGGAGAATTCAAGTAACGGTTGGATTGCAGAAATTCAGCAATGGTCTGTTCTGGGCCTAATGAAACTATGGTTCAATTCAACACAATTTCTTCCATTTGAGATTATGTTGGAGTCTCTGTTCCAAGAAAAGCACAGCACAAATGCACTAATAATAAGAATACGAGTTCACATAACTATACATTTTTTACAAATGGTTTGGTATGATTTTCTCTATTTTCACTATATAGTACTGCTGCCTTCATTCCTAACATAGCTCGTTTCCCAGACTCAAATTTGATGTTCAGACACACAATAAAAATCTTGTCCCCATAACAAATAATACTGAAGTTCACATTTACTCTAAATGTTTATACAGATTGAACTGCTGAAAATTGGTTTGTTAGCTCACTCTCTCACTCTCTTTTCTCTACATACATAAGACTACGAACATAAAAACCCAAGCCCCTAAAACCTGTACTTTAGTCAAGACAAGATGTCTCGTCTCCCAATCAGAATACTTAAACTGCAATCTTAAAGTAGATACTAATTTGCAGAAGATAATTTACATATTTTTAGTGTCTACAGTCTTAAACGCACTAAAACATCATGTGATCGGAGTCGTTAGAAAATATTATTAAAATAAATACAAACATCTCTCCATTGCTATTATTATTTCTGTGCTTCTACTTTAAAAACTAATGATATTATATTGAGGCTCACGTATGGGTCCAAGAGAAAACTCCTTCTGCCTGAGCGCAATGAATTGTGGGTAATATACGGTGGTTAATCGCCCATCGATTTGCAATTCAGAATCCAACCGGGGAAATACCATGGTTTGGAATGTGCTAATTTTAATTTTGCACCCTTAAAAGAATAGATAGTGTGCCAATTGAGGCAAACAGAGAAAGTTAAAATTTGTTTAATGATTGTAACCAAAGTCTGGAGCATGGAAAAATGTGGCAATAACATCCTTTAAAAAATCGTACATAACTTCGTCTTCACGACAAGAAATACAGCAATGGATGCGTATTTAACATCACCCAGGGTTCAACATCTGCTGAAAAGAAAGCTTGTCAAACATCTGAACAAGTGCTTCTTGAAAGCACTTAAATCTTATTTTTTGA
Source organism: Danionella dracula (assembly GCA_900490495.1). Classification (NCBI taxonomy): domain Eukaryota; kingdom Metazoa; phylum Chordata; class Actinopteri; order Cypriniformes; family Danionidae; genus Danionella; species Danionella dracula. Next base: position 2,151,500 of record UELW01000444.1, read on the forward strand.
GAAAGAAAAAAGTCCCTCATTTTCCCCACATTTGCCCTTCCGAAAGGAAGATTGCTGCCAGCATCTGTCCCACTTTCCAGATGTTGAAAAAGATTTGCCATGTTTCGAGGTGGCAGATGCTCCATTATGTCAACCCCCGCTAAACGTTTCCTCTTCAAAATTATAACTAGCTTCGTCTTTCTCTATACCATCTAATAGGCTTAGAAAATAAATGGAGGATTTAAATAAATCACAAGCAATAACTCTCCTCTCCTCCTCTCCCTTAAAATCCATTTAGGGATATTAGAGACCACCCTCTGTAATATTGACAGCTATTTAAAATATTTATCCTTGGTTTAGACAGCTCAGCGAAATTATTATAAAATTTCATATTCATGAATTGTAGACGAATTGTAGGTGAGTAGGCAATTTGCAAGGTGTCCATGTGCATCTTCTTCCCTACTAGACTGGCATCACCTTTAATCACTCAGATTAATCTTTCAGCCTTTCTTCATCGAAGGAGGGTTGTATTTATCAGGAAAACTGCTTCAACCTGAATGGTTTCTATGTAATGCGTCCTCACCGTTATTCAAAAGTTAAACTAATTTTGTAGGATTTTATGACTCACGTTAAGTCTTGATGCAACCCATAATCTAGATTTAAGTTTCTCACCTGGTGTGACAGTTTTAAATTAAAATAAACTTTTCTAAAGTCTTGATTTAGTTTGACTCCATCAAAGTCATTTGATACATGATGTAATTACCGCCAGGATAAACTTGATGACACCTGCACAGTTATGATCTTGGCTTTGCTTTGCTGCTCCTGCCAACTATGGCTCTCTTTGCTTTGAAAATGTAACCTTTTTTCAATTTATACATTTTTGGTTATTTTTCTTTTAAAAGATGGGGGACATTTTTTGATTGAATTTGGTAGTTGTCTTCTTTTGCATCTTTGTCTTCTGTCAAAAAATATCTTTTGTCAAATCTTTCCAACTAATTTTGGAAGGGTAGTGTTTATCTCAAAATACAATTCCGATGTTTAATCTGAACCTGCAACTGGAGAATAAAAATAAATGAAAAGTGGTATTCCTAAAGGGATAAAGAAATGAATATCGTGATCTGAATTCATTTGTATTGTTATGTGTAATGACAGTCACAGGCTAGAGCAGCACTAAGGGTCTGAAAATCAGTGCATGTAACAAAAATCTTATTAAAAAGCGCTGGTAACACTTTAGATCACATCCTGCTAATTACAGGGTAATTACTGTGTACTTACAGGGTAGTTAATGTGTAATTATTGATTAAATACTGTGTTACACCGTACTTATATGGTAAGTACTGTGTAAGTTCAGAGTACCTGTATGGTAATTGCAGAGTAACTACAACATAACCACTTTTCATTTACATGTACTGCGTACCTATGGGGTAGTTACTGTATAATTACTGTTTAATTACTGAGTAATTATTGTTAATAGCTGTGCACTTCCCCTTATTTGTAATTACATTGTAATTATTTTGTGTAGTTATTTCTATTTTTCTACTCTGGGTAAGTGCTATAATCTAAAGTGGAGCTTATTCTAACTGCACTGACTGCATCAAATAATATGCTTATAATATGAAACTATGCTCTTATATGCTGATTTATTTTTCTTTGAATTCAAGCGGTTTGGAAAAAAAGAAAATATGGGGAACCAAAAGAAACTCCTCCTGTTTTCTTTTGCATCTCAGTTAGTGGTGTTCAAGGTGTTTTTTAAAGTACTTGTAATATTTTTTAATGTGGACAGTTCTTAAGGATTTGAATATATTTTTGCAATTATTTTATTGTCTGCAAAAATTGTATATAAATTATGCATTATTAATCTTGTAACTAGTTACTTATTACGGAAAAAGAAAGAGCAACAAGTTACACTATTGTGTACCTGTAAAAAGTAATATATTACTGTAAAGTAATATGCTACTCCAAACACTGGTTATCAATAACTTAATTAATATAGACTACAAAGGGAAATACATGTAAAGTGTTCAATCTGTTAGACAGAGAAATGAAGACTGATTGAATCTGTTTTTTTCTTCATCCCTGCATCAAACCTGGGATCAGAAAATCTCCTTTTTCATTAAAGTTAATCACAAAAAGGATCTTTTTCTAGCAAATGTTCATAACACCACATTGTTTACATGGCTACGTTATTTCAATTTATACTATGCAAACAAGAGTGTTTTTAGCTCCAGATGTTTTTTTTATTATTATTAAACGATAGGAATTAATGCAAGCAGCTGCTAAGTATACAGAACCTAAACATCACTTCCGATATTTAAATTGAACACGAATCAGCACACATGCATAATTAAAGAAAGGTAAAACCAAATATAATTTTTGGCTCTTACATTTATATCCTTAAACTACTGCTCAACCTGTTGTTTTGAGAAACTAAATGACTTGGCAGAATGGACAGTTATCTACAGCTGGAACAGCAAGCATTTAACCTCAGTTCATCACATCAGCCTGCCCACTCTAATGAGCAGCCAGAGCTAACACCCCCAGTCCACTGTGCACAGACAGGTGCCTGGCCACTCTGTGGGTAATGCAGCAGATCACCAGTGCTTCTCTCCAGATGGATGCCTGCTCAGTGGCTGCCTGCTTTATGAGTGCTACATGAAGATTCAGCCTCCTGAATGCAACCTTCCTTCAGGAGACACTCGTGTGTATCTGCCTGCCCTCCGCTTCAGGCACAGCCTCAAGAGAGCCGAGGTTACAAAGTAAGATGAATGGCTGTCAGTCATCACTCTAAAGGTTTATCAAGCTTAAATTGTGACTGAGTGCTTTCATAGGATGTGGCGAATAGGTGCTGTTCCCAAAAGAGCAGAATGTCAATATGATATGATATCAGCCTTGTTCTATCTGTCCTTTTCCCATCCATTCCACATGACTCCTGGAATAAGTTTTTTTGTGGGTTCTTTGGAATGGGCACCCATGCTGTTACAAAACACATTTGCATTGGCTATTTATATTTCATATTAATAACACAAACTCACATGTCCACAATAGAATATTTTACCACCAAGTGCTCAAACAAACCAAACCAAAACAAAAAACAACAAACAAATATCCAAATGCCATTATAGTGTCTATCAATGTTACTAGCTCTGTGTTCATAAGTTAGGGTTAGGCTTAGGGTTAGTGAATTTGCTCGCAATTAATCCCTCTAATATCTCTCGAATCTACATTGACCGTCAGACAGTTACTTTGCATAAACTTCATGAATATGCAAATCCCTAACCAATAGGTGATTAACTGGGGAGTGGTTACGAAGTTTGCCGAATGAAAATCTCCAGAAAGCCGGGGGTCGAAAAGGAGGAGATTAAATGTGATTTTAATTAAATATAGAGAGTTTCAAATAAAATGATCACATCTTCCATACAAATAGACCAATCTTGGCAAAAAATGTTTAACTCTACTGGGACACTTATCAACAGCACTGCACATGTGCAATTTGTTATTCTGATCACCTAAGATTGGACAGGGTCTCCAGAGGACTTCTCCAGGGCTTAATTTACAAGAGATTTTACAACCTCATCTATACTTCACATTTGTGAACTCAGGTCACTCGGGTAAATGATTTTTTTTTCTCACACATTTTGCTCTTCTTTAGCCCTTGATCTCACTTCATTATACACTTTTGGAAATGTCCTGTTTAATAGTTACAAATCATAACAATTCATCTTGAACAATGGTAATGGTAAATCTAAAGGGTTTTGATTAAAAATTATAAACACAGTTAGTAGCACTGCTGCCTCTCAATCAGAGGGATAGTTTAAGACAGGCTGGGGGCCAGCAGCTCCCTGAGTGAAGATTATATGTTCTGTTCATGACTGCATGGGTTATGTTAGAGTGCTTTGGTTTATTTAATCAGTCAAAAAACATGTTTCAGGTTAATTGAAGACCAGATTTATCTTAGGAGTGAATTTAGCTGTGAATGCAACTCTGTGATGACGTAGGGAACTGCACAGGGTGTACTCTGCCTTTGGATAAAAAGTTTTAGCACCAAAAGAACATGACATTGAAAATTAGTTTTTTTTTTTTCAACATTAGCAAAACACCTACATTTCAGGAACAACGCACAATGGGTTACCACTACAAATATGTTGCTGAGGCTAAGGAACATCTCGACTTGCATAACCAGGGAAAGTCTGGGTGTGTTGGCTGCTTTTTTAGTGTATTTACCCATGAAAATGTTTGACTGAAAAAAAAAAACTACCAACGCTATGTCATTTTGCATAGCGTTCCAGAGCAGGGAAATGTCCCCTCCTTAACTGACCGACATGCAACATGATAGCTATGGGGAAAAAAGTCACAAGAGATGAGAAATAATGCAAAATTACAAGTATAGATAAAAAATCGTGTATAATATAATCGAGAAGGCACACAGATAGTAAAATAATCTTTTCTAAATCATACACCTGAACTTAGTTTCCATGCAACACCACTCTTTCTCTTGGAAATACAAACAATATCAACCAATCAGATCATGACTTCAGGATTATTGAAAAAAAGTACCAAACCCATCAAACTTTAGCAAACCTTCTGTGAGCATGAGGTCTGAGGCAGGAAATAAAGAACTCGGTTGTAACATATTATTGTATGTTAACTTTCATTAATGAGTTCTCTCAATGACTTTTCCCAAATGCTACTTAATATGCAAAATGATATCATCCAAAGTAACTTGAAAACTTGGAATTGTTTTGACCTAAACTTCAAGTCAATGTGTTCTACTTATCCCAAATTAAAACAAATTCTCAAATATAGTTTCCCTTCGCATGACTTATATTATAATTTACATAACTATTTACAATCATACAAATACAAATTATGTACATATAACCACAAGTTTGCGGAACAACATTTTTTCCAAGTACTTGTTTAATCAGAATATCCGCACCTGGCGGGTTTTGACGCTCATTGACCACATCGTGATGCGTCAACATCTCACATTTGACCTAAACGGTTCCATCACGTGGCACACAACCCTCGTGCCTTCTGTGTCGAACCCGCACCATTTATAGCCTCGCAGTAACCTACAATCTTATTATGAGATTTAACTTTGACCTAACTGGACTTGTGGATGAGCAGTGCTCCAGTCCCGCGCTCCAATTCAACCAACAAATGACCGAAAGTGTATTTGGACGCTGCCGCTGATGACACTTTCAACTTCTCTGCCATTTCTCCGTCTGTGCGGAATACATAAAAGCGCTGCTTTGAATTAATCACTCGCTCTTTAATGGATCTTCGAGGATCGCGCTTGACGCAGTGAGGAGCTGCAGCTCTGTGTTCTGTGGCCAGGAGGAACCTTGTGCTTTTTGCCCCCGTCCGGCGTCTACTGCCTCATTGAAAATGTCAGGGGGGTACATAGTGACATAGGGACCCTGGTTTGCTTACAGAGAGACTCTTGCTTCGCTCCACGGAAGAGGTGAGTGAGCGTTGCTTTGGAATGTCGCGTCTGCGTCGCTTAAACGCTGATTTGGTCGGACGAGAAATGGAAGGAGTTATCAATGTGGTTTATACGAACGTGTATTTGCCACAAACGTCTTGTTTTGTGTTGTCTTACTAAAATATTGGGTGATTTTTTTGTAGTAAACAGGTGGGAAAGACGAGGCAAAGTGTTTAATTGTTTACAGCTAGCCGATTTTTTGTGCGTTAAGTCGAGTTTTTCGCGCGTTTTTTCTGACGTTACTTGGGCACGTCTTGCCTTGTGAATTTGTTGCAACTTAGGTGATTTGTATTTGAGAATTGAATCGGTCTTTAAGTACTCCGCGATAGTTTTGTTGGAATTGTTTTCATCTCCTAAAACGACAGAGATGACTTAAATCTCGAGCTTTTGTTAACGTCTTCAGATTGTCGTCAAAGTCTGTAGGACCATGGAGAGCGACCGAGTGAGCTTTGCCGCTAGAGTTCGCTTTCAGCCATAAAAATAACCCAAGTTTCAGTAGACTTTATAGAATATATCCCCTTGGTACTTTTATACTCACTTACCTTTGATATTAAAGAACACAGAGAACCATAGGTTTGTGCAAGTTCTTCTAAAATGGTAATGAATTAAATTTTGCCACATTGAAAACTAATGTAAGTACCTACCATTATATCAGTAGTTGTGAGGAATGGATGTCTGAGGACTGAACGTTCAGAACGCTAAATTAAGAAATCATTTGAAGCCAGAGCTCTGATAAATTATTCAGTGACATAATAATTGAGTTAAGATTGAATACAAGGAAGTCAAGTACTTTGGTTCATGTAATTTAAAGACTTCAGCAATGTATTACCTCCTAATTTAGTGATTTATTTAAACTTTTATGCAATAAAGACAAAGTTGGAAGACATAATGTTTTAAGCTTTTTTCCCAGTAAACTTTGAAAATATGACATTGCCGCTTCAAAGCTGTTTAACGGTTTAGGGTATGTTTTAGCAGCTAATTATGAGCATCAGTAACAGCACAGTTCGTCAGCGAGGTTGTTTAACTTATTCAAAATGTAAAGTAAGAAATGTATTCCAGTAAGAAATGAAAAGCTTTGGCTGATGGAAAACTGTTTCCCTTTTTCTCGAATGCTGGGGTCGATGACTTTGAAATGCCTCTTAAAAGACTGATTTTGTGAAGAATTTTTTTTTTTACTTTGTAGGGAAAAGCATGTAAAAGCAGTGTTTAATTATACTATGCTTATGTACACACTTGTGGAAATTTTATATTTCTTCTATATTTGGTTATCACTAAACATGCATGTTTCATCATAAAAATGCCCAAAGCTGACCAATTTTATGTTTTCAGACAATATTGACAGATATCCTCAAAATCTTTGTCTGAGGTGTGCTGATGATTTTTAAGACTTACGGACCAAGGAAACACATTTAACATTTTTTCCCCTTGAAACCTATACCAATTTCAAATATAGATGTAAATATGAAATATGTGTTTAAGGAGTTATTTTAAAGTAAAAGCCCTGGGTCAGAATGATTCCAATCATCTTGTGCTTTTTAAAATTCATAGTCATGTTGTTGAGAGATCCTTGCATAGAGTTTTACAGACAAATTCGTTCAGTGCCTAACCATGACCTATTGTTCAATGCAGAGTGGTTCATCATTTGCTGGATCTCTCTCTCTCTCCCTCTCTCTCTCTCTCTCTCATCTTGATTATGCAGCTTGAAGATTGAGTCAGCTGTTTTGTATGCAAGGTGTCTGAGCCAGGCTCTTTGTGGAGGAGAGAGCAATCGTGCCGCGGATACAGAGGGAGAGAAAGAGAGGGAGAGAGATGGACAGGGAGCCAGATAGACAGAAAGATACACAGACAGATGGAGATGCCAAGATCATTGTGTGTGCATGGTATTGGAAAAGCTAAGCTCATTTGATCATATTACCTTGGCTCTGAATAAGCATTGATGCCCTCATATACAGTAAGATACAATGAATGATGAATAATTCCATCTGACCCGTTAATACACTGAGTTATTAAACAAGTCTAGTTGTTGCTGATCTGTGTGTAGCAGCACTCTCTGTGTTCTGAAAGCAGAGAAGGGCAATTGTACAGTCACCGCTACAAGAGTTGAGCATCATTAATTTATATCTATCGAGGGGAAGATAGGAAACAGATGAAGAAAAGATAAAAAAAAATTCCAATAATATTCATCTACACACTTAGATGGTGTGTTGTAAGGAAAATCAATTCTTTCCTTTTTCTTAATTGTTTTCAATGTCAATCCTGCAGTCCATCACTTCACCCATTCATCCAACCATCCATCTATTCATCCATATATCCATTTCTCTTGTCCATCCATTAGCCCCTACATATATTCCTTCACATATTTTCCAATGTATATCCTTTTCTTGTGTCAAGTAATACAGTTGACTGGATAGGCAAGAAAAAATACCTAAAAATCTTCTAAAGGTGTAATTCACTTAGGTGCTTAAATAAACCTTTTATGTTATGATATAGACCTATAAGAAAAATATATCCCTTTTTATAATTCCATGTTCCTGACATGTTTATACCAGGGGATACAGCTCTGACACAGAAAATGCAACTAAGCTTCTTCAAATTTGTGGATCTGATTGGATTATTTGAGGAATAGTCTGAAAGCATGAACCCTTTTTGATTGACAGCAGTTTTTAAATTCATTATTAAAAAAAACCCCAAAAGGTAGCAGTAATGCACGAAAAGCATATACCAACCACCAACATATCAGAAGATGAAGAAAACTAATTTGATTTCATGGAATTTGTTTCAATTGATATCACTGAGGTCAAGCCATTTCTGCAATTTAAAAAGTTTCTTATTCAAAGTGAAAATTTTTGAGTTTTACAAGTAAACAAGCAACTCATAGTTATATTTCTTTCTCTCAGTTTTCTTTTCCTTTTTTTATTGAATTTGACATATTCGTAAGGTCTAAAATAAGCTCCCCTGTTTGAAAAATACCAACTTGCAAGTGAACAGCGCAGGACAATTCTATAGACAAACTAAGTGGTAATAAATGTTTTTAGGTCATTCAAATCTTAAACACATAAAATTGACTTGCACACCCACATACAGATCAATTTAGATCAATAGTGTTACAAAAATATGTTACTATACGAAAACCTGTTTATGCAAACATATTGTTATCCAACAAGAATTTGACTTGATGAGTCTCAAAGGAGTCTATTTTTATTCATGTGTCGTGCCGTGCAGTCTCTTGGAGCTGATGTGAAGGAGTTTGAAAAGAAAAGAAGGATCTGCAGCCATGGTCCTTAGACCCTCAAGAGGCTTCTGGACTTGAGTGGCTCACTGCACTTTGATTCACAACCATATGAAGATGTCCTTTAATAGATGTTTCCTGTTCACATAATCACATCCTTTTGATTCTAAATAGATGATATTGTAGGACTGTGCCGGTCAGATGCCCCTGAGATTCAGTGTTTTTTTTTGTGATCAGTGAGATCTGGAAAGAGTTTTTTTCTTATACCTGATTACTCTTGAGGTTTTCAAAAGTCATGTCAGGATGCCAGGCAGCTTTTTATATTGAAACTCTTACTTTTTAAAACATGATTCTTTCTGTGCAGGTGTATGGGATTAACTGACTGTCAGCTATAAATGAGTAATTCAAATGCAAAGAGAATATGTTTTAGCGAGTATTGGTGGGGTTGGACAGTTGACTGGAACTTTAAGATAAGCTTGAAATCACAAAGCCAATGTACTGACAGCCATTGCCCTTGAGTGCTATTTAATTTCAATTTAGCAAAGCAAAGACTGCAGAGTTGGGCTGATTCTATCTCTTGGAAAGTACACAAATGGCATTAACAGTTTCACCTTGAATCAGCAGCTTGTTTAAGTCATTGACTATGCCCTGAGGGATTACCTACAACCATGGCTCATTGCAGCAGTCTGTTTCGGAGACTAGAACTTCAAGGAAGACACAGAGATTAAACTTAGAACGTGGTTGATTTGTTTGAGGATATTAAGTGATCCTTCAGTCTTCGTATTAAATTTTTGATCATCATACAGTAAAGCTGTTTCTATTTTAGCATCAGAGAATGATGTAGAAGTATCATAGAGTTATATATTTTTAAAATGGTTTTATTTTGGTAAAGATTACTTGTTATATACTTTTATTGACATATTTTGATTGAAAGAGTAGTTGACTCATTTTACCCGTTTAATCCTTTGATGTCCAGATGTGAAATCCGTATGGTATGGATATCATCCCTGAAAAAGAATTAGAGTGAAAAGTGGTAAAACGGTGACTTACTGTAGGTCGAAGTCTGCAGCACTTGACGAATATACCAGGCATGAGAAGCCTTTAAACCTGCAAGAATTAACATCTCAGCCAATGCTCACTTCACATTGCCTTTCATTGATTGAGCAGCCAGCCTCCTTCGTGCTTCACTCTGAAACCCCCCCCCCCCCCCATCTTCCCACCCCCACGTTAAAGATGCAAATTGTCCAGATATCAATCAGACTGTGACATGCATATAGGGGTACAAAACCAGCTCAATCATCTAAATATTATCTGAAAAAATTTACTTTTCCTTTGCAGGTATTGAATAAAAGTAGAATGAAAGAATATTACACTTTTTATTAGCATAAGTATATAATAATATAATAAATATAATAAAATAATATAATAAAAACATTTTCAAACATGAGATAGACTGACTGTAACAAACATTAATTTGGATAATCAGATTGATAGCGACAAATGGTGGAAATATTTAGTAATTATGAAATACTTATTTTATCCTGTTTTTGTAAAATTTATTTCATTCTTTCTTTCTTTATTTCTTTCTCTCTCTCTCTTTTTCTGTAAAAGTTTTAGGCACTGTAGAACATGCTGAAAAAGGTTCTAAAAAATAGAACCTTTAAACATAGCAGTACTACAGTGAGTTCCTTCATGCTGGGACTGTATTTAATTGGATCAATATCTTACTCTGATCGTCAAGTAAGAGCTGACGCTGGCATAAGCTTCACAAACCCTGTAAAATTGCTTCCAATTGAATAAATGTCCATAGTGCAATCAGCGTAATTAGTTCACTCTGAAAATGAAAGACCTTTGCAAAGACTTGGATGCAGAACCAATGTAATTCTGGCTAAGCGGCGCTTCAAGTAAGTATGAGAATATTCCAGGATGCACATGCATTCCTCAGAGAAAGGTAAAGTGGAGTGGTGTATGGAAAGCTTTTATTTCAATGGAAAAGTCCTCAACTGCTTTTTCATTGAAACAAATAACTAGATTCTTACTCATCAAATTATTGTAGTTCCACACTATATATTTTCAGATCTTTATATATGAGTAGACTATATTTTGATTATATGTCTTGATATTTCAGAAATTTAACCATAAACCTTTGCACTTAAAACAAAGAGAAAATAATCTCACCGTCTATGTAAAATGTTTTATCTTCACTGTTTGTTATAAATCATAAATAAATAAATATCATAAATAAATAAATAAACGTCATTTGAGTTTTTATTGAAATGTTTTAACTTTACAGCATTTTTTATTTTTCATTATGTATCTGAACACATCTCAAAAACACAGATGAATTTTAGAAATTTGTTACATATTAAACATTTGTCTCACTTCTATGGCACGGTTAGATTCAAAATGTTTCCCAGTTAGAAAGTGAAGAAATTAACTGCGAAACAGGTGCAAGTAGATGGAAACAGCCAAGAAACCATCTGCCAAAAATGGTTCTATCCTCTGGAAGAGAAAAAATATAAAATAAAACTGTCTCATAATTTCAGATCTGATTAATGTCTTCGTCTGCTCAACAAAGACACTACCAACAGATTGAAAATATTCTGTTAAAATGACAAAATCTGAGAACGCCTCAGAGGAAATGAAATGGGAAACAAAGGTGATATCACTCATTGTGCTGTACAAGCTGGTATAGAGGAGGAAAGAGCTGCAAAGGCAAACATAGTGTCTGTCTTTGTGTCAAGTGTGTCACTCTTTAGCCTCTCCTGGGTAAAAGCTCATTTAGAATGTGACTGTGTGGCTTGTTCATCACAGTAAATAATACTTCATGGCCTCATGACAGTTTAAACCATGCACCCTTTTCCTTTTTCTCTTAGTTTCATTCTGTTCATTCTGACTGCGCCATCAGCGCCCAATTGAAACTATATTATAGTTTAGAGCCATCACATAAAGCACCTTCTTTTATTTCTGACTGAATGTTTGTGTTCTCGGTGTGCCATGTTCTGGAGATTTTTTTTCTCACAGATAAAATAAGGAATATAATATTTAGTTGTTTGTGCTGCAATTTCCAAGTTAAAATATTTAAATTGAGATCAGTCTCCAAAATATTAAGTTAAGTTACTTGGTCAATTTCTGCCAAGCAAAAGTTCTGTGAGTTTCTCTTCAGGGGTTGTGAGAAATGATCCTAAAGCCAAAGAAGGTTAGCCCATCTGGTGTGAGGCAACAGAAGGTCTAGGGTGGCTCAGAGTCACACAACATTTTAATGAAGTATGTAGAAGGAGTGTTTCACGACTCACAGTGCAACTGAAAGTTGGTCAACATTAATTGATGAGACTGTTTTGAAGAGCAAAGAGGTAATGCGGATTCAGTATCATACAGTAGATGTTCTTGACGGTCCAGGAATGTTTAAAGACCCTTTGAAGGGCAGGTGCTCATTATTTCACAGTAGCTTATTAGGAACATTATAGGAACTAATTGTATGAATTGTTTCATGTATTTGTTTCATGATTTACAGAGTTTTATCTAGAATTCTAGATTTTATATTTAGTCCTAGGTATATCTTGAACACCTGCCGACAATATTTTTTTTTTTTAGTTTGACATGCTATCACTTATTTAATAAAATACATGATTAAATGACTTTCTAATTAAATAGGGTTTGTGTTGAGTTAGTAAGCTTGCTCATGTGGGTCTGAAAATTTTTAATTGCGGATTAAATAAGATTGAAAAACAATTTTAACTGTAATACTTCATGGTATGGGGAAGCACAGGACTAAAATACAGGTGCTCCTTAGTTCAGAGAAAAGGATCCTGTTGTTTTATAACATTGTATACTACAGAAATATGTAACATTTAGAAATTTTATCTTATTAAATGTTAATGATGAAAGTTTGTATTCATATTTTCAAAATTGCATTGCACTCTAAAAACTGAAATACCTGGTTAGATTTTTTTTTGTAAAAATATTACCACTGTTGAGTTTGATCACATCACATTTTATTCACATCTCCAAAAACCTCAGACTATTACTGCACCCTGATAGAACAGAGGTCAGAGAGTAGGTATTCTTTGGGAACCCTGAGTTTTTTAACTTTACAGAAACTTTTTGGCCAGTATGTTATAGTAAATTCGCCATATTTGTTTGCACAGTCTAGCTTTGATATTTAGTGCAGACGGAAGCAGAACATTTTAATTCAAAGAGCAATTTTTAAGCAAAAAATTAGGAAAAACTTATAAACAATATATATGAAACAGGACCTTGACTTTATCATTTCTAAAAAGTGACAATGGTCTTTCATTAACTGATGTTTCACCAAACAGTAATATTTACTGTTAAACTTTAGGCAAAAAAAATTAAACCATACTATGTCCTTGGTAGAATCATCAAATGCATCAAGTGTTAAGTATTTTTGTCTTATCACTATTTAAAACTTCTAATGATCGAAAATCCTTACTTTCATTACAAATATTTTTGAAAAAAACTAATGCTCCCTCTCAGTAAAGAGAACGGTTTCCATAGAAACTGTCCCTGAAGTTGATGAAAAACATAGAGTACCAAGATCTTTATGTAAATGTACCAATAATAGCACAGACTTTATGCAGACTTCCTAATTAGAGTCTTTCACCATTTAGCGAATGGGATCTCAGTTGGGTCAGAAGTCTATTGACTTTACTGTTACTGACATACAGGTTTAAATTTAACTGGATTTAGCTTTAGAGTAAGCATTGTTCTGGACAGCTTTGAAGATCCATATTCGTTCAATAATGAGCCGGTAGCTTGAAATAGGCCTGCTGATCCAACATTCTTCTATAGTACTGGTCCTGGTTTTTAAAGACACTCAGGGACTCTTGAGGTGGAAACAGACATCGTAATTGCTTTAATGATTAAGTAATTTAGTAAGCACAGAGTTTATTGAAGAGTCCATCCAAGGGCATCTCAAAGGAAAATTTAATTGCTCACGGGTTGCTCATAATTCAGGAAACTTACGGAAGATCAAAATCCTTTTGACTTTTTCCTTGGAATATGTCTGCATATTTTATATTTCCATTTTTTCATGGGTAATATTTCCAGTCTTTTTTTATTCTGGCCCATTGAAGTATACCCTTCACATTTCACCTGCCATCAACACATCTCTGCAATCATTGGTTAAAAAAGAGAGTTTATTCTGACAGAATAATTGATCTAGTGCTACAGTACACAGTTTTGTATTGAATCTATGAATGTGTGTGAAATACCCATTCACTGTAAGATCAGTCAGTCTTACAGTGATTGGGTATTTCACACACATTTCAAGATTTTCCACATATGTGATTCATTGGAGTTTTGTTTAATTTGACAACAAACGTTAATGGTAGTGTCCATGAGTACTTTTAATGCTGGTATTGTATTGAAATACTTGCCAACAATACTTTTTTCCATGTAAGATCCACTTGTTTAATTCTGGATGAGATCTGCGGTGCATTTCCAAAACAACAACAACCACTTCCTCAACATTATACAAGGTGCTGTTCAGCCAATTAATGTCGAAGTTTCACGTGTCTGTTGTTGTATGAGTTCCATAGATTGATCAACAGTTTCATAGTTCAGCTTTGACTTCAATTACAGACCAGTCTGCTTGCATACACATCAACGTAAACTATTATAAGCAAGTACACAGAGACACATCATTGGGTTTAACAAAAAAGTGACAAATACATTACATTATATTTTTGTGTTTGCAAGCATATAAATAGCAGATTGAAGTAGTAGATTAGAAACGTTCATGTCCATTTTTACATTACCTTTTCCTATCCTAGGAGAAAGGTGATTTAGTTGTGCAGCAGGTTTTATGAATTTCTTTATCAAACTAGCACCCTCCTTTTTACATATGACAAGGAAAACAAATAATACTCACATAGATTTTTTTTTTACACAAAACATGTGTTAAAATAATTTTCTCTAGGGTATGATGTCAAATCTGGCCATTTTCACATTTATATGTTGTTTTTTAACTGCACAGTTTACCTCAGAAACGCTGCAAGTGTGTCTGGTTAACTTGAGCAGAGCTCTTATGTTTTAGTGACAAGTGGGCATAGTCTATGTCAGGGGTCACCAACTCCAGGACCATGGTTTGTGACCCCTGTTTTCTTTCTTAGCAATGTGTCAGTAATAAATGATTAAAAATAATACAGCATTTGTACAATAACATCATCTCTAAATGTCTGACCAATTTCAACATTTAACTCTATATACCATCCATTCTGAGAGTAATAAATTAGTCTTTGGATCTCAACTTAATTGAGGTGTTTTATGATAAAATACCATAGCAATGTCTATAAGATCTGGGACTTTCATAAAAGTAACTTTCCATTTCTTCTGCCCATGGACTAACATTCAACAGAAATGCTGAAGCTAACAGAAACATCAGTTTTGAGATTATAGTTTCCCTCTGAGATCTGATTGGAAATGGCTGCAATCTAGCAACAGTCTTTGAATGTGTTTACCGCTGGTTGTTCTACCTTGTGTGTTTCCAGCAATGTAGACATCTGGCTGGTCATTTTCACAAAAAGGCCAATTGTATACTGACGGACTGCAGACTAATGAAGGTGGACATAGCATTGAGCTTTCAGGGCAATATCTAGGGAATTAAATCAATTGAACACAGTACGTTCATATGCTCTGCTAAATAGAGGCTCTAATGAATCATAATTAAGATTAAACTGTGCTATTCTTTCTGTCTACTTTTCATCCCTGCCTTCTCTTCTATTTAGCATAGTCATGGTGGATTTTAAATGGGAACTCTGGCATGTTGTTCCAAAAAAATGGCTGTCACTAGATGAGACGATAATATACAGTACAAGTCCTTCACGGTAGCTCAGTGAGATGCATGAAGATGATTTGCAGGCCTGTGGCTTTAATGATGATCATCCAGGCCCGACAGCTGGCAGAAAGAGGGTTTTCTCCAGCTGCTGTGTGTGAGACTGACGCTCCACCTGTTGGCTTCTCACCCACATGCCCCTCTCATTACACAGTCTCTGTTTCAGAGCCAATCAGGCCGACCTGCTGATCAACTTTTGTGAAGGTGGGAAATATGGGAATGCTGTGACAGAGAGAGGGAGGAAGGAAAACGATTTCTCACAGTGGGATTAGAGATAGCAGTGTGTGTGAGGTGTTATTCTGACGATAAATATGGGTATTCACAGATGCACTGTGTGCCAATTACAAGCTCACACTTCAGCACTGGACCACCTGAGCCAGAAAGCATTGAGTTAAAGAGGTGAGAACACCTCCTCTGGGCACTGCTGGAGCTGAAAGCAGGGGAGTTAGAGCGTGATCGGCTCTAGCTCTAGGTATTTATTTCCTCCTGATCCTACCGCTTTTACACAGACGTGAAGTAAAGTGTTCATGCTGTTAACTTGTCCTGTAGATTTAAAGATGTGCTGAGGGGCACTTTCCTATATTTGTTCCTGACATTATCTGCACTTGTTTTTAATACAGGAAGCCTAGTGCAAAATCATGAAATTTTCATGAATATAGACTGTTCTCAAAAGTGCCTTTTCGTGGACAAAATAGAATATTCAACATGCATGGTTATAAAAGACAATCAATGCATTTTGTGAATGATCAAAATTAATCAGCTCTAGTTCTGTGGAAAACAAAGTATGTAAATATATTCTGTTCGCTGAAGATGAATTTGTTCAGTTTAAACCTGGGGCAAAACATTATCAGTCTTCACTAATTTACATATTTAACAGATTTATTTCAAAAAAGCATAATTGAGTTATAAAGTTAACTTTTTCTGCATATAGGATACAATACAGTCTTCAAGTCTTCAGAGGCTAAATACATTAATGTAATTTATCGCAAACAGGTCTTTTACTTTTAAATATTTAAAATTATATGTTGGTATCAAACATTTTAACCCAACTTTGTGCCTACACTGTAATCAATTATTGTAAAAAAATAACAATAAAATGTTTGGGCATGAACACTTGCTATGAATTTACAGTAAAACTGATTTCTGTTTTTCAACAAGATCACAAAAAATTATATCTACCGTATGTTAAAAAAAATAGTAAACCTCATTACGTTTTAATTTTTTAATTGATGTTTCATATTTTAAACAAGTTACAAACAACATATGTCTGTAATAGAGTCCCTTAATATAAAATTAACAAATTGTTGCTATAGGCAAAGAAAAGAAATACAGAAATTATGTATTATGCAGTATTCATAACAATAAGGAATACACATAAATTATGTTATATAATACATTTCTCCAGTGTCTCAGCCAATATCTTTGATCTGCTTTCATTCTGTGCACCTGCCTTTTCTGAAATGAACCACATTTTGGTTTGACTGTAATGCATCAATGCATCAAAGGGAGAGTCACAGTTTCACAGTCAATGTGAATGATTATCTGAAGTCCATGTGATCTTCTATACTGATTGGCTTTGAAAATAACAACTGCAAGCTTGTGAAAAAAGGTAGCTTTCATAGTTCCATATTTACGCAATGTTACAGGTTTAATATAGTGTCATACTAATTCTGTATTACTTCTGGAATGTAATATTAGCTTGTAACTACTTTATGAAAACACACAAGTATTCATCAAATTGTTCAGCACAAATGTCTGTTTTCTCAACATGGAAATGTCTTGTTTTGCACATGCAAAAACTTTTTATTTATTCACCCTCATACTTGCTCACAGGCGACCATGAAGTCGATTATGAAATAGGAAACTAAAAATCTTTCCCAGTAAATTTTAATTTCCATCATACAAGATTTGAACCAGTGAATCTCTCTAGAGAGGTGTTCAATTAATCACTGTAGAGATAACAAACATGTTTTCTTTTCTGGCACAAAGCAAACTCAGTCTTTTTTGATTACCATTAAACTATTCATCAGATTAGCTAGGACTCCTGACCTTTGAATTAATCCACCCACTCAGTGCATTTTGTGTCAAGCTTATTTGTTACGAGAATAATTTTTATTGTGCCTCTCCTCCAGTCTGACTGAAACATGCTGAGAAAAAAAAACTATAGTGACAAGGCTCCTAAAGCATCCAGCTGCTTAAAACGCCAAAGGTTTGGCACGTTAAGCACAGTATAAAATGGCATAAGAACCCGGTATGATTAAATCTGGGATAGATTTTTGGTTGTATTGTAACCATTTTCAAAACAGATAAGAATGTCTCTCCTCCTTCATTTTATCTGTCGGATCACATTTTCACGTACACATACACGTCTCTGGTGGTTCGTGTGCACTTTTAATTACAATGGTAGAGTCTTCACTTTTCATTACTCACACTCCTCTGACATGGTCAGGGTCCTGAGCCTGAGAGCTGAAAGTGATTTCATTTTATAGAGTATAAAACACAAACCTGCATTCCTGGCTTGGCCGGTCAGGATCTCAACATGAGTCATTTCATCCCAGAGAGGGAATATGTTGAAAGGGTATGGTGAAAGCTCTCATCAGCAGAGCACTGTCCTGGTTAAATATGTACGAAGCCTTTCTGCCAGACATTCCCTCAGGAAGCAAATAGATGCTTCTTCTCTAACCTGTGAAGGAGAGGAAGGGTTCTCTACACGGTTGCCCATCACACTGAGCTTACGTATTACCTATGTTCACACCAAATCAGCTCACAGAAAATCAGAGCAATCTTGAGCGATATATCAAACTTTTATCACATGCTCAACGGTTAAAGATTCATTCCTTGCTTTCTTGTTCACTCCCCCATGGGACCGTCACCATTTAATCACAAATTCATCTAAGCAGCCTCATTCTCACTCGTTTGAAAGCAGGCCTTAAATTTGTGATGACAGTCAGACTTTTGCAATTCAAAATTTTCTCACAAAACAACCACAAATATGGGATGCATATTTGGTTTTATTTGGACTTTTTATTATTTACATTTATATTGTGCACAGCTTACACCACACAGCAAAACGCACAGTGTCAAGCACAAGTGTTTAATGTTACACCATGTGAGTTAAGTCTTTTTATTCCACAATATTTCCAGAATTTATTTAAACTGGTTAAAAATAACATTTACTGGTGTGTTACATTTAGTACTTAACCTTGTGAATGCTGTTGTGCAAGGTATCTCAGCAAAATTCACAGTGTTAAATTAACACTACCAGTATGGACATATATATGTAATAATACAATATATATGTACAATTTTTCATGGCGTTTTGTGTAGCAATATGGGAGTTGGCAGTGCTCTTTTGCTCCAGCTAAAATTGTCAAAGTGTATTTTGCTGTGTGATCATAAATATATGAGTTAGTATGATAAAGTATTTAAGAGTTAACATAGAAACTTAAATTGAAAACCGTAAAGTTTTTTTAACCACATATATTGAATATACACAATTAAAGTTAAACTAACAGTGACTTATGTTTTAGTTAGAGTCATATAGTTGTATAGTTCCACAACAGCAGTGCTAATTTGACACTGGGATTTTTTTGCTTGAATGGAAATGTTAATGGGAAATGTTGTGTCTTGCATTGGCAAGGGAGTGCCACACAGTGTCTTTGTCATGGCTAGAAAGAGTAAATTGGACCTATGTTTTGGGTCAGAGCTTTTTCCACAATCAATGTAAACTAAGTAAACTTTCAATGTTTCAGCATTAAAAAAAAGATGAATTACTGGTATCATTAATATTTATATAATGTGTAATTACATTATAATGTCTGTGAAAAATAATACAGTAGTTTTTTTTTGCATACAATTAGATTGAAAATGCAGCATGGAATCAGGCAAATAAAAAAAATTACAATGAATCTAAAATGCTGCACCCCAACCACAAAACACTAAACACTAAAAAGACAAAATGAATAAAATCTCTTTTCTGCATCAAACAGTGTTGTTCTGTCATGGAAAGTGGTGTTGTGGTGTCCTATTTTATTGAGCCAATAGTATCTATCCAAAAGTATATTGCCTAGTTTAACCTATTATCACCCTCTTTCATTTGTGAGTTTGGTTGGTGAGTGCACAAGATGCATTTGGTAACATAAAAAAAATCTGCATTGTTTGTGTTACCATTCAAGACATGTTCACTGATGTTTTAGAAAATATATTCCATCAACCAAAAAGCTAGATGGTATTACACATCTTGGTGTGTTTGCCAGTGTATAGTTTGCTTGTATATTCCCTGTAAATGTGTGAACGTACAGCAGAATTTGGCAGCAGGTGCGTTATTCCAATGTAAGTTGCTGGCAGTGGGCCCTGAGGTTAGCTCTGCTTCTGTCATGCCCATGTTTGCGCTGGATTGCATCTGCGCTCATGTCTCTTGGGCTCTGAAGCACTCAAGCTCTAGAGGTAATGTAACAGTTTGTGTGAAAGACAATAGTATTCAGAATTATTTGACCTCTGGAGCTGATCTCTTTGTACTTGGTTTGTTTGGATCACAGGGAACACAGCCATGAATGGACACAGTATTGCCTGGAGAGCTGGTTGACTTTGCCAATATAAAGTAATGAAGTCAAATTCACAATGCTATTTTTGTCAAATATTGCAAACAGATGCCCTTTTGACCCATGGTGGAAGCATTGGCTACTAAAAGGAAATGTAAATATATATATAACACAATACTTGCCAGTGGTTTATGAATGTCTTACAAACTATTACGTTTGTAGGATGTTTGTGGTAAAACGCAGAGCACAAATTCTGGCTATATGTAACTCCATATCTGGCCAACTAGTCACTTTAACTTGTTTAAATTGTTATAATCATTGTTTTGTTGTATAAATTGTTGTTCTGGAGCAAAGAAATTAATTGAGATTTATAGGAAAGATTCAAAATGTAATCCACAAAGATATATTCTGAAGAAGTCCATGATTTCATTTTCACATTGACTGCATCTCATGAGTAATGTACCCACAAGGAACAGAAAACTATGGGAAAGATAATAAAGTGCAATCAAATGTAACGAGGAGAAAACCGGTGAACAAACTGAAAGCGTTAACTAGGAAACAAGTTGGGTGGGTAAAATTTGGAAAAAACTAAAACAAACAAAAGATTACAGAAGCAAAAATTTTAGACAGCTTATCTCATAATTATGAGATGTATAGTTAAATTGTTTTGGTGAATTTAAACATTGGCAAAACAAAGTAAAGATGGCCACCATCAGTCATGTGATCTGCACCATGTGACTGGAAGGGGAAAATAAAAGAAAACAGAATAAACAATTTAAGAGTGACAAAAAAAAAATAACCTAAAGTCAAAACAGATAGGAAAGGAACTGCCAGTGATCTTTCACCTAGAGGCTTCAAACTACTAGACTGACTCCTGACATATCATGACACAAACAATCAGCAATATAATATACAAGAGTCAAGTGACTCCTTTCCTAGTCAATTTTATGTACAATTCAGGTAATTGTGAAAGTACATTTGATGGCCTAGGTTTTTTCATAGTTGAATCCAGTAAAAGCTGTTTTAAACATTTTGAAGCTTTCAGGGGGAGCATTTGGAGTGTATTCTTTTCTTCATCTAGTTCAGATATCAAGTAGTTTTTGGTTTCCCTAGTTCAAGAACACTTTAAAGAAAAAAATAGATTTTTTTCACTGATCAAATTATAAACCAAAAATGTTAGTATGTTTTATATAGGTGATTTACAAATATTATAAAAATATCAAGCATAACGTCAACATTCAATCCCAATGATTGCACAATCCACTTTTAATGTAAGTTCTTTTAAAGAAATAACAAATTAAAGCTGAATATTTTGCTCATTGAGATTTACATTTTGAATTATACCCTTTGGTTAGTCACACGACTTTACAAAATAAATGAAATGCAATAAAAATGGCTCAGTGTACGTGGGCCTTTTAAATATGAAGTTTAGGATGTTTAAAGAAAAAAACCGTTAACTTTAACTCTAAGCACTGGGATCAGTTGTGTGATATGACACTTGTTTTTATTGGAGAGGTTTAAACCCTCTCTTTTTTGGAAAATTGTTGGTAAATAAATTAAATTTTTTGCATACAAATTATTTTATTTAAGTCTAAAAATGTAATTAGTTCATACACACTTAAGGCCACTTTTAGGACACTCAGGTTATCCAACTGAAATTAACAAAACCATTGTTATATTCCAAGCATACATGAGCAAATATGTTGTTAAAAGGTAGAAATATATTCGTAGAAGCAAAATTAGTCAGCAGCAGGCAGCCTCAGGGCCTCTGTACTGCAGTAAACCACAACTAATGGAAAGATAAAGTACACACAGGACTTTAGTGTGATAGTGTTGTAGAGAATATGCCAAAAGCCACATGTACTTTCTTAAATTTACTGTAGCACAAAATGTGGTTGTATGCTTTCTCAGAATACAGCTGATGCATTTAAATAATTTATAGAACTAAAACAGGTGTATTTAAATCAAGTTTTGCCGATTCGTTTTTTTTGTAATCTATTCCCTAGCTTATGTGGAGTATCGTTACATAATACCTGCTTTATTGCCTGGTGTCGCTCTGTTTGATTAAATTGCTATGGGTGTTGAAGGCTGTCTCGATTGGTCTGTGTGTGTGAGTCTTGTGGTTGCCATGCAGCAGCACTGAGCTGAAAGCATTATACACTCTCTTCTACTCTCATCTGAATTGCCTGTCCAAATTGATTAGAGGGAGTATACGTGAATGGGGTCTTAGATTTTCTAGTCTTCAGATTTAAGATAATCCTCTCTGTTGCTGTGTGGGTCACACACGGTTGACCCTTCTTCAGAATCACACACCTTGAGCTGTGGGGCCTTTACTCTTACAAATAAGCAAGGGTCTTGTACTGTTAGGCTAAATAGCTACTTGCCTGCTGTTGCTGTTCCTTTTCCATTTGTCTTTGGTCCCTCACAAGCCCTCATTATCAGCATCCCTGAGCAGCAAAAGCTCTCGGGTGAGTTGTTTACCTGGGTTCAAACAACATGTTTGAGAAAGAAAAGCTAATTTTTTAAAGGTTTTGTTACATTTTATTCAGCTAAATTTGTACACAAAACTATATTAAATTTGTGCGCAAGCACTGTTATTACTTTTTTCTCATGTGACAAATATTTCAATAATTGGTTCAATTAAAAAGTACTGAAAACCTATTGTAAATCAATTTGTGTTGTTTCATAGCAACCATTGTAAAATAAATCTAATACTTGCAGTATTGGTCTAGAATTTTTAAGCGATTGTATGAAAGACGTTTTATATTCAATTGCTGAAATATTACAACTTCCTGCATTTTTAGATGGCAATATATCTTTACACACTAATATACATTTTATAATAATACAGATATTTTAAATGAATAAATACACATTTTCTTGCCACTAAAGCACCTTCTGTTCTGCTACACTGTGTCTTGATTATCAACTCAACTCCCAAATGCTTCCATAAATCCTTTCTCAACATAATCATGCAGTAAAAATGAACCAAATAATATTATATAATGTTATATAATATAATATAATATAGTATAATATAACATAACATAACATAATATAATATAATATAATATAATATAATATAATAAGACGCATGTAAGATGTTTACTGAGTATTACATTCAGATTGGTGACCGGTAACTCCAAAAAAACTGATTGTTCCTTCATTGGTTTTTGTTCATTGGATGCCACACTGGCCCCGTCACAAATTGTCGATGAGCTGACAGTTTTTTCATTTAGTACAGCTTTACATTTAGTAAAGTTTTTTTCATTTACTAATTGCTGAAATGTTGTAATTGCCACCCAAAAGTCACTAAAAGATTTGTTCTTAAAGAATCTTTTACTAACAGCACAACGCTGACTTAGATTCCAGTCGCATATTGTTTTGGTATAATGTAATGGATTGCATCTGAGTAGCCTTTTCCCAGAAGAAACCACACAAGTTAAATTAATCATATGACATATTTTGTAAAAACTTAATGTATAATAATTGCCTTGCATTTTTGATAAACTTTAAAAAAATGTAACTGAAGTAAATAACTGAGTTTTTGTCTCTTACGTTTTTTTATAACTTTTGTGATGCATTTTTGGAATTTTAGAAATATTGGCATTCCAATCTATCATACTCATGACCTTAAGGTTGGGGCATAGGGAAATATGTCTCTGTTTCGTATTTACAAGTGGGTTAAGCAAGGAAACATATGCATTCCTCTACAGTTTTTCGCGTCATCACTATGATTTTACTTTTCCATTTGATGCCCGAAGGGAACAGGTCAGACCAACCAATTGTCTAAAGATGCTAAAAGCCTATTGTCATAGAGCTGCTTGTACACAACTCACTGCTCGACTCCAACGACCTCCGGACATGCCTTCCATGAGTTTTCTGTAGAAATCCGCAACTGCACAGTGACTGTAGTGTTACTTATGACTCTAAACCACAGTTGAAATAAATGAACATAAATCTCACTCTAGAGGCCACTGACAGCAAGTCTTCAGTAATTTAACTTCACTCAGAAGGTGTCAGTCACAAGTGTTCCTCATTCAGTCTAACTGCTCATCAGCCTCTTACTTTTGCCAATCTTTTTTGTTTATAAGCCATTCGTTCTCAGAAGGGTTGCCCTGAAGAGCTTTTCTTTCAGTTTTCAAACTTGGCACTGTAAATGTAAAGTGTTTTCTAAAAGTGGTTTGTGTTTGTGATTATCCATTCTTAACCCCCCGCGTAATCCCATAGTTTTCGAATCATCAATACCATGGGCCTTCGCCTCAAACATTTAGTTTTGGCAGCTAATCTAATGAGACTGACAAGGACAAATACATGTTTCCATTCGCTGATCAGCTTGTCCATTTTCCTTTGCAGGGTTCCCGTAAATCCCATTGGAAAACACAAAGATTCATGGGGTCTGAGAATAACAGCTTCTTAATTGGATTCATTTAGTCCCGATCACCGTCCTCATTAGTAGCATTTGCACACAGCACTGTCTACTCATTCTTTCATTGCCTTCCCCCTACTCTTCGCAATCCCTGCGGAAAAGTACAATTACACTTCTTAAATGAATTCTAGCTTCACGCCGATCACGAACGTGCCACTCTCTCTGGTTTGCTGGATCACTGCAAACTGGCACGCATATGAGGCGTTATCTCTCCTTTGCATGCACATACAACTGGGTCAGGAGGAGGTTCAAAACATATGGCTCTTCTCATGTTAGTCTCCCTCTAATCCACATAATCCATTATTTGTCATGCTGGAAGTGCAGGGTTCGTATTGGAAGTTCAGGAGCAAAAGCGGATCAGGGCAGGTCTTAGGACAGAACTAGAGGCCTCAGCAGCTGGCGTTATCTGATCAGAGGCAACATGGCCCTTCGAGGCTGGATTGGCATGGCTGCGGCTGGCGCTGCTCCTCTCTTGCATGCAGAACACACATCTGCCAGAGTTCTCTGTCAGCTGCTTGTGCTGCTCTATTAAACGCTGTCATGAGCCGTGACTCCTTCATGGAAGACAGGACTTTTTATGAATACACATGTGATGGGGGTTGTCTATTCTCTTGCGTTGTGTTATGTACTGTTATTATTAATGTGCTGATGTGTCGTTTCTTAAAATTAATTTACTGGATTAATGTATTATAGACATCCATAAACATTGATTTATTATGGTTACTGATTATTTCTTAATGTACCAGTTAATACATTTTTAAGCTGTTTCAATTACGTCTAATGCTATAATGGTGAGCAATTGAAAGTTCAGCTGAACACATCTCGGCTTTGCATACCTCAGGAAGACTGAGACCATCACGAGGCTTTCTCCTTTCACTCATGATCCCCCATGACCTAATGAACACAAACTAAGTAAAATTAGGTTGCAGAATTAGGTTTTTCTGTGCAACAGTAGCTGTATTTCTTTTTTGTCTTGTTATTTACAAACCAGCCCAACCTGACTTCTTGAGTCCTGTGTTTTCAT
This sequence comes from Danionella dracula, assembly GCA_900490495.1. NCBI lineage: Eukaryota > Metazoa > Chordata > Actinopteri > Cypriniformes > Danionidae > Danionella > Danionella dracula. The sequence goes on from UELW01000444.1 coordinate 2,177,043, forward strand.
CATTGGATAGTTATTAAACACTTACTAAGCATGAATGGAGCCAACAAAAAAGCTCTGCTGACTCCAGGATGGCCACTTAACTGTCATCTCAGTTTCACTTACCTCACTCGAAACTGGAATCATGTGGGTACGTAGTATCTTACAAAGCTGAAAATAATTTTAAAAATGGTGGACTTGATGCGAGACGCAAGAATGGTTTTGTCTTTTACTTTAATTTTTTGAAAGCTGGAAACAGTAATGACATGGTTAGTATCGGTCTACTAGAGCCTCCAGAGATGCACACAGCTTGATGAGTTTATTTGAACTAAGCAGAACACTTTTTTTACTTATCGTGTAACCTCCTTTATCACTTTCTTCAAAGCAAGATCCTTCATGTTACTGTCTTTGAAAAAGAGTCATAAATCATTGGATTTCCCCAGACAGTAAGGATCAGCTGGTCCTCCATGTGTTTTTTACATTTTCCGCTCAAGAAAAAACACATAACTACAAGAAAGCATCAGAATAATGAAACTACGTGAATTCTCGTTCAAGATAAAATGTTCAACTTGAGCAAGCACTCCATTGTCCCGCTACAAGGAGTCAGTTCACATGAGATCATGTATTTTTAAAGACTTAACATGTAAATTACACATGCCTCCATTTTTGGCTATAATTTGCACGAGCTCAGCAAAATTGGACATAATCGGAAACAGAATGAAAACATGGATCCATCATGCCTTATTACCACTGTGCAGGCTGGTGGTCGTGGTGCAATGGTGTGGGATGTTATGTTTTCTTGGCACAAGTGCCAATTTAGTGCCAATTGGGCATCCTTAGTGCCAACTGGGCATCGTTTCAATGCCACGGCCTACCTGAGCATTATTTCTGACCATGTCCATTCCTTTATGACCACCGTGTACCCATCCTCTGATACTTTCTGCAGGATAATGCACCATGTCACAAAGCTCTAATCATTTTAAATTGGTTTCTTGAAGATGACAATGACTTCACTATACTAAAATGGCCCCAAACAGTCACCAGATCTCAACCCAATAGAGCATCTTTGGGATGTGGTGGAACAGGAGCTCCCTGGATGTGCATCCATCAACTGCAAGATGCTATCCTATCAATATGGGCCAACGTTTCTAAAGCATGCTTTCAGCCCCTTGTTTTAATCAATGCCATGTAGAATTAAAGCAGTTCTGAAGGTGAAAGGGTGTCAAACACCGTATTAGTATGGTGTTCCTAATAATCCTTTAGGTGAGTTTATGTTGATAATGGTAATGACATCTGATAATTTATACACAACTGGTTTTAACTTGATATTGTTAGCTAAATGGAATTCAAATAAAAATGGAAAATGGAAACTTCTGTACTATTTTTTTACATTGACAGTTATTTTTTTAATAGTTTATTTTTGTAAGTCTCGCACACACAGTAATTATATGCATAAAATCAGTAGATAAAGAAAACACAATTTCACCTTCCCCCTATCAAATTTCCATTACACTTTTGATAATAATTCAGAGAACTGATATAATACATTGACTAGGATATAAGATTAAGTAGATGGCTTGAGCAGCTGAAAAAAAACATATGATGAATTTTAATGCTTTCTGGTTATTTAAAATGAAACATGGAGAAATTAGCTCTGTGAACACTTGTGTGTTTATGCAGTCACTAATATAGAACCGCACTACAATATACATTCACTTTTTGTAATTCATTATATATGGGTTAGAAGAGCTTGTTAAATTTGATTATGTAGAATCAATGGAAATGTTATGTCCTTGGAAAATGTTTATTTTAGATGCCTTTTATTTATTTTTTATTTTAAGAATGCTTTACTTTTAGAATGCACAGATTTTATATGAAGTATCAGAAGCCCAATAGATTGTGAGACATCTTGAGAAATGAGGAAATTAGAGTCATGTACCAGCATCAGATCTTTTAAATTAGGTATTGATTGGAATACATCCCTGAAATGGTTTCCTGTGTGTTATAGATGATGGCAGAATTTGATGATCTGTGAGGTCTGTGTGATTTACACAGAACCACACGGAGACAAGCTCAGAACTGTAAGCAAACCACTTGTTTCATCCCTGTAGGCACAAACTCGTGTCAGCTTTCATGTAGAGAGCTTCCTGTCTGAGTGCATAGCTCAGTTATCATGAGTCCTATATTGTTTACACCAAGCGAAAATATGAAGAGGTGGGAGACTTTGAAAACAACACAAATAACTTTAAAATTCTTCTCCTGGCACCTTCCATTGACATATGATTTAGCAACTGATGGATCCACATGGTCCATCTTCACTGCAGTCACAGAGAGAGCTACTCTCAATAAGGCTTGGAGCAGAAGATTAGGTGAGAGCTCTCTGAGGTCATCATACTGATGAACGTGTTCTGTATGGCTGGCGTTAGAATTGAAGATTGTTGGCGCACTTACATCCCAGCTGTTGGGATGGATTTTAAAGACAGGAGACCAAACAGAGAGAGGCAAGACATTTTCAAGTGCTTGGGTAAAAAAGATTATTGGCAATGTCTTTGTACCCAGTGCCGTCTACATGTCAAATCAAGTCTGAATGAAAGGGCTTGAAGGTCTTTAAACCTCTTTAACCATCTCTTGATGGTTAGCACACATCTGTACCATATTGTCAGCACCAAGCAACCAAACTGCAACAATTGTGCCTTGACTCTTTCATTCAAAAATTGTCCCATGATGGTTTATGGCATTGAAAGCATTCCTCATGTCCACGCTACATACTTTTCTGAAGATACTGTAAGATAACATGTTCATATGGTTTTCACCTCTTGATCTGCAGCAACTAGCAATTCTTTTTTCAAGTCCTGTTTAGCTAAAGTCTCTTGGGAGTTCCCCAATCCCAGCCGAGCACTTTGTATGGTACCCAAAACAACGCATGAAAATGTATTTAGTGACAGTTTAATAAATTGAAGGTTTACTGGTGAATAACCTGCACTGGAGCATGCTATGAGCTCTTCCGATGTATTGGTAATCCGTTTATATAGTGCCCATCTTATTTTTGCTTAGATAGATAGAACCAACATTTTTTCCAAATACTAATTTGCAACTAAAGTGGATATAAAGTGAGTAAAAAAAAAAAATATATATATATATATATTTAAATAATTTTTTGAATGTAAGATTTAAAGGTGTAAGGCATTTGGGCATTTTATAACATTTAATCAGCTATGTGGCAAATGTTAAATCAGCTATGTTGCACATGTATAGGTGTCTTTTTATGTGTAATATTTGACACGTTTTGCGATTTAATTACGTAGCATTTGTCTGTTATTGTCATTTTGATATAGAGTGGTTGGGAACATCTAAATAAAATTCTTTTTTCCTCTGAGTGTGTAAGATGCAGAAACATGTTGATGCTGTGAATGCATAGACCAATAAAACAACTACTGTATAATCGTATAATAAGCCCCCTTCAATGCATTACTTCTTTCTTTTAATGCTAATTTCCCTACAATACAAACATGCTTTGATTTAGCCAGTTAGTTATTGAAATAGCCAAACATGTCAAACATGTTTCACTTATAATGTTAAAAAGATGGTTTCTGTCAATATTTTGGCATAAAGTTAAAAAGCAGTTGTATATTATTATTGTATACATATTTTTTAAATAGCACCAGGAATTTTGAAGGATTTTGAAGAATTCACGTTTTTGAAAAATAAAACTTTTGGTGTAGCACTATTCATTGGCTGACCATTTAAACACAGAGTGATTTGTCTTGTCTATAACATGGACATAGTAGAAACATTGAAAATTTATAACTTGGAAGTAGCATACGCGATGTTTCGTATGATCTGTGAAGCAGGCTAAAAATGTGCATAGCCACATCACTTCCTGGTCACCAAAATGGGTCCAGAGAGGTGGGACATAGGCATAACACTGAGGATTTAAATGTAATATATATCAAACAAGCTAATAAAAAAAATCACTCCCCTCAGAGTGGTCATGAAAGTCAAAACTATCAAAAAACATTACAGCACCAGGGATGTAAACATATTTTTTTCTCAGCTCCAAAGTTGGGCACTTTTAACATTGGAGTGAATGAGAACCTGTTAATTTCTGACCACCCAATCCCCTCCCCCCTTCTTTATAGCTGATCGAAGTACTACATTTCACTCACTTCCTTATGCTTTGGAGCAGAGAGAGCGGGAGGTTGCCCCTTGAGTAGAAAGAAAATGATGGTCAGAGATGGGTAATAGGAAATAATCTTATTAGGAAATAATCACCACTAAAAGTCTTCAATTTGATTTGGTGGATTGAAAATCACAAGAAAGAAACTTCACTTTTAATTATGCAAGCCTTTCTTAAATAAAATCTTAATATAACTTAAACAAATGAGTAACAAAATAATATTTTCCCCCTCAGAGTTTCATGACGGTCAACTCAACTCAAGCAATACTCTTCAAAAACCTAATGGAGCCAGAGATGTACACATTTTTTTGTTTTACATAGCTGTCAATGGGTGTCAGTCACTTTACGAATCAGCTTCAACCAGTTAGACAACAAACTGCATTCTGCCTCACTTGCTTTAATGCTTTAGGAGGTTGGCCAGAGGTTGACCCTCAGATTGTTCAATTCTCTAGGTTTAACAACTATTTGAACGTGTTTAGATAAGTCATTTTTTTATCTTTTAATACATACTAAATTAAACTAAATATAGGTTCATCCACAAGCAACACTAAGATTCTAAAGTTTAGCTTTACAGCGCTAAGCATGGTTACATTCCAAAAGAGTCATATTGCAACATTTATGTAACTGAACTGAATTTCTTAAATGTTCAGTGCCTACACTGTACGGGTGAGATGAGGTAAAAGCTTTTACATCATTCTGTTGCAAAGTCCATCAGTCTGAGTGGTTCAGACACAGACTGAATGATGCACACCACAATACACAACTTCTGGTACTTAATTGAGATTTGACTGATGGACTTGTTATTAACGTCCATTATTTAACAACATCCTGTCAATTATGATAAGTTTTCCAGAGTTGAAAATGACATCATTTGTACTTCTGTCTCTGTTGTTATGGTTACAGCAGTGGATAAGAATAATTTTGCTTGAGGGTACAACTACAGAAAAACAACCATATAGTCATCATAGGAAAAACAATATCTAATAAATATAACGATGATTATAATATCACTCACACAGTGCTAAGAATGTTTAGGATTACCAGAAGTTTTTAATAGTTGTAGTTAAGGATCAACAAACTCTCTCTTAAAGCAAACAACAAAAAGCTTAATAAAAAAAAAAAGCTGGCCATATTTACTAATAAAGTTCCTTTAATATTCCAAACATTACCTGAAACCAGTACACAATTAATGTTTTTTTAATTCAAAATAGGCTATCAACAATCATTTACATGTAGCCGAAGACCATAGATAATTGTTTTAACAGGATAGACTGCGATTCACACTTGTTTAGAAATACAGTTGTCAATGGTAAACAGTTTGACTGTGTGAAGATTAGCAATTATACATGCCTCTTTAAACAAACAACCAAACAACAGCTATTTTATCTTAAGATATTGTGCACTGGGTGGCTAATTGCTTTGGGTTTTACTGGAGGTGTGGAAGGTGGATACTGAAGCTTGACAGGCTTGATGGAAAGAAAAGGAAATCTTTGCTGCTTTGAGAGTTTGAAAGTGTGTTAGGTAGAGAAAAAAACAGCCAGGCTGACAGTTGTGGTTTTGCCACAGGGTTTATCAGTTGAAGAGAGACAGGCCTGCTTTGTTGTATTCCATAGACCCTCTTAAGTTACGTCACACACTTTGTACTGTGGATGATAAAAAATGCACATCTTAACACAGAGCTGAACAGAGATAGTCATCTAAAATGGCTTCTCTTTTTGTAATGTTTCATCTTTATTATTGTTTTTATTTCCTTAAATTAATGTCTTGGGTGAATGTGTCTGTTTCATTCAAGGTCTTCTCTATGAATGTGTAATTTAAAACCTGTAAACACTTCATCAGGGCTGGACTGGGACCAAAAAAAGGCCCTGGTATTTTTGATCATGGCAGCCCACCATGATTATTTATAAGATGTGGAATGGCATGTATGATGATTACAGAGGCACAGTTATACAGTCGTTCATTTGGTCAATTGTCTTTTCTTTTTTTAGGGTATTAGTGCAAAGCACATTGTAGTTAATTGCTTTACATCAGTAATCAAGTGTATAAAATGTTTTACAAGAAGTTACATATAACTGTTTAACATTTAACATTTTTAAACATCTTTCTGATTGAGGTTCAATGGTTGCTTACGGTACATTACCTAATGATCTGATGTCAAAATAAAAGAAGGTTTTTAACTTTTCAATCGTCTTAGGACATTTTCGTTTTTACATCACACAATTTGTGATCCAAAAACATTGACAATTCATTTTATTTGTATTTTCTAATAATGTATGTTTACATATAAGTATTTCTTTGTGAAGATGAAGCTAGTTATCTCTCTCTTTGTGTGAATTATGGTCTTGTAAACATACCTTTTTTTGGAATTTGTCCTATTTTCAGATACTCTCAATAAGAATGCTATTTTTCAAGAGTTTTAATATTAATACAAGAGATGAAAAAGTGAGGCTGTGTTTTTATGATTTCAGATCTAGATATTCATCTCGAATGTTTCATTGCCAAGTGATAATATTTTGAGTCAGTAATCACTTTATATTAGCAAAGAGTAACATTAGTATAAACTCATGCTGTAAATTGCATTAATCTTTTTTCAGTTATAAATATCTGGTTAAAAATAGTTCTTTTGGTGTACTGTAACGTCTTTCTCCAACTGCAGACACTCGCATTTTTTTTACTTTTTACTGACTTTAGAGCATGTTCTTGCCTGATCAAGACCTGTACGACCTGATCAGGACAGGCGCGAGCCCACTAGTCTAACACAGAGAGAGAAGAATTCACAAGCGCGTGACTGGCTTCAATTTAAGAGAAACTGAACAAAAGTTTATTTATCTGTGCAGTAATAATTCCAACATACATTTTGCTCTTTTATATTTTTAGTGCAAACCCTGCTATTTCACATGCTTAAATGAAACTAAATGTGAAATTAAACATAGAACAATCCATTATCAGAGACTTGTTACTCCAGAGAGAGGCCGGGGCAAACGACGGATATATTTATATCTAATTGGACTAATCCAGTACCCATTAAGAGAATTCAACCAATGGACCGCGATTCATGTGTCAGATACCTAGCTGATTTTTGCCAGGTATGCCCAATGACCAGACTATGCCTGCTCTACCTTCCTCCCCCAAACTCAATTATAAATTGAAAACCTCTAGGCAGGGTACCACAAACACATGGAAATGTCCTGAAAAAAGTAATGATATCAAATGAGTTGATGTGATAGGAGGTAGTTTTGTTTTCTAAAAGAATAAAAACTTTTACTTTTACCCCTTTATTGTCCATCACTATAAACAGAAAAATGTTGGCTCAGTTTCCATGCTCTGATCTCATTGGCTCAGCAACAGATCATCCCGTTGTCTAATGGGGTAATGTCTGAATGATTATATAAAAAATAAAGCATGACTTAACATGTTTTTAAAATGGTGCAGTAAGTGATTAATGACTACATTTTCCTTGTTCGACAGAGCATCCCTTTGAGGTGAGAAAACACTATTCAACCATCTTACACAGAATGCTAAACATTTACACATTCTGGCCCATTTATTTATTTTTGATAGTACACTTATCAAAGACCTTGTTAACTTAATAGAACAAGAATAAGTTATAAGATATTTACATATAAATATTTATGGTACTCAAGTATCAATACACATTGTTTCTTTTCATCCTTGTATCAACAAGGATCTGTTCAACGGAAAAGATTTTGAGCATCATTAGTTTGTTGTGTGCATTTCAGGCTTATTTACTGACTGAAGGCACGGCAAGCTAATTAAGTGAAAGACACTGAGCGAGCGGGCACTCATTAGGCAAGCCGTGCATTTGTGCATCCTGCTGGCTCCTGCTTGAACAGGCTACTGGCTGATTCATTGTTCTAATGAAGTTGGCAAAGGCTGCCTGGTGCCACTACAGAGACAAATCACTGTCGAGCTCCTGCCATGAGAGACATTTTTAAGACAAACAGTGAAAAGTCAAACATATTCATCAATGAGAGCATATGAAATAAATGTTCAAAGCTTTATTTTATTTTAATTTAGTTGATTTATGCATGCATAAAATACAATAGATTTGGTCGTATTGTGTTGAAATTGTGAAAAGTACAGCATTCAATCAATCAATCAATCAATAATGTTTTTATGTAGCACTTCTTTAGCAGTTGCTTTCAAAGCAGCTTCACAAAGTGAAGATGAGAATCAGGTAGAGTAAATAGGAGTTCCCTCTGTGAGGCCCCTGGGAGCCTCGCTGACTGAGGCAGCATAAAGAATATACAAACTTAATATCCATCGACGAATGGTTCGCTGGACAGCATCTGAAAAAACAAAACAAACAAAGACAAAACAGAAACTAACAAATGAAGAAACAATGGTTAGAAAACTGTAACACAGACAACAAACAGGTGATCAGCATCAGCTGCAGGATGAGAGATAAATGATTAGGATAGGTAAGAGAGGAACATTGAAAGCATTATAAAAACTGTGTTAATCTTGCAATATATTTAATGTTAAATTAAAGTTAATAGAGAGATATATTCAATGATGAGTTCAATGGACATCTTTTTTTCATATATTTTTAGATCAACTCCTAATGCAAAGTGACATTTTATTTATGCAGTTACAGCTTCAAAGGAATCATTGAAATTAGTTTGAGAACTTTATATTGCTTATGCTGACTTCAAAATTATGTTGATTGGTGTTCATTTTACTGTACTAGCAATTGTGGATTTTTTTTGTGTGAGAAATTTTACGTTTAAAGTAGATTGGGAAGACACTTGGAGGACAAAGTCTTTCCCTGCATGATGCTATCTAGTCTGGGAGTCAGTCCAAAAAAGGTGGAGTTCTGATGATGAGAAAGGGTTCAGGGATGCCCAGAGAGAGGTCATTTATAGGTGAAATCACCATATTCGCATTGAATTTTCAATTTTTTTTCTTTTGTAAGACCTTCTTTGGCGTTGAAATAAAAAAAACTTTTAATTTTTAGTCACTAGATAGAAACACACTCAGAATATCAAGAAACTGAACCTTCATATAAACAGTGCTTTTGATTTGTGAATTAAAGTGGAGCGTAATCGCACAGATTTCTAAAAACTGACCTTTATGAGTTTATACCCAACCTTTTTTTATACCACGTTTTTAACATACAGATTTATCTTGCATTCCTTCACAATCTGGCATTTATTTTGCCACATTGTTTTGTCAATACAGTTTTTAACTGTTTGCGCATATATGTAGCACTAGCCAGTCTACAATTTCTGACAGATTGGTCAATCAATACACAAAAGGGGTTTAATGACAGACTTTTGGCTCAATCATTAAGGATGACAATGGTTTAAATGAAGGCAGAAATGGCTGAAATGTAGCAATACAAATTAATGCAACACATATCATTGGCACAAAAGCAGAAGTCTCTTGCAGTTGTTACCTCTACACTTGAATAAAGCCACTTCTAAAGTATTGGTACTGATAGCTACACATCCTTGTCATTATCTGACTAGTTATAAGCATATGCTAATTATTGAAACAACTAACAAAAAGAAATACTGGCAACAAAACTAATATCTTGCAAATCAAATTTGGGAAAAAGCATAATCACAAGAACTAAGAGGTGGAGAAACAGCAAGGCCAAATACAATAAAGATGCTCGATGGAGACTAGATGGAAACTTTAAATACGCAGGTAAGACAACCAAATGACCAGAAACATAATCTAGGAAATTAAAAGGGGGTGTGGACTCAAACAATGTAATAAGCAAGCTAGACAAGAAGAAGAGTATATGACATTTAAACTATATGCGTAATAATATTATATAGGAAATAATGATAAAGAAAAACATTAGATTGTGCTAAATGGAGATACTATTAGGTTACAAATCAAGTGTAACTACAACTAACTAGACTTTAGGCGCACTATCAAAGCACAAGGGTTGGAGCCAATAAAAGTATCTTGCTTCTAAAGCACAATTTACCATGTATGAACCTCTAGAAATCTGAGCATACTGAAACAAAGTGTTTTAAAAGTCTATGTTTTAAAAGTGCAATTTATTAACCTGAGGCCGTCAGTATGTGGTGATTTAAATTTTTTTTAACTAGTAGAATGTTTTCATCTAATAAATATACAAATATATTTACTTTGTTTTGATTCCTCTTTTTACAGGACTTTTTTTTTACTGAAAAAGAATCAATTCATAGTTAACCCCTCTTTTTCTTCTTTCGGCTGTTCCCAGTTTAGGGGTCGCCACAGCAAATCATCTGTTTCCACCTAACTCTGGCCTCAGTATCCTCTACTCTTGCACCAATTACCTTCATGTCCTCCTTCAGCACACCCATATAACTTGTCTTTGGCCTTCCTCTTGCCCTCTTGCCTGGCAGCTCCATCTCCAACATCCTTCTACCAATATAACTACTATCCCTTCTCTGCACATGTCCAAACCATCTCAATCTGGCTTCTCTGACTTTGTCTCCAAAACAACCAACCTGAGCTGTTCCTCTGATGTGCTCGTTCCTAATCTTGTCCATCCTTATCACTCCTAAACTGAACCTCAACATCCTCATCTCTGCTACTTCCATCTCTGCCTCGTGTCTCTTCCTCACTGCTACAGTCTCTAACCCATACATCATAGCTGGTCTCACTACTGTTCTGTACACCTTTCCTTTGATTCTTGCTGACACTCTTCTGTCACACAACACCCCCGACACTTTTCTCTACCCACTCCAACCTGCCTGCACTCGCCTCTTCACCTCTTTTCCACACTCCCCGTCGCACTGGACTGTTGACCCCAAATACCTAAACTCCTCCACCTTCTTGACCTCAGCCCCCTGTAACCTCACTGTTCTACTTCCCTCCCTCTCGTTCAAACACATGTATTCTGTCTTACTACGACTGACTTTCATTCCTCTTCTTTCTAGAGCAGACCTCCAACTTTCCAGGTGTCCCTCCACCTGCTCTCTACTCTCACTACAGATTACAATGTCATCTGCAAACATCATTGTCCATGGAGATTCCTGTCTGACCTCATCTGTCAACCTGTCCATCACCATAGCAAACAAGAAGGGACTCAAGGCCGATCCTTGATGTAGCCCCACCTCCACCTTGAACTCCTCCGTCTGACCTGCAGCACATCTCACTGTTGTCATACTCCTCTCATACATATCCTGAACTACTCTGACGTACTTCTCTGCCACTCCTGACATCCTCATACAGGACCATAGCTCCTCTCTCGGCACCCTGTCATACGCTTTCTCTAAGTCCACAAAGACGCAGTGCAGCTCCTTTTGACCATCTCTGTACTTCTCCATTAGCATTCTCAGAGCAAAAATTGCATCAGTAGTGCTCTTCCTGGGCATGAAGCCATACTGCTGCTCACAAATATCCACTTCCCTTCTTAGCCTAGCTTCCACTACTCTTTCCCAGAGTTTCATTGTGTGGCTCATCAACTTTATACCTCTGTAGTTGTTACAACTCTGCACATCACCCTTGTTTTTAAAGACTGGCACTAGGACACTTCTCCTCCATTACTCAGGCATCTTCTCACTCTCTAGAATCCTGTTGAATAACTTAGATAGGAACTCCACTGCTGTCTCTCCTAGACACTTCCACACCTCCACAGGGATGTCATCTGGACCAACAGCCTTTCCACTCTTCATTCTCCTCAGAGCCTTCCTCACCTCATCCTTTCTAATCTTTTCAACTTCCTGGTCTACAATGTTCAACTCTTCCCCCCTTCTTTCCCTCTCATTCTCCTCATTCATCAACTCCTCAAAATACTCCTTCCATCTTCTCTGCACACTCTCCTCACTTGTTAGAACCCTTCCATCTCTATCTTTAATCACCCTTATCTGTTGCACATCCTTCCCATCTCTATCTCGCTGTCTCGCTAATCTGTACAATTCCTTCTCACCTTCTCTCGTGTCTAACCTGGCATACAACTCATCATATGCCTTCTGTTTGGCCTTTGCCACCTCCCTCTTCACCCTGCGCTGTGATTCCTTGTAGTCCTGTCTACTTTCTTCAGTCCTTTCGATGTCCCACTTCTTTTTAGCTAGCCTCTTCCTCTGGATGATGTCCTGTACTTTCTCATTCCACCACCATGTTTCCTTATCTTCTTTCCTTCTTCCTGCTGACACACCTAGCACCTTCCTACCAGTCTCCCTGATCACTTCTGCTGTAGTTTCCCAGTCCTCTGGAAGCTCTTCCTGACCACCCAAAGCCTGTCTCAGCTTCTGTCTGAATTCCTCACAACCGTCTTCCTTTTTCAACTTCCACCACTTGGTCTTCTTTTCCATCTTTCCTCCCCTCTTCTTCCTGACCACCAGAACCATCCTACACATCACCATCCGATGCTGTCTGGCTACACTCTCTCCTACCACTACTTTGCAGTCAGTGATCTCTCTCAGATTGGCTCGTCTACTTAGGATGTAGTCCACCTGCGTACTCCTACCACCACTCTTGTAGGTAACTCTATGTTCCTCCCTCTTCTGGAAATAAGTGTTAACTACAGCCATTTCCATCCTCTTGGCAAAGTCCACCACCATCTGTCCTTCTGGGTTCCTTTCCTTAACACCAAACCTGCCCATCACTTCCTCATCACCTCTGTTGCCCTCGCCCACATGATCGTTGAAGTCTGCTCCCACCACTACTCTCTCCCCTCTGGGAATACTCTCCATCACCTCATCTAACTCACTCCAGAACCTCTCCTTTTCTGCCAGCTTACAGCCTACTTGTGGAGCATAACCACTCACTACATTCAACATCACCCCTTCAATCTCTAACTTCAAACTGATCACCCTGTCAGACACCTGTCTTTTCACCTCTAAAACATTCCTCACAAACTCCTCCTTCAGGATCACTCCTACTCCATTTCTCTTCCTATCTTCACCATAGTAAAACAGTTTGTATCCCCCTCCAATACTACGCGCTTTGCTACCCTTCCACCTGGTCTCCTGCACACACAGAATATCTACCTTCCTTCTCTCCATCATGTCCGCCAGCTCTCTACCTTTCCTGGTCATTGTACCAACGTTGAGAGTCCCTATTCTCAGACCTATACTCTTGCCTTTCCTCTTCTCTCTCTGCCTACGAATCCTTCTCCCTCCTCTCCTTCTTTGACCAACAGTAGTCCAATTTCCACCGGCACCCTGAAGGTCAACAGCACCGGTGGCGGTCGTTGTTAACCCGGGCCTCGACCGATCCGGTATGGAAATCGAATTGATGACTTGCATATTTGGTTTTGGCATGTTTTACGCCGGATGCGCTTCCTGACGCAACCCTCTCTATTTATCCGGGCTTGGGACCGGCACAGAAGTCACTGGCTAGAAACCCCTGTGGCTAGATTCATAGTTAACCCCTGATTTGGATTAAACAAATATCTCAAATTTAAAAAACAAATCCTAAATTTGAGAAATATAACTTTTTTTATTATTGGAAACAATAAATTGGCATATTTGGGAGGACTTGCTATTGAGTAGAAATAGTTTGAATGATGGCCGCTGATTGACTGAGAATTCTTTCTAAATGAACAAAGCAATGTTTGAGATGATATGCATTGATATTTTCGTTGCCATTTGGGCAATGTGAGCATTTATAAGATTAAAAATATTGCAGTCATGACTTACAATTTTTTGGTGCCTTGTCAACACAGTGTGATTAATTTGATTTGATTTCATTAATTATTTTGTATTTAATCATACAAAAATAGATGTTGAACCTATATAAAGATTTCGGTATTCTCATTTCGCATGACTATCTTGTCAAATCCAGGTTAAAAGACAATATGTCATAGTTCATCTGCTGATTTCATTTCAAGGGCTCTCTTTTTAAATGGAGAGATTGATAAAGGCATTGAAACTGGACTGAGGGATAATGAAAGACAGATTCTTCACTGTGATCCTGAATTAAAAGCAGTTTTGGCCAAGTCTGAGATAAACCATAGTCCTGACATCCCATTTCACACCTACCAATAGCAGGATATGCATCTGAATCAGCAGTCTGTGGTGTTTCATTGCTAGTTTGAAGAACCAAGGGTTTCGAGGATCTTTAAGGTAAAATTAGGTTGAGTTATTTTGTACGAGTTGATATTCAGGTGTGTACAGTCTCAACCATGGTTAGAATTTTTTTTATCAATATTTAATTTGGTATAAAGGGGGGTAAAAACCTGTGGATTCCTCAAAAGCAAAACAAATACCTTTTACGATCCTTTTGATATGACTTGCTTGAGTAAATAATTCATTCACTGAGAAGCAGGTTTCATGCTCACAAATGTTCTGTTCTCACAACATGTTTGAAGAAACCCTGTGCACTTTGCACTAACAGTATGTTTGAACAAAAAAAACATGATTTGATTATTTATTTCAGCCTCCAGGACCAGTGGGGCCTTTTGTATTTCACAGTATTTTAACAGATGAGTTTTCTCTAATACAAATTACCAATTGGTGTTGTAAACAATTTTTACACATTCGTTTGGCACAGGATGCCTACAAGGGAGCAAAAGGACTGTTTTTATTGTGCCATTAGTCTTATTTTGCCGATTCAGTGAATATATTATATTTGCATGGGTAGAGAAAGAATACTTATTAGCTAAGAGTAAGAAATAAAGCTGAAATATGATTCAAACAACATATAATGTGCTTTATAATTATATAATATACATTTTTCTTGACATTATTCTTAGTTGCTTCATTTGGCTTTTTATCTTATTTCCAGATCATTACCATTTAGTGAAAATGATGTGACTGTATAAGCATGGAATTTACAGTACATGCAAACTTTTAATAATTATGTTTTTATATATTTTAAACAGCAAAAAAGGTCTAAAATTCCTTTTTTTCATTTAATTGTTACCTCGTTCAGACCTTGTGTCCAATAAATTGCACGTCACATGTCAGAAGCATAGCAGCACATCACACCAAGTGGAGAAGTATGCATAGTATTCACATTCAGTAGTCTTATTCACATTAACTGATGTATTTGTAATTTTTAGATTGATTGTGAAATAGAGATATCAAAGTTTCAAAACATAATTTATGATTATATGTTATAAATTCTACAATTCATAATATAATATCCTTGAACTTAATAATGTAAAAATAAATAAATAGTTTATTTTATACAAATAATTTTGAGATAACTAACAACTTTTTCTCCGATTTTGCAACTTTATGAAAATGTTGAAAAGAACTGAAGTCGGAAGTGGTTAAATAGCGTATTTGATGAGGATATAAAAGAAGAAAAAAAATTGAGTTTGGATGTACTCTAGAATATTGCATCATAACTCTTTTTCAGATAGAGTAACATAATGATTCCTTATTGTATAACCTTCCACATAATTTTTTTTTAAATAACAAAAGTAGACTGTAAAATGGGGAATACGACATTCTTGGGGAATACGCAGTCTGTGGTGTTGGTAAATTCATACTTTTTAAGTTTTAAATACTTCTTTATTCACAGCAGTTAAATTAACTTAATATGCATATCAGTTAAAAATCTTGCAGAGCTGCCAATGTTTGGTACCTGGGAGTGTGGGAATAAGATATTTTAATGGCATGAATGGAGACTTTTCGACTGATAATAGACATATGACTATAAATCCATGTTCTGTAATCTTAGAAGAAAAGCACATTTTCTTTGAAAGAAGCCTCTTCCATTCACACCCACAGATGCACCTTTCCTCAGCACCTTACACATCACGTAACCAACATGGAAAATGAGCAAGCCATTTGTATATGATTGTTGCTGGTGGTTTTTCATCCTGCCTGAGCAATTTGAGCTTTTTAGACTCACACAGTGAGTCGCATGCCTAATGCTAGAACAACTAGAAAATCTGCTTTATCTTAACTTTATCTAGAGAACAGATTGGACATTAGTTTCCTTCAAGCAGTACAGGCAGCATAGAGGTTTGGCTCATCAATCCACTCTAAAACATTGATTGGCATCTCATTGCTATAAGATAGTTGCTGCACTGGATGTGATTGGCACGATGGGAGTCCCTGCTTTGGCAGTCTCCCTGTTCTTCTCTAATGAGAAGAAGCTGGTCAGGATCCACGTAAACACTGTGGCGAGTGGCGAGTGCAATGTAGGAGGGCAGAAGTGAACATGACGAAAAGCAAGTTTGGACTACTGAATTTTTTGTGTCAAATTTTCAAACATACTCATCAGCAAAAATCTGTAAAAGATTAAAGAAAGCTTGCTCAAAGCTCAAAGTCAAACAGGTTTAAGCTAAGATCTTAAGTTTCCGAGTTAAAAGTTCTAGGAATAAGAAAACAGGACCTGGAGTCACTCAAAAACTGGCAGAGAACATACATATTTATAAAAAGCTAACAATAAGAATGAACAAACTAATGATGTAGGGTTTACTTTTTATGTTTTTTAATTAAAAATGAGAAACGTGTATATACTGCCACTGCATAAAATGCTCTGTACATTATTGTTGTTCAAAATTAATTAATAATTTATGGAAAACTCCATGAAGAGCATGGTCTTATGTAGTCGACAAGTAAAATTTCAACATATCGTTTGAATATAGGCCATACAAATGCAGCTTTCTTGGAAAAATAGATGACTATAACTGTACTAATGCTGTTTGTTAAATGGTGTGTTGAACAAGTATTAACTGATAAAGTTTAAAAAAGGAATAGTTGCTTTGCTTATGCTGGAATGATATCCAGAACAGAAATGGGGGTTGTTCTTTAAGGAAAATGGCTGTGGAGAATTAAGCTGCAAGAAATGAAACTAATTGTTTTATAAAAGCCAATATCATTTGAGTCTAATTAAAAGGCTGATTAATTGTACTTCAGAGCATGGCTTGCCAGTGGCACTTTTGCCTTTGTTTTTATTGTTTTTACCCCTTACTTTGATGATAATTAGCTTCAAAAGGGGCCCAATTTTTTCTCTCCAAAATATTTAATTGATCCTTTTAAATCTAGTCCGGTTATTTCGTTAAAGACATCACCTGGGAGGGACTATTTCTCTTCATTCACTCTTGACGTGGATTCTGTCTGATACAGACTTAATCAGAGAGTGTTAATTGCTCATCTTTCTTTTGAAAGTCAGAGAAATTACATTCATTGTGCCACAATCCATTTCAAGTGATTTAAGTGATTCAAATGAGAGGAAGTAGTGCAATAGACTGATTGCCTCCAGCAATTACGGCATATTAAGTCAAAATGCATTTGGTGAGTGTCACTGTGCCAGGAATATATAAAATGTCACCTGGGAATCATCACCCTATTTATTATTTAAAGAAAATATTTTCATTTATTATAATAGTATTATATTTATTATTATTCATTCAATTAGAATGTAACATATAATATATAACATGTATGTATTATTGTATGTAAGTATAACTTTATTATAACTTCATTATGATTAAATGACAAATTTCCACCCTCCAGAATAAACCTTTTAAAAGCCTAAACTGGTCGTTTGTGGACACTCTACGAACTGTATCAAAATTTCATTTCAATGTCCCCATGAACGTTTTTTTATTTATTTATCAGTAATAGTCATATTATATGAAATATAAAAAAAAACATAGTTTTTAACTTTGTTTAATTAAGATTCAAACTCAATTTATTAAGATGCGTTGTTTCCGGATTAGTCCCCGGGTTAATCATACATTTCCTGATTTACCTCCATTATAGGCAATAACGTTGGAATTTATCACTTATTGTCAGATCCTGATAATGTTTGTTTACGGTTCTTAGTTTTCACATATGAGCATCATATGTGATGAGAGTTTTCATCCCCATCAATATTTTCCTCCAAACACTCTCAAACTCCAGTCTCCCAAGTCATCTCCACCTGAAAGCAACCAGAAATTCAAAGCACAATCAGCCTGACATCCAATAATGAATAGAAATTAAATTTCCTAGAAGTCCTATAATTATCTTACTTCCTCTTCCTTTCATTGTCTGGTCACCGTTTTCTTAGTGCTTAATTAAATGTGTTTGGCATTCTCCTACCCTGGGGCAGTTGTGGTCCGGTGGATAAGGAGATCAACTTATCTCTTTTGCATCAATATACTGTAGATGCTCTGGAAGATACTCACCTGTCTCTTGGTTCACTGTCATCTGGTTTTCATCTCCTGGTATTGTGTGTCAACATCA
The DNA here is from genome assembly GCA_900490495.1 of Danionella dracula. Lineage (NCBI taxonomy): Eukaryota > Metazoa > Chordata > Actinopteri > Cypriniformes > Danionidae > Danionella > Danionella dracula. Next base: position 2,195,295 of record UELW01000444.1, read on the forward strand.
TCTGGTCTCGCTTTATTGGGCATGCAATGGAATTGTGTTGAATCAACAGTGCAAGCCATTGACTTTCAATACACAATTGTATTGTCAGCCACAAAACATGCCATAATTTGGAAATGTGCTCTCTAGTTAAGAGATAATATGACATGTTCTTATAAAGCATGCCTTTTGCGGTAATCAGGGACACAGTGTGTGAGGTTTACAGAGGTGCTTGTATTAACATTCTCACATGTATGGTGTGCTTGTCCGATGGCAGACCTCCGTGCTGAGCTCTGTTGCTGAATGTTTGGTGGTATGTCAGCATTGTGGCTTTATCTGATCCACAAGTGCATTACTAGTTCCTCTAAGTCCCTTTAATGAATCAACTGTGGCAAGAGCCATCAATACGCAGACATTGACTAATGCCTTGAGTGCAAACTCTCCGCAAGTGAATCTTTCCATTATTGAGTGTTGTGCAAGTAAATGGCCAAAACAGACTGCATGAGACCTGCATGCAATTATCTCGGTATCGATTGAGGGTTTCCATCACACTTGGGAGTTTTTTTGCTTTTCTTAAGAAACATATTTTATTAAAGTCCAGGATTGCATATCCTCTATGGCAAAGCAATACTTATGTTTCCCAAAAGACAAGTTATTCTGAGTTGTTTTTTTAATATGGCTCGATATATGAAGCTTTCTACTGTGAACGTAAAGCTACAGTATGTAAGAATTATAAGATAAGCAATGATAAAATGGCCATCCAACTGTCAAAAAACTTGAGAAACCATGTTTATTTTAATGTTTCAATTTGTTGTCCAGCCAGAATGTACAGTTCTGTGTCAACCCTAAAAAAATGTTTATGTTGTCATTTTGTGTCTTAGCCTTAAATGATAGCCCCCGCTTTTCAGTCAAAACTTTTTTCAGAAAAAAAACTGAATTGGATATTAAAGAATGTGATGCAAATTATGAGGTTTGGCTCATCTGTGTGAAGTTTAAACAAATAAACCAGTATCTGCATCTTTTTGGCATTATGAACTTTACTAAAAGCTATCAAACATCATTCATGAAGTGCACTTCATCTGGAGAGACAGCTGAGATTTCACAAGGGCATACTTGGAAATGTACATTCTTTTATTTTTCTTTATTAAAACATTTCTTATACTTTCTATAATGCAAAACCTTACTAAAGTGATGTTTTAACAATATTGCTATATCACCACAAAATCTATTGAAGTTTTCAGAAACAGTTATATAATGAGCCTCTTGGTTAATTCCAACTTAACCAGAAGCTCCAAGATTAACCTCTTGTTTAACATTTTGATGTTTGATTAAAAACTCACACAGTGAAATTGACCTTCTTTTTTCAGTTAGTAACTTTTTTTAGTGTTATATAAATAGTATATAGTACAGTAGTATGCTAAATTTATTTTGGCTGCCTTTAAGTGAAAATAGCTTTTATTTTACAAATGTCCTTTTTCAACACACGCAATGCTGTGCCATAGCTTAGCATACTAGCTGCGTTAGGTAGCACTGAAAACTCTGTAACTGTTTAACATGTAATTTGAAAATAAGGAAAATTTCCACTGCTCCATTCAAAACGAGGTCCACAGCCTTTACATTTTAACATACATTTACTTTTTTAACAACTACCTGCCAACTACTTATGTTAACCACTAACTACAATTAGGTGATTTACGGAAAATCCACCAAAAACTGCCATGAAGGCTACAGTAAAATTGACAGTTGGAGAAGAGAATGCTTTATAAGTTTTCGGGGCAGAAGGATGGCGCAGTGGTGGAGTTGGTCTTCCTGTAACCGGAAGGTTGGCGTTTGATCCCCACCGATCCTAGGGTCATGCTGCCTTTGTGGCCCTGGGCAAGCTGTTTCACCTGTATTGCCCTGTATGGATGTGTGTGACTGGTGGGGAATGTTTGGTGGTGGTCAGGAGTCCATAAGCTTCGATTGCTAGCCACATCCTGTTACACTGCCCAAGGGCAGCTGAGATCTACCAAGGTAGCTCATCACCACCAGAGTATGAATGTGGAGTGAAAGAATATTGCAGTAAACATTGTAAAGTGTCTTTGAGCTCTGGAAAAGAGCTATATAAATTGAATGTGTTGTTATTTTTTTTTACTAAATAATAATATTTATGACAGTGGGACATTTACAGGAAAATACTAATACAGGTGGATGTAAAATACAGTAGTTTTTCAGTGAGCATTTAAAGTCAATTATCAAACTCTGTCTAGATGTTTCATCAGCAACAGTCTAGGTTAGTCTACATTAAGGTTAATATGTTCTTTCCCATAATAAACTGTACACATTTAAAGGGGATATATTATGCAAAATGTACTTCTTTTTTTAGATTACTTCTATTTTTCTCAATTGGATATACATATTTGTGCAACATCTGAACCACAGCATGCTATAAAATATTACGATTTTGTGCCTCCCTAAAATTGAAATATAAAAACATTACTCTTCATTCCATGATTGCTATAATGTCACTTATTTCATGTGTGTACCACCCTGTTTGAACCACCCAAACTACACATTTATAATAGACAAAAAATTTAAACAAGCTATTACCCAGTTATTATCCAGATAGCAAACTACTATTAAATCAGTGTTGAATCAATGTACAGTTGACATTGAATCAACATCTTTTTTTTGCTAATTTAATTAACATTGAAATAGGCCTAAACGATTGACAATGAGCTCCATCCATTTATTTTTATTTCATATAAAAAATCTCCCTCCCTAAAGACAAATGTCTCTTTAATTGCTACTTTATATATTTCACCACAAAGTACCGGTAAGAATAAAATCCACAAAGTGTTTCTACTTAAGGACAACATGGTTATTTTGTAAAAAAAAAAAAAAACATAAAAATTTACCAGAAAACTTACCAGAAAAATGGATTAGCAGCAAGATGTAATATGCCTGTGACTGAGCTTCATGACATTGATTCGACATTATTTTGATGAGCAAAAAAAAGCTATATGGGTATAGTTTTCTTTGATTTATAAAAGGCATAGTTCTGATCAGGAGTGGTCCAAAATTTATTCTAAAGTCTTTAAAAAGTCATTATGGAATCTCTTTAAACGTTTGTTTTAATAAAGTTTAGAAGATATTCAGGTTTCCTTGTTGTCTTAGAGTAATCGCCCAATACACAAACCTTTTATGGTTTTTAGGAAAAAGGGCAGAGGAAAGCAGCTCATGAAAAAGAGCACCTTATGTGATTACAGGGACTTCCCACACCCATTTAGCTGTTCAGACACAATGTGCTCTGACAAAAACAGCTTCACAAAAAGTTTAATGAGCACCCAGTGGAAGAGATTCAACACCGGCAAATTGATTTTCCACATTTATCAGTGGGGAATAGGGTGGAATTAAAGCAAGAATGAGCTGAAAGACACTAGCCTTTTACAATCGCTCCTCAGACCTGTGTCTCTATAGTGATCTAGAGAGCAGACGAGTGGGCTTTCAGTATGTACAGCCCACATTACACCAGTAGTGCCTGACTGAGCTTGAGTTTGATTATTTCAGTGCCTGCGAACCTTCCCAGGATGGAGTCTTCTTTAAAAGAAGAGTTCAGAGAAATATTGAGGATGACCTTGTATAAATATGTGCAACGTTTTACAGTTTTTTGTAGGAACGCCTTATAAAACCTTTTTATATTGTGTCATGCTGAGTGCTCATAAATGACTTGACTTTGCTATCTGTTTTATTTTGTTTCTGGAGTATCTAAAGATTGTAGCCCTTAGTAAGGTTGCTGGGTGACAGGCATTGTAAACATTTAGAGGCAACTTGAAAGCAATCTGAGGCTGAAAAAAATAATGCATTTTTCTTAAAGAGATGGTACATCTGCTTTTGACACATTTATTTTAGTTATTTACATATTTCTAACAGAGTGGGGTTTTGTATTCTGTCTTGATACTGTATGAAGGTTCTTCCAGCATTTAAAGCCCTACAACTTTTTGTTAAGTTGATTGGATATGGAAGACAGTATTGATAATGAATTAATACAAATTATTAGTATTATGTAACATTTAATAGTTTTATTCTGTTGAAAATTGAAAATTTTGATGAACGAATTACGAATGTATTCTTCTTTTTACACAATACACACTCACAAAACAAGTTTGATTGAACAATTCAAGTTTTACATGGAAATAACGAATGCCGCATCAAAATCTATTTTCAGGAACAGCATATTTGATCAGATTTAAAATGTTTTAAATAAAAGCTTTTACTCAGTGGCCATATTATGCGTAAGTTGGTAAGTTGGAACGCTCTTCTCCCTCTGGTGAATTTACTAATCTGCGGAATAATCAATACTCCTGCTTATTGGGATCGAAGAGAGCGAGCTGGAATATATCATGATAGGAGACTGCTCAGGTAGGCCAGAGCTAAGCCCTTCAGCGCCTTAATGGCAAGGAGCAGTATCTTATAGTCAATGCATTATTGTTCAGGAAGCCACTAAAGAAAGCACAGAACCGGTCTAATGTGGTCATATTTCTTTGTTCTTGTGAGAACTCTAGCTGCTGCATTCTGGACTAACTGTAATTTTTGTAGTGTGGCGGCTGAGCAGCCGACTAACAGAGCGTTATAATAATCCATTTTGGAGGTCATGAAAGCATGCACTAATTTTTCTGCATCTACAATAGACAGCATGTTCCGCACTTTAGCAATGTTCCTGAGTTGAAGAAGGCGGTCATAGTAACATCATAAAAAAAGTTTTCTGTAATTTATTCCACTCGACTAAAAGCTACTGTATTTTTGTCAGATGGAGGATAGAGCATGGATGTTCAAATCTCGTCAAGTAAAAGGATGGACTCCTCAGCAAGCATTATTCAGCAGAGGTCCAGTGGTCTTACTCATTGTTTGTTGAATTACTTCAGCTGAATGATTCCAGCCTCACTAATGGCCCTGATGGCTACACTTATCGTACATCTATTCCTGGCAGGACTGGCCAAATGATTGGACATGCCACAGACATTCATTTAATTCCCAGCCAGAGATTTACAGACTGATAGATCCAAAGCAGAGCAACATGAGCATCAAAATTCTAAAATGAATCTTCTTCAAAGACACATACTAAATGATGTAGCATTCTGTTGGAGAGGATGCATTTTAATTAAATCATCCAGAGATAAGAAATGTTTAAAAACACTTAAAAAAAAAAGTTCCAAAGACAAAAAAAGACACTCGCATATGCTCATTTATCTTTTTATCCATCACGTTTATGCTTTTAGTGTTCTACTTTTACTCATTTGCTCTATAAAACAGCAGAGGGGGAATGGCCAAAATATGCTATCAACTAAATAAAATTACTTTAGAATTCTAAAAATATTACTGTTCTTTTTCAAATGGTTTATATAGAAAACAGTTAAAACTTTGGTACAGTATGATTTATTTTTTATTGTATATGAGAGAATAAAACAAACGAGTTGCAAAAGAAAGAAAAAAATCTCCCCACTTTAGACAGCATAATACATCTTGCATGTCAAAGCTGTCAAATAAAACCAATTTTCTCTGCGCTGTAACTGATAAAATGCAACAGAAGAACAGTGCAGATCATCTAAATTAATTTTTTAAATACATGTTTATGACTAATGATATAACTAAAGGGACTTTTTTAGTCTCACATTCTAAATCACAGACTCTCAAAAAAGGTAGACTATATGAACACTTGTGACAATTTGTCCTTTGACTTTGATTTTCTCTTTGCTGATTCAAAATTAGAGTTCAACACTTCTTTCTTTCCATAATTTTAGATCACTGAGGGGGAAAAAAGTTGAAATAGATATGTTTTTTAGTTACAAGATTAAACATCAAGAGATGCTTTGTTACTAAAATAGATGTAATGTAGCTGCAAATTAGAAGCCCTCATGTTTAGTTTATCCCTTTTTAATATGCACTCTCGAATAGCAGCATCTGTGTAGATGCATATTTAGGGTTTGTTATGACTTGAGGCATTTAAAATAAGACAAGTTTTGGCCCTTGAAAAAAATGCATTTCAAAGTTCAAATGCTCAATTGTTTATAGTCCTTTGGCTAGCATATTACTTGTATACAGTATATGCATTACTATGCTACCTTACAAAGTGAAGAACAGCAGCTACATTTGTGTAAAAAAAATATTATTTAGTATTATTTTCATATAACCCACTTTAGTCCTGTTTAAATCCAGGCTAAAGACACACTTGATTATTTACTTGATTATTTTTGTCGACTGAGCACTAATGTCGGAACAGCTATTTTATCTCCGCACTTCACTATCTTAATCTTGATCTTAATTTTCAGTTTTTAATCAATATGCTTTTTTTGACTCATTTTATGCCTGATTTTAATAAATGTACTTTCTTTATTATTATTTGTTTCCAATGTAAAGCACTTTGAATTACCTTGTGTCCGAAATGTGCTATACAAATAAACTTACCTTGCCTTGTCTTCTCCAGATGTATCCACAGTGCTCTGTTTCACTTAAACCTTCATACAACATCCCTGATTTCACTAATGAATCTTCTCTTGGATTTTGTGAAGCTATTCTTGTGTTTTGAGGAACAAAATGGGTGGAACAACAACCAACAGTGGCTACGGTTCTCTAGGAATGACTTTGTCCATCACTTTTTTAGTCACTACGAGAATTTTTTTTTAATTTACCTCAGCATACTTCTCAAAAACACTGTAGCTTCCACTCATCCACAATCTGTTTGGAAATAACTAGAAAGTCTGAGAATATTACCCCAGTCATTACAGTAACAAATACTTTACCTGAGTGCAAGGTAAACAGAAGTCATTCACTAATGCAAAATTCTAAAATGCTAGTTTAAGCTGGCCATAACTGGTAGGACCAGAATTGCTTTAGAGATATTTACCACAATTAATTTGTGCATTTAAACTCCGAGAATGGCAATACTCAAGCCTTTTTTCTCAAGTTTTATTCAAATATTTAATTGATTGTTTAATGTTTTAAATGAGTTAAATTGACAGTTGAGGAAACAGTTGACAGTTTTCTCCAAGGCTTGTTTTTTTTCAAGTGCACCTTGAACTGCCATGTGTGTGTGCGCGTGAGTGCATGTGTGTGTGTGTCTGTAGTTGTATGAGTGTAAACGTTCTCATATGGTCTCTTCATATCACAGATGAATAACAACCACAATCTATTTTGCAGTCAGCCGTAGTTGAACGTCCTTGTGCTTTGTGGTAAATTAATTTACTTTTTCCTTTGTATATGAACTATGAATGAGCAGGCTTGGTTTACCATGCTCCAGAAAACAATTCTAGATTACTTATTTATAGTAGACTCAATGCATTGCATAGCTCTGAAAAGATGATGCTCTCAGCCAAAGCCTAGAAATGCTTTTGATGGCTGTTCTTCTTTCCACCCCACATACTCCGTATAATAACTAATTACTGTCTGTGTCACTCAAGATATCTTTCATAGATGCAGCACAAAAGTTATTACAGCACTTTAGTAATAGTCATTTCTTAATCATCAGGAGTATGTGTACAGACAATGTGCATTAATCTCATTTTCACAAAGCTGTAATTCAGGCCATCCTTTAAAATATAAATCCATTCCCACACAAATCTTCCCTAAAAGAGGCTTGATGAATGAATGATTTCCCAAAAGCCAAGTGCACCACAAAACTGACAAGACAAGCCACAGTAATGGCTTCCGCTACACTCCAAAGTATTGCGCTTGTTTTTTCTTTGAACAGAGGTTTGTGCCTTGCACTCCATTAAAGTGGCTGTGACTTAAGAACGCAATGCGCTTTAGCTTCAAGCACCCGACATAAAACTGTGATGTGCTTTTCAATCAAAGTCTCTAAGAGTACATCTTTAGAGAGTTTCAGCTTTGAGTTTGACATTTGAAATATTGGTTGATAGAGGAAGTGTTAAGTTTACATAATAAAGAACCTGAAGTTTCTGACATGTTAACTTTTAGAAATGTAGTTAGTGAACAAAGTGACTCTAGAGATGAATTTTCAGTCAATTGTTTACTTTAAGTGAGGAAAAATCTGACTTAAGCTGTAGCAAATGTGCTAATGTAATGATTATTTTCAGTCAATATTATGCAAAATCTGTGGGTCTCATTTAGAGAGTACATAGAATTGAACATGTGTTTAATAAAGAAGAGTGCAATGTTACATTGATGCTCGTTCTATTATGTGAAATCTCTCACAGGATCCACATTGTTGTCCCATCCACTTAGATAGCATTTTATGAAAAGGATATATTTAAGTTAAATAGTTAATCTGCTTTTAAAACCAGCGCGCTCTGACAGTTATTAAATGATGCCAATTCCAAAAAATATATACATAATTATCCAAAAAAGTTGGCATAAATTTTATATCATAGTTTTTTTGTGTGTGTTTTTTTCAAAGTGTTGGACATAAAGAGGAGTTCTGGGGCCATTCGGTGTACTTGCACTGCTCAGAAATTTAAACCCAGGATATTTTTGCTTTTTTTTAATTGGACAGAATAAATTTTGTCATATAATGTACATTTCTTTTTGCTACAAAAGGAAATCTATCAATGTCAATACCAATTGAATAATCAGAATCTCAATTGAGATTCACCGTTTTATTTCCGAATAATTCAAATTTTTTCAATAAGATGTCAACAACAATACATCAAAAATGACAAAAATTATTTCCACCATCTGTATTGTTTATTGGAATGATGAGTCAATTATCACTGTGATTATTCACAATTTTGCAAAAGTCTGCCTAAAAAGCAACTCCCAATAAGAGACCATTTTTATGTAATCAATGTGTGCATCTGCTGTGAGTGTCTGTATTTCTGTATTCAAAGCTTGGTGAACTACAGATAACAAGAGAGGAAATCCATAGCAGCATATGGCTGAATATATCACATGATTCATCACAATTACATTGATACCCCTTGCAGCCCTCAGAGGCCAATTACAACATAGAGAACATAATGTCAGACATCATTGGTATTTTGAGACAGATTACAATATGCTAAAACATTCATTCCCTCTTTTATTAAAACATACGAGCTCTTCTGTTTAGCCAGGTTTCCTTTTCAGTAATTGCTGAACTCCAACAGATGGAAGATTATGACTTGGCCAGTTTGTGATGCCATCATTAGAGGACTGGTCAACTCGGCAGGCGCCTCTGAAAAAGAACCATATGTACAGAAGAGAAGTCTTTCACTGAGAAGAAATCAGAGAAAAGTGTCAAACAACGTTGTGTTTCGATTGTTTACATATACATATATATGTTTTACAATTATTATATAATAAAAAAATCAGCTTTTTTGCACTACTGAAGATTGAATGCGAACCATTTGAATTTCCCTCCTATCATAACAGCATCTGTTACAGTTTTTCACAATTGCTAAGACAGTTTTTCCAATACATTTAACAAGTTTGCTTAACTCTTAACACACCGAATCAGTTAAAACACACAATTGGCAAAACAGTTCATTTCATTCTTAAAACCCCTCGTTGTAAACAAAACTCCAAAACTCATTTTCAAAATATAAAAATACAGTTTTCAAAACACTAACATGTGTTTTCTTCCTTAAGAACTTAAGAATTTTTACTTTTATTTGTGCTCTGATAATTTTGTGGCTATAGAGGTCTAGCAGTTCAAGTCTTGCTCTCTCTACATTTCACCGGGGTAAGCAAACACTGTGTCTGTTGCTTTTCTTCCTCCAGGCTGAAAAGAGACAGTCGCTCGGATGTGAAATCTCATTTGCTGTGGTCTCTTCTGTTTGTTTGTTTTTTCAAGTAAATCTACTGCTTCCAATCAACAACGCGAGGAAGCACACAATGCAATCATGTTGTCTGTTTTCATAACTTCTTTCATGACATCTTTTGTGTCAAAGATAGATATCTGGCTGAAAAACAACATCATTTTAAATATTTGTTTCCAAAACAGCAAATAAACGATGTGGTTTGACTCTAAATATTTCTTGTGATATTTACTCATCATTGATAGAAAAAGCTTAATGCATCTTATTTTCCTGAACATTTTCTGTGAAGATTGTATTAACCTTGAATTAAAATGCTTTATATGTCATTGTGCTCACAAACTTGTCTTAATTTTAATACATTTTTTATAATATTTACGCACTTGAAATTATACAAATTTAGGGTTTTCTATTTTGCTATTATCTTAAGTAATAAAATGACACAAAAGGTATAATAATTGTTGAGTGAAGGATTATTTTCATATTCTTTCAACATGCAGAAACATAAATACTGATCGAAGCTATTAAAATCAATTACTTATATGCTACTATATGTTAACTATTTGATTATGAATAGAAAAACTGTGGGAAAAAATTGCGTTTGTGTGAGACCACAAATAATTTGTTTCTGTTCAGAGTATACTTCATTGCAAATAAACATTAAACATTTAAATTCAAACAATAAAAAAGATAATTAAAAGTTATATAATAACAAACAACAAAAACAACAACAGCTATCCGGATTATATCAGAAAGTGCATAGTTACATGTAATCTTCTGCCGTAATGCAATTATTTGGAGAATGAAGAGAGCAGACTAGTCAAGCTGTTCAAGGGTTTCATGAATCTAACAATGCAGATTAACTCGACCATCGTAACCTTTGTTACACATCATGTTTGGCCTCAAACTCCTCTTCCTACTTTTGTTCATATCAAATCATTCTGTGATTTACACATGAGACAGTTTGATTGGTAAGTTTGTTTTACATACAAACTGAAAGATGATCATTTCTGTGCGTTTGAAATGCAGGTATTTGAAATGTTAACGTTGTTTTTAGCAGCAAAATTATATAACATTTTGTTTCTTCGCCTTTGCCATCAGACTCCTCAACAGCTGACAGAAGTCTTTTACCATGGAACGCACTGTTCCCTTTCACAAATACAAACATTCTTGTAATGTGAAGTAAACAATACTTCTGACAGTTTAAGACATTTATTCCTTCTCCGATTAAACATTTTACAACTCGTGTTTGCTTTCACAACTTGAAAGCAAACTTTTTAAACATAATTATAATGGATATTTAGTTTCATTTTACTTAGTAGCAAGTTTCATTTTAATCACTTTGTTGATTAAATAATACAATAAAATAATTATTTAATTATAATTCTGTCACTTGAAAATTTAACTTCTGAAATAAAAAAAAATCTTAAAGGCATAATTATTTATAGATGTGTTTTTTTTTTATTACAGACACCCAGTTAGTTAAAATAGAGTGACATGTTCGAGAAGAAAAAATTCAAAACATCAAATGCAATATTCTAAAATTCAAACAGTAAAATTCAAGTTGAGAAATTTAGACCTTAGAGAATTAAGTGATTTGTTAATCATGCTAGTAAATGCTGTTGACTTGCTAACCATGCTGGTAATAGGGTCGATTCATGATCACAGAGAAGAACAATACCCCTTGAGCCACACACTTCTCCAGAAAAATCAGGCTTTAGCCGAAACGCTTCATCGACTGTTCTGTGATCATCTACTTTGCCCTGTTGATGACCCTAAACTAATTTCTGCTAAATCTGAATTTCACAATCCAAATTTTGCAGTTTGAATTTCAGAATATTAAATTCGATTTTTTTGAATTCTTTAAATTTTTAAAACTTTATTTTTACACACTGGATATCTGCAGAAAAGTTGGAAGTTTTTAAAATACGTCTAAAAATGTTAGATGTTCAAAAATAATTATGAAATTCAAATTCAAAACATGTTTAAATGGCCTAGAACTAAACCTTCAGTTATATTCAATTACAACCATCAAAAATTAAAATCAGCACAATTTAAATTCATTACAAATTATTTTGGTAGATCTTAATCTTCATAATATATGGCATACATTTGTTGTATGTTCTTTTCCTTTTCTGCTCAGAGCGTTGTTATTTGACTTGCAGTACAGGGCATTCTCTTGCCAGTGCTTACTGAGTTCTACAGATATTAAGTTAATTACAATGATTAACATCATCCTCGCTCTTCTCCAATGCTAGAACACTGATGGCACAGGGATGCTCTCTAGGCCTTTGTTTCCTAATAACCACATATGGAGCTCAACATCCTAGGAATGGGCACTGAAGTCTAGAAAGCCCAGCTGACTGTCTGTTTTCATCTTGGTTGTTTGATTTTGCCTCTTTTGCTTCTGTCTGAGAAAAAAATAGACACACTGAGAATTAAATAACAAAAAAATTGTGTTCATTTGTTTCAAAGTAATTTTTCTTTACCGCTACATTTTCTTCTGTGAATAATTTCCTTCTTTGTTCCAGAGAAAGGAACAAGGAGGTGTTTCTACCTCTAAGAGGAAATGGATTGTTTCAGTACAGAGCTCACGGTCAGTTAACCATCTGGCTTGATGGTGCAAACACATGCTAATGCTTTGTACCTTCACAGATTTTTTAATAAATCAGTAAACTCAAGAGGCATTCTGGATTGGGAGAAAAAGCTTAAAATGTCTGTAGCACAAGGTCGATGAGGGTAGTGAGACGAAATTGGAATTATCCAGAAGTATGGGAATTGGCTTGCATTGGGGACCATCTCATTGAGTGGTTTCCATACTTTTACATAGTTGTAATTAATTTAATAAATGTAACATTAATCTCCTGTGACTGTAAATCACCATGAGTCAAAAATGCATTGTGGAGGAGGTTCTATACTGTATGATTAGTCTAAATTGAAAGCTTTGCTAACATGAGTACAATGCACTTTTCTTTGTTCATTTAAGTCATTTCAAAACCAGGCGATGCCTATTTATACTGGTTTCTACTCGTTATCCTTCACATAGACTCTTACACATAAAGAGTTTAGCCAAATTCCTTTTGTATTCAATGAGGAATTTTACTTAAACCCACTGGGAACAATTTGTTGACAATGCAACAATTTAATTATTGACAAATTAATATTTGGAGCAGTGTCTGAAGCTATATGAATATGTCAACATATATAAGTGTTGCTTTAAAAGTTACAAACAATAAAACATATTTTTTCTCCTTTTCTAGTAAAATTTATTTCTGAATTTAGCATGATTGTCTTTTGCTCTTTTTCATGGACAGCTTTTGGTAGTTTGCAACATTGGTATTGCAAAACATTGACAATTATAGATTTACATTTTTTAATAAAAATCTTGATGAGGAACATTTAGGAGTTTCGGGACTATGTTGAATCAATGATGACAATGTAAATAATATACATATGTCCATGCCTTGCTTTTACTAAAATTAACTGCAATAACAAAAATAGTTAAATAGTAGTAGTGCAGTTATCTGGTAAAAAAAAAAAATTCTATTTTAACCATTTCTGCAAAAACAAAAGGTTAGGACAAATTTGGAATAATGCACAATTACCTAGACTAGCATTCATTCTTTGTGAGAAAAGTCAAGGACAGATAATATCAATATCTAAAGATAAAAGATCATTTTAATATAAATTATGGGGTTAAAAACTATGAACAGGAGGATACTTTCGTTTTCTATTTCAAAACATTGAAGTCTCAGAAGACTTGCACTTGGAATGATGCAGCATTTTTCCATCAGAAGCAGCTGCGTCAATTCCAATGCAGACCATGTGAGGGCTATTTTTTGCCAAGACTCCCATATGTTGCCTACTTCAGGCTATCAGAGAGTCGAGCAGCAGTACGGATGTCTGAACCTCTTCAGGGCTGACGTTTAAAGGACATTCGAGGGACCTTATGAGTTCTGATCTCATGTGGGCGCCTGTGCATGCATTAGATAATCACTTCTCTCCAATGCGACAGTCTCACACACATTACACACAGGTCAGAGTCTTGTCACATCTCTGTATGTAAGTTATGCATGGCGGACATTGAAAGGTATGATCAGATGAACTTAGGATATCAGCAAAATGTTATGCATATTTTTTTCCAAAACCAATTCTTCACTAGAGTTTAGAGAAATTCAGTGTATGTTGCAGTTAAAGAGTTAAATGTATATTACAATATAAGTAGTGTCATGTAATGTAAATGTAATTTTTATAAATGCAGCGAGCTTTCTTTAATTAGCAGTGTTACATATTTTAATTATCAACAGAGTGCAGATGGCTTACGAAAGCTTATATGTAAAACGTGTTTATTGGATTTGATCTGGCTTTCGAAATGACAGACTTGGCACAACTCAAAGTTCTGGTGCTTCTGCAACATTGGCATATTTTTCATAAAAGTGATTAAACACCTAAAAAATTGAAGAAGCCAGCAAACAGAGCTGGTTAAGGTGTGTTTTATGGAAATCATCAAGCTTCTGCATGTGGGCGCACATTTGGAATCCTCCCAATTTAATTTCAGTAAACATTAACTCCAGAGGAAATTTGCATACACATGACATGTGTTTAAAATACACAAAACAAGATTTAAAAAGGTAAAATGTGAACAATCAATGGTTGGAATTCTTTGAGAATAATAGGGTTTTTAGAAGAGTTTGAGGTAGAAAAGGCCAGAGAGTGTGAAAAACAGCTCAGCAGAACATGTGGCAATACCAAAGACTACTTTGTGCTAAAAATGGGTGATAAAGTCAGTACTCTTAGTAATTTGAAGTGCGTCACCCATATTCCAGCCCCTCATCTTTGTTGAAAACCTGGCCTTACAGCTTTTTGGTCCCATCTTGCGCTGACCAACTTTTGGGCAGAAATGAACAAATTCCATCCTCAGTTGTGTTGGGTTCTGTTGGGGTGTTGATAGCAAAGTTGTCTCTGTCAAACTCCACAGACTTATATTATCCCATAAAGTGTGGCACAATTAAGATGCATTACACATTTAAAGAACAACTTACTATTACTGCGTCTGGTATTGGTGGTCCTCAATGTCTTAAAAAGTATTTAAATTTAAACCCCCAAATGTTAGGCCTTAAAAAGTCTTACATTCATTGTTCTAAAATCTAAAGTCTAAAAATATTGTTTCACTGGTATTTTTTTCCGGATGCTCTTGAATACAAAAAAAAAAATTTAATTACTGTTAGGGTTTCCATATTCTGAGAAAATGTGCAGAAATGCTCAAAAACAAAAATCATGGTTGGGGTTGACAGACTTTGATAAAACTTCATTAGATCCTCTAAAGTACAAATGTGATGCTTAGTAGTTCCATAGTGTGAGAAAAGGCTTATATCAAAAGACAATGGTTAGGGTTGCCAAAAATTAAGAAAATGTGCATAAATGCTTAAAAGCATAAAGGAATTGTTGGGGATGCCAGAGATTGAGGAAATTATCTTAAATTTTAAATAGGACAGCTAGGGAGACCACAATTGAAACATAAACATTACATTTTATAAAAATGCATGGGCAGACAACACCACAGCACTGGCTAAGAAAGCACATCAGCGCCTCTACTTTCTCCGCAAACTGAGAAGAGCGAGAGCTCCGGCCCCCATCATGTGCACCTTCTACAGGGGTACCATCGAGAGCATCCTGACCAGCTGCATCACTGTGTGGTATGGAAACTGAAATGCATCCTGCCGCAAGATTCTACAACGCATAGTGAGATCAGCTGAGAAGATCGTTGGTGTTGCCCTCCCCTCCCTCCAGGACATCTACAGCACTAGGCTCACACGCAAAGCCCTCAGTATTGCAGGTGATCCCACCCACCCGACACATAGCCTCTTTAGCCTGCTGCCATCAGGGAGAAGACTGCGTAGTCTTCAGGCCAGGACCAGCAGACTGAAGAACAGCTTCTGCCACCAGGCAATCTGGAAGCTGAACTCACTTGGGACTCTGCCCCCCTCCCTCTCTCCAGCCTCACATTCCCCTTGAACCCTACTTCACATGACACCGCACCAGTCACTTTATCCAGCACTGGAGGCATTGGACTTACCACCTCAATCCTGGAACACTCTAGCCTGGAACACTCTAGCCACTTTAGTTGACTCCTAATTGTCTTGAACTACCACATATTATTTCATTACCCAGTCACCACCTCTACCTCATGTTTTTGTTTTTGCACTAATTGTGGCATCTACATTTCTTATTCTTATTTTTACTCAAGTACTTATGTTCTGTGTAAATATTATTATTATGTTTGTGTAATTTATGTATGCACCAAGGGCCTGAGGGTAACACAATTTCAATTCTCTGTATGTATGCACTGTACATGTGGCAGAATTGACAATAAACACACTTGACTTGACTTACCATCGTAATGATTAAAAAATAAAAGTAATAGTGAGGGTTTAAAACTATGTATTTGAAGCATACTGTTTATTAGACAAGAAACTTTTGAATGTGTTTTTGATGTTATGATATAGGTCTTCAATTTGAATCTTCTTAAGTAGTCTTGAACAGTCTTAAAAAGTCTTACTCTTGACATTATGAAACCTGCAGATATCCTAATAGACAGCTTTCTCCTATGTTTTTTGAAGGTATTTCCTCCCTGTTTCACTTACACGCCACTCTCTTGTTTGCTTGTCTATGATCTCATCTGCTCCATCTAATGACTTTTGAGTGATCACTGGATCTTTAACTTTGCTGTACACCTGCAACAATGAATACTTAAATGAGTAACAAAAGACTTCATAAAAGACAAAAGTGATGTACAAACTGAATGTTAGTAAACTTGTGGGAAGTTTGCCGGTACCTTTCTTGTGTCATGACTAATTGTCTTTTAGCATTTAGCTTTCAATCAGTTATGAATCCATACTTCGATTAAATGGTCTGATGTACCATAGCATTTCTAGACCTCTTCCTTTTAAAGTAAAAGGATCCTGGAAATGGATCGGCACTTAATCAGAAAGACCTCCGAGTCCTTTAGGTTCTGCTAGTTCCAATTTGCTTTGCTTTTGTAGAAAGAATTTACACTCTGTCCATCACAGTGCTTCAGGGTGTTGCTGACTTTGTGAAAAAAGTAGGGAAAGAACAAGGGATTCATCACTAAAGCATCAAAAGTTACAGGTACAGGCCTTCCCATCCTCAAAATCTCATATAAGATGGAGGTAGAAAACCCCATTGCAACCAAAAGACGAATTCACTTGCTCCCCTCAGGCAAATCCTCAAGTTCTTGAAAAAAAAAAAAACCCTGAACAGCTGTCAGTCAGATGGTGCAAGAAACATTTAGCTACAGATTTATACGGGTAGCGTTCCATGAGTGGAGCATGCTGCTAGTAACGTCAAAGTTGTGGCTCAATTCACCTGTAAATCAAAACTGTCAGAAGTGTACATGTAAAAATAAATGTTGACACTTGATTACTTTATACACCAGTAAAGTCGTGCTTCCAATTCTTCATTTTTCTTCATCTAGATCACCTTTGTTGCTAGCTTTTCCATCAATAGACTTCAAATATTAATGCGCTCTTGTTCTAGCACAGATACAATGTGCTCTCCAAACCTGTGTAGTCTTGTTTATTGCAAATGTTTTCCCCAGCCATGTGCTCTCGTTTCATTACACATGACAGCTTTAGTATTTTGTCCTTGTGTTCTTGTGAACACTTGGCTTTTTCAGGCTGGCTATGTTCTTGCATCATGTTTTTGAACCCTCGCCTCATTGTTTCTATACACAAAGCTTGTTTTTTGTACATTCAACCACATCTACTCTATGTGTTTCCTTTTTATGCAGAAGGTTCCCTATTTCTTTTAAAGGCATTAGGGTATGACTTGTTTAACAAATATTGTTTCTTTTTTTTATGAATAGGGTTAAGTAACATCAAACAAGTTAACTATATTCATATTATTCATACGTTTTGCGGTTCATTTTACTGTACCTGCTAGATATCTTTAACACTTATTTGTATGTTTTATAGCGTCACTTAGTCAGATATATTCTGTGCATTTCTTTTCTCCCCTTTCTGTTGTGTGTCTGTCACACTTTTTCATTACACTTTTTTATATCATATGCTGTTTCTGAATTTATCGCAGTGCATGCTTTCACCGTTTAGTCAACTAAACTCATTGTTCTTGTTCTATCGGAGTGTACTGGATGCAGCGAGCTACAAGCTGTACTGAACATGTCATGTCTTGTCGAGTCTTGTGCTTTCTTCTTCTTCCATTAGTAAACCTGCGTCTGTGCTCACCGAAGTCAAAAGAGTTTTGTGAAAGGGAGGGGATTATAGGGTTTTTTTGGGTATGGGGGGAGGGGTTAGTGGTGGTTAAAGTTTCGATCTCTACATTTAATTTACTTCCTGCTCAACCCCTGAAGTTGTGTTTTTGCTTTAAACTTTTACTCAGTCCACAAGAACTTGGTTGTTTTGAACCGAGTTGTTTTGAACTGGTTGTTTTGAGGTTTTTTACTTGGCTACACTTGTGCATCCATGTGTACATGGAGCAGTGTTTCAGCATAATTCGTTTTTTTTAACGGGGTGGGGGGGGGGGGAGAAACAGTTTGAGGCTTTATTAATGAGGAAGTTTTGAGAGCAAATTAGTAAAGCCTGGCGAGAAAATGTTTTGGTTTCCTTTTATAAAGACATCTATTATCTTTCTGTTAGCTGCATTTCCTAGGCATTGAAGGGATCAAAAAACATTTAAATCTCCATTTAGGACAAAGTACTGTAAAAATAGTTGGTTGGATACAAATTACTTAAACATGTTAAATAAAAGTTGAATTATTGTAAATTGTTTTTCTCACTATCCTGGCATTGGTATAAACAAATCACATTAAATTTCATTTTTAACTTAAATGGGAAAAAGTGCAACGACTATTTTCATTTAAAAAATTCAAAAAAAATTGTGCTTTCTGTGCTTTTTTTTTTTTTAATTTTCTGTCAAATGGAATTCAAGTTTAGACTTTTTAGAGCACTTTCAGGCTGAACATTTGTTTGCACTCTGCATGAATGTGCATGGAGCTCACAGAAAAAGACATACTGAATTAATGGAGTGTTAATAATCAGTAACTCATTAGAGTCATCTTATTTGCATAGCATATCATTGCATCTTTTGAGCAGTGAATATTAATTTCTAATGGCAGGAAGTCTAGCAAGATATAAAGGATTTATTCAAGGGTGAAGCACTCATCATGGGAACACTCAAAGAGCTGAAAAGAGATAGTCTGACATTATTTGTCTCGTGTGTTTCCTTTCATAAGATCTTCTCTTAAAATTCTTGGAATTTCAGGCTCTCTAGTCATTTATTATGAATTTTAGTTTTGTCAGTTTAAAAAGCTCAGTTAATGACTGAATATAATGAAAGTCCACATCTTCCATTAGGCTTTTATTATGGTGTCTAGGAAAAGTCATTGTTCAGATTGTACTATGCAATGACACGTCTAGTGTGTGTTTAGTTGAGAGAATGAGTCTGTAATTAATCGTCTCTTCTTTATTTCTCCACAGGGAGAGTCTTGCTCTGGATGGTGGACATGCATGTGATCACTAGACAGTTTAAACAGGGTAAGTTGCATTTGAAAGTAATCCATGACCCGTATGGTGGCTGCTCTAAAGCCCTAGTGTCCTCTTCTCTGATTGGTCTAATTACTAACCAGCATCAGAGAACTACAGCAGCCTAGAATGACTTGATTACCTCTAAAAGGTCTCTAAAATACAACATCTTGCTACTTTAGATTAGCATGAGATGGTATGCTGTGTGAAAACCTGAGAATAATATAAAAAACCTGAGAATCCAATAAACAACTCCTGAACATTACAAAATAATATGAGAGATTTTTTTCAGAAACACATTTTAAAGGCTGAGTTTGTTATTACTTTCAAGGGGTAATTGTGGAGTTTTCATGTTAATAAAGTACTTTGTGTTGACTAAAAAGAACAGGTATTTTGTGTGAATTAAACATTTGAAGTGATCATTACTAATATTTTTTTAATGATGCCAGAACAAAATCAAATGAACTGTTTGTTCTTATTAGGGACAAAAATTAAGCGCATTTCTCATGTTCACAAGAGATACATAATTGAGTTGTAGTTCTTATGGGGAGCTTTGTTTTAGTCCGCTTTTTATTTGTATCTAGGGTTAACTTCTATACATAGCATTTTTATTGTATTTATCTAGTTTGTTTGATGTAGTGGTCTAGGGGTTAGTGAGCATGACATACATTTCTGCTTTGTTTAATATCCTTTTCTTGCACCCAAAAAACACACATTCTAATTTATCTTGAAAATTCTATAGGACACAAAGTTAATCCATTAGTTTAATAAATATTGTTAATGCACACTAAACGTTTACTAGTGTTCTTTTTGTGTCAAGTTTCTACATAACACAACTACACAACTGATAATGTTTTGTTTAGCGGGTTTCCATTCATTTGTTTCTAGTAAATCCAATTATGCCAGGTTTAGAGTACAGTGAAGGTTTTCTTTCATATTGTAATAGATTGCTGGGATTCTTTTTTTTATCATTTTAATATTATCGATTCATTTATCTGGAAACAAATTATTTACACTTACAACCCTTGCATAAACTGTTGCATTTATTGCTTCGGTTGCTCCAATGAGCAGATTATGCATTATTGTCAAATGTATAATAACAGATTATGGGTTATACAGTAAATCAGCATAATTATTTGATCCAAACCAAAGGTAAAATCAAAATTGCATGGGCCAAATACAGATTTAACAATTCCACAGATGAAATTATCAATGAAAACACTCTGGATTTGGGAGCAAAGCCACATTAACAATACTATATGCTTTAAAAAGATAAAAGCTTACAATCACTGGACCTTTCAATGGCATTTAAAAGGATGCAAATTAAGAGATTACCATGATGCTAGGTTCCAAAGTCACACAGAGACAGAATCTCATTTCCATTCATGTTTTAATCATCTTTGTCAGTTACGCTTTGGTTATCATCAGAGTCTAGATCTACAGCTGACTGCATGTGCCCTCATCTAAATCGACGATGTCTATATATCCTTTGATGTGTCTTTATGAATCACAGTAAGTGCCAAAAATGAAAGAGCATGAATATTTGATCACAGTGAATTTCACAGACAGTTTAATTTACTTAGTTTGCTTTCGTTACTCTTCTAGACACGCTACACTTTGAGACACTGTTTTGCAGTGAGGCCATTTTACGAACAACTGAAGCCAAGTGTTGTGATTTCTTGAGTCTATACTTGAGATGCTGATGCAAGCCAGACACTCAGAAAGGCAATGCCAAAGAGAATAGATGTAGCTTAAACTGCTGGTTTTAACAGGAGAGAAGCAGACAATTCTCCAAATGTTCATCTACATCCACATTGCTCATCCTATCAGACATTGTCAATTTAATTAAGATAAAACACTGGATCTGAGGTAAACATAAATACCCCAACAACAAAAAATTCCAGGTTCTTTACATCTAATTGAAGGTAATTTTAGAGTTTTGGAAATATTAGACTGGATTTTTTTCTGCTACATGAATACTATAATTTCCCAGCAATGGGTTGTGGCTGGAAGGGCATCCGCCGCGTAAAACATATGCCAGAGAGTTGGCGGTTCATTCTGCTGTGGCGACCCCGAAAGGGAAGAAAGCCGACATGAAGATGAATGAATGATTGAATGAATGAATGAATGAATACTATAATACCAGTCAAATTCACTTCGACACTACAACACTTCATCTGAATAGTAAATATAGGGAAATAATAGGACTGTTACATTTAGGAATGAGATTTTTTTAAGAAAAACTTTCTTTCAACATTCAACCTGACCTTAAACATTCTATCTGACCAATTTGCAAGACAAATGGATTTATTATCAATCTTGTGTTTCTGTAACATATCCCACAATTTAAAATGGCTAAATGATCCCTTACTCCAACCTTCTCACTCAAACCACTTAAACCATTACAAATGCATATCTCAACAGGGTTTAGATCCAGAAATTGGCTACTCTATTGGAGTTAGCTATACTGGGTTTTGTTGGTTTAAAACAGTTCATGGTTGAATGGTGGAACAAAATTTGTTGCATGATGATTAAAGGATAACTTTACAGAAACCTTTCCATCTACAGTTTATATTAACAGATATTTTTTTACATTTAATTATTTTGGAGATTTCTTAGGTTATAAATGTTATGCAGGACACATGTAAGGCTACTAAGGATACTGTATATATAAACAAAAAGGAACAAAACAACTTTTTCAAAACACCTTGAAGAAAAAATGGTGCTCTCTCTGTAAACAAGACCCAGCCACTTTAATTTTGCAAGTATGAAAATATATGTCAGCATAACACATATAACCTGTGTGTTGTATATTTGTTTGAATGAAGTTTAATGTAATGGAAATATTTGGGATGATACTTTGCTGATCTACAGTGTGTTTAAAGTATATCAGTCTAACAATTCAAAATAATTTGCCTTTTGCTTTATGTGTTTAAGTTTTACACACTGCAAGCTAAGAAAAAAAGGCCAGAAAAAAAAAGATTCAGAAGACAAAGGAGACTTCGGTTGTGAGGAGATTATAAATTGGGAGTCGCAATCGAAATCTTTGCATTTGATGTTTTAGGGCTCATTTTGAACACACAGTGTGATGGGAGAAAGCTGGCTGAGGTCTCCTTGTTAAGCAGACAGCTTGATTTGACTGACACTTTTCCCTTAACGCTGCCTTCGTTTGGAAGGGAATTTCTGAAAGTCTTGAAATGTTGTTTTGTGGAGCCTTAGGCAGATTGTAAATGCATGTTGTCTAACAGAGAAATGAATGATTTAGTTCAAGTTCTAGAGTTAAATACTTTCAGCTAAATGAAAATGCCAGACCCCAGGACACATTATCCCTTAACAGAAATATATCTGTGCATTTTTAGCAAATCTGCCTGCTTCTTCTTCATTTTGCTTTATTATAATGTGGATGCATAATGCATGGGTTTCTAGAGTCAGCTTATTTTAAGACATAGCAATATTGTCTGTTTCCTTTCTCCATTTTTTCATTGTTTTGAAAGTTCTGTAAAAGGTTACTGTATTTACTATGTAATAACTTTACTGATTACACTGACAATTTGTAAGCATTTGGTCATTAAAGCTATTCCTTGTATAAAACAATAGAATAGGTTTGTTGTAACATTTGGGTGAGAAACATTGAGTAGCTAGGATTTAAACACGTCCATGTAAAGTAAGCTAATTGCTATGTAGGCTTGATGATTCAATTAGAGCCTATCCATATTGGAAAAACAGGACATCTGTGCATTGTAATGCCATCATTAACATAGCCTTGGTCACTCACTTTTCATACTTGGCTGAGTAGGACACTACATGCCTTGAATTCATGTACTTGTCAAATCTTATCAAAATGGTTTGAACAACAACAGTGACCAACCCTCCAAAAAGAAAACATGAAAAAGCATCTCAAATATATAACACGAACCATTGCATACTCAGTACTTGGTCTATTAAAATTTAAAGTTATGTTTAAATATCCTCAAACTTCAAGAAGATAGACATTCACAAATGTTGTCAAAAACAAATTACCTAGCTAGAAATATCTTTAGCAACTGAATCCTGCCCTGATGCCAAGCCCACTAACAGTACTGAAAGGTTTTATGCTCAGAATACGTTATTGATTGAATTGGCCAACAACCGTTATGCTGACACATGACATTACACATAGAATAACATGTTTGATGTTCCACAATGTCGGACTAGCACTTAGTTAATGAGTACCGAAAAACCGCACTTCAGTTGCTACGGTAACAGGTTAGCCTGTGGGAGTCTACATATGTCTTATCATTTAAAAGTCGTCTATTTTAAAGCTAGATTGATCAAAACTCAGCTAGGGAGTAATTTGATGTTTACATATACCAAACATATACAAATCAAACCTCCATAAAATCTTAGATGTGCATTTGCACCAGGTCAGGGAATTTGTAAGCAATTACAGTTTTTCACAATTGCTAAGACATTTTTTTCAATACATTTAACAACTTTCCTAAACTCTTAACACAATTAGCACAACATTTGTCAAGGTAGGCTCTACAATTAACAAATTTTTTGTTGCTTTGATACAAAACACATTCAGTTAACACAAATTTCAAATGCTTGAACTTCTTTTACAATCAAGCTCCAGCAACACCAAAACTATGTCATTTTAAAGCCAATTTTTTTCTCAATGTGTTATGATTGACTAAATGTTGCTGTCGGAAGAAAACATGTGTTAGTGTTTTGAAAACTGTATTATTTTATTTTGAAAATGAGTTTTGGAGTTTTGTTTACAATGGGGGGTTTTGAGAATGAAATGAACTGTTCTGCAAATTGTGTGTTTTAACTGATTCGGTGCATTAAGAGTTAAGCAAACTTGTTAAATGTATTGCAAAAACTGTCTTAGCAATTGTGAAAAACTGTAATTCCTATAGTAAGTTGTATACTCAGCCAATTCTACCAAATATTTGCTAATGGATGATCTTGTGTTTCACGTAGGTGCATACCCAGTTATGAAACAGAACAGAAACATGTAAGAGACATAAAAAGGTTGAGAAACAGCCACATTCTGCTACTTTGTTGATTTTGAGAAGGTTGAGTACAGCAACAAGACACGAGGTAGTTCTACCGAATCAATAAGACCAGACACAGATTTCAAGGAAAACTAATGTCATGAATTGTTTTGATGCTAATGTATATAATTCAGTATTGTTTTCATGGATTTATCAAACATTTTTAATTAAATTGTTCTACTGAAAAGTTACCAATTTAAGTTATACTGATAAATGATTAACTATTTTGTGTTTTTTTTTTTTTTTTCTACATTTACTTGAGGGCATATACCAAACACATTTTATTAAGAGGGCTCTTGTCAAGCCCCTAAAAGCAATGTGTGGAAAAATCATTAAGCCCCATGTTCCCTTGTGGCTTATTGCATTAATATACATCTCTTCTGAAGTTTCCTAGAGATGTGTCTCTCCAAGGTAATGTAGAACCCCAGCATTCATCAATATTCTTCTGCGCCTCTTGGGCCCTGCTTCACTCATTTTCTCATCGGGTAGGCGAATCTCCAGACTCTCTCACATTCTACTTTCGATGCACAACGCTGTTTTTGGTGCAGAACTATGTTGAATATGAAGTTCATCAGTGTTTGTGTGACTTTTTAAAACCCCTGAAGCCTAGCATCTCATCCAGAATAGGTAAATATATTTCTGCTATGCAGCTAATGTTATTCCTCTCAGCGAATCAGTCGTTTGAGTCTCCGAAATGTCATGGTTTTTATTTCCAGCTGAGAAAAGACAACCCTCCCACAGCTGGGGCCATTAGCTTTGGCTTACAATCTCTTCATCTATATGGGGCACGAAAAAGCAGTACAATGTGCTGTATCAGCTTAAAGCAATTCTTCCTCTCTAATGACTTTCATTAAGGTCCTGAAAGCAAAGATAAATTAAAGACAACTGGATCTTGGAATTCAGTGTTCAACCAGATCTTAACGTTGTAATTTCAACTTATTCTGAAGCAAATAGGGCATTTGTGTCCTGCTGAACCAGACTCAAATCTTTACTGTAGCATCAAGGTAGTCATGTTGCTCTAATTACCATATAGCCAGTTAATCATTTTTTAACAACTCAGTAGTTGTTAGCATTCCTCATCGGTTGAGACACAGTGTCACTTTCGGTCATAAAGCAAGCTTTCTCTGGGCCATAATCTAGGCCTAAATGCCACCTTTTCAGCTCAAGAAACTGCTTAGTGTTTGTCAGTGCCAAAGGAGGCCAAAGGGGTGATGAAGATCAGAAGAAGAGCTCAGCGGAGAAAGATGTGTGTATGTTAACTGATTTAATTTAAAATCAGAAACATTTGCAAAAATGTATAAAAATGCTTGATTGTTAAATACAGACAAATATTTGATTATTTGATCATGCTTGAGTCCATCTCAAAATCTATTTATTTTATTTGTATTAAAATATTCTTGAGTTTGTTTTTACTATATGGCTATAACACAAGTAGCATCCTAGTCTGCTGCATTGTGTGTAGAAAACCACCATAAACTCAGCTAGTTGCGTGAAACATGAGATATTTTGTTGCATGCTTCTGATATCTACGTATTTGCACAAACATCAGGATATGAGGGCAAACCCTTGCTCACTTTCAGTTGGCATGATAAATGGTCAGTATATTTTACTGAAACAATCATGTGTTGAGAGGAAAAGGAGGCATGTAAATATAAAAGGAAATTACAGCTTGCTAAAACAGCCCCAGTTGGACATTTTCCGGCTGTAAAAGCAGGGTTTTGAAAACACATATAAATCCCAATACTTGTGTATCTGAGAATACTTTTCACTTATTATTGGATAATAATTCTGTGACCCAGAAGAAAGGAGTGTTTATGGTCATGTTAAGACATTGTTGCAGGGAAGTTGGCCTCATTGTATTGGAATATGCCTTTTTAGCATGATCGTCTTGCATACCATATTGGGGAAAGCCGCAAATGACGTGTCAAAAGATAGCCTTTTCCCACATGAACATGGCCCAGGGATGACTTTAGCATCCACGCAGTAGTGACTGAAAGTGACATTGTGAAATCTCTGTTCAAAATGTGGATACACAGTATTTTTTGTTGAGGTTGTGACATCCTCTTGTTCTTTTTAAACCTCTACACCAATCATCCTGTCACAACTCTGTAGTTCATATGCAGGTCATTGCACTAATTGTAGCTTATTACACTAATAACCTGTACCATACCTTCCTTAATCACTATACAAACCTCTTTCCTGCGCTCTCTCAGTATCTGATGCTGTCAGGAGCACTGCTTCAAATGTTTGACCCTTGAAAGAAAAAAAATTGGGCCTCGTACTCCCACAAAAACGCACGCGCACACACACGCGCACACACAGTTCAGAGAGTTTATTAAAAAACAGTAGTAAAGATTTACCACATTTGTCAGAGGTTTATCTGTACTAGCTCCCTAGATTGAAGCTTATAAAACATTTACTAACTGCTATTGTTATAAACAATCCTCCAAATTCAAGTTTATTGGCAACAAAGTGTAAAAGTAGAAATAATTAAGTACACTCCCCTGCACTGACTCAGTATTTGATGCTGTCAATCTTTCAAATGTAAAATTTACAGACACTTTAAATATTCTGTTTACATAATCTTATCCTCCTAAACTATTATGAAAACTCTTTAAACTTACGTTTTACTAGTATCCAGCATAAAAAATAAGAACATATCTAAGATAGATCACTATCACAAAATTAATCGTAATCTCTATGAGACAAATTTGCATGCTCGAAATGTTGTTTATTGTGAAATTAACACAATTTAGTGCAATCAATAAATTAGCTAATATTGAGATGACCTCAGCTGCGAGTGATTAAAACTGATTAACTCATCAACTTATCGGTCTCAAATTTCCAAATGAGTTCCAACGCAGCGGTTCATCTTAAAGCTGTGACAAGAGCTTATCTTGAATAAAATATAATGGGAGATATTTTTTAAGGGTACTGGGTGAGTAAAGAATCCTCTGCTTGTATGTGTGTCTATATGCTTTCCAGTGTTACTTGAATACTACTTGGTTCATGCCTCCATGTATCATCTTTAGCTCTTCTTAATAAATGCACTTTGTAGAATGAAGTTGGATCGTCTTTACTCCTGATCTTCTTCCCTACACTCACTTGATTGTTAAATCCTTTATAAACCTAAACTAAGAACAAAGGATCTAAAGTGGCTGAGAATATTTCTTCATTCATGCAGTCACTCTCGCTACCATTCATTTTCACTTATTTTAATTTATTATGCATAAAGAAGTATGTAAGTTGAGCGCTACATTCAATTTTGCATTAGGGAAGAAGTACAAAGATGACCTACTTGTGATGAATTGTGAATGGAAGTGATGTGATGCAACTGGCATGTATTTGTCACCTGATACTGACACAATGGCAGATGCAGTAGGCTTAAAACTATAATACTAGTTACACATTTTCATAGCATTTAGGGCACTTTAACTGTGAAGTACATTTAGATAGAAGCTAGATTTCATGAGGGATGAGGTTGTATATCATACCAGAGATGAATGACAGTGCTGAAAGAGGGGTTGCATTTGGGAATGGAGCAGGGTACAGTTAACAATCTCGAGTGAACGAAGACTTAATTTTAACAGTTGATTATGTGTCTGTGTAAGTAAATTACAAATGTTGCTTATTAAAACGTATTAAAGTGAAATATATTTATTTTATACATTTTTTTCTCAACAATAAAGTTTACTATTACAGTTTTTCACAATTGCAATTTTCAATACATTTAACAACTTTCCTAAACTCTTCACACAATTAGCACAACATCTGTCTAGGTAGGCGATACAATGAACACATTTTTTGTTACTTTGGTACAAAAGGCATTCAGTTAGCATAAATGTCAAATGCTTGAACTTCTTTTACACTCAACCTCCGCTAACACCAAAACTTAAAAAAAAAATTCTTAACGTGTTATGGTTGACTAAATTTTGCTGTTAGTATGTTATGTAACATATGTTAGTGTTTTGAAAACTGTATTATTGTGGAGTTTTCTGGAGTTCTGTTTACAATGGGGGTTTTGAGAATGAAATTAACAGTTTGGCCAATTGTGTGTTTTCTATAAATTGTGTGTGTCTATAAAATGTATAAGAATACAATATATTATCTCACTGTAATGCAAATAGTCTTGTTTTTACTCATTGTCATGGTTCGATAATTCTCTCATTGTTAATGCCGGTGGCTCCTTTACATTTCAATATTGGATGTGCATAAGACAAAACTGTAGGTAGGAGAGGTACTTCCAGTGTTTAGAGATTTGAAACTAAAATAATAATATCATCTGTCAATTTCTTATTTAATGAATGATTTGATATTTTTACTTCCTGTCACCTCAACAATTTGTGTTGGGTATTTTAATTAATTTAATGTACATTTAAGTAAAAATTCCATCTATATATATATATATATATATATATATATATATATATATATATATATATATATATATATATATATATATATATATATACTATTGCTCAAACATTTCTTATTGCAGGTTTTCAACTCTCTTCAGTTTAGAATATACTAATTTTGTTGTCAATCAAACAGTTAAAACATTTTATGTGTGAAAAATCGACTCTCGAAACACACTAAAATCATTTCTATTTATTCGTTTTTGTGGAGGAATAACATTTAATGCTTGAAGAAATTCCTAATTCACCATCTGTCATTGATTGCTCCTAAATCTAGAGGACCTGAGCTTAAATGTCTGTTTACACAGGTCAGAGAGGCATTCTGTTGACCTTGTGGTTTGTTTGAGGTCCCTTCATAAAGTAAACTCACATCCTTTACTCAATGGATCGATTCCTTTCCACCTGTCAGAGAGAAGACAGTGAGATCAGCAGTGCTGTGAGGATGCAACCATGTAATACTCGAAAGAAAACATCAAGAGCAGCAAGTGACTCCATGAACCTATGAAAACCTAGAAAGAACTACCAGTATTTTAACACCTAACTTTGCATCAACGTAAGCCTTGCAATTCGATTCCTTGTATTCTGTTTTTAAATGGTCACATAATCTAAGAAATATTCACTGATTCCACTTTAGACAATAATAAAACAGTTTTCAGTTCACTTCGTTACTCATTTACCGCCCACAGTCATGATTTATAAATGATTGATTGAATTAATGTAATTCATTAGTTAAACAAGCTTTAAAGATGCTTTTCTGACTAAGCATCTACAGTAGGGTTTTGGAACTTTGCACATTTTTATTTTAATCTCAAATTTTATTGCATTGAGGTTGGAAAATGCACTTTGCAAAAGCTGAATTTGTGAAGTGTGAAGCCTGAGGCCTTCATGTAGGCTGGTTCCTCAGCAACAGCTCTTTTTAAAGCCTCCAAATGTCAAAGGAGCTAAAGGTAGAAAGACATTGGTAGAAAAGGACACTCGTTTTTGCTTCAGTAGAATATGTATGAACACAGACTTCAACAACATCAGCTCTTATGAGATTATAGCCATTCCTTTAGTAATTCAAAAGTCAATGTTCTGAAAATACAACTAGCTGCTTGAAAGCAGTTATACAAAAAAATTGTAATGAACCTTATTTGGTAACAATACACATTTGCTGGTAAATTGCAATGAATTCAGTCTGAGACATTTGCTGCTGCTCATATCACAGCTTTCAATGGCTGGAGGGTTATGCTACTGCTTTCAACTCCCAATCTACACTTTTTGCTATTAGTTCCTTGTTTTCTAGACCCGGGACCGTCAACTGTGATACAGACTTCCCTATAAGTTTCTGGGCTCAACTCCCAATGTTCTCAGCCCCAGCAAGCTACCCTGCTGTACATTTTATTCTCTAAGAGGTCTTAAACTTCTACTTTCCGTGCATTGAAGGGCCATAAATGTCTTTCAGTTCATAATTTACAGCCTCTGAACCTTTGATATTCAATTTGTAAACTGTGTCTAAAGACATCACCCATACTGCTTGGTAATTGGAGCAACATTCAAGCTACTTCAAGAATTTAAACAATGTATGCAACAGGTGATTGACTGGACTTTTAATGTGACTCCCAGAAGCTAGTCTTTAACCTTTAACCTTCCAATCAGAAACAAGTATTTATACAGACCATAGCATAATAGCTGATATAACGTATTGTATTGCCGCCAAGCTAATCTTTAGGCAGTTGGGTGAGACTGGAAGGTGTAGTCGATGCGCATTAAAACACACAGACGTATGAATTTAGTCCTATTATTATTCATCGGCGCCACTCCAGGTAGTGGTAGTGTACAATCGCGCTCAAAACTGTGCAACCTTCCCTCCAGAAACACACCCTCGGCGAGGAAAGGTTCCTCCCTTTATACCCCTTAATTAACAGACCAAAATATACCAAACCATACTTAAATCACCAAAAATATAAAACACAGGTATGGCTCTTACACTTATAGATGATTTTCATAAAAACATATCTTTTGCAGAATAAAATTGAATAACTAAGCATTGTAAGGGTAATGCGTGTCTTTGGCATTCCATGTCAAATCTGTGCACAACTTTCGTGAAAAATTTTGACGCTATGAAAATAATGATCATCCCTATGCAGGAGTCAGCGGCTGCTTCTTCTGCTCTAATAATAAGTTGAGTAATTAGTGTGTACTTGTTAATGGAAGCTCAGTCGGGCCAAGCGAGGTAATGATGAAGAAAATGAATGTGAGTTGCGCCTGAGAGGCAGCTGTCACATGTTCATTACAGTGAGTGCGAGTTTTCTCACCACTTACGCTGACGAGTACATTGAGCCTGACACTCAAACTGAGGGCTCGTCTCTGATATACTATCAACTTGATCTTGGGACATATGATTTCAAACTGTTTTTTTCACCACGTTACATTAAAAAAATAAATAAATTGAAAAACAAAGTAGTTTGTAGCTTGTTAATGTCACATCCCTAAGACTTGCAATACATGTACATGCACAAAAATATGTCAGTTTTGTTTGTTTGAAGGGTTAAATGAAGCATTTATGTTGCAATTCTATTGAAACTTTTTGCATACAGGTTTTTGTCTGTTTGACCTTCAGCAATAGAAAAACAAGACCTCCAGAATTCTGCTGTGAAAAGAGAAGAAAAAAACAACCATGTCTGTTTGGTTTAGGAAATTGTTTATCATTCCATTGTTATTTGGTGAGAAAAATCTTGATTTAAATACCCAGAAGTTCACCGGTGAACAGGTCATCATATACAGTTTGACACAGTACTGCAGATAGAACAGACTGTTTGTATAATTTTTTTTTAAAGAACTCAATCTCTAACCAGAGCATGATCTGACTTGACACATCCAGATTTCTTTAACTTTTAGCTCAAGAAGGTCAAGAATTTAAATATTTTTAATCAAGTGTTTAGGAATTGTGCTTTTATTGCAATGGAAAGCAGGCAGGAAGTAAAATAACTTCCAATTGCAGCCGTTGCTTTTACAGACAGATTCTCTAATCATATAATAATAGTGCTGACACTTCAGGTAATTGCTTATTTTTAGGAAGGCTGGAATAAAAGAAGGATTAAAAAGGCAAATGTGTTATTTCCTAAGCAGATAACAACTCAAATGCAAAAATAATGACTGTTTACGAGGTTTCCTTGAGCATGCTTTCTGAATTTGTTTGATTATTCTGCAGCTAGGTTGTCCGAGTACATCATCCGTAGCAGAGTCTATTAAAAATTGACATGTTGAAAAATAATCTACTCTTTGGTAAAATAACAGGTATATGTTACATGTGATCTAATAGATGGAGATTGAAAGGATACACCTTTTTGAGGCATATGTTGTATTAAAATGGGTACAGAAGTGTTCGCTTTGAGATTAATGTTTGTTAGTAATATCTAAATGTCAGAGAGAGTGTGCTGTGCATAAGTTTGTTAGGTGATATGATAAGTGTGTAAATTATTATATTATGAATATATAAATTACTTATGGTTATAGATTAAAGACACCTTAATCAGAACTCTCAAACCTGATTCCTGGAAGACCACAGCTCTGCATAGTTTTGGTCCAACATTGATGAACACACCTGAATCCACTGATTCAAGCTCCTCTGAGTTTGGTTGAAGCTACTTGCTATGTCCCAATCTGGCACTATCCATACTTTTATGGGTGCGGAATGAGAATAAGGATATCCCAAACCATAGGGTACATAAAAATTGTTTTACTTTTTCCAGTTAAATTCTGAAGTGCAGATCGATGATCACTCAACCGGCTGATATTATCCACAATCCACTGCGCTCGGGCCAAAGGAGTTTTCCCTGGGACCCATACAAACAAGCTCTCTCTTTAATACGACTAATTTCTAAAGAAGATGCACAGAAATAAATAATATCAATATAGAGAGTGTTATATTTACTATTAGAATATTGTTTTGTGGTGTTTTTTGTACAGCAGCAACAACCATCATAAATTGTTTGTAAAAGAAGCAGAAAGAAAAAAAGCTTTGAACTTTCGTTATTTCAATTTGGGGTCTAACATATGTATGTATGTTGTATTTATTAGAAAAGAGCTAAAGCTGATCAGAGTTCAGCTTTCATCTATAGCAAACAGGATGCTTTGTCAGGACAATGGGTTCTTTTAAAGCTCAAGAGAACACCTTGTTAGCAAAGCACTAGTTAAAAACCTGGCTGAGGCCACTTCAAGTTTGACACCTGAGCACCTGCTTTTGATTGAGACATCTCTCTACGGGCCGTGATTTTACTTCCAGTACTGTAATGAGATTGATTGGCAATTTTACAAAGAGCACAGGTGTTTATAGACAGTTATGTTGGTAATTTCCTCGATACTGAGACTTGAGTACAAACACTAAGAGGCAAAGTAGACAGACTTAAGCCATTCACACCATAATCCACTGTAATCCTTAAAGGGCCAGGTATTTTCCCTGGCAAACAAACATACCATCCCAATGTAAAACATGACAAAGGTTACTACAGAGGTCAAAACGAGATTAATAGGACAGTTGACCCAAGAACACCGACTGATTCTCTGTGAAAGTCTGTTCAGACCAGTGTTTTTCCAGAAGAAACTCTGTTCTGCATTTTAAAGAGTCAACTGAGTTGTTTTGTGTCTCACATGGTTTCAAAAAAGAAGAAGTAGAAAATAATTGTAATATGATTTAATTAACATTATTTGCAATCTGTAAAATAGAGAGTTTAGGACCTCATCCATGTAAATAACGAAAGCCTTTTTTATTTATCCGCTAACATTTCATATTTGTTTACTGAAGAGTATTTACACAGATTCTCTGAGTAATCTGACTACTTTTGGAACTTTTCCAGCTTTTATCGTCAACATCAAACCAATGTTCCACTTTAAGGAAAAATGCTTTGTTGAACTATCATTTATTCATGCAGTATGCTTTTTTGTGCAATCTTGAAAGTCTCTGGTATGGCACTATAGGTTTTTAGCTGAATGGTTTCTGCGGATGTGAAAGATGGAATGCATTTTGTCGTTTCAGGCTGGGGTATGCTTGCTCTCTCTCAGAAATGCAGTAGTAATGGCTGAATAATGCTTGCAGTGATCTCAATGATGGCATGAGGTGTGAGAAAAGGGCTTTGTGGGAAGTGTGGAAAGTGCCATCTAGTGGGATTTCAGACCGACTCTTTCATCGCATTGGCTGTGCATTATGCTTACCTTTATCCTGTGAATAGGCTCCACTCATACACTGATCAAAAAAGGATGCATTATTAGCAAAGCTAAAAGCTGAATAACTCATCTTAGTTGTACAATCATGTACAATGACTAGAAAATATTCACACATGACAAAGAATGTGTTTACATATAGTTACATATAAAATTTTGAGTGATAATGCATTTACAAGTTAAATATATTAAGCTTACCTAGTATCACACAGCGTATTTGGGAAATATGGTGTATATTGTGTTTCTGGCAGGATATCTGAGAACCTTAAGGCCCTCTCAGAGGGATTAGAGGGTAGAAGATGGGCTGTCTGTTTAGTAATCAAAGTATAGAAGCATTAGGCTCATGCTTCGTATGTTAAAGAAACTTCTGAAGAGTTTGCAAATAGGGTTGATATTGATTAGATCTGCATCTTAGTATTTGAAGACAGAGTTGTGTCAATACAAGTTGTGTCCTTAACTTGTGTCCTTAGCTATTCTGAAGACCCACTCAGGTTTCAGCTGTCACCCAAAAATATGCAGACATCAATTTCTCTCATAACTGTTAATTCATATATATCTCTACAGATGTCAGTTGTAAACAGAGATACTGTCATTTTTGTTTGGTTAACTGGTCTTCCTACTTTCTTGTCATCTTGGATGAGACCTGCGACATACAACTTTTTCCTTAATAACAGCTCACAAAACACGCACCCTGCTGTTTGCTGCATAGCTTAGGACACAAGTTAAGGTTCAGCTTTAATGTAGAAACTGTGATTTTTAAGCCAAGTCCTTCGTAGTATGTTTCTGTTTATTATATCCGAATCTATAAATGTTAGTAAAAATTAACCTGGCTGGCTCAAGTATTTTGTTTTTTCCTTAAATGTGAACAAGAGCTTTATGGATACAGCTTTGATTTCCATTTGCTTCTAGTAGCAATGGAAGATGCATTTGTTATCCGAGTCGAAGGTGATCCTCAGCAAGGTCTCCTGGGGATGGTTGGTAGGCAGAGAAACAAATAGTTTTATTCACACATTGGCTGGAAAACTCAGCTCTGGAGGGCTCTGAGTATGTATAGGCGACTTTTCAGGAGCCCAGTGATGGAAATGACCAAGAACCAAAAAAAAAAAAAAAACACAACAACTCAGGCCTAATGGTGAGCATGATTACTGCCAATTCTGTATTCACCAGACTCATTGGCTTTAAAGATGCACCTTTTCTCTCCCCGCCTGATTTTATAAACTTCAATAAGCAATGGCAATAAAAATGCAAATTCTTGGGTTCTTGGGAAGGCATTGTCAATGTTTTAGCAACTGTTTTTCCCCCTATTTTATTTTTTGGCCCTTTGAGGACAATCAGTTTGAGCAAAAAACTCAACTTCTCAGCAAGGCACATTTTGTGTAATATCTAAATCAAGTAAGGTTTTTCTCTTACATTTGTAACTGTATTTATTTTAAATTCTCCTCGAATGTGGATTAAACTCTTTTAGATTATCTTTATAGTGTCAACTTTAACATTATTCTAATAATAAATTTGTACAAATGTCGGGTTGCTGTATAAATTAAAACCATAGGAGAGGATAAATGTGTTATTGTGTAGATCAATGTGTAATTGTGTTTATAAAGGTGAGTATCAGTCACTCATCTAACTAATTCCTACTTCTGTTCAAAAATTTTCATATTTTTTTATAAATAGAGGTAAACATAAATGAATAAATAAGTAAGCAAAAAACAAATAAGAAAGAAAGTTTGTTTTAGCTTCTTTTGTAATTCATCCGTAGGTGCCAATACAGTCACTGCCCTCCAGAACTATGTCAAATCAAATGAATTCTTCAAAGAAAAAAAAAAAGTCGGGAAAACAACCTTATTTTCTAAAACAGTCAGCTGGTAGGACGGCACATTTTTATATCCACCTCCATCCAATTTCCGGTTCCATTCTCCACTCTACAGTTACTGTTTTGTAGTGGATAAATCACACATGCAGGATCTGGAATATTCTGACAGACCCAATGTCCTTCCTCCTCCGAATTCTCCGCATGATTGATTCCATTTCTACATCCAACCCCCGTCCCCAAAGCTTTCCCCATATACCTCCGCACGCTGCAGTCATAGTTCTGTGAGGTGGGAAAAAGTCTTTTTACTTATTTCTTGACAACAAGTGGTAAAGATCAAGTGTTTTTTTTTCAAACTCTTGTTAAGCTGCTTTTTACTTCGTGTCCTATAGGAAATGGAATTGACCAAAGCTAAATGGAACAATTAAGGAGGATGATTGTTTTTTCTTATAGATTCAAATAAATTTTGCTAGATATTAATATCTTGATTGTCACATTCAGCTAGTGAATTTGTTCATTTTTAACACATATTTGGTTTTGCTATGTTTATGTATTTAAATAACATGGGTTAATAAAAAAGCACTAAACTAAATACCTGTTAACACTAAAAATATTTTATATTTGGTATATTTAAAATAAAGTACTCATAACCACAACTGCTTCAAACAACTATGGATGTCATGTTCCTGATGTTAGATTTCAGAAGAGACCATTTGAAGCTAACAGTGGATTTAGTATTTTAATCAAACAGTGTTTCAACGCTGGAAGTTAAAATGGGCAAAAATTAGGAAATGGCCAGAGCTGAAAATGACTAATTAAAAATTGTATGATTTTTCCTTACATAAGTTAGGGATATACAACGGCTGAACAATAACTGACCTCTGTTCTGATCATATCATTTTTATCTGAAACATTTTATTTAGCTTTAGCATAACATTAGTGTTTCAGGACTGTCTAAAGTACTCACTAGCTTCATAAACAAAAAGCACTGCAGGGTTGATTAATCATAGATTTTAAAATCATTTGTAGTGTATTCATAAATTCTAAATCCACTTTGGAAGTATGAACATTACTTTAACATTGGGATCCTTTACTCATAGAGATTCCCTTCCCATAGTAGGCTGTGTATATATTTACTCACTGAACGTAGACGTTTACCTGAGTGAAATTCGTCTCTAGAAATCATTATCTTCAATGATGTACACTAACTCGAACAAACTCAAACTTCCATTTATCTTGATGAACTCACATTGACGGGAAGTGAAAGAGATATGTTGCGATTTATTGCGAATTTCACAATAATCATTGTAAGATACTTGCATGAATGAAAACAGTTGAAAGCAAATGTGAATGCTCATTGTTTCCTTTAATGTGGAGTTATACAAGATAAGTTTTTGTTCTGTCATCGATCTTCATACCAGCAGCTGTATCAATCGAGTTTTTCTTGGTTTGAATTCAGCAGAACTCCTCAAATGATGGTTGATGTAAAAAAAATGGCTGTATAACATAAACAATAGAGTCGCTAATACTATCCAAGTTGAGCAAATCTGTGAACTGTGGTCTAGCGAGCTTGAATCCACAAAAAGTTAACAGACCGGGACTACGTGTGAATATATCGAGAAATATACATCACCTGCTAGCCAATCAGAATCGAGTAATCAGATAGACCGCGGCATAAAAAATTCTAAGTTATTAGTAATTAAGCTTAAGGTAAAATACAAATTAAAACATTCACTCCCTCCCAGTTGTCAATTATCTAAATTAAACAAACCAGTGCATTTTCATGGCTGTAGTGACCTCATATGATTGGACCTTTCTAGATTGAAACAGCCCTCTTACTTGTTACTCTTACTTATTAGCTTAAAAGTGATCATTTTTTCATGATGGAAACTAAGGTGACAAAAAGGGCATATGAAGTTAAGTATTGAGTGCTTTCATGAGGGAAGAAAGAAGATGAGCTGTGCAGAATTTCAAATAAAATCATGAACCAGTTTACCTATGGACTTTTATGTTAATGCATTGAGTGTTCACATCACCTCCGAAGCCATCTTTCTGTGTAGGCTTGACATGACTTGACAGATTGGCAAATAGCTAAGGATGCACTGTAATGCTCTGTGCTTGTAAACATCACAAAGGGATATCTCCATCTTATTAGATGGAAATTTTTTAATTCAAGACTCCAGCAATTAATTGAATGTAGTGCATGCAAGGCTTTTCTCTTCTATATATACGCTCATTATGAACTAGAACATTTTTCAATGAATTACTGAGTACCAAGTAAATTATTTGTAACTATGTTCGATTCTCTAAAGAATGTTTTTTTTCTATAATTAAGTGTGCCTTGGTTCCTTTTCACTAGATTAAAAGAATGCCGGCTGAAGAGAGTGGAATGTCTTTACTAATTGAATCCGATTTAGTGACAGTCAATGCTTTGCTTTATTCGTGGACATTCAATAGCAGTGTTTGTTTGCCAAGAAAACAAATCAATTGATTTTATTATATAGAACATAGACTTTGAAAAGGCTTTTCTCAAAAAGTACCCAAGTTGTTGTATTTAGTACATGTGCAAAAACAGTTTAAGGAAAGGTTTCATTTTAAAGAGAGTAGAAATAGAAATAGGGTTGCTCTCAAATCAAAAACAAAAAAAATTCAAAACGTAAACATTAGCTTGTCCTATCGTAGAGATAAGTCTCAATTTTCCAATTAAGGCAGACAGATAACTGTTTAAATTTTAGTGAGAAAAAAAAGAATCTTTTGAACAAATTTGGGGTATATCAAAATCAGAAGGTAACATTAAGCATCTGCACTGCCCTTGACTAAGATTGCATTGGTTTACTTGTGTATTGTTGATAATGGCTGAACAGTTTTACTCAAAGATTCAGAGAGAACGAGTCCTGATTTCTGTTCAAGCATGGTGCAGAGATTATGAATGCTGCTGAGTGGTAGCTGAATGGGGCTGGTTGATTTTGTATGGAGCAGTAGAAGTGGCAACAATGTATTTAAAGTGGCACACAAGACATGGACCATTAGTTTTAAGTTGAAGCTTGGGCA
This sequence comes from Danionella dracula, assembly GCA_900490495.1. Classification (NCBI taxonomy): domain Eukaryota; kingdom Metazoa; phylum Chordata; class Actinopteri; order Cypriniformes; family Danionidae; genus Danionella; species Danionella dracula. Next base: position 2,234,073 of record UELW01000444.1, read on the forward strand.
AGTCATGGGTCAAATGTGGTAAATATTTCACTCTTCTCTGAAATCACAAAAAATATGGCACGCCATTGTGGAATATGGGTCAAGCAAAATTACTCAAGTATGCCAGAATTGGGCCAAGTAAACCTTGCTTTATGGTTCTATGGGTCTGTCTCCCATGACCTGCTACTTAACTCCACGACATCCTGATGACTGATGTATGGCTGTAGTAGGAGATTTTAATCCTCCCCTAAATTTAAAATGAATTAGAGAGGAAGTAAACTTTGTTTTTTCTCGTAAATGAAGTTTTTTAGAATAAAAGTTTAGGTTATTTATGAAATCTATTTATACAGTAGACAACGTTTGATATTTTTACTTTAAAGTTTATTTTCGTATGGCTCATTTCTCCTAAAATAAAATAGGTGTGGTTATATGATTGACAGCTACACTGAACCAATCACTCTACTCCGCTGGCTGTCTGCTGTCATCACATCGTGAGAGAAAATAATTTTTGTTATCAATAATCATTCCCATCAATTCTTCCTCAAATACTTTTCTTAATGCTTTAAAAATGAGCCCTTCTGATTTTAACTGTACTAACTGAAAAGGGGCCAGGAACACCGAGGTTTTTTTGGTAGGTCAAATTAGACAGAGCTTACAGTTGCTAATTCTGTCCGGTTGCATTTTGATAGAGTTACCTTTTAGAAATGAGAATAATGAACATGAGATTCCTGGCAGAGCTGGGAGAAAATATGTCATGACGTAGACCAAATCCCGCTCGCTGTGACTTCAAATGACCCAATGTCACATTGTCCATATTTTATACAGTAATTGATCTGAACACTAGTTGATAGTTTCAAAAAGTATCTGTGAGTTTTGTGTTAGTTATTCTCTTTAATCTCTTCGTCTTGTTAACACCTTTCGTTTTCATCAAAAATGAATCTCAAAAAGGTTTCTATATCCACAGTTTTATTGTCAGCGGCCCAATAGGACATCCTTCTCTGTTTTCTCCTGAACATGTTGTCTGTTTGATGCTGTTATTTGTGAGAAAGGTACTTTGAGGTTAAAGTCTTGGGATGAAAACCATGCTAGCAGTGCGCTCAGCATCAAATAACCAGATGTTGTGGTCAGAACCCAATATGTGTTTACTTGGTAATAATGAGACTTGAAAAGAAGTTTCCATGGCAGCCGCAGAGAGCCCTTGTGCTCTGTCTTTCTCTGTAATGTTTACATAATAGGGATTCCCTGTGAAAGTTACTCAGCGTCAGGGTTTTTGGATCTAATGAGTCCATGTATATGCTGCACTAATTGACTTTGATTACTGCATGTCCAGTAGTTTAAACAGCTCCATATGGCATTCGAATATCAGCTTTTTTTAATCATGAAATTCAAACCAATATTACAGCACATTCAACCCGGATTTAAAATTCTGTCTCGCCACTGTTTTACTAAGAAAGTTCTTCCAGCCTTTTGTAAAAATCCACAATTGACATAACGGTAGCCAATCATACAAGCTTATCATGCTCAAACATCCACTGACATCTCCAGAGAAATCTACTGCAATAATCTATTGCCACAGAAAAAGTGCTTTGGCTTTCTGAAGTATCTCCACAAGAACAATTAATGGAGTAAAATTAGAGCTAAATATAACAATAAAGTCTGTTCCTTAAAAGTTGTTGAATATTTTAAAAAGATAATTTAAACAAATAACATGTAAACGTATGTGTGTATAATCTAGTAGATCGCACATACTGGGCTTCCAGTTCCTTAAATTTTCACACTCTCATCTCGGAAGTCAGGGGAAGCATTTGCCCAAAAAAACCTAAGCTTAGTTTCATTGTGACACTTTTAAGTAATTCTGCAGTTTCGGGGAATATCAGGCAAACTGGTTAGGAACTGCTTTATGATATGATGAACAAATACTTCTCTGTCCACTCATCCTTAAAACTACCTTTTCTACATTGATCTTTCTTTTTGTGAAGCAAGTCATGCTGTCTGTCATCCTCGTCTCCTCCTCTCTGCAAAAATGTTCGCTCTGAACTGGAAACACAGGGAAAACAAACTATTTTAATGGTGCTCAACTAAGGTAAGCTAATGAGGTAAGCTAATCAAAGTAGTGGAGAGTGTCTATCCACACGACCGAACAAAATGTCCCATTTAAAGCAAAGTATTCTCGCTAATTTATCAGAAAATTATCACAAATCTAGACAGAACCACCACTTGATGATGGCTGATTTAGTGTCTTTTTTTCCCAATGCTGTGAAAATGAAAACTCATTATAGGCAAGAATATTCAAATGCAGAGTGTTTGATGATTATGAAAGCAATGTTAAGCATCTCTTTTGTTTTAATGACTGAGTCACTTTGGGGTGTTCTGGATCAAGAAAACAGATCTGTCTCTGTGGTTTTGCTCTTTGCTGGTTGATGATGAGCTCGAGGCCCCAATATAGCCTGAGTCAGCACTAGGAAAGCAGTCATCAGCCTGCAGCTGCTTTTGGCAAAGGCCACATCACCAAGCCAGCAAGTTGATGAGCTGGAAAATTGCATTAAAACCTGCAGGTCTTATACTTCAGTCCATCATGGATGTTCCTTATGCTGAAACAAAGTAGTCCTTTAATAGACTAACACTATTTCTGTGAAGAAACAGGTGCTTATAATGCCCATTTCTTGTGATATTTATATGTATAGTCACTTGCTGTTCCTGAAACTTAGAGGCCTTGTTGCCTCAGATGCAGTCAAGCATTACAGAGTTCATGAAACCTTGTATTGAATGTATCCTGAAAATAAATGATCATCGACATTTTAGTGCACCTGCTTGTGCTGCTTAAGCAATAAGTGAATTATTTCTGCACCACTAACACCAATGAGAGATACAAGAAAATGAATAAAGATTTTCAAGCTACCCCTCAGCTACTGGCTGAACCAATTGTTAGTGCCGAACTTAATCATTAAGGTCATACATTCCAATATTGAAACAAGTTTCTCATTCAACGCTTTCTTTAAAAATGAATCATTTGGCATAACATATAAGATATCAAACTCATTTTCTTCCAGAGCCACAGTCCAGAACTATTTTGCTGCAACAGTTATTGTAGACATTACCCTAATAAAAAGCAATAATATTTATTTTTGAGTTCGTATACATGCAAACAGGCAAGCATAAATAAATAAACAAACTCAAATCGATCAATCAATCATTTAATCAGCCAATCAATCAATTCCTTCAGGCACACATTTTACTATTTCCAGTCAAATTATTTGCAAATATCCAAATGTACTGGTTAAAAAAACATTAGTTGTTGTCAGGGATGCCGGCAGACATGAGGGGGTAAGAACAAAATCATTTATTATAACAAACATTAAACAAATATCATTCATTTTGATGGAGATGGAGACAGCACTGAAGATCCAGGCAGAAGACAGATAGGAGATATCAACAGCTGGAATGATGACAGATCTGTGGTAAATATAAACAGGAGGTGAGTATGAGCAGGAACTAGTGATCAATGATCATGGTTAATAGAAACAAAAAACATAGTTCAGATTTGTGGTGAGGAAAACATTCAGTGAGTGTTGTAAAATGCTGTCCTTAAATGCATTTACACACCTATACATCTGCTGCACTGCAGCAACAATATTGCAACAGCTGCGTCTGCATGAATTCTCTTTATATCAGAAATGAGTGCACCGACCTTTTCTTGAACACTGGATGGTGATACGTTAATCTGCAAGCGACCCCATGCCACAGGACTTTGTGTTTGAGGCTCATTTATATCAATGAAAAAGATAGGTGTTAGCTCATCCATACATATAACACCAAACTATTTGGCTATATAGCTTCAAAGAAGGTTTCTCCAACATTTACATTTAATTTTTTTGATAAATAGATTAAAGTCCACATTTTATTGTAAACCTTAAGCAGCTTCATGTCTTTCCATGTTTTAGTGTTTATTGGCACATTCTACTGACCGCTCCCATTTTTAAACCCCATGAAGTACAAAATATGCATAAAATTATTTAGTACTTGCTTATGCTCTCTACACTGTGTGCAGAATTATTAGGCAAATGAGTATTTTGACCACATCATCCTCATTATTCATGTTGTCTTACTCCAAGCTGTATAGGCTCGAAAGCCTACTACCAATTAAGCATATTAGGTGATGTGCATCTCTGTAATGAGAAGGGGTGTGGTCTAATGACATCAGCACCCTATATCAGGTGTGCATAATTTTTTGGCAACTTCCTTTCATTTGGCAAAATGGGACTTGACAGGTTCCGAAAATTCAAAAATAGTGAGATATCTTGCAGAGGGATGCAGCACTCTTAAAATGGCCAAGCTTCTGAAGCGTCATCATCGAACAATCAAGCGTTTCATTCAAAATAGTCAACAGGGTGTGGAAAAACCAAGGTGCAAAATCACTGCCCATGAACTGAGAAAAGTCAAGCGTCCAGCTGCCAAGATGCCACTTGCCACCAGTTTTGCCATATTTCAGAGCTGCAACATCACTGGAGTGCCCAAAAGCACAAGGTGTGCCATACTCAGAGACATGGCCAAGGTAAGAAAGGCTGAAAAACGACCACCACTGAACAAGAGACACAAGATAAAATGTCAAGACTGGGCCAAGAAATATCTCAAGACAGATTTTTCTAAGGTTTTGAAAAATCTGATGAAAGGACTGATGAAATAAGAGTGAGTCTTGAGGGCCAGATGGATGGGCTCGTGGCTGGATCAGTAAAGGACAGAAAGCTCCACTCCGACTCAGACGCCAGCAAGGTGGAGGTGGGGTACTGGTATGGGCTGGTATCATCAAAGATGAGCTTGTGGGACCTTTTCGGGTTGAGGATGGAGTCAAACTCAACTCCCAGTTCCTGGAAGACACCTTCTTCAAGCAGTGGTACAAGAAGAACTTTGCATCTTTCAACAAAAACATGATTTTCATGGAGGACAATGCTCCATCACATGTCTCCAAATACTCCACAGCGTGGCTGGCCAGTAAAGATCTAAAAGATGAAAAAATAATGACATGGCCCCCTTGTTCACCTGATCTGAACTCCATAGAGAACCTGTGGTCCATCATCAAATGTGAGATTTACAAGGAGGGAAAACAGTACACCTCTCTGAACAGTGTCTGGGAGGCTGTGGTTGCTGCTGCACGCAATGTTGATAGTGAACAGATCAAAACACTGACAGAATCCATGGATGGCAGGCTTTTGAGTGTCCTTGCAAAGAAGGGTGGCTATATTGGTCACTGATTGGTTTTAGTTTTGTTTTTGAATGTCAGAAATTTATATTTGTGAATGTTGAGATGTTATATTGGTTTCATTGGTGAAAATAAATAATTGCAATGGGTATATATTTGTTTTTTGTTAAGTTGCCTAATAATTATGCACAGTAATAGTCACCTGCACACTCAGATATCCTCCTAAAATAGCTAATACTAAAAACAAACTAAAAACTACTTCCAAAAATATTCATCTTTGATATTAATGCATTTTTGGGGTTCATTGAGAACATGGTTGTTGTTCCATAATAAAATGATTCCTCGGAAATACAACTTTCTGCACTCCCTGTTGCTCAGTATGTATGCACATACCCCATTTTACTCATTCAAATCCAGAAAAAAAAGAAACAGAAATGGCAAGGTCACTTTAAAGTGAAGCAGATGAAGTCTATCATTCGGTCATCTTTTCACCTTCATTTAATATTTGCAGGCAACACCGTTGGGCATGAGGAAATAATAGCTTTTTTCCTGAAGACAAATGAATCAAAAGGATTCTAATTGGCAAAGTATTCTCACTTATCGGCAAGGTAACATCAGATAAATATAATTATTTTGTGAGGTCCCAAGGCTGTCAGTGTTCTTGACTGAGGTTTTTAGGACAAACTAAAAAGACGGACACAAAATCTTGCCGTCAGAGGGAGAGCTTTAGCCTGTCTCTGGGAGGCCTGATCAGGGCAGTGATTGTGACACACAATTTGAGCCAGTTCTTCCCCTGTAATTAACCTACAACACTAATGCTGTCTGATACAAATAAAGCACGACTTCTGTCTCCACATAATTCTCTGTCACTCGAAAATAATTCAAGGGTTCAATGTGCTCAATGCCTATAGCTCTCCCATGAGGACCGACTTCATTATGAAAGAGTTGTTTCAGTTTCTCAGCACCACTTCGGCAACTTTTTTCTCCTTTCCGGGGACACATGTATGAATTTGAAATGAATTTACCGTCAGCAGCCAATACACATCATAGAACGAATGCTTCACAAAGGTTCAAGTTTCAGTCTACAGAGAGAAAGATGAAAGGAGACAAGATTGATGTTGAAAGGATGGAGGAAATTACTAGGAGAAAATAATGTGCACACAGGTATCTACAGTGGTGTATGACTTGAAAGCGATGGGAGGAAAAGTGTTCGGTCAAGTCAAAAACATTTAAATTGATCAACTATCAACAACCGTATAGTGCTTGGGCAAGCGTCCAGAGTACTGCTGGAAATTTTGATTATGTGTCTTTTTTTGTGAAATTTTCCTTTTTATTTAAGGCTATTTTTAAAAAATTATCATTTTACCACAATTTTTTTGTGGGCATTCAAAAAAAGGAAACATCAAACTTCATCCTACTTAATATAAACAGTGTTGTGAAAAGGGGTTCATCCCTTCCTTATTCTTTATTTTTAAGCACGTTTTCACACTATGTTTCTGATAATTAAACACTAAGTAAAACGCAAGCATTCATCATCAATCATCAACGTTTTTCATTACTAAAAGAAAACTAAAATGCACATGTATATGCGCAAATGAATAAAACTGCCCCTACACCTAACTACTGGTTAAACAGTTTTTAAAAATATTCAACAAAATTATTTTGTTTATACATTTATATGTCAATTTACAGTTATTGTTTTGTATCGAACTTGCTTAAGAACTCGTGTTTACATAAATTTAAGGTAAATAAATCACAAATAGATGCTTTAACATCCACCTTAGCATGTTTTTGGCATGAAACTAAATTTGTTGAGAAATTTTATTCACAAAAGATCTTCCAAAGCTTGAATCAGCAAAAAAAACACCCCCCGGACCATCACACTACCACCACTATATTTCACTGCGACTAAGATGTTAGTTTTTTTAAATGCCTTGTTATTTTTAATGTCAAAAATAATGGGACACACCTTTCCAAATTGTTCAAATTTCTCTTCTTGCTCCACAGTTTTTCCACACATTTTTAGGGATCACTTAGATTTTATACGGCAAAACTAAAATGAGCCTTTATGTTCTTTTTACCAGCAGTAGTTTCTGGCTCAGATTTCTGAAAAGTTTTTTAGCTAGTCTCTCTCTCTAAGCGAAGTCACGATCATAAATAATTGAGTAAGTAAGGCCTACAGCCCTTAAATGTAGTTAGTGGAGGTCTCTGCAACATCTTAATGAGCTTCTATTGTGCACATGGGTTAAATTGTATAAGGTCAACCTTGCTAGAGAGGTTCTCCACTCTAATATGCCATCTTCATTAGAAGATAATGGCTATTATCATTTTGATGCCACATCTTGCAAATTTTGCACAGTATGTTGGTAATGTAAATACTTGTGACTATGCACTGATGTATATATATATATATGTTTGTGTGTGTGTGCGTGTGTGTGTGTGTGTGTGTGCATGGATGTGCATGTGTGTGTGTATTATTGTAACCAATGCAAAAATATCCCTTAAACATTTTTTTTAAACACAGACAGTTATTTGGAGCCTGATTACCTGACCAAGTACACTTTGGTCAAAGTGATATTCTCCTCACTGAGGGTTCAGCTTTCTAGGCTTTTCAGGACAGCAAAGGAAAAACACTCATCACAACACAGGCTGTAAAGTTTTGAGAACATTTATTAAAAGTTTGTGCTGAAGTAGTTTCGGATATTTTTTTTGTTTCTCAAAATGTTTTTTCTCAAAAGGTTTTTTCTTACCTAACTGAGTTGAGGCTAACTCAGAAGAAATGAAAACACAATTTTTATTTTTTTCCCATTAATAAAATGATGCTATACAATTTCAATAGGCAAAATGATGAAGAATTAATTAGTGCTTAGTGTGTGGTGAAGTTTTGTACTCAGTCGTGTCATTAGTTTGTGACCAGCAAAACAACAGAAAATGCCATTACCTCTTCTTGTGTTTGCTAGAGTAAAATACCAACCAGACCAGGAAGCAGCTGTGAGGTCTCTAAAGGACTTCTGTCTGGCTGTCTAGGCCTCAGGATCACACCTCCTCTAGCTATCAGAGCGAACTAATGAGGAATGGACAAAAGGGAATCTGGAGTTAAGCATGGTTCCTGGTGTAAAGACACTGACTGATGTTTAGGAAACAGCCAAACAATAGTTTTTTTCCTTTTTGCAATTTATGTTTATAGGAGATATAAAAAGCTTGAAGGCATGAAATACTCAAAAATAATTTGTTGTACTGACTTGAAACCAGTACAAAGTTTTCTGAGTAGCATTTATAACATTGTTTTTTTTTTGTTTTTTTTTTTTGTTTTTTTGCCCTAGACCCAGATCAATAATTATTCTTCACAGTTTTAAAAGCTGGTGCTGATTGGCTATAAGTTTTTGTTTTGACAAAAGACAACTCAACATTTTTTTTAATATTTGATCAGATGTCTTCAAGAGAAACCCCAATCTGAATCTGACCTCTGGTACACTTTGTTTATTGTTAGAATTACACACAAAATTTCAATCTGTTTGAGAAATTCATTTCTACACAAATCTAACATTAGATAAGGTATTTTACCTTGAATGTTACAGAATTTCCTTCTAACACATGACAAATATAAATACGCTTATTTGTAAATGCAATAAATGGTTTGATTAAATAAAAATGATTTATTCATTGGTGGGCTACATTTAAAAAAATAATTTAAATGAGCTTTGCTGTGAAGCTTAAATCCAATGTCATACTTTTTTATGGTGACGTTGAAAAACATGAGAAATAACATGAGAATGACCATGATCGACAAGTTCAGCTAAAGCATTTGGGTAAATCAAAAATTAGAAGTGAGATGACAAAACTCTTGTTGTCATGGAGACACAGGTAATATAGAATGGGGGATCTGATTTCTTGGTCTGGTCTATTCAAAACACATTACTTGTTTGATTTATCAAATTATGGTATTTTATTGTTCATTGTATTCAGTTTTATAATTTATCACATAGTATTCCATTGATCTGAATCTAACAGAAGACTTGACAAAACCATTTGTATTATTAATATGCCTATTCTTTATCATTCTAAATCATTTGAGTTGTTATCCAGCTGACTGAAGTGTATAAACTCTTGGCCTTTGCTGCTCAGTAGCTTTAAAGGTCAAAATCTTTTGCGGGATGACCCAGGATGGATTCTATTTCTTTATTCACAATAAGTCATCCCACATTTTCTCCTGATGGATTCCTCCTATTAATTTCATGGACTTTTGAACTTGGTAGGTAAAGTTTTTGTAAAGGATTGAGGCTAGTGGCTCTGTAATTTGCCCCGGTTTCCTCTTTTCATGCTCGGTTGAAGACTAATCCACGGTGGAACAATATATTGCCTAAAGATCATCCTGCTATTACAGAGTGAGTTTTCTTGGGTGTGCTTTTTCTTGATATACAAAAGATACATTTTCAAGCCGGTAATTGTGATATTTAACTAGAATTAAGTCTCCAAATATTTGCTGATTTGATTATCACTGTTTTGTTGTAATGAATCTGTATTCTGGCTTTTTAATTGACTTCTACATTTAGCACTAAATTGTATGCTACTGCGACATAGTAGTATAATAGTTCTATCAGTCACAGTGTGGAACTTTGGTAACAGTTTAAGGGATTTGTTTCTCTGACTATCATGCATGCTATAGGATTATAGCCGACAGAGGACCATGAAGGAACGATTTGCAAAAACCTAATAATATTATCTAAGGAGCATCCCCACAATGTTATATAATTTGTTCTAGCTACCTCACTTTCAAAATTTTTTGCAAGTATCTATAATATTTAACAAATAATTTATCACCTTCAAGTAATTTTCATGAAACATGAAACATTCTCAAGGGAAAGCGCACATGGTGCAAAATCATATTTTGGAGGCTGTTTGGACTTAATGTTATGCATGATGTGTAAACACTCATTATTACTGAGGCATAAATATATGAAATAATAGACAATATATAATTATTGAATAATTTGTATACACACACACAAATTACACAGTAAAATTACATTGGGACCAATAATTTGAACTGTTTTGAGACCAACCATAATGTGACACCGGTGTGGTTCTCTTACCCACCAATAATGATTGACAGATTTTGTCTCTTCACATGATGTCTGGAATCCTCAACTATTTGTCAGCAAGAGTCAAAGGAGCATCCTTAAAGGAACATCATTTGCTATGTCATGATTCATTTGTGTCTCAACACAAAATTCCATTTCACAAATAAGCAACAGATGACCGGGTGGTTGAGATCTGTCTTTGAAGGACAAGTGCCTACTTGTTAGGACTGGTTTGTGAAGAAGTGACAAAACACTGGCGCACACAAAAAAAAGTAAAATGCAGAAAGTGTAGAAAAATGGTGCTATCAATCAGCCTGGAATTCTGCTTCGATGACTTATCTAGAATAAAAAAATAATAAAGCTCATTAAAATTGTGACATAAGTCTCATGTTTGTAAAACTTTTGAGAATGCTTTCAGTATTTTGTAAAAAAAAAAAAGAAGCACAATAAAAACCCCATCAACAATTGTCAGTTATGAAGTCCACAATTACTTTATCATAATTCACAATTTTATGCTATTCTTGTATACTTGTTAAAATTTTGTTAAAGTGATTTTTTTTCTTTTTTTGTCATTCTGATTTTGCTGTTACATTCTTTATTATGTTTGTCCATAAAATCTAAGACAACATAGACCCCACTTTTGTTGTCAATCCTGAATCCATGTGCCTGGATCTTCATCAAACATATTTCAACCCAAGCTAAGGTCATGTCAATGCAAATCACCATTACTGATGTGAGAGACACTGGCCACATCCAGACAGAATTTTAGGTACAACCAATTTCAAATCCATTCAATAGCTGATGCCAGCAGCTCTCAAAGCATGGCTGCATGTGCTCTTCCTAGCACAAGCCAGGAAAAGTGAATTTCTGTTACTGTTCTTGCCAGAAACAACTTATGGCATATGAAGATCTGGAATCATTAATATGTGTGGATGAACATGCAAAACAGAATGATGTGGAATGGAGTCAGTAATACTCATGTTTGGATTTAGGATAAGGCTGTGTACTGCTGGGAAATTCCATCTTATTACAAATTCAAGCTAAAGTGATGCTGAATAACAATTCTGTATAATTCATGCCTTTAGGATTTATGTTGATGCAGAGCAGGCAATGCAAGTGTACACCATGGTTGCTTTGACTATGCCCTGGTGTCAAAATTTTACTCTCAGACTCTCAAATGGGGCAAAGATTGACACATAAAAAACTAAATGTATACATCTCAATTACATATTTCATTTCATATGAAAAGCTATTCAGTTACCGTCGCAAAAAAAGTACATTTAGTACAATGGTAAACAGCAAAAGTCTTTTAATGTATAAAAGTATATTATATTTATAATGTCTTACTCTTCAAAATGCAGAACAGCTTGCAAGTATGAAAATGATCAATGAAACAGCGAAAGTTCAGCTGAATAAAGAATGACCTCTGTCTTTTGCATATCGTTGATGGATTTGATGGATTCATTCTGTGCCATCCATTACAACAAGCTGTCAATCAGATCTCCATCCACCACAGAGTATATCCACCTGCTGAACTTCCTGTCTGTGACACCAAGGGCTCTATAGTGTCAGCAGCTGCCATTCTGGGCTGCAGGTGATCTGTTTGCTCAGAGCAGCTGAAATTTTGCGACAGCGCAGGCCAAGGATAAATCTATCCAGAAAGCACTGCTGCACGAAGAAGCTGCCAATCAGACAATCGCCTGAATGCCCTTGTCTTGTGACATATATGAACAGACTCGTGTCTGCTTTCCTCACCTCAAGACAAAAGGTTAACAGAAGGGAAAATGAACCACCATGGAACCATTTTTTTGCCTCCGAATTTTTTATTTAGTTTTTTGGAAAAAGAATTTTATTTTATGATGCGCTGTATAAATTAGAATTGATTATCATTGCCTGATTTTAAAAAAAAAGTATTTTAGAACAGTTTTTTTCTAATTGTATATAAATAATATATTACCCATTACTTTATTCAAATTTTAATTCAATACATATCAAAGTCATTTTTATGGGTGTTTCCAAAATATGGTATTCTTCTAAATATTGGTAATTCAACAGAGAAACTCCTTATGCATTTTACCACAAAGTTCTCAAAGCATTATTCCATACTTCGTGGACAATGGAGTTAAATCCCAGCTATGCATTGGTTCATTCCAATCACACTTGTACATATGTACATAGAATGTATAGCTTAAAAAAGACTATATGATAATGCAGAATCAGGTGTGTTTAATTAAAGTTGCCATATTATGCTCTATTAAATAATTTACTGTACATGTTTCACCCATCTAGACTACCACTGCACATTTAATAACCTTCAAAAGACAGTATTTATCTTAAACAATGTCATATAGTCTTTTTTGTTGTAATCCCCAAAAAGGATCTTGTACCTCCTGCTTCTCCCATTACCATGCTTCCACCACTCCCCATGTTTTCAAAATGTCTTGACACACATTTGGGATGAATAAGTTCACTTTTGGCTCAGTGCATCCAAAAACACACTTTCTTTCATTGTTTGTATTATATGATTCTACTTCGGTTACACTTTGGTCAGTGCCAAATTTCTTAATGGAATTGAGCTACATTAGTGGTTCATCTGATTGGTTGTTGGGTGGTGCTTCTGCCAATGAGCCATCAATCAATTTTGAGCTCTTAGAAAAAGAAAATAGGATTACACTAATATGCATGAACCATTTTGAAAATTATGTTTTGAGGGAACAATTTTAAAACATGCAAGACATGTCTGAAAAGTCAAGTTTACATGATGCGACATCTTTCAGATTGCAGATAAACTGGAACATGACACACGTTCTCTTTTAGGATTAGGGGAAAAACCCAGCAAATTTTCTGCTTTCATTCATTGTCTTTCAAATGGAACTCATGACTCATCTCCATCTATGTACTTCAGAAATGCATTTTAAGTGAAAGTATGCTTTTGGTAAATCTGTTCAACTCTCTTCTAGTCACCGCGTCTTCCACAGGGCAAGTAGCTGCTGAAGTAATACCTTAAGATAATAGCTGGTCAGTCAGACAGCCAAACAGAATTAGTTTTTAGAGCAGAGGAAATCACTGTTAAGAACTCAATATTGAGGAAGTCTTAACTCATAATTCTTCCAGCCAGTGGAAAGGCTTTTAGGAGCTTTCCTGTGCTTTAAGCAGTCAGACTCCAATAATGAATGACTTTCATTTCAAGCAGCTATTGTTATATTCTTGTAGTGTACAGTGTAAATGCATTATATATGCTCAACATTGTAGTTATATCAACAGAGGAAAGTACTTTAATCTTTAGTTATCAAATGATAAATTATTCCTTTAGAGTAGCATTAAAATGAAATACTTTACAGAATATTAATAACAGTCATACTACTAAAAAAAACATATTCACTAACAATCTCCTTAATGCCTCTGTAAAATAGTACTGCGAAAAAGGCCCTTGCTTTCAAATGATTTCAGTTTCATCTTAACTCTCAACATGTTTTGTCATACAGCAAACATTGCTTAAAACCTGCCAAGGGTGACTCTGAACTGAAGCTCTCTCTTGTCACTGCCACCCTAGGGAATGGAGTTTCTCTCTGAGGGCAGTGTTTCTCAAAGAAATACATGCCCACTGTGAGTTTTCCTTGTCTGTCTTTGCTGGGTTGAACAAGTTTCAAGTAACTGTAGTGTGTTTTCCCCTCCAAAACCATTATGTTGTAGTCTATGTGAATTTTTAAACATAAGCAACGTGTTTATTATGGATATTCTGAAGATTTGTTTACATTTTGTTTAAGAGTTGTTTAGAACCACAACGGAAAAAAGATTTTAACTGTAAGGTGTACTATTTACAAAATAAAAGGGTTTTTGATTTCATAGTAAACTCAACAGTAAATACTTGCAAAGAGAGCTGACAGTTTTTCAGCATAAGCATTGAAATTCTTTTTTTGGAATGACAATGTTTCTATGAAAAAAATATTATTATTATCTGCCCCAAACATATTTCAGCTGAGTTGGCTTCTACGAAGCTGTTCACCGGTTTCATTTCAAGCATGTGTTGTTCCAAATATATGCTGAAATGTGTTTCAACTAATGCTTTTTTCTTTTATTTTCCAGGGTTTACCTCTGGGCACATAAATGAGACTACAATGGTGGAAGAAACGAAACAATGCGAGGATGAAGCCCATCAATAATGCTCTACCCTGGGGAAATAAGCACAGCCCGTTTTGAATTGGTGAAACATTAAAACACAGTTTCACCACTCTGCTTGTGAGGAAAACTTTTCCATTGGATACTACAAAGGCATAAAGCCATAGTCAGTGGGTTTTATATGCTGCTGAGATAGAGCAGACACCCCAACCCATGTGAAACAATTCACTGAATCAGAGATTGAAGAGTTTGTCTCTTGGCTAAAAGAAAGTGTTAATCACCCGGCTCAAATACTGTGAGACTAAAATCTAGCCAAGCTTAAACGTAAGTGGTACCCTAAGCAACTGCTACTATGGCTTCCAGGAAGACAAGAGGAGCTTGTAATCGAGGCATTGTGAAGAGTGCCTTCTTCTGGTCATTGGCCATAATTTATCTGACTCACATAGTTCGAGTGAGTGGGGATTGTTGGCTTATAGAAGGTGAAAAGGGCTTTGTATGGTTGGCCATTTGCAGCCAAAACCAGCCACCTTATGAGGCCATTCCGCAACATATCAATAGCACCATAGTGGATCTTAGGCTAAATGAGAACAAAATCAAGAGTATCCATTACTCTGCCCTCAGCCGCTTCACCAACCTCACCTACCTGAATCTGACCAAGAATGAGATTAACTACATTGAGGATGGAGCATTTTCAGCCCAATTTAACTTGCAGGTACTCCAATTAGGCTTCAATAAATTACGCAACTTGACTGAAGGGATTCTCAGGGGTCTAGGGAAGCTGCAGTATCTCTACCTCCAGGCCAACCTGATTGAGACTGTGACACCCAATGCCTTCTGGGAATGCCCAAACATTGAAAACATAGACCTTTCCATGAATCGCATCCAAGCACTAGATGGATCCACCTTCACTAGCCTGACTAAACTGACCACATGTGAACTATACACCAACCCTTTCAACTGCTCCTGCGAACTCTTGGGGTTTGTAAAGTGGCTTTCAGTCTTTCCCAACAGGACGAGTGAACGAATGGTGTGTGAATCACCTGCTGGAGTCTCTGGCTTCAGTCTCTTAAGTCAGAATCCTAACAATCCCACCTACCGGAATGCGCTGCATATGCTGTCCACTGTGTGCACGGATGACTATGTGACTCCGTACATTTTTGTGCCTCCTGAGACCACCACTTATCCTCCTGACTCAACCCCATGCGGTGTTGAAGACTGTCCCTCAGGTACTGAACCAGAGGATATCAGCATCAGTCCTACATTCCCAGATTTAGATGTTAAACCAGTCATGAAACTCAAGCAAGTGTCTCACACAAATGCAGTGATTACTGTTCAGATTCCATACCCATACAAGAAGATGTACATACTTGTGTTGTACAACAACAGCTTCTTCACAGATATACAGAATCTGAAGCGTCAAAAGGAGGACATTGAATTGAAAAATCTGAAACCCCACACTGACTACACATACTGTGTTGCTTCTATAAGAAACTCGTTGCGATTCAATCACACATGTTTGACACTATCCACTGGACCTAGGAATGGAAAAGATCGAGTAGCCAGTAATGCAACTGCCACTCACTATATAATGACTATACTAGGCTGTCTTTTCAGTATGGTTATTGTTTTAGGGATTGTGTATTATTGTTTACGAAAAAAGAGACAACAAGATGAAAAGCACAAAAAGGCAAACAGTTTAAAGAAGAACATTATTGAGCTTAAATATGGTGGTGAGCTTGAAGGTGGGACAATACCTAGGATATCCCAAAAGCAAATGATGGCTGGGGAGAGCATGGCCCGTATGCCGTATCTACCCCCTGGCAGTGAAATGGAGCAATACAAACTGCAAGAAATTGGAGACACTCCCAAAATGGCTAAAGGCAATTACATGGAAGTGAGGACCGGTGACCACCTCGATCGAAGGGATTGTGAGATGTCCATGGCTGGCAATAGCCAAGGCTCAGTTGCTGAGATCTCAACAATAGCAAAAGAAGTGGACAAGGTCAACCAGATAATAAACAATTGCATTGATGCTCTTAAATCAGAGTCAACATCCTTCCAAGGTGTGAAATCTGGGGCGGTTTCCACTGCTGAACCTCAGTTGGTACTGATCTCTGAGCAGCCTCAGAGCAAATCTGGCTTCCTCTCGCCGGTCTACAAAGACAGCTATCACCACTCTTTACAAAGACATCATGCATCAGACGCCTCTCCAAAACGTCCTAGCACTGCGACCGGAGGTCCTTCAAGGAGCCCTAGGCCTTATCGTTCTGAAGGGTCATACAAAACAGAGTCGAAGTACATTGAGAAAACTTCACCAACAGGCGAGACTATCCTCACCATCACACCTGCAGCAGCGATACTAAGAGCAGAGGCAGAGAAGATTCGCCAGTATAATGAGCATCGACATTCCTATCCCGACTCCCATCAAATTGAAGAGCTGGAAGGTCCAGAAAGTCGAAAAACATCAATTCTTGAGCCTCTGACTCGACCCAGAGGAAGGGACTTGGCCTACTCGCAGCTCTCTCCCCAGTATCACAATCTCAGTTACTCATCTAGTCCAGAGTACTACTGCAAACCATCACACAGCATATGGGAGCGGTTTAAACTGCATCGGAAGCGACACAAAGATGAGGAGTACATGGCTGCAGGCCATGCTCTAAGAAAAAAGGTGCAGTTTGCGAAGGATGAAGACCTGCATGACATTCTAGATTACTGGAAGGGTGTCTCAGCTCAACAAAAATCTTAATCTATACTGTCTGTGTCTTTTCTTTTTTTTATGAACACAAAGACCTCAATTTAAATGGTCGGCACTACAAATAATTTCTGCCTAGGGAGAAATTTTTATGTACCAAAATGAAGACTTTCAGCACCAAGAGGAGAATATATTGCTAATATAAATTAAATACATAACATGGATTTTCAGTACTTGATTACCGCATGGCCAAGTCCTGTGACAGTGGGTTTGCTGTTCTGTACTATGATACTGAAATGAATCCAACATGATCAGAGGTCTTCTGAAATCTTAGTATTTCCTTCCCAGGCTACTGTAATTTATCGACTTTTTTCTGATGTATGAATTTGTTCTAAATATTAATGAACTATATGTACAGAGACTGTTTCTATATTCGAAATGTTTGCTGTTTAAAAAAAAAAATCTATACTGTGTATGAATCAGGTTTAGATGATGGATTTTGGAGTTAGCTCCTGTTATGTAATCTGTCCTTAAATGAATGTTTACCGTCCTGATGGATAAACATTGCACTGGTCAATGAAATGGCATATTTTTCTTTAGATCACAGTTTACATTTCCCTGCTTTGCCAATTTTATTTTTAATCCAAGCCACTGATCAGATTGCACACAATCAAAAATAGCTGATATGATGTTGTGTTTGTGTATCAGGAGCCAGTTCGGATTGTGTAGATTAAACATAACTTCATGAAACTTGAAGAAGATGGTATAGATAGGCAAAGTAGAGCATTCTGTTCTAGTTGCTCACATGTGATGCTAACCTGTCCTCATGTTTTACCTTACAATGCCTAAAGGATTTTACTGGCTATCTGGTCATGAACCAAAGTTTTGGATTACAGATTTCAACTTTTTTGCAACGTTTCCATCAATAGCAAGCCAACGGCGTGAATGTATTACGCATATAAAGCAGCTTTTTTTTTTTTGCTGTAGTTTCAGTGCTATTTTTTTACAACCACAATCCCAATTCATTATGTTGTAATGCAGAGGTTTTTGATAAACACACATTTCTGTTTGATCCTTTTTTGTTGATTTTTTTAAGGGTATTGTATTTTTACTGTTTGATGGGTGAAATTTGTAAATGGCGATCATCATGCCATCGACGATCAGATGACAAACTGGAAGATGAGAATTCAAGAATTAAGAAAGACTAAATTACCCAGCCAAACTGTTGCCTCTGTATTTGAACACCAGTTGAGATATTCAAGAAGAAAGTAAAACTTTGGTTGTCCAATTTCTTTCTTTTTCAACCGCCTTAAACTTCTGGAAATATCTGTAAAAATGTATGAATTCTTTTTATTTTGAATGTTGATGTTTTTGAAAATGTCTTCATCTGTTGTAATTTTTCTAAAGAAGAAAATACATTTAGATTTCAAAAGCTGTCAGGTTTATAGATAATCTAGCTAGTAAATTACATGTTTTTATATCACATAGTGTAGCACTCCTGTATCTCATTCAACATAGAACTGGTGGAAAATTTGTGAACAGAAGCATCAGATACAAACAAGAGCACAATGAGTGTTATTTTGTATTTCTTAAAAAAACGTGTTATCTGCTTTCAGACAAATACTGTGAAATAAAGGAAAAGTACACCCATACTGTCAAGAACCTCATGTCTTTTTTTAATTTGAACAGTATACATATATATTTATGCATACTTTAACTTTGATTCATTTATTTATAAAATTTAAAAATAATATGTCGTTGATGTTTTTATGTTTATTGTTCAACAAAAACATTATTAATTATGCTTTTTTTACTATCTATATTTATATATATAAACTTTTATTTTGCATATGTTAATTATTTTTTGTATCTTATTTTTAATAGTTATTTATATTTGATTTAGCAAATTTGACTAATGCCAAGAAAATAATTCAGGTAAAAATTAAAATGTTCACAAAAATTCTAATAATGACACGTAATAACTACAGAATCAATGCCATATATTATGTTTAAATGTAATAATTGTATCATACTTTTTCAATCTTTATTGGTTCTTTGTATGCAAAAAAATATACTTTTTCTCCAGTCTAGATGTCATCTATGTTACACCTTCATAATGGGATTCCAGTGGGGAAAAATCACCTCGCAATTGTCTTAAAATTCAGTAGTGCGTCCCAGTGGAGGCTTCCTGTGTTTTTCTGCTGGAGGTTTCCATGGAATTCTATTGAGTTTTTATTAATATGTTCACAAGATAAAGGCTGTGAGAACTATTTAACCTAGTCATCAGTGGACAGTACAAGCACTTAACATATCAGCGAATATTTACTGTGAGAAGAGGTTTGGGGAGGTTTTGCTGTTGAACTAAAGGGTACTGCTTATGTTGTACCCTTAGTTCTTGTTCTGTCATTTTCTGAATCATCTTTTGAAGAGACGGCTTTACAAAACACCAGAGAGCTAATGGAAGATGAAAATGAGCCTGTGGGTTTTCAGATTCAGAGTTGTTTTTTGCCACCTTTGAAGATAAACACACAGCTACGAGTGTCCTTACAAGCCTCAAAGAAATTTGGCTAGGACACATTTTCTTGTTGTTGGATTCTAAAGGAACAGATATCTGATGTTTGAAAGCATAGTTTATCTGGAAGCACATGCATATCATTGACAGTAGCAACACCTGTTGGTCTTTGGCACAGGTTAAATTTGACATGGCATTTGTAGCTGACGATTTAAAGGTTTGGGTTTTTGCCAATTTTATTTTATCATGAAATAAAATAAAACACATGTTATACTTTTAAACTAAAAGTTTGTTCCTGTTTGTGAGTTGCCCATGTGATTAATAGATAGGAAAGGCATACTCAAGACAATTGCAAGTCTGCTCATGGCTGAAATAATAAGCAAAGAACAAAAAACCTTCAGGGTGACTGCAACTAAACTAAATAGGAAGCTCCAGGCCTGGTTTACTCTCATCTTGCACATTGTCCTCTCTATCTTTTATTGTCTGACAGCGCTCCCCAGATCACAATCCTTTACCATGACTCTCAGCCAATTCCCACTTGGCACCAGAACACTGATAATGACCAAGTGACCATCCACAGAAGGACCATTGCGATAGGATTTCCTGACCCTGAGGTGAAACTAAGACGTTTCTATCAGTTTTATCAGAGCCTGGAGCATTTGTGATGTCTTCTTCAACTCACCAAAACAACTTCCCTTGCATTAGGTTTGAAATTTTAGCATATAATTAAGTAAAAATCCTTCACTGTAAATCTGAAGAAGTTGAGCTTACTTAAAAAATTTACAGAATTTGGAACATCAATTTTATTGAGTAATGAGTAATTTTTCAGTCACCAAGTTTCCAGTATGCAAAAATATTGTTAGTTTTTTTTTCAAATTGTTGCAATTAAAATAATGGATTATTTCTAACTGTAAAGATAGTGTCACGGATCACTGAAGGCAGAAGCGAAAGGTGTGATTCACACAGTGTTTATTAAACACAATAGGCTTCGTACCGAAGTACTAGTGACAGTTCAATAGAGAGTCTAGGTGGTAGTAGCGTTACTTCCCTCGAGCAGAGCAAGCCGGTGACAGGGGTTAGTCTCTGGGTGCAACGAGTAGCAGAAGCTCCTGGCAGAAGATCGGGATGAGAAGACGGAGAGAGATACGATCCAGTGAAGATGATACCTGACGGTGAGTGAACGGCGTGGGTGAGTCCTTATAGTGTGGTGTTGATGACTGGAACAGATGACGGTGATGAGTGCCCAGGTGTGTCTGGTTAGTAATCGGGTGATTGAGTGCGTCGTGTATTGGCTGGAGAATGTGACTGGTGATCGGGGCTGATAGAACGTGCAGAGGGTGTGACAGTACTCCCCCCCCATGGGTGACTCCTGGCACCCTGGACCGGCGGCGTGGACGGCCGCGACCTCGAGGAGCCGGACGGTTGGGATGTTGCTGGTGGAATGTTTCGAGGAGAGAGGGATCTAAGATGTCCTCCCGGGGTGTCCATGACCGTTCCTCGGGACCGAATCCTTCCCAGTCAACTAAGTATTGGAGTCGGCCGCCCCGCCGCCGGGAGTCGAGGATTTCCTTGACCTGGTAGATGTTTTCACCCACGACTTCGGGTTGTGCTGGAGGGGGAGGCAGCTCTGGGTCTGTGGAAGGAGGAGAGACAGGATTAGTGAAGGGTTTGAGGAGTGAGACATGGAAGGCAGAAGAAATACGGGAGTGAGGTGGCAGATTGAGGCGGTAGGTGACAGGGTTTATTTGGGAGTGGATAGTGTATGGCCCTATGTAGCGGGGACTCAGCTTCCTACAGGGCAGTCGGAGACGGATGTTCTGGGTGGATAGCCACACTTTGTCCCCGGGTCGGTATACCTGGTTGGGTAACCTGCGGCGGTTAGCTGCGTCGGTGTGTCTCCGTACTGCCCGTTGGAGGTGGATGTGAGCTGAGCCCCATACCCTCTCGCTCTCCTGGAACCAATGGTTTACCGCGGGCACCTCCGAGACTTCGCCGGTCCACGGAAACAGTGACGGTTGGTACCCTAAGACACACTGAAAGGGGGTTAGTCCCGTGGAGGCCTGGCGAAGGGAATTCTGGGCATACTCTGCCCACGGCAAGTACTGGCTCCAGGTGTTCTGGTGATGGGCACAGTAAGTCCGGAGGTAGCGGGAGATTTCTTGGATCTTGCGTTCGGTCTGGCCGTTCGTCTGTGGATGGTAGCCGGACGAGAGACTGATCGATGTACCTAGTAATTGGAAGAAGGCCCGCCAGACCCTGGAGATAAACTGAGGTCCTCGGTCGGAGACGATATTCTCGGGGAGACCATAATTGCGGAAGACGTGATGAAATAGTGCCTCAGCGGTTTCCAAGGCAGTAGGTAGGGCTTTGAGCGGGATGAGCTTGCACTGTTTGGAGAATCTTTCGACGACTACTAATATGGTGGTGTAACCCCGTGATGGAGGCAGGTCTGTCGCGAAGTCAATACCAATGTGGGTCCAGGGTCGGCGGGGAATGGGTAATGGCTGGAGTTTGCCTTCAGGCAGACGGTGAGGAGTGGTGGTTACGGCGCAGACCGAACATCCCCGGACATACTGGGCAACGTCCTTGGCCATACCTGGCCACCAGTATTTCCCACGTAGGAGCGAGAGGGTTCGCCTGCTGCCGGGATGTCCTGAACCGAGGGAGGTGTGCGTACTTTCGAGGAGGGTGAGACGGTGACTGGACGGAACGTAAGTTGAACCGGGTGGTAGACCCGGAGGGGCTGGCTCCTCGAGAGTGGCGGTTCGGATTTCCTCGTCAATCTTCCACAGGATGGGAGCGACGGAGATGGAGGGTGGTAGTATGGGTTCGGGAGCATCTAGAACGGGATCTGGCGAGTGAAGGCGGGAAAGGGCGTCCGCTTTGCAGTTTTTGCTCCCCGGCTGGTATGTGATAGAGAAGTTAAACCTCGCGAAGAATAGTGACCACCGAGCTTGGCGGGCGTTCAGGCGTTGGGCATTCCGGAGATACTGGAGATTTTTATGATCTGTGATGACGGTAAACGGGAATCTTGCTCCTTCCAACCAGTGTCGCCATTCCTCGAGGGCCAGCTTGATGGCTAGTAACTCACGGTCCCCTATGCTTTAGTTCTGCTCAGCAGAAGTGAGTTTACGGGAATAGTACGCACACGGATGGAGAGCTTTGGGTTTGTTCGACCATTGGGAGAGTACGGCCCCCACTCCTACGTCTGTCGCATCGACTTCGACTACGAAGGGTAACGTAGGATCAGGATGTCTGAGGATGGGTGCTGCGTTGAATTTGCTCTTGAGGAGTCGGAAGGCGCGATCCGCCTCGGAGCTCCAGACGATGGTTCTCCGACCCCCCTTGAGGAGAGATGACAAGGGTGAGGATATGGTACTGTAGTTCTTGATGAAGCGTCGATAGAAGTTGGCAAATCCGAGGAAGCGCTGGAGCTCCTTGACGGTTTGGGGTACCTTCCAGTTGTTTACGGCGTCCACCTTGGCGTTCTCCATCTGGACCCCCGCAGCGGAGATCACGTAGCCGAGAAAGGAGATGGTGGACCGATGGAACTCGCATTTTCCGGCTTTCAGGTAGAGGTGATGTTCACGGAGACGTTGTAATACTTGGCTGACTTGGTCACGGTGGTCTTCCAGATTACGGGAATAGATGAGGATGTCGTCGATGTATACAATGACGCATTTGTGGAGGAGGTCTCTGAAGATTTCGTTCATATAGTTTTGGAAAATTGATGGGCTGTTTGCTAAGCCATAGGGCATCACCAAGTATTCATAGTGACCTGTGGGGGTTATGAAGGCGGTCTTCCACTCATCTCCTTCTCGAATACGGATCAGGTTGTACGCGCTGCGGAGATCCAGCTTGCTAAACACTCGCGCCTCCCGAAGTTCCTCAAGAGCTGCGGGTACGAGTGGTAGAGGGTAAGCAAATTTCACCGTAGCCTCATTCAACCCTCGATAATCGAAACAGGGTCTAAGTCCTCCGTCCTTCTTGGTCACAAAGAAGAAGCTCGATGCGGCAGGGGATTTGGATGGTCGGATGAACCCTTGGCTGAGGGCTTCATCGATGTAGCTCTCTATCGCCTCGTGTTCAGGACGGGAGAGAGGGTAGATACGACCGTGCGGTAACTTGGCATTGGGCAGCAGGTCGATGCTACAGTCGTAGGGCCGGTGAGGAGGAAGTTGGGCGGCACGTTCCTTACTGAAGACATCTAGGAAGGCGTGGTAGGTGGAAGGAACGTGCCGAGTGAGGTCCGTTGAAGAGTGATCCAAGGTGGTTGAGTGAAGGGGAAGAGATGACTGGTGGTTCGAGGAGTGATGAGTGTGATCCTCGCAGGTCTTGCTCCAGCCGAGAATCTGTCCAGTGCCCCAATCGATGGTGGGTTGGTGTTGGACCAACCAAGGTCGACCCAACACAATATCGACATTGGCCCTGGGCAGCACTAAGAGGTGGAGCTTCTCCCGGTGGTGTGGGGTAATTGTTAGGGTGACCTGACGGGTTCGACGGGTGATCTGGCCCTCGCCCAATGGTGAGTTTTGAATAGTGTAGATACGATACCGAGTTTCGTTGAGTACTGTCGGGAGGCGATGTTTGCTGATGAAGTTGGTGGAGATGAAGTTCCAAGCGGCTCCGGAGTCCACCAGGACATTAACAGGAAAATCACAAGAGTTCATGGTTAAAGTGGCTTGCAGATGAGGAATTTTACACATTGAGGGAGTGATGGAACAGGCACTCACCATTGGACGAGGAGGGCGAACTGGACAGCAGGAGAGTATATGAGAAGCTTCTCCGCAGTACAGGCAGAGTTGGAGACTGAGTCGTCGGTGGCGTTCCGCGGAGGTAAGGTGGTAGGCATCTGTGATCATGAGCTCCTCCGAGTCGGGTGGTGAGGAAGCAGGGTGAAGACGAGGGGTTCCAATGGTGGTGAGTGCTGGTGAAGGGTGAGGATGAACTGGTGCTCTAGGGGGAATGGTAGGGATGGAACAAGCGTTGAGGTGCTGGGAGATGCTGATGGCCTTTCGGATGAACACCTCAAGGTCCACGTTATCATCATAAATGACGAGGTGTTGGCGAACGTTGGGGTTCAATCCTCGCCGGTATGCGGCTAACAACGCTACTTGGTTCCACCCACTACTGGCAGCGAGAGTGCGGAACTGAAGAGTGTACTCATGGATGGTGAGCTTTCCTTGGGTGAGTGAGATGAGTTCGTCGTGGACTGATAATGATGTGAGTGCTGTGCCGAATACCTCTTTAAGGTGCTCAGTGAAGGAGTGATAAGAATGGAGGACTGGGTTGTTGGCGTTCCAGAGTGCGTTTGCCCATTGAAGTGCTCGACCGGTGAGGAGAGAGATTATAAAGGCCACCTTGGAGAGTTCGTTGGGGAAGGAGGCGGAGTTAGTCTGGATATACAGCGCGCATTGCAGAGTGAATCCAGCACAGGCTTGAGGATCGCCAGCATAGCTGGCGGGACGGGAAAGAGCTGAGCTCAACATTGCGAGCGGATTCGCGGGCTGCTGGCTCAGCGCCGCTGCACCCGGGTATGAGTCAGTGGGGCTCCCGGAAGTGTTAGCGAGCCCGTCCATGTTCCGGGAATTTTTGTTCGGTCAGGTATCCTGTCACAGATCACAGAAGGCAGAAGCGAAAGGTGTGATTCACACAGTGTTTATTAAACACAATAGGCTTCGTACCGAAGTACTAGTGACAGTTCAATAGAGAGTCTAGGTGGTAGTAGCGTTACTTCCCTCGAGCAGAGCAAGCCGGTGACAGGGGTTAGTCTCTGGGTGCAACGAGTAGCAGAAGCTCCTGGCAAAAGATCGGGATGAGAAGACGGAGAGAGATACGATCCAGTGAAGATGATACCTGACGGTGAGTGAATGGCATGGGTGAGTCTTTATAGTGTGGTGTTGATGACTGGAACAGATGACGGTGATGAGTGCCCAGGTGTGTCTGGTTAGTAATCGGGTGATTGAGTGCGTCGTGTATTGGCTGGAGAATGTGACTGGTGATCGGGGCTGATAGAACGTGCAGAGGGTGTGACAGATAGACTAGCCTTACTTGTTTATTTTGATAGCAACCAACTTCAATTGTTCAATTTAATTCATTTATTACGTTTAATTCATACATTTATTTATTTAATTCCAATATGTTAAAATTGTTTATGTGCTAACGTGTTTATGGTTGTATTACAAAATAAAGTAAATGCTTATTTGTCTACATGCTAAATTTATGTTTAAAAGGTGAATACCTATATAAAGGTTTTAATTTTTCTTTTTTGAAAGACGTAACCCCAACGCTAAACAATCATAGCAGCAGATAAAAAAAAGTCATAAAACACACTATCTTAAACTTTTCTTTCTGCTGAGAACCTGTTGCTTTTATGCAAATTCGAGTTTGGAAAGGCTAACAGATTTTGTCTGTCCCTAAAAACTCTTTGCATATAAAGCGCTCGTTTAACAATTTGTGCAAAAATATGCAAAGGATTGAGAAGAAAAAAATTAACCCATTTACCGATGCTGGTGTGTAACATCAATTAAAAATGACCGCTGATTGGACAAATGTAAGAGAGTGATCTCTAATCCAGACAACAAAAGGTTGTTTAAATCCTTTCATAATACCATATCATATATTATAACCATATATTAAAAGCAAAGATATAATTGCAAGGCTAGAGTGTCTGAAATAAGTGATGAAACACTTCCTTTTCATTCTTAATGCATTGCAATCTTGTAAAACTTATACAAAGTTAAGTGAGCTCTGTTGCAAATAACATTGTTCAGCTTATTTGAAAAATGATGTTTCACAAACTACTCAACAATGTTAATTAATATATGTTTATTGTAACGTTTTAAGTTTCAAGTTTACAGTGTTGAACTGGAGTAGACCACTAGCATTTTTGTTTATATGGTAGAATAGCAGAATTATCGCATAACTTTGAGGTGAGGTAAAAGCTAGCTATTACACAAAATGTATCTCTTTCATTATCACTTGCATTTCTTCATTCCGAGCCAGATCGAACACTTTTAACTTAAAAGTTTTATGAATTTCTGCAAGCATTTTTCAGTATGATGGCGTGTGCTTGATGCACTAATTGACAGTAAAAAAAAATCAACCTGAATTCCTCGCTCCTGCTACTCTTGAGAGAGAACGTCCCCACACTGTCAAAAAGTACAATCAAAAAATGAGGAATTACTAAAAATAATAGAGATTTTATTTTATATTCTTTCATTTACAACATGCATTTAACTAAATTTTAAACATAATTTCACAGAAAATTTTTTAATGGATAATTTTGTATTGTATAACTTTGCAACAATCTTTATCACTTGAACTTTGATCCGCTGAGCATCTGGGTTTTTAATCTTGCATACTAGACACTATTCCAAGAGGTAGTGGCTAATATCCAGTCTTAACAAGAGAGGAATGCAAAGGGCACACACAGGCAAGTTTATTAACTATATAGATCTTAACATGTAATATAAGCATGTATTTTTATAAATAAGATTAGCACACTATCACAAAATGCCATGTGAGTTTCAAAATATGGTAAAACCCTGTAAGTCACGACAACATAATACAGATTCAGCCAAGTGAATAGGACTTTTATTCTCTATTTTTTCCTGAGTTTTTTTAGTGTAGGTGGCGTGACAATTTATGGATAAGCATCAGAGTTCAAAACGTGAGAAAAAAACGATGCAGCATACAGTACAGAAAATACTGTACTCTTATAAAAGTACGCTTATTTACTGTTCCTGTTGCCATGTAACACAAACAAAGCACCTAGATTATTATCCCATAAAACAAGATATTTACAATATTGCCCTGAAAATGATTAACTGTACATTATCAACACATATTTAGTAGCTGACTGTATTCCTGGATGTTTCTCCCCAGAGATAATATACCATGTATTTAGGTATACACTATCTATAACTACCACTGAAATGACTGTTAATTTTAGGTAAAAGCCAAATAATAATGTTAGGTTAATCTCTTGTTAAATTAATTTTTTTAGTCACATTACCTATATATATATATATATATATATATATATATATATATATATATATATATATATATGTACTTTTTTGTGCACACAAGCCTCTGCTATTTTTTAATACAGAAAAAGTTTAAATGTGACTTAATCTAATCGACTTTCTTAATCAAAGTTTTCCCTGTCCATCAGATTTAGAGGTGTTTTATAGCTTGTTGGATATGTGTTGGATAATCTTCTTACAGACTTTGAAACCCGAGCGGATCTTGAGAATTCTTCCATCCAGGAGTCTTTTAATTGAATGTACCTCATGCATACACAGCCTCTACTTTCAAGTTAATGACTGCACACTAGATGGTTGCAGAGGGCCATGAGCATCTGAATAATAATCATTCCATTAGAAATGCCTGGTAACATCAGTCGCAATTTGAATACAAGACTTCAAGGAATGTGCGACTTTAACTTGAAACACATGGCTTTAATTCATTTCATGAATCTGGTGTATGGCACCTGTTACATGGTAAATTTAGTTCACAACACTGCACGTTTTGCACATTTGTGCTTATATTCCACAACGTTGACATGCAAAAGGGTTGGATGAAATAGAAACAAATGATTAAAATCATAATATATTTTACATTTACATAAGTATTTACAATTTTTGGCTTGGAGCTAACAACTGTGCTCAGGTGCACTTTTTCCCACTCATTAGCCTTGAGATGCTTCTTCACCTTAATTTGGAATGCCTATAGCAAATCTGTTTTTATCACACAGGATTTAGAAAGATAAACATCTTTGTTGAGTAGTCTTAAGCTTTCACATTTGTGTGTCAGAGCATAAATAAAAAAAGTAGATTTTCTACTATTTTGAAAGTTCCAAGTGTATCAGTGGCATCCATCATTCATAGGTAGACTTTTGGGTAGGATTTTATAATAACTACACTACTAGTAATTTTTAAAGTATTTACAAAAAGTTTGTATGTGTAAGCTGTTTATAGATATAGTTTTAACGGCTTTATTCCTGTTTATAAGCTTCTAAAAAATATGCATAAAAGCACTAATTTCATGCTTTATTGATTATTTTTTTACTATTTAAAACCAGTTAGTTTTTAGTTGGAGGCCATTCATGAGATCATTTGGAACATGTAAATAATTTATTAGTAAATTATTGAAAACACATAGCGCTGTACTAAGTGTAATAATAAATGCTTTATTAACACATATTCCCACTGTAACTCATTATTAATTAACCTAGTTAATTCAATATTTATTAGCTGTCAGTTAACTGTTTTTGAGAGTTCATCGAAAGTATGGACTATTTATGCTTTGTAAAACATTAACACATGAGATTAAATATTTAAATGGTCCTGTTCTCTCTGCACTGTTTTTTAACGTTTGTTTAGAATCAAACTGGGCCTCTAAATTACCACAGTTAAACAATGTGGGGGTCACATCATGTTGTAGGGGTGTGTTAAGCAGCAGGTAACAATAAAATGAAGAAAAATTGAGACATCCTGGATGAAAATCTGTTTCACAGATGGTTTGATAGGGTTTTTAGCAAAACAATGACCCTAGGTGCAAAGTTAACACATCTCCATTTCAAAGAGATAAACTGCAACCAAATGTGCTGCAAAAAAGTATAGACCAAAGATCGGTCAAATAAATTGGACATGTTGTGTACAGTGTGTATATAAGAAAAAATATTCGAAAAAAAATCTTTCATTAGGATGTTACGTGGAATTGTGTGTAGGTCAGCCATTTTAAGTTTTAAATGAAAGCAAATTCATAAATTGTAAAAACCGTTACTTTAATTATCTGCTTTTGTTGCACACTGTAAGTAAAGCAACAACAAGCAAAAACATTACCTTTTGAAAACATATTTGATCGCTTTTACTTGATGTACTTGTACTTTTAAGTATGAACATAATGTGATTTGTTTGCTGATTCTTATAATAGTGTATATTTTGTCAATTTTAATGCCTACAATTTTACCTGGTAGATATATGTATATTAATTACAACCTAGTGTGGCTTGATATACTGTATTTGCTGCTACAACTGAGCACTGCCACAGTGCCCTCTCTTTAAGAAGCTGAAGTCAGAAGACGATAATCTTAACCTCTAGCTATCTGCTAGATTTTATATTCTTAGTAAAACATAGAAAATAAAAAAATAAATGCATATGGTGTGTCATTAAAGATTACACATGACACTAGTGATAAGGGTGAAAGTGAGTTTTTAGGCTTTATGGAAAATAAGATAAAGAGGAAGTCCTTTGAAAGCATCCAAGCAACAATTTCACACCGTCTTTAATCTAGACAGACTGGCGCTTTCTGAAGGAAAAGAAGAATTAAGAAAAAGAGGAACAGAAAAAGCTCAGGGCAATAGCAAACCTTTGGCAGGAGAAAGACCCACACTTTAGGCAGGACAGAAACATGGATTTTAAAATGTTGTAGGAATAAGTGATAACCGTCATCTGGATGTTTGAAAATACTAAATTGCATGTGTTTAACTAACTTCTCTTTTCTGGGGTGGATTTTTTTTTCTTTTCCCCCCAGGTGGATTGTATCCAATGATCAGATTACCCTTCATTTTTAATCAACTGTGGGGAAAATTTGATAATTTTCATGTTCCTGGATAAAGGAACGCCATTTCCATGCTGAATGCACCATTAAACATTGTGCCATGGAAACACAAACCAGTAAGGTTTCTGCTGGCACAAGAACATGTGACCTCGGTTGTTTACAGAACAAGGCATGTAGTGTTTAAAGCCTGGAAGTCTGACAAATTATGGGACAACCTCCTGACACTTGCTGAGTGAATCACAAGATAGCATCATGTGAACTCCAAAAGTAAACTCTTGAAGCTGAAGTCACTCAAGACAAAGAAGCTATATTAATCAATTATTTCTATATCTTTGTGTATTTTTTGTGTATTGTATGAAATATTTCCATGTAACATGATTATTAGAGAAGTTTAGCTTGAGACTGGATGAAAGAAAATAAATGAAAGAAAATGAGCCTAAAGGAGCTTTAACTTGCATTAGTTTTGTCCGTTTAGCTTTAGATAAAATAAGATAATGATAAAAAAGTTATGACAATGAAAGGACTTAGGAATATTAAGTGCATTGCTGTATAAGCAGTGAGGCCTATAGCCCTCTAGAATGGTGTCATAATGTAATCCATTTATTCATAAATCTGTGTTCAAGATTTGTTCAGCCAGAATAATGATCATCCCTAATTCCGTCTAAATGCTCAGCCAATAATTGCTATAACTATAAATGTCATCTGTCTTGATTTCATGTCTCGTTTAACAGAGAAAACACACACTTGCTCACACGTTTGATTTACCTCAGGTGTGTATGACACACACACACGCTCTGGGACCAATTTAATTGACTACGATAGTTAGTTAATTGATATGACTCATGCTTGTCCTCGTGGACCTGTACTTCTCAGCACCATTTTAATGACCTTTGCAAGTTTTGGCAGAAACAACTCATTAATTCTCAACAAGAGAGTCCAGGAAGAGTTAAAATATTTGGCTGTTTTTGCACATTTTTGTTGAATTGGTTATTTGTAAAGTTTGTCTACTGATTTGTTTGTTTTTTTATGCAACAATAATGTGTTGAAGCTAAATGCAATAAATAAACTTTCCATAAATTATGTAGACTAGTCAGGATGAAAACTAGTCTGTTACAAGAAAAACAATAATATGTACCGTTCAGCTCCAACAACCAGGCATGTTAAATTATGATAAAAATTGCATTAACTTTATAGTTTTCATTTACTTTTTAAAACAAGCAACATCTCAAGTTTAAATGCCACTTTACACTTTACCTTAACTTTTAAGTGGTATATATCGTATTTGTTATCAAGGGAATAAAATGTTTTGTGCAATGGGAATTCAAGCAAGTAAAAATCAATGGATTTCAATTTCATTAGGGCTTTGGGGTATGCAGAATTAATGAACAGTGCTTGTTTTGGCATTTTGCTATATTTGGATAGCACAAGTGCAATGATAAAAGTAAATGTAATCACTCTGATTCAGTCTGTCCCTGAAAAGCTTAAGCTTGTGTATCCTTCCTGGAGTCTGAAGTTTGGAGATGGAGTCCAGTGAGATTCTCCTACTGCTCGGACATGCTGTGGAGAGCATTAATCAAACGTCTGCAGAGCGTGACTGGAGCTCACACAGGCTGAGTGGCTTAATGCACAGAAGAAGAAAAGAGTTTAGAAGTTCCCAAACTTTCCTCAGATATATCGTTTAATTGGACACGGGTGATTGGATGGATGGAAAACAGTCGATTGCGGCCTAAGAAGTAAGCTTGTGAAACCAAATGAGAGTAATATTCCTTCAGGGAGTTGTTAATGAGACGGCTCTGTAAGCAAGTAAAGACATGTCCCTATTAATAGTGAAATATTTTGAAGTGAGTTTACTATTTATGGATGTCAGCGTCAATTTGTGCATCAAGGTTACTGTGCTTGCGTTTCTCCCACAGGGAAACAGTACCAATTATAAGCCTTTGAATAGTCTTTGGTGCTGTTACCAGAAGTCTACACATAAAGAACCATTACGCTCCTTTATATTGTGATGAATCTAATTAGATACTGATTGATATTAATATAAACAGGCGATGAACTGATATAGCGAAATGTTTGACAGCTATACCAGCTGATTTAGCATGGAAAAATTACAATTAATTTTTTTAAACATTGACTTATTTTCAGTATTTTTATGAGTGTGCTTAATGCAAAGTTCAGATTCCACAAGGTTTTTATTTTAGTGTGACATAATTAAATAATTTTTTATTGTCGTTTGTGCTTTGTTTCTGCTTGATATACCTTTGAAATGTGTGTGTTCCTTGATTAACATGCTATAAAATCTATTTTTATACGCACAATGTAAATAAATGATGAGACTGGGTTATGACCCACTCTTCCACAGCTCCCACAGCTCTAACGGTGCCCTTTGGAACATTTTCTGAGTACCTGCACTACCACCCTGGCTTTCAGAAATGTTTTGGTGTTGCAGCCACCATCCGACTCATTGATGTTGTATGCTCCACTCATCGACACTCTGGCACCGACAACTTAATCATCACCAGTTACTTGCTCTTGGATCCTTCCAGCTGCACCTCAAAAATCAAAACTCACAGAAGACACTTTTCACAGAAGACACTTTTGGAAAAGGGGAGTGGTGTACACTTTATTGCTGGATTTTGTCAGGGGTTGATGTAAGTGTGATTTAAAGAAGTTATTGTAAAACATAATTCTAATAAATAACTTACACAAACCCAGATTCAGGGGTTAC
Source organism: Danionella dracula (assembly GCA_900490495.1). Lineage (NCBI taxonomy): Eukaryota > Metazoa > Chordata > Actinopteri > Cypriniformes > Danionidae > Danionella > Danionella dracula. Next base: position 2,266,948 of record UELW01000444.1, read on the forward strand.
AGGATTTATTGGTGTTATGACTAGTGTTATCAATTATCTCACTTTTAAGGCTACTGTCCTATTTTAGATTGTAATTAAAATTCTCAATTTATTTTAAATATTATTTAAGTTTTTCAAAAGATTGTTTTATGTTAAACTTAAAGCGGAGAAGTAATCTGACTTTAGAACAATCCCATGCTGTCTTAACCCTTGTGTGGTGTTCATATTATTGTTACTCAGGCGGTGTTTGCGGGTCTCGTGGACTTTTGCAGATTTTAATTCACCCAATCAAAACATTTTATGTTAAAAACTTAAACAACATTTCCTTTAGCCAAGAAACAAGTGATATAAACAGCAAATATACTTTATTTATTGTTCTTTAACCTGATTTCTTCACGTTTAGAATTTGAAACATGTGTGGCGTTCTCATTATTGTTACTTTGGCAGGGTTGGTGGGTCTGCTGGACCCATTGCATTATTCTAAAATGTAAAATGTTATGTTTATGTGTGATTTATGTTTGTGTGGGAAGAGAGAATTAAGGTAAAGAATCTACCATTTTCACACTTTAACATGCTCCGGGTCCAGTAGACCCGAACACCTTGTGTGTAATGTAAACGTGTAAAGAAGCGTACGTGTGGGGTTATAAAAAATCTGTTCTGATATATGTTTTTCACAGGAAATGAGCCAAGCCCAGTGAATCTCAGCTTCAAATAATAAATGCTTGTTTAATTTTTCTTTTGATGAAAACTGAAAATGGGTCCCACAGGCCCGAACACCATACAAGGGTTAATCCTGCTGGAAGGAAGGTCACACAACATAAAAAATAAGTTCAAACAGGAAGTGATCTTTTTTTTTACTTTAATAAGGGGGGGGGGCAAGGTTGCAAGATCTGTTAGAAACAAAAGAGAGCAGAGACTTTCTACAGAGTGCTGTACATGCAACAGGCTGACGAAGGCTTAAACCCTATTGCTCATTAAGATATAAAAGCGTAAGAGTTTCAAAGAAGCCTAGCGCAGCAGAAGGCGGGACAAAAGAAGTGTTTCCCACACAGTTCACAAGACTTTTGTTCCAGGAACTTTTGTTTCTGCTGATAATGAGCATGGCTGTCTTCCATCCTTATTGTGGCTCTGCTTTGATTCTAACTTCCCCATCCACAGGCTCTTCTGATCACAGTGGTACACTGGCAATAGAAGATAGAGGCTTTATTCCATTAAGAGATAAAACACGTAAATACTTTAATTATTTGCTTCTTTTAGTTTTATGAGTTTGCTTACCACTGGATATAGAGGTGAAAACTGCCGGAGAACGCTCAATATAGATAAAACATTTTCACATCCAAGCAGAAAAGTGCTAATTTGCCAACATTAAACAGTGGGTGGAGAAGCATTTGCTTCCATGCTTTCACCAGAGTTTTAGTACACTGTAACATTTCTGTCAGCCACTAACAGCCATTTCCACGGTTTTTAAAAAATAATGCTACAATAAATCTATCTGTTCTTTAGCAGAATGTCCTTGTAAAAAATATGTAAAAATATTCAGCCATAATTGTATTGTTATATAAGTAACAAATACATAGTTTAAAGTCATTTTAAATGCTGGAATAAGTCAGTTCTAAAAATAAGACATAAAAAGCTTTAATTAGTCTGGCACAAAAAAATGTACTGCTTGATTAAACTTCAACACATTTGTTCTTTATTCATTGAAATTAAATATTTTGTTACACTTTGTTTGTCACCATAAAGCCATACCGAGGAAGAAATTTTTAAAGATTCATATGAGATCCTTTTCAGAAACTCAATAAAAAGGCTTAAAATCTGAATTCTATTCTGTTGAATAGTAAAAAATTATGTGTCTTACTTTCACTAAACATCTTAAAAAATTACCAATTAAACTGTAAAATGTTATTACTATATAGCATGCAAAATGCAAAAGAAGTGTCCAAAGTTGATGCTGGAGTGTATTCTCGCTATTCTTAGAAATGTTCTTTCCGCTCAAAATGTGTTTCACTTTATCTTAACTTACTTTAAATGCATGAAATATAAATGTACCATACAATAATAAAGTGATACATTTCTCTCTAGCAGATATATTTTGGCAAATTAACTTCACATAATATATGTTCTAAACATATAATGGCACATAATGTGTGATCAAGCATTACTCGCCAGCCCATGGGTGCAGTAGTTGTAAATGCCACGTCAGTGTTGGGAAGGGCTGGACTTTTTAATAAGTCAAAAATCTTGGACCACAATTTACGCCTTCCCTAATCAACATTTATGTTATGTGGTGGCAAAATTAGTGTTCAATGTAAAGTTAGTAAGCGTGTTTAGATAACTTGAAATTTTACTTGTGGGGCCAGATGTATCTGTATATAACATGGTGTTTGTGACATTATCCAAAGGTTTCTGGCAAAGTCAAAGGTAGCTGAAAATGTCAAAACATAGCCAGTACTCGAAAACGCATCCTCAGAGGCGGGGCATGGCCATAGTGAAGGTGTCTGATTGGCTGAAGTTTTAAATTTTATATATCTTAAACAAACACATTTTTAAAATTATTCACCCTCTCAGAGTGTCCATGAAGATCAAAACTAGTGATCTGAATCAACAAACAAAATAGAGAAAGTGGTGGAAACATGTATTTTCAACACCAAAGTTGGCCAGTTTTAACATCTGAGTGAATGAGAACTTGCTCCCTTCTGGAGCCAGCCTGAACTACTGTTCAGTCACTTCCTATCACACTTTAGGAGGGAAAGCATGAGGTTGCCCCTTGATCTTGTGATGGCTGAACCTAAAACATTAATTCCTACTGTCCTATAAGACTGACTTTGGACACCCCTTGAGGACTTCATATTTAATGATCACTAGTTACAAAAATGTAATAAAATGGATTGAACTCCCAACAACACTGTGTATTTGATAGTTTTGTAATAACTCGGTAGTAAGGCAATTTAGTTCAGACAACAAACTGTGCATCATAAAAATGACTTTGTTCTGTTCCTTCAAATTCTACAGAGTACTCATTAAAAGTTCTTTCAGCCCGTGAAATCAATCTGGTGAACATGACACTTCCAGGAGACAAATATGTTTTAATAACTAAAACGTCTGATGCAATACAAAGAATTTAAAGAAAAGTTTTTGGAAATTATTTGCTGCTGAGGCACCACACATTTAATGTCATTGGATGGCATGCATTAGAAGAGGTGTTTTGAAGCCCAAATTGTGTATTCAGTTGCTTAATTAGTCCCGATCCAAGCACAAAACTCACATTTTAATGTGCAAGCAAAGGCATGTCATTGCTTTCCCCAAGTTTGAGATAATCCGTCTGACCATGCAATCACCTTCTTGATTTCGCCCCGGAGAAGCCATTCAGTGATTGCTGAGCGGTTTAATTTCCAGGCACATCGGCCAGTGGCTGCTCTTATGTGCTCGTCGTTCAATCAGGCTGGCGAAGAAGCCCAGGCACTCTCTGATTGTCATTGTTAATGATCACAGAACATTGTTTCATTCACCCGAGGCAAGAGCTACTTTCAAATAACACAGACAAGACTTTAAGAAAAAAAAACTCTTCTTTTAATCTTATGGAACGGCTCATTAGAAAATACATGACAAAGACCAAGCTGATTTTATTGTATAAACACTACGTTATTAAAAAAAATGGAATGCTTTTTAATAGTTGGGGTGTTGAATTTTATGCGGGTGGCTGGGGTGATATTCCACATTTCCTTTCAGTTAATAAGCACTCTTGTACACAGCACATACTAAAGCATTTAGCATCATACGCTAATGATGACTGGAAAAAATGAACTGAGCAAATTGTATAGCAACTCTATTTTTTCACAATAATAATGTGAATCACATTGTAATCATTTAAAGTAATTCAACCACATTGCGACTCTTCCAAAGTTTTGAATAAGCAATTGAGCCAACTTAAAAAAAATCTGACTAAAAAGAACGCCTCTATGGAACTAGCAGCTTGATATTCATTAGGTGGAATTATACATGTTTTAGAGTGCTGAACATTTCTGGTGTTTTCAGAGATAGAGGTCAAACCTGACCTTTCAAATTGTTATTCAAATCCATTTAAAATTAGAAACCTTTTACATTTTTGTCACATTTTTGTATTTCTAGATATAATGTTGTGGTACAGAGCTGCACAAAGTCACTCCTGGAGAACTGCCAGAGGGCATGTTAGATTACTGCATCATGAAACATACCTGACCACACTAAATAAGGTCTTCTAGGCTTGTCTAAAGTTAGAGTAGATGCATTCCTCTGGGGCTGATTTTGGACTCCCTTGGTAAAGCGGATTTTTATTTTTATCCTGGCACCCTCGCTTCATTTATTTGTGCCAACTAAACATCATGTAAATGTCATCAAGTCTTTGGGGATGTGTGCTTTATTATATGCATTCATTATTTTGACAGCCAACATCAAGACTAGTACTGAACCCAACACCAGTCTTAAAACAGTAATAACCCAAACATATTTTAAACTACACCATTTCTGTGTATTTTTAACATATATTTATTAAGTAAGAAAGAACAATCCAAAGACAATGGATCTAATAATGTCTCTGGACCTAGTTACGTTCAGACATATGTAGACTCCTGACTATAAAGGTGTAATTACCATTTCTAAACCACCATGTCATAGGCAAACTTGTTTTATGATGCAAATGACTTCTTTAGCAAATGCTCCTCGTTGCATACCACTCAGCTGCATGAACGGATATGCAAATGAGATACCCTGGATAAAAATAAATCAAGAGAGGATGCATTCAGGATGTACTGCGTCAATCCACATGGCTCTAAATACAAAACATTACAATTAAAAGTATATTATAAGGGCAGCAAACTATAAGGATTCCCTAGTTCATTACTAAACAGATGTAGTTTTATTGATTTTATTCTACGCTTTTTAATAAACAAACCCTTTGATCTACATTTAAAGCAAAGCCGAGCCAAACTAAATCAGCAGTAGCCCTAAATACACAGTAAATACTGTTATTCATTCCTGACAGAGGCTCTCAATCCACTGCCTTTGGAGAACAAAGAACAATAAACAGTAAAGAGTAGTACCTCTTCAAAATAATATTTATTGTAACTGCATGTATAAAGTGATCAGCATATATCTTCAAGTGAGCGTGGCTGCATGGTGCCAACTCCATTTACACATCAGAACTATTTCTTTCTATTTCTATTGAGATCCACTCATATGAGCAGTATAAAAAGTGAAGTAAAAGCATTGTAAAAGGTAAGATGCACTACAATAAGTCTCTTTCCAAACACACAGACGGGGTAGAGGATTTTACAATAGGCTTGAAAGCAGTTGTTTGTCAGACAGTTTTCTCCCTCACGTCATACGTATGGTGTTCTGTTCTGCAGTGAAGCCATTCAGGGAATATAGATAGTGGTACAGGAGAAGCATGGTAAGATGATATTGAAACCTCCATGAGCTATAAAGGGTTATTTTATTCGTAAAATCAAAGTTTTACTGTCTCTGTCAAACTGTCTCTGGTTCTCAGTAGTTTTCCACTAATTGTGTTAATTTATGTCACATATGTCTCGTTCTGTTTAAGAGTATTTAAGTTTGCTCAGTCTAGGATCAGTAATTGTTCTAGCAACTGCTCTGTTTGGTTTTCTGTTTGGTTTTCACTACCACAATTGTTCATTATTAAATGTATTATTAATCACCATTTGGTGCTTTATGTTCTTGGGTCATTCAGTCTTGTTGACCCAATCCATTTTTTTTATTATAGACAATTAACCCATTCAGACCACATGTTCATTAAAATGGTCATTACGTTCGCTGTTCTTCAAACTCAAAATTAGACACTTCTTTGAGTTTATTTATTTTTTATTATTCGACATGAAAAACCTTTTTTATATCCATTGTCAAATGTTTTTAGAAGATCTGGTGTTTAAAAAAAAAAAAAAAAAATCAATCTGTTATTAGATTATGTGTATGGTTGTTTTCTGCAAGTCTTAATAAGCACATGTCAAATTTTACTAATGACAATAAATTAATTCAGGTCTGAAAGGTTTAAGCAAGTCATCGAAAATGTGCTATATTTTTTTTTCTTCTCATTTCATTGTAGTTTATAGCAATTAGAGCATAGCAATTCCATTCCATTCTTTTGGTCCCCTTTTTTCTTATCTTTTCAGATAAAAATCCTCAAGATGAAACCTCTTCATAAGACTAAAAAGTATAACCTCACCCAACTACCTGAGATGCTTCAGCAAAAATTCCCTTTTACAACGAATGAAATGGGTAGTTCATATAATAAAAACATAAATAATTTAGAATTATTATTAATTTAGACTTCAAAAAGGTGGTTTGATATTTGTTAAACCTGAGTGTAAATATTCCCAGACACAGAGGCGTCCTGTCAACATGCAAACCAAGCAAATGCTTGGGGCCCCTGGTCCGAAGGTGCCCCCGAGGACTGACTTGAATTGATTCTTGAATTGAATCTTGAATTGATTCTTTGGCAGTGACTCGTTTGCAATAGCACCGTTGTGTACATGAAAATGTGCAACCTTCCAAATTCCCCTCCAAGGGGGCCCACCTCAAAGGGGGGCCCCTGTGACACACGACACACTCCAAAACTTAATAAACAACGAGTTATCCTTCTGATAACAAGAAAAACTGAAATAAGAGAGAAATAAATAGGTAGTATCGAGTAAAGATTTTACTTTTGTAGAGCTTGTGTCTCTGTCAACTGTTTCTGTTGTAAATTTGAGAGAGTTTATTACAAGACTTCATTTTAGCTTAGGTGCATTCACACGAACAAACAAGTTTCAGGGGTTGCATGAAAGGGAAAAAAAAGTGCAATACTTTCAGAAGTTGTTTCTACGTGCTTCCAGGTCATGTTAACTGGAGAAAGGATGGCATTTAGGCACTCCATTAACAGAAAAGATTATTAGATTAACAGAGAAATGCTTTTAGCAAATGCTCTTAAAGACAGTGAATATTTACTGGCTGTAATTTCCTTCTTTCAAAAGCACATATAAACTAGTTTAGAATGTCAAATACAAACTGACAACAATAAAAACTGTCTACAATTTAAAATATTTTAATATTTAATTTATTTTTAGCATATAAATATGTAAAACCATCAATTAAATTCTGCAAAGTCATATCAGGAAGTGGGGAAATTTAGCTTAAGACCCCAAGAGTGCTCACAAACACCTCTACAGAGACATAAAATTTTAAAAGTTGCGATTGGAATTGGCAATTGTATTGTTTACCCTTAAGGGAAGATACATCTCAAAGATCTAAAATGTATTCTACAGAAAATATATGTAGTTAATTAACAAGTAATCATCTTTCCACAGAGCTGGGAAATGGGGAGCTGGTCCATAGAGATGGTTTACAAACTGAAGACTGAGGCTCTAAATAAGGGTTGCTTCATGAACCGATTCATTTTTCCCAGTCTGAATATGTATGCTCTGCCAGTAATATCTTTATACTTTCTATTTTTGACAAGTAAATAGAGGCTAAAGTATGGATTCCACCTGAGCTGTACGGTGTGAAAGGAGATCTGAGAATTATTAAGTTCAGAATTGAATTTGCCACATTTTCCATGGAGATATAATCTTATGCTTGCCTCCTGAGATATGTGATGGAATGTGAGCATTTCTTAGAGGCTGCTGGGAAAATAGTAGACAGTGTTGCTGTGTAAAAATCTCACACACAAACATTAAGTGATAAGAAAGAGAACTGTTGTATTTCCCCCAATAGCTAAAAGTTTCCATGTCCGCAAAGAAACATGAGAGAGATATGACCAAGGGGCATAAATGTATTCATTAAATTCATTTTGAAGTTTAGTTGGTGTAATGTTTTGGTACGTGGTAAGAAGATCCACTTTATGCAGTACTGGGAAGTTACAGGCTAATTACTATAGAAAAAGCTCCACTTTAGATTATATTTGCAGGGTAATTACTTAGTAACTATTGATTATCCAGACAAAAGTAGATACAATTACAAATAATAATAATTAATTCAAGTGGCAGTACATTAAAATAGTTAATGGTAAGTAAGCTATTATTTATAATAATTATACAATTATTTTTTTCAAGTTTGCCTTATTATTACCCCATTGTTACCAATGATTTACTTTTTTATTACCATATAATTTCACATAATTATTTAAAATTAAACTGTTACTATTAGTAATTACGCATTAGGCATGATGCAATTTACAGGTTATTACCATGTAATTACAATTAGCCAAGGTAAAGTCTCCTGTAATTTCTACTATTTTGCCAGTAATTATCTTGTAATTACTCTGTAATTTGCAGGTTTTAATCTAAAGTGTTGCTATATTTTGTTCAATTGTTTATGAAAATAATACTGTAAGCTGGGATTTGCCTTTGAATTGTGAATAAACGCAGAACATTTTACAAAATATCTCAAATGTGCAAATTAGAAAAGTTTTCTTAAATGATCAAAATATAATTTACAAAAATTTCAAGATGAACTCTAACACCGTCCCACTGTCACGATTCTTCTTCAAAGCCCTGACAATGAAATCTGCGCTAGGTTACAGATAAAAGGCAGACAAACGCCAATGCGCATGGCTGCCTCTATCAAATGCCCTTGTGGCACAGAGTGCACAGTTCATTTTACGCTTGCTTTGCCATCAAGTGTGATGAGGTACCTTATCAACCCACCAAATCAACCACCTGTGATCTACTGCCTCACATTGCATCTAGTGTGTTTACTGGCTTTAAACCCTTCAGATTCAAAGATTTAAGCTAGGCCGTGCGCTGTGAATCTCAATTAATCGGGTCTTTGCACATCTGTCTCTCACCCCAAACAGACATGCATTAGTTAATTGCTGCTCTGTTTACACAGATGAGACCAAACTATCTCTCCAAGTGCTGTTGTCTCATCATGGCATCCCAGTAAAATGTCTTGGATAAATTGGAACAAATAAACAACTATCCCAAATTGGTTTCATGGATTGCTCTAAAACGCACTTCCTCCTCTCTTACGGCTTTAGCGATGGAGGATCCTGCAATGGTGGGTCTTTCTGACTAAAATTAAAATAATTTTTTTTAAGAGGCATTCCATATTTACAAATTGCATTTCCTTACTAATTATATTAATACATAAATCAAAATTAATCAAATTTCTGATTAAATGCTGGATTTTTTACATTTAAAGGTAAAAACGCCCATTAAAATAACAATTTGGGGGGAATTTCCATTTTTATTTTTAATGGAAAAAGCAGTTTTGAGAAACATTAGCACATAATTGAAATTAATAACTTTTTGGGAGGTGTGTTAATATGGAAATAAGTTGTATATAATATAACAAGTTGTATACTATGCATATAATAAGTTGTATAAACTATATAATTCTGTTTTAACATATACAGTACAGGACAGACCGTCTCATTCAAAACATTTTCTTTATTTTCATGACTATGAAAATTGAAAATGGTAGATTCACACTGAAGGCATCAAAACTATGAATTAACACATGTGGAATTGTATACTTAACAAAAAAAGTGTGAAACAGCTGAAAATATGTCATATTAGCTTCTTCGTAGTAGACACCTTTTGCTTTGATTACACTTTGCACACTTTTGCCGTTCTCTTGATGATCTTTAAGCGGTAGTCTCCTGAAATGGTCTTCACTTCAAAGGTTAGCCCTGTCAGGTTTAAGAGGAATTTATTGCCTTATAAATGGGGTCGGGACCATCAGAAAACGCAGCTAAGTAAAGAAAAACAAGTGGCCATCATTACGTTAAGAAATGAAAATCAGTCAGTCCGAAAAACTTTTTGAATGAGAGGGTGTGTCCAAACTTCTGGTCTGTATATATTCATTCTCAATGTTGTAACTGGGGTTACAACTGGGGATCGAAGTATGCACGTTTCAGATTCTATCCATAAGTGGTAGGCCATCCAAATATTTCTTAACCAATGTTAATTACATACTTGTTTTGCCTAATATGTAGCAGAAAAGCGGCCCATTCTGGATCTGCCATCAACTCCCGACTGTATATTCACTCTTTCGGATGACAAGCTTCAGTGGCTGACACCCTCACCAGAGCACAGTGACAGTAGAGGAAGACAAATAAGAGTTGCAAGCAGGATATTTGTTGGCAGTTAGCGCCTAATGCTGTTATATTCCCATTTAAAACATCAAAATCAATATATTAAATTTTTTAGATGTCATTGTTTAACCTGTCTAAATAATAATGTTTTTCATTGCATAACCATAATAATCTGTCAAATAAATAAACTTTATTACAAAATCAACACGCAGTTGGGTACACAAAATATGAAATGTCCTGAAACTAAATCACTAAATTAAATCTTATAGCAGGTTACATGCAACCCTTAATATGCTGGGGGGAAAAAACACATTTAGATTAAACTTGTTTAATGTACTTTTCTAATCACTATTTGAGAGCATCTTCATTCAATTTTATTTCAGCCTTTTACGTTTTAGCTTTCTTACTGCCCTTTACCCAAGCCCCAAACTTTGAGTTTGTTTGTTCTGCTTTATTTCTGAAGACAGACCAGAGCTGTCCTCACAATATAATGCAAACAAATAACTAGTGTAGTTTGTAAAGGCTTGCCTGCTTCTGTCCCCCACTGCTCTGTCATACCCTGCCGTTCACACCCACGCCTCTGCTCTCATAAGAACAGACTCCAGCAGTGTAGATATTAATGCACTGTCAGGTCCCTCTACAGTGGCTGCGTTCAGGACAGAGGATCATCTGTCTTACACCAAGCTTTGCAAATTCTTCAATGACCTCCTTCAGCTGGTAGAATTTTGTGAGTTTTCCCCAATGGCTAATCTAACTTTTTCACTCAACCGTTCTCACTTGTATGACTTCTAGGGCTAGCGAAGCAATTAGAATTAAGATTTCATTTTACTTGTGTGACCTGCAAAAAAATGGCTCAAAGAACCAACTGCAAAACATTGTTACATTTTAGCTTGTACCCAAAAAGTTGAGAAGAAGTCTTTATTACAGACAAGTTTTCATGAGATGCATCTTCATGAATCTGTAATCCTTTCCCGGTCTCTAAATGAAAAATGTCCCCGACAAGCGTTCTTGTCCAGTGGTGCAATGGGACGGCTGACATATGCTCTGCAACACAGCAATTGAAGAGATGTAGCAAAAATGTCAGAAGGCATTAGACTCAAAGCTGATCTGTAGTCTTCTGACAGTCATGGTTGCCAGACATAACAAATGAAAAAAGTTTCAGAAATGCTACAAGTCCATCGTCAGTTCCTTAGACAGACTGAGGTTAAAACCTTCCCCCTCTTTAATCCACTTTCATTCTAGCAGCTGTTTATTTTGCCCTCTTGTCATCACAGACTGTGGCTGCCATTCTTAATATAACTTCACACATGCTCACTCCTTTAGAGTGCTCCATTTTCCAGGTGCATGAGGGGCAAGAGTAATTTATTCACCGTGGGGAGACAGGTCTTCAGAGACTTGAGTGTTGCTTCTGATTTTGAATTTGGTAAATGTATTTCCTGATCAGACGTATGTAAATATTTCAACATAAATGGTTTCTCTTGCCTAAATTCATGGGTAACTGTGTTTTTGTATTCTGTTCGTGTTCAGTTAAAATAAGTTACAGTCTCGGGGGCATTCAAAGCAAGAAGCGCTAAAAAGATACACAAGTTATGGAGTGAGTGCCATTTAGTGTTGAACGAGAGAGATTATTGTAGTGATGGTGAGATGAAGTCTCATGAGTGATTGAACCACCGGAGTAAATTGGTTTGAGAAATTATTCATTTGTCGACGCTTCGTGTGCACATGAAATCACCTACTGGCTAATTGTGTGATAACAGGCAGCAGTATCTGAACCATGTGACATAGTGAATTTTTGTGACTGTCTTGTCTTCTAGGAATAAATATGAATTGAAGAAAAAAATCTATTAAAAAATGTATTCATGATCTGTAAGGATGTAGAGAACAGGGGAATTTCTTTTCATTTTATTTATTTATAACTTACTCTCCTTCGCCTTCCTAAGTCACTTTCTTTCTTTCCTCAAACTATCTCCAAACGCTATTTAAACTCAACCGACACTTTCATAAAACAACATTTTGGATGGACCCTGAGGCGCTCTTTAACAACTCGCTGCAAAATCTGAAGCACTTTTAAGCAGTCACGTGCTACAGCCTGCCAATGAGGCTTCGGACATCAACATTTTGGCTCCTCCCCAAATGAAGCAAGCCTCGATACGCACTTTTCAGGAAACACCCCCTTCATTATTTGACACATGCTTTGAAGATTCTGCACATCTCGTAACATCACTAGATTATTGCTATGCGAATTACCGTAGGGCAGTTAATAGTGCCTTTATCCAGCAAGTGTGGTGAACCATATTGTACTTGTTAATGATTTGAAATGTCAGTGTGAATGGTGTTTCAAATGTAAAGTGTACCTATTGTAAAAAAAGTTGTCTTCAATCTTTCAAGCTCTGTAATGTGATAAATGATGTATAGCAATATTAATGTTGGTCTGTGATAATAATTCACTTGTTTTATTGGCTTACAGAAGGAAGCTGCTACCATTGTTCGTTGGTTTCTCAGTTTTATAGATACTTTTATTTTATGTTGTAGTATCAAAAACAACTATTTTCTTGACATAGCTAAAATTTAAGGTAAATAGTGAAGTCTGTATGTTATTTAGAGGCAAAACCTACTGTAACAAATTCACCCCCCTTATTTAATATTTTATGTGTCCTTTACCCAACCACAATTATTTTCAAGATCAAAATAAACATCCAAAAACTAAAAAAACCTATATGTCAGAAATAACATCAAACATAAATAACGCTTTCCTCATTGACTACTAAAGAACTACACAGACTTAGAACAGCCAAAGCTAGCCAAACCTCTTTTTCTTTCCAATATTGAGAAGCTGCCTGGGGAGCATGTAGTCGAAGCTTCTGTTTGTAACGGTAATTGCTCTTCAACAACACCTTCATGGACTGTAGAAAAATTCTCATTCGCTGCAAGAAACAGCACTCCCTGCTGAGCGACAACAAGCTCTTCTGTCTACATGGGGGGGCAACACTACAATTTTCTCACCATGGATAAAACAGCAGACTCTGTGGGCATATAGACCCTCTCTTACTGTAGATCAAGCCAGTTTGTGTGATTGCTAGCCTCATCATTGGAAAATTATGTACAATTGCTTGGAAGAGAAAGATTCATGAAGGATATGTGTGAATGGAAGGAGGAACTGGTGGGAGTGTGTGCTACTACTATGAAGACATTACACATTTACCGCTCAAGTTGATGCTGATTTTGACTCCCATTCACAAAATGCTCAAGACAGTTGAGGTTGAACAAGCTTGCAATCTCTCAGCGAAGTGTGAGGAAATCAGCTGTGAAATGGAAATATTTGAGTGTATGACTATTCCAGGAGCTGGAGTCTATTGTATTAAGGTTGATTTGTCCAGCAAACATTCATGACCTTGAAATGGAGATGGTGACACTGCTATGAATGAATCAGTGACTGAATCTCATCATACATTTCTAGGGTTGGAATTCCTAATGAATCGATTTAGCGGAGGAGAAATTTGGATAACTGTGTCCAGGGGGACGAACGGAACGAGTGTGAAGCCAAGCAATGAAGACAGAAGGTGTTAAATCCACCCTGGATGAGATGAAAATCACAGATATAGAAAGAATATGATGGCAGCACTGAAAAGTCTTTAACCTCTTCACTCCAGAAAGAGAGAGAGACCCTTTCAGAGCCTCTTTTAGAACTGACTAATTATAGAGAAAATGTGAAAATGATATACTTCTACTTTGATAATTGGATTTCACAAGTTGTACATAAAGCCTATGCTAATAAAGGTTTTAGGGTTGAAATCATTTAAGATTTGTTATCTGAGAATAGACATTTTTTCTACACTGAAAATGCAGACTATTAACCTGGCATCTACACAGAACAGCTTCGATCCGCAGCTGTATTAAGGTTTCACTCATGTTGCTGTGCCAGAACCCCAATGGTGCAGTTTAAGCATTTTCGATTAAAGTCTCTACAAGCACTTTACAAAGTCAGGTCTCTTCTTTCTTATCTGGATGCAGCTCTCCAAGCCTTCAATATGAAAGTAGTTCTCTTGTGCAATACCTGAATGCATCACTCCATTGATATAACTGTAGTCACTTTTTTGACAAGACAATGTGCAGAGTCAATAATTAATAGCAAGAGCATCTGAAGCACCTTTTATTCTGTGTTGAGGGCAGCATACAAATTCATGCAAAATCAGTGAATCAAAAGACTGTGAGGTTTAATTTTTAAGCAAGGGCTCAGTTTACTATTCTGTAGGCACCAAGAAAATCGAGGTTATGTGGTCCCAATATAACAGCATTGCTAAGATGTACTGTATAGACTAGTACAGGATATTACAATTCGAACAGTAAAACTGTTCCTAAATTGATTCAACGATTGGTACAAGATATTAAAATGTTTTAAACAGTGTCCATAATATTTTTGTCTTAAAAATGTTAATAATATATTTTAGCTATAAGAAATGTAAGCTCTCTCTGTTACTGTTAATTTTGTGGCGGGATTATAAGCATAATGTAACGGTTTTGGTGCATTTCAAAGCACAGTTACATTAAAAAGCATTTCTAGAGTCTAATTCGAATTATTTGAGAAATCAAACGGGTTTATCTCAACAGGATCTTTATTTGTCAGTAGTTTTTTTTTTTGTTTGATTGTGGTGCAGAGTCTAAAAGTCTTGGTATAGAATGGAAGACACTAGGCATCATCTCTAGCACAGACTCTGCTTTTTCAGTAATGTGCTTTTTCATATTGGTCATTTACTATTGACTCATTGCCATGTAATACCCTCCCTTCATGAGAAAAAGATTAACGTGAACGTCTCAGGTTACGTAGGTAACCAAGGTTCCCTGAGGGAACGAGACGCTGCGTCAAACGCTTTGGGGAACGCTTGCTGCGTTTCCTGCACTGAATTACATGTCAAATCTCGTCCAGTGGACAGGTGTGACGTCATCCGAGCGCGACGTCGCACCCGCAATGCGCAGTATAAAGAGCCCGCGATGGAGACGGCCACCAGCTTTGAGGCACAGTAAGCGCCGTCAGGCCGTGGGCGAATTGGCCTGGGGACGCACCGTCTCGTTCCCTCAGGGAACCTTGGTTACCTACGTAACCTGAGATGTTCCCTTTCAGGAACTCGAGCTGCGTCAAACGCTTTGGGAAACGAGAGTCAAAACACGCCAATTCGTCCCGGACTGACATTGTCTTCAGCCCGGAGAATTATCCAGATCCAATTGTCGGACCGGAGCAACATCAAAGAGCGTGGCTCGTCCTGCAGCGCTACCACTACTGGAAGAATACCAGATGACAAGGCCCTAGTCGCCACATCTCTTGTGGAATGTGCCCTGCCCCCACGGGGGGTCAGAAAGTCAGAGGCTTACACCTAAGTATAGGTGATAACATTTTTCCACAGTCCATCTGCTCATTGACTGCGTAATAGCAGGAGAGTCCGCCTGGGTGGACCATAGCACACAAGCTGGTCTGAGCTCCACTGAGCCATGCAACAGACATAACAGCCCAATGCCCACACTGGGCAGATACTAATAAGGACCTATAGAGGGGACTCACCTGGAGGAGGAAGAATGCCTGGAACCTAATAGGCCACGGGGCGACGTGAGGCACCTGCGAGACATCGCTCGGCCTAGGGTGCAGGAAGACTTCAGAAGTCTTTTGCGTGTAATCTCCCATCCTATATAAGGGAAGCACTGCTGTCTTAAGTGTCGCAAGTACACTTTACCCAGAGTCTCATAGAGGCCTCTTAGGATCCCCAAGATGATGGCCAGGTCCCATATGGACACTCTTGTACAGATCAGGCGCCTCAGCCACCTGGTACCGCGAAGACAACGAGATCTGGGGTGTGGCAGGCCAAACCGCCGATACATACACCAAATGGTGGACGGTGAACCCCCTGAACTGACCTACAGGCCTCTAGCACCGATCTTGATCGGGCAGAGCTAATCCAAAGTGTGGGAACACCCCAACACTATGACAGTCGCTGTCTCGCGTCAGACCTCCTCATAGATGGAGCCCTGGAGTGGCGAATGGTCACATGACCTCGGCCTGATGGCCGAACGCTAGAGCTGCACCCCCACCGGGGCTATAGATACAGTCTCTGCAATCCTGGACGGGGATGAACCACCGTCCCATGTTATTTCTCCAAGACTCCTGGAAGCAGTGACGGCCCTGATAAAGCACGGGCTTGAGTAGACCCAATACCCTGGTCACCTCGCCTGGGTGAACACAGGGGCAATATACGCTCCCTGAAGCACCGAGGGTGGCAGGGTTAGCGGAATAGTGGTGAGGGGTCGCCGAGAGACGACAGCCTTTCATGAAGTGCGCTGCTCTAAGAAACCGGAGACCCCCCTGCCGTCAGCTTCCGGGAAGCAGTGCTACTTGGGTTACGGCTCCTGATAAAGCACGGGATTCAAGAAGACCCGAAGCCCTGGTCACAGAGCCTGGGTGAGCACAGGGGCAAATACGCTCCCTGAAGCACCAAGGGTGGCAGGGTTAGCGGAATAGTGACGAGGGGTCATAGAGAGACGACCGCCTTACATGAAATGCGACGCTCTAAAAAGCCGTAGACCCCCAGTCGTCAGGAGCACTGAACCACAGCCTGTTCATAGGAATGGTCCCCCAGATGTCGGTCCCAGGTGCAACACAGCAACCGCCTCCAATTCAACCGGCCCGGAATGTAAGATGCTCTAAGGGAGCAGAGCTTATACGGTCCTACAGGGAGAGTCGTATGCCCCCCCTCGCCGGTTGATGTAGACCACCACGGACATATTGTCTGTGCTTCCGTAGAAGCACTGATGGTCTCATCTGTCTGGTAGGAAGTGCAATGCACCAAGACGGCCAGAAATTCTAGGCAATTAATGTGCCAAGGAGATGGGACCACCCTACCGACCATGGGTCGTGCTACCCTTGCGGGGACACCCCCGTGGTTATAGTTACTCGACGGAACGGTGTCCTCCCGGGCCCTGGGACAGGAACACAGGGTCCCTCCAACGAGAATGGCACGAAGGCGTTAGTCTCGCGGTTCTAATAGACCAGAGCAGAGAGCTCTGGGGAGAGAACCCTGCACTCCCCGGCCACCACTGAAGGGGCCTCATGGAGCCATCCAAAGGGGGAAAAGTTGCCGCTGGCCCCAAGAGGCAAGGCAGTTCCTTAGACTGCAGCCGACAGTGAGTGACCCAGCCTCTCTCTCTCTCTCTCTCTCCGGGTCCCCTCTAGGATCGCATAGACCCTGGCCTGTTTAGCCAGGCACACCCGCATGTGGAGGAATCCCATACCCCACATACTTACCTGTTTGGGTTGGGAAAAACCCACTCTTGTGGGGATTACAGTTGAAACTCAGCCCCTTTAGTGTTTCTCATCAGGCGAGGATGACATCGTCTCGATGCCGACCTACCTCACTATTATTGAGAATGCGGGGCCCTTTGATGTCTCAACCGGGGACCCGTGTCCTACCCACACCCTATGTGAAGGTCTTAGACGAGAGCGAAAGGCTGACAGAAAGCACTCGATACTGGTAAGCCGTGCCCCCTACGGAGAACCGAGAACTTCCTGTAAGAAGGACAAATAGGGACCTGAAAATATGCGTATTCTTCCTTCTTAGGAACCAGATTACTTCCCTCAACATATCGTTGAGCCCTGAGAACTGTGCAGCAGGGTGTATGTTACCTGGTCCCCTACCAGACCTTGCGAGGGGCCACAACGGTAGCTAAACCCCCCTAAACGGAGAGCCCTGGATCGATACTCGATCCTGCAGCACAATCTCACAACTCGCAAGACCCACTGGGAGGCGCTTAGGGGCTGAACCCAGCCCCCTATAGCCACTCAGGGGAGCCCGCCTCTCGAGGCCGATATCTGGTAACTGACGGTGGTGGCTCCTGTCACAGGCCCCGGGATCCCATGGGAGCCCTATGGCCCCGGCCACCAAATCTGGGTGGACGCAGGGACAAAGTACATGCTCCCTGAAGCACCAAGGGTGGCAGGATTAGCGAAATATTGTCGAGGGGGGTCATTGCGAGACGACAGCCTTCCCCTGACGTGCGTCGCTCAAGGAAGCTGGAACCTGCCAACTACTGTAGCGACGGCGTTGCCAAACAGGCCAGAGGCAACTACTGGGGCATCGAGGAGGAACGACCTGTCTTTTTCATTTAATTCAGACATTGGCTGACATTGACCTCCCTAAAGCGCGTGCTGTCTCTTTAGTGATGCGAAGGGCGAGATCGGTCGTTTTCCTCAGCTCAGCCACCACTGGTATATCCCCCAGGTCGAGGTCCCTCAAGAGCTCGGCCTGGTAAGTCTGTAACACTGCCATGGTGTGCAGGCAACCACCCGCCTGCCCGGCTGTTGAATACGCCTTCCCCACCAAGGCCGAGGTGGCTCTAAGCGGTCTGGTGGGGAGCGCCGGGGCCCCCAAGAACGATGCCGTTCTAAGGGAGAGATAGCTTGCCAGCGTCTGCTCCACTTTAGGAATCGTCCCATTACCATACTCTTGCAACCCCTGGATGTTCGCATAAAATTGAACATGCGGGGAGAAGAGGCGGGACGAGTAGGGGTGACTCCAGGACCTGGACACCTCGGTGTGCAGGTCCGGAAAAAATGGCAGGCCCCGGCGTGGAGGTTGTGTTTGCGGGCGCAGATAACGTTCGTCGAGCTTGCTCTCCGAACGAGGACCCTGTGCCGCGGGCGGCCAGTCAATCTCTAATTTCTCTACCGCGCGAGTCACAACCTCCAGCAGCTCCTCAAACTGGAGAGGCTGCGCCGGCTCGAGCGAAGTGGAGGGACTGACTCAATATCAACCTCCTCAGAGGAAGACAGGAGTAGTCCCTCATCCATTGCGTGGGGGTAAGAAACCACCGGAATGTGTGCTTCCACACCCGACGACAATGGACCGGAGCTAACGAATGAAGTCGGCGATAAGGCTAAGCCTGTCCCCGAACCCTCCGCTAGCTCCACTAGCGAGCCCCAGGACCGAAGCGGCTGCTCTGCCTCAGCAAAAGCGGTGGGCTGGTCACCGGAGACGCCAGGAAGAGCATTTTTCTCAAAAAATGCTCTCCGTGAACGGAGAGTGCGCATAGCCATGCGCTTACAATGCTCACAGCCGACTCCCTCGAGAGCCGAACTGGGCATGCTCCGCTCCCAAACAAGCCACACAAAGCGCGTGTGAATCCTCGCCCGTAATAAAGCGTGGGCAGGGAGGAAAACACGGTCTGAAAGAATGCTTAACTTTAGCAGAACACTTCATCCTTTCATGCAACTTTAAGCTTAGAAACCACTTTAGACAAGAAGAGACATAAACAGCGCTTACTGAAAGCAGAAAAGCTGGTGGCCGTCTCCATCGCGGGCTCTTTATACTGCGCATTGCGGGTGCGACGTCGCGCTCGGATGACGTCACACCTGTCCATTGGACGAGATTTGACATATAATTCAGTGCAGGAAACGCAGCAAGCGTTCCCCAAAGCGTTTGACGCAGCTCGAGTTCCTGAAAGGGAACTTTCAAAGAAGAAACAAGGTTGTTTGATGTATTGGCTAATTTGGTCTGATATAATCTAAACATAAATATTTTTTTTACCCTGTCCCAATTATGTTATTTGATGCAGATTCAAATGCTCTTGTGAAAAGCTCAGGTCTGTAGGTGTATGTCAGGATTAAGTCTAGTAATTTGTCTTCAGTTGACAAACAATTGATAGTTCCTTCTCTCATTGGAGGTCTTTTGTTGTTTTCCTACTTGTCCACAATCTCACACTTTTCCTAGTCTGAGTTTTTAGCTAGTATATCTGGCTCTCTCCTCTTTTGTTTGATTAATTATAATCTTTGCCTAGTTCTATATGGGTACATACTCATTTGATTCTTGGGATGCAGTTTACACAGTTAATGGGAATTTCTTGCTGTTTCACCGTGAGGGTTCTTTTCCAGTTATTTAGTTTCTTAGTCATTGTTTTACCCCAAGTGGAACTTGTTTCGTCTGCCCTCCTGTCCTGGGCTTTTTGGTTTCTTTAAATAAGGGAAGTTGTGGTCTGACTAATAAGGAGATCGACTTGTGATCGGAAGGTCGCCATTCCGATCCCCAGATCCCCAGAAAGGTAAGGAATGAATGATGAAACACTTGCTCTCTCATCTTCAACAGCCATAGCTGTGGTGCCCTTGAAAAAGGCACCAGTTTCCCGACTGCTCCCCGGGCGCGGCACCCATGGCTGCCCACTTCTCAAGGTGTGTGTACATGGTGTGATTGTACACTGCTGTGTGTGTGTTCACTGGGATGGGTTAAATGCGGAGCACAAAATCTGGGTATGGGTCACTCTATATCTGGCTAACTAGTCACTTTCACTTCACTTCAATTTTATACACTGAAGTGTGCTCATTAGCACCCCCTATGCACCTTTAATCTGGTCTTCGGCAAAGAAGACTGATGGGAAGAACTCACATAGAAGAAATATGACAGGCAAGAAAGGATTGAAGTGGATAGTAAACATTCAACAGTTATATGACCTATCAATAGCATATGTTATTATATTTGAAACAGTCATGTCGACAAATTGTGACTACAGTTGTGTACAAATTGTGATTTCGAAACAGATTCTTCAGTCCTAACTAAACAAGTGAATTGTGTACCAAAACACAAACATTGAGCAACATTTATAGCAGTCCTCTTAGCGGTTACAAGTCTTTATATGCTGTGCCTTAATGATCTTTCTGCATTCAAAACCATGCTGAATTACAGCTGGTAACATCTTTATTCAAGTTTAAACACAGCTGTAGTGTACACACCAGTGACGCTTTAGCTACTTCTGGCAAGATGCAAGTCTGTCCCAAAATACAACTTTAAAGCACCCTCCTGGACTTGAGTCGAGGGCCCCTAAAGTCCTTCAAAACATCATCAAAGTCTGGACTCAAGTGAAGTTCTTAAGTTCAGAGTGTGACATTTGGGACAGAGCCTTTGTGAGGTAATTTTTTATTTTATTGTGTGCTTTATACAGATATGTAGGTGATTTACATGAAAGCTAGTATGATTATCAAAATTATTGTGAAATAATTCAAACATAATCGTACAATTACCATTTGTATTACCATTAGCATGGTCTGTTATTGCACAGACATGCCCCTGTGTTCCTAGCATAATAAAGGGTATGTTGAGAATATAGAATAAATAGGAAATAAATGACAGGTTACACAATAATCATCAGCAAATTGCTGGAAAGGAGAATATGTTGTTAGAGCTAAAAACCATTTAAAAGCAATTCAAGAAATGATTTGCCATCATTGAGCCAATCATTTGCAATTTTACCTAATTAAAACTACATTACAAGATTTTTCCAACATATCAGCAGAGTACAGGGAGTGAGCGTTATCTTTTTGCTTCACTCATGAAATTTGACACTTTCTAAGAAACAGTGAGGTGAGATGCAAGGTTTCATATAGGTCTACTTAGTTTAAAGAGGCAATGCTTGCTGTTTAATCACATTTGACAATGGAATGAGGATAGAGTTCTTTACTGTACACTGTAAAGAAAGGTGACAGTGAAGGGAGCTCAGGTCTCAAAGTGACCCTGAGCCAGAGAGGATAGCACCATAGCCTTGAGGAAGATTAGTGTTGGGTGTAAATCACTGGCCTCAACTGTCATAGCGAGGGTCATGCACTGTAGTATGTTTAGATACAAAATAAGCACAAGGAGAAAAATCACACTGATTGCTTTCTCAGTTATGTGAAGCAAACTTACAAACAAAAACTATAAAATAACTTTTTAACTATTGTGAATATTTAGGTTTTTTTTCTATAACAATACATAATTCACAACATTCAGAGGAAGGACACAGTTAATTGTTGTAACTTTTTAATTATTATATATTTTTGTTACTTTTTCAGGTGAAAATTTATATTATAAATATAAAAGAAATAAAGATATGGTAATTAAAGCGAAACAAAATCTTTCCTCTTTATATATACTTTTAAATAATTATTTTCTTCTTTTTTACTTTAGAGAACTTTGTAAGAAACTGGTCAATGCACAAGTGAGTACAATGTTTGCACTGCACATTTCCAATCTGTTCTTCCATCAAAGCCACAGTCTGTTCCTACTAAGACTGGTGTAGAAACACAGCATCAGGCACCACAGCACGTTCAAAGCCCTCTAATCCTTTCGTCCGATATATAAAGGCACCACAGAAACAACAAGAAGTATGGGCTTTAGTAGCAACTAATCTATTCCATTTAGACTGCTCTGCTTGACGTCCACACTCTTATGTGAAATGAAACCTCTAAATCTTCAACTCAAGGTGGCCAATTTTAATAAGATGAGTACACGTTACAATGTTGCCCTTTCTCCCCTGGAGTCTATTTAATAAATAATGGATGGCCTTTGCTCAAGATTGCAAAGAGCAAACCATGGGGTGGCTACAAAGTGGGAAAGGGCTCAATTTCATTCTGATTTAGAGGACTGCAATAGCTTCCTCATTGGTTTAATAAAATAGCATGATTTTATTTTTCAGCAATTTTACCTTCTTGTAGCTGATCAATGTGAATTTGACGTGTCTCTTCATGGTCTTCAAGAATACGGCATGAACATGTACCTTGAACCTTTACATTCCAAAGAAATGTGAGTGTATCAACACCCCCATGGGTGCTGAAATAGCATCCAGTGTTAGGGTCTAATTGATTGGTGCTGAGGGCAAGATGACAGGTAACACTGGAGTTGTCACACTCTTTGAAATCTTGCATTCACTTGATGAACAGCATCTGATCTCTGACTTTATTGCCAAGGGTGACAGCTTGTCTAAATCTGTCAAGGCTCATCAGTCAACTACAACCTCAGCAAGGAGAATATTCAGTGTGTGATAGTGTATCTACAAGACGGGCCAAGTGAAGCAGATTTGAAATTGAATAATTTCATGAAATCATGTGAATTGATACCACCATGAAACCTGAAAACATGGCTAAAGTCATTGCTAAACACACAATTGTTGTATGTTTTACAAGATGTTTTTACATGGTTAAATGTATTCCTGATGTACAGAAGAGTTGCCTTTTTTTCTTTTTTACAAAAAGTACAAGTGCACATAGCATATCAACTGTTAAATGAATAAAATTAGGAAATCCATATAAAAACACTAACCAAGATTTTCAGAGAAAGGAAGAAAAACAAGAGATCTTTCTGAAAAGTTAACAGGGCAGCAAATGTGAATATACTTGATTTACCTCAAGGGATAGTTCTCACTTAACAAGAGATTCTAATTTAAATAGAGCGAATGGTGATGAAGACAGCCATTTCAATCTTCAGAGAAAAGCATAAAGAAAACTCCAAGAGCTATGACTATCTTATTTTATTCTCATTTTATTCTATCTCACTCTATCACAGTCTATTCTCATTTTATTCTGCTCAAGTTTGAATGACTTTGAGGTAGATGGTTTGTCTATGTGATCATTTTGAAAGATTTTTAAAGGTTTTGAGAGACCAGTTATTAGAACGGCTGGGTCATCATAACAGGTTAAAATACATATATTAAATTTACTTTCACCTGTTTTTGAAAGACTCACAAAGGATTTGTTTGCAGTGAATGTGTTCAAAACGGCTCTTCCACTTTACACCAAACTTTAGTGATTATTAGGTAGACTCAGATGCTGTGATTGGATACTGCAGGGAGCGAGAAGAGAAAGAGGCCAATCCAATGTGATCAGCAAAGCAAAACAAGGCAGTTGCTTCATTACCACAATTCTCCCAATACATAATCTTTCAACATTTCAAGAACTGTTTTAAAAAGCACAGCTCACTTGACTGCAGTTGTCTTTGGCATTGTGATGAAAAATGTATTCAATTCAGCTTTTTCTCAGTCATGGTCATGAATATCACCATGATGAACATGGTGAAAAATTATATTTATAATTTGAATATAAATATGTTTATTTATTTATTTATTTATTTCAGCAATCATGATGTAAATCATCAGAAACCGGGAAAAGGATTACTTTCAACGACTCTGAGTTGATTCCTTATTTTTCGAAAAGCAATAAATACACTTAGAATTTTATGTTTGAGTTACATTTTATTTTTAAAGCATATTTTCATAGACTTTGGCAAATCAAAGTGCTTTACAGGAGAATCAAAACAGATTAGAGATAAAACAGACAGTTACACCGATATTTTTATTTAAAAAAGAAAGAAAAAAAACATTTAGAATAATAAAGGAAAAAAGCTTTAAAAGCCAAAGAAAAAGAAAGGTCCTTGAATAGAAAACTGGAGAGGGAATTTATTAGTGAAATATCAGATACTATGAAAACAACACAGTGAATAATTATGTAAACAGTTCTCTTTACAGATATTACAGATTTACAGACTTTTCTGAGACAAAAAAATATTTGTCTTAAATAGGGTGTGAAGTACTGTTTTTTCATCGTGTTGATATGCTACATAAAAGTATGATGACAGTGACAGAACGAGCATATTAACTTTGTTGCCTCTACATCTGTATTGCCTTCCAGCATCAAATTGGTTATAAAAGCAAATTGCTCTACTGATGCAGCTTTAAAAACACTTTTAACACTAGGCTCAAATAAAAGGAAATTACATTTTAGTTTTGTGTATACAAATACTCAGCACAACAGTTCACAGACTTGTGTGCCCTTCAAAACAAATGTGTCCAAGTGAAAAAGAAATGGAGTTTTCCTGATGTCTGTAACTCTCCAGCTCTCCCTCGATGTCCAATTAAAAAAGATAAAACTGGATCAAAAGTCAGCAAGACAGCAATGCACATTAATTCAGCCAGCTAAAAAGAATCCCTCACAATCAATATCACACGGCAGGAGATAGCCTCACTCACCATGTTAATGAGAAATAATCATGGACTCTACTTTTCAATGCAAAATGACACATGGATCTCGAAACAGTCATGATTAGTGTTTTTCTGATGATAGATTCTGATGACACTCTTGCTTTTTGAGGGAGAATCTACAGTCTTGATCAATGACTTTGATGATTTTAAATATATATGATGTGGTATGATCAAGACAGTAGATTTACCCCCCAAAAAAGTGTTGAATCTAAAATAAGTTAAATCTTTAGGAATACAAATAAAATAATCTGCTATACTGTTAATTTTAATACACATATATTATCTTAATAAATAAAAAAACACCTGTACTAACAAAGCAAGGAAACTTCACACAGACATATCACGGTTTCACAGGTAATGCAGTGTTCATTATTGATGCTTTAGGATTGTGAGTGTTTTTTTTACAGGAGTTTATCATCTAACTTTACATTTTGTAGTTCCTCTTTAAAGTATTGTTGAATAATGTATTTAGTGGACTGACAAGGTTAACTTGCTCTCACTAACTTATAAACATAGAACAACTTGGTTACATCCACTTACTAGTATTGTAGAGATTGGCTAATGATGTGTCTCAGCAATTTTTCTGGTGCATTCTGGACCTTGCTGTTACAGTTTAGCTTGTCCACTTTAAGGTAGCTCCATCATTAAGAAAGCCAACTCATCTCTGTAATATGAACACAGAAAAAGGTGAGTGGGACTTGATTCCGTAAAGAGGCTTTACAGAATTAATTTCAAGAGGACATTAGTGGTCCCACAGGGACGTTTTGACTACAGATGTTTCTAATCTGGAATCTTTTATTGGGAAATGATATATTGTAGAACCTTTAAGCTTTGAATTGTCTGAATGAAATAAAAGTCTGCCTATTGCAATGACCAATGTGGGTGCCATATCTTTTCCAGTGTTGACAGGAAGCTTCCACCCTTGTAAGCTAAAAAAGGTTACTATAAATCAGTGGAGAAATGGACAGGGCCTTCATATTCCAGAATCGTAGGATTGAGTGAATACATATGGAGAAGAAAAAGAATCTTCCTCAAGAACTTTGTGACTGAAAATATAATACAGGCATGCAAAGTCAGGCTGATACACTGAAATAAATCTTTAATGGATCTGTCAAGGCATGCATCCATCCTCTCCTTGACATTCAATTCTGCTAAAACAAATTACATTGTCCCAAACCTTTCATGAAATGCAGCATCATTCTGAGTCACTAGGAAAGGATATCACACAATGCTTGTTTATGTTTTGTGCTGTCATGTCATTTTTTCCTGCATCTATTCTTCCTCTAATCTAATATGTTTTCTCAAAATATTCTAGATTCTGGGATGACCAGAAAGGATTGCATCATAAGACCCGCTAAGGTACTTTGAGAATCCAGGATTGCCTGCTATGGACAGAAACCTGTCAGATCTGTCGATATTCCCATAGAGCAAGTGACTAAGCATCTGGGCTGCCATCTGTCTCTCTGTAAATTACCCCCCGAGGTTGTCCTCTCATTTGAAAAGCAGCATCCGAGGGGGTGACCTTCTATGGTGCCGTAACTGCTTAGTTACATCATAAACTGTGCAGCTTCTGGACCATCAATTTCCACAGGGTTCCAACTGAACTCTGCTTTAACCCCATTACAGCTTAATGGGTGGCATCCAAATTCACTTTTTAAAAACCCAGTCGAAGGCCTGGACTATTGAGTGAACACAATCCTGCTGATCTGTGCAGGGGCATGCCAAATAGGGAGTCTGAGGATAAAAGCCGCTCTTTAGCTAATTGACATGTAAAAGGTATGCTTTTCAGTACTAAAGTAGGTTTGTGGATGTTAAGGTTATTGTTGACCCAAGTTTTGGATCAACAGATATTATCATTAAATTAGTCAGTAGGACCAATTTAAAACAACTTAAAATTAAGCAATAAATTTTAAAAGAATGAAAGTGAATTAAATTGATATATACCGCTACCCCACCTCACTAACCTTTACTAAGTAAATATAGTAAATTAGAACACAGCGATGGATAATTTTGGTAGAATTGCAAGTTGTCTGTTTTATGTTTACATAACATCTGGGGATTGAAAGACTTCAAAGAAAGTCATCTTTCCAGCAAAAGCATAATTGAAACTAATAAAAAAACTAGACATTAAAGTTTGGAAGACAGACTTTGTTTTGGCTTGATACAGCTTCAGACAATTTGTTTAAACAAAAGACAGTTTGGAAGTTTGAAACACATATGAATGGCTTGATTTAGCATCTAATTTGATGTCATTATCAGGATGCTAGGATGACTGCATGGCCACATAAAGTCATACATATTTCAAAACTTACCTATTTTGTACATTTAAAAAAAAGTTTTGTAGTTTTTAGTGAGTTCTATATTTGTAACAGAGAGGGAAATAGCGGATTCCTTTTCAAGTTAAAAACAAAACCAGTCATTTCATGTAGCAGAAATATTCTGAACACTTGTGAAGACCAAAAATATATATATATTGGACAATTCGGGCACAGTTAATAGGATTAAAAACCAGGCTTTAGATGTGGCAATTTCTGTACAGTACATGTTAGACAATAATGCAGGGGCCCAAGATCCTCAATTTGTTTGGGGCCCGCTGAATGGTAAACATGCCTCTAATCACAGCCCAGATTTGAATTCTAAGCTTAAGGACCTGTCTTTGTTTGGAAATAAAGATTCCTTTAACAATTTACCTCAGTTTCACTATGTATAACACACTTCTACTTTTAAATTAAAATATATTATACACACACACACACACACACGCACTCTTTTTTACACACTCTTTGTTAACTCGAAAATGAATGGCAACATATTCTGATTGAGTTTTTGAGTTTTGAACTGCAACCAAAATTTAACAAAAAAAAATGTATTGTGTTGTCTTGTAAAATTGGTCTGGTTTTGTCAACAAATCCCTTTTTTCTGTCAGCATCCCATTAAGCTTCATTATTTCATTTAACACAAGATTGTAAAAACATGTTGAATATTCTTTACATATACATATGAGCGCTGTGAGTACAATTTTACCTCTCTGAAGCAAATTATTGGGTCACTACCTGGAATGTATCTCGCCTGAGAGAAAGAAGGGAAATATGGAAGCACAGCACGCATACGCAGGTCCATATGTTACAAGCACTAAAAATTGTGTACCGCCCAGAATAAAGTAATGAATGACCTACAGCATATGAAATAGAGCATGCTTGTTCCTTTGGGAAATTTCAAGGTTGTGTTCTTTGAACTTAACAGCTATGGAAAGGGCTATTTCAGACGTTTTTTTTTAATGAAGAAGTAGGACTCATCAAAGGTTGGCCATGCTGTAGTGTAGGCTAACAAGCAAAAGAGAACAAAGCTGTTTTTATATAACAAGCACTGTTTCTCAAGTGAGCCTGTTCATTTATTTGAGGTAGACCACAATATTAGTCCCTTAACAAGTTCAGAATCAGATGTGGCTCGCAGCCTTGTTGTGCAAGTAATGTTTTTGTGCTGAGATGATATATGCAGTTCCTGCAGAGTAACTGTGAGGATGCCCACTGGGCTACAAAAAATCCCCATCCATCACTCTGCCCTCAGCCATAGCTGTTTAACTGTTAAACAGACCCTCAATCAATGGTGACAGGCTCAGCACGGTGTTAACAGACGCAGGCAATCTTTCCTTCTGAAGGGAAGGTTGGATGTTTTGGGGTGTGGAAGGTCTAAAACACACTGCCAGGCATGATGAAATGGTGAGCATGTGCGCATCAGAGATGAAAAGTTCACCAGCGACTGCATCTGATTTGTTGGCAGAATGTTCATCCCTCTGTCAGGCATCACAAATGGACAACTTCCCAGGTTCACTGCATTCAAGAATAGTTTAAGAAATGTACTGTACGGTTTATTAAAGACACCTAAAAATACAATTTTGTATTTTGTTGCCCAAGCCTCTGAGTTTAAAGAGAACATATTCCTTTTAACAGCCAATATTTTCTTAGTTTACTGAAAACAATGTTTCTATTTATTTTTATTTCTTTAACTTTCTTTCTATAATGTTTGCAATGGAAGTGAAAAACATCACTCTAAACTGAAGCATTTTGTCAAGGGGTTTTGTTGAGATTTAAAATAACAAAAAAAAAACCCTAACCTTTTTCCGGTTAGATTCTGAAATGCAGATCCATCAATGTTGAAATTACCTACAACCCACTGCACTCCGCATTTTCTTCTGAATGAGAATGTTGAGTTGGTTTTGTTGGCTTATTAGTAACATCTTGCTATTCCCATTGGCAGCTAGTCTGTCTGTTAGAAGAATCGTAAATCTTTGCTTGGCCACACGTCAATTAGGCACTACAAGAGCGCAACAAGCTGCCTCAATAAAAATTGATGGACTAAAAAGGTTAACTGGCCATCATAACAACAGCTGTCTGCACCAGAGCTTTAATTCATTGCAACACTTAGCACAAACTCCCTTTGTCAAGAAGAAAATCCGGAGAAACACAAAAAGAATCTATATTTTGTTGAAGGTCTCTTCAAAATTGATTAGTGAGTTGTGATATATAGTTGTATGTTGAGCTATACAGAATAAACTGTCTATAACATAAAATTCCTACAAAATAATTTGCACATTAAAGTGTTGTGGGAATTAAATATTTGGCAATACACATAAATGTAAAAACTTAAAGTTCATTTTGATCAGTGTTAGAAATTTAAAACCATCAGTGGATGGTGGCAAGCAACACATCAAACCAGGAATCCTCTTTGCTGTGTAGGAAAATGAGCTGTGAACTAGCTGTAAACTTCAGCTCAGATTGACCTTCTCTCATATTGAACTAGCCATTAACTACAAAAACAAGATAAAAAAAAGAGTGGTGCTGTTAGCATTTCCCCAATGATGAAATCAGCTTCTTAAGAAGCCTTGACTTGTAGAAACTGTGTGCAGAAAGTACACATATCATTAGGATAAAAGGATCATACTGTCATAACTTTCAATGAGAAGTCACTGAAGTTGTGTTTCGAGCTTCTGCAAAAATCTAGTTAGTAATGCAATTCATTAATAATTCCACACAATATTCTATCGATGTGATTTTAAAAACATGATGAACTGGCCTTGTTATCAAATATGACCTTATTTGATGACAACAAGCTTTAAACATCTAAAATAAAGATAAATTCTTGCAACCTAGGTTCATAATATATATATATATATATATATATATATATATATATATATATATATATATATATATATATATATATATATATATATATATATAGTGAAATAATTATTTTCTCCATATGAAACTTTTATTAGAGTTTTCTACATTGTCTACACTACATTGTCTACAAATTGATTAAGTATTAAACTTTACAGTTTATTCTGGTTAGTTTCCTTTTAAGACATTGTCGCTGTAATGGTTGAGTACATCTGGTGGCAAATATCATTTAAAGATAAAATGCAATTACTGTCAACAGGACCCGGTCCTGGTCATATCTGTTCTGCCAATGAACCATTCGGCTTTATGAACGAAATGGCCCAGCATCTCACTTAGCGTCTCATCTCAATTTACTGACCTGAGAATTGTTGCAGTCTCAGCACTAGCAAACACATGTGGGTAGATTTATCTGATAATGAAGGGCCATTTCTGTGCACAAGTTTGAAGGCAGAGAGGGAAATGACTGGTTAATCATTGTCTTTTTGCTGTGTGTGATATAATTTAAGTGTTCACCTGGAATGTTAAAGCTAACCCGAACACCTACATTTAAATTTAAGACCTTCTATGCAACTCAGAAGCTGTTGTTTTACTTTTACGGCTTCTTATAACACATTTACTCACAAATTGCTTCTTACAGACAGTTTCAATGCTTAGTTACTTTCTTCAAGTTATGGCCTTATTATTCTTGTCAGCCAGGGGGTTGTAGTGTTTTTATAACCAGAAGTGCTCCTTTAGCGATTATTTTATAGAAAGGTTTTGGTTAATATGTTTTATTTGCAGACTTCTCTTGACTTGCCAATGTCTTCCAGAAAGTACTGTATGCACTGACAATTATTTAAGACAACTCAACCTAAATTACTGAAAAGTATTTTAATGAGGAGGAAAAAGTAAAACATTTGTGCCATCTTTTGATCCAATAAATTAATCATCAAGCTTAGAGTTTTTAATCTTTTGGTAGAGCAGGGAACATTTGGGGTAGATGGGACCTATACCTTTAGTTCCACATTTTCTGCCATGCAATATCATACCCACTTGTCTACAGTTTATCACTAGCTAATGAACAATTACTTACACAACAAATTCCTGTCAAAGCACTCTTCAAACAATCAGTAAGTGAACTATAAGCAAATGTGATGTGACTGTCAGAGATTTTTCATTGCCCCTGTCAAGGCTGTCCAAGTGAGAGAGGCACAGGGATCTTAAGAGAGGCACAGGTGTGCCAGCCTCTGAGAGCAGGGCAATCTGCCAGGTTTTAATGAATTAACTGTGCGTCATAAGCATTTGACCAAGTTCCAAGCCTACGCTCAGGACGCAGCCCTCTGTGCTCATCAATGAATCTCAGACACACGTGAAAACGCCAGCCTGCCAGCATTAGTCGAATGCCAAAGCTGCTTGGCTGGATACTGTGATGGCAATGAAATGGCGGCTTGGTGGATTCACCAGGATGGATGGTGCTGTTTCACTTCTATATCCTGTCTCACAGAGCAAATGGTTGATATACCCAGATGATGAGCTGACCTTAGGGCAGTACTCAACTACGCTGATCACAAAGCCTGTCAAAGGTGAGAATAACAGGAAGTGGTGGCCTTGGAAACTGTGAACAATCTGCATAAAGTAGTCAACTGCTGTGAATATTAAACAGAATTCATACAAAGAAAATCTCATAATATCCTGTCATTAAGAGATAATCTAGGAGCTATCTAGAAATGTTCTTAAATAAACCCTTCTAGATTAGGACTGACATGACGCTTAGCACAGAAATGTGTCACTTGGAAGAGTTTATTTTAGCTGTTTGAGATTTATATTTGCTTTTGCAAGTGTTATGCATTGAAAGTCCTAAATAAATAAAGTTCAAGGCACAGAGTGTACTTTTCACGGATTAATAAATAAATAGTCCTGTCTTAATACTGAAAAATTAGTATCAAACTAATATCCAAAGTGAACCCAAGAAGCCATTTCCATCCTGAGTTTAACGTTAACATGTTAATTTGGGTTTTATTGGCGTCACAAACTCATAAAGGTCAATGGAAGTTCAACCTGGCACCTAATGACAAAGAAATCTTTGGGGATCTGAAAAAATCAATAGTTCCTCTATAAGAAAAAGCCATAGGCTATAAGAAGACGGCCAAGACCCCAGAGCTTGCATATGGTGGTTAAAACCATACATCGACCAAACGACATCCGGAAAATGCCTCGCCATGGTCGACCAAAAGAGTTGAGTACCCATACTCAGCATTACATTCAGGCATTGTCTTTGGGAAACAGACATATAAATGCTTCTAGCATTGCTGTGGAAGTTGAAGGTCTGGGAGGTCAATGTTCAGACAGACCATACAACGTACACAGAATCAAAATGTTCAGCATTTCCATTGAGAGAACAACCAATGACAAAATAAGCTGTTCCATACTGAAGCAGAGCATGATTCGCTCCCTTCCGAGACTGGGACAAAGAACAATATCCAAATATGGTAATGACCCCAAAAACCCCTCCAAGATGACCACTGACTTGCAAAAGAAGCAGAGGATAAAGATTATGGACTGACCAATCATATCTCTGTTTCTAAAGTCTATCAAGGATCTGTGAGGCTTCCTCAAAGGGAAATTGAAGAAGCTGGTCTTAAAATCAATATGCATCTTGTGAAGCTGTGGTGAACTCCATTTCCAAGAGGGTTACGGCACTGATAGAAAATAGTGGGGTCCATACAAACTATTGACATTGTAAGTACAATTTTGAAAAAATCTCATAAGGGTCTACTTAGATGATTTAGAATTTCAGGGAGCAGGAAATGTCTATTAATTATCAAGTGGTTTGAGGAAAAACAACAGGACTGCACAATATTGTGTCTTTTGGTAAATCGATTATGGGCTTATTGATAGTGACCAAAATACACTTAATATTAATGTGAAGATATTTTACTGAAAAAATAATTGTACAAGACACTGCCCGTCTGTCAGTACCTGTTCTGATACATTTATTCTTAGTTCTAGACCTTGTATATTATTTGGTTTATCTTATAGTCAGTTTTTGACCTCCGTGTTTTTAGTGTTATTGTTAGTCTAAGACATAGAACCCTAACACTAGCATAAACATTTCAATATATTTGTTTTTTTCACAGTATTGGGTTCATTTAGCTATTACACCACAGTTTAATTTATTAATTATATGATAATTCTTTTCTATAGTCAGTTAATAATTTTTACTAGTTGAACTCTGTGAGTTTGAGAGTTTTGTTTAGTGTTTGGTTGTATGTGTAATTTCTTTTAGCTGTTATGGACAAAGGGCAATGTCACTTCAGTTAACTATTATGTTATCGGCTTTTTTGTTTGCAGATGAGACAAGGAGATTCACCGTTAGAACAGAAGAAAATTATGCACAATTCATGAGAGGGGCAGCTACTTCACCATAGTAGATTTTGGATAAAGAAGCTTGAGTGTGCATACTGGGAATAAAAAATATAAGTACTAGACAATGGGACAATGGTTTCTAAATCTTTAAAATGTAAAATGTCTCACAAATATTCTGTAAAATGTTTGATACATGAAAGTTTTAAGAAAATAATTATTGGCTCGGACGTCATTTCTATGTTCCATGTTCTGTTCCTTTTGCCGTGATTTCCTCAAAACTGCTTAGATCAGTCCCTTGGTTAGATTAAGCTTCACTCAGGGGTTAGCACAGTGTTGTGTAAATGCAGTTTTAATACTCAACTATAACTGGCCTTTACCCGCCACATGAGGTACAAACAATACATTTGCTCTAATTGTATTAAAATGCACTAATATGACAGCACTAACATATATAAATACATATTTATAGATTACTGAACAGAGCAGTGTTTGTGTAACAGCTGTGCCATGACGAATAAGTAGGATCACAGGAGGCACTTCATGCTCATAAAACAGTCTGCTTAAACTCTTATGCGCAATCACACTCCTTCATGTCTCCATATTGCATTGATTAGATGAACAATTAGTCTTGATTACTGATTACAAGTCGACTGATATCATTGTTACGGATATCATGAAGCGCATTTCCAAACCACCTGCAGCTATGATACGAGTTAATTGCGGAGGAGCACTTATGAACATGAAATGTCAAGCCTTATGTCTTTTATGCTGCATTGCTTTTAAAAGCAGCAACAAAGCAAGCACCCTCTCTAATGGTCTAGCGTCAAATGAAGAGATGTTGTGGAAGGAGTTATTTTGGCAGCTCAGACGGGTGCGATATTACACCATTAACGCTGCAAACAAAAGTTGACAACATCTAAATAAGTACTGCTTCCTTCTTTCCTTTTCAATTCCAAATAGTTCTGCTTTACAGCCAAAGAGTAGAAGTCCTATAATGTTTTTTTCCCACAAAGTTCTCAAAATATCATTACTCTACAATGAGGCTAGTGGCTAATAGTAATTAGAAATTACCTAAGGACAATTGGGAAATTTGGGAATACTCTAATTTTCTCTATGGGATGTTAAATACATTAAATGTGAAAGAGAAATAAACAATA
The DNA here is from genome assembly GCA_900490495.1 of Danionella dracula. Taxonomy (NCBI): domain Eukaryota; kingdom Metazoa; phylum Chordata; class Actinopteri; order Cypriniformes; family Danionidae; genus Danionella; species Danionella dracula. The sequence continues at coordinate 2,301,492 of UELW01000444.1, forward strand.
AGGGCCATCCCAAAAAAAGCCACATGAAACGTTTTGCTATTTATAAATGTCTTTGCAGTTCTGTACTGGTTCCGGTTATCAATTATGCTAATAAACCTAAAAGACCTGCAAAGTGACAGCAGATTATTAAACCTGGTTAAAACCATTACAAAGTAGTTGTAAAACTATGTAAAATTTTAACTAAAAGATTACAATGGCAGACGAGGACCCAAGTGCAAAGGTAGACTTCTTTATTCTTTTATTTTACATAAACACAAGCTCAGTCTTCAGGGAGGAACGAGAAGGAACATAAACTCTTGCTCCTTGACACGACAATAAAAGATTCAACAGTAACGAGAAAGGAAAGAGAACAGAATAAATAAGGAGACTAATTAGGAAAAAAATTTGGAACATTTGAGCTAAATGAGGAGCAGGTATATTGTATTTGAGAAAATATTATGTAAATTTAACATATAAATAATTTTGATTATACTAATTCTCATACACTATAGTGTGTTTGTTGTATTTATGTTTTGTTTTATGTTATGTTTTCTTCTATAGTGTGTACAAAAGTACTTTACATGCATCCCAAAATCATTTTACACCTTAAACAAAACATGTCCATGCAAAAAAAATAAAAATAAAACGAATATCAATTAAAGCCATAAGGCTCTTGATGCTCATCACACATTAACTTCCTTTATATTCATTCGAACTCAACTGAATATTTTGTTCCAGAAAGCTCTGTCCTCTCATTTTGCGAGTGACAGTGGAAGAAGAAGATGGATCTCCATTCAGACATGATGAATCAAATCCTTGTGACTAAAAGCCAAGTCTAAGACCACTGTATAAAAACGTAGATTAACCCAACCATTTGTAACTGCATAAAGGTAGGCTAAAAGGTTCTACACTTCAGAGCTCTGATCAAGTACAGCACATACCCTGGTATTAAGAAATAAAAGCGCTGTGTTCCTTCTGTCATGATCAAAGAAAACGGAGAGCAGAGAGTTTATTTAAATAATTCCTGACCACACTGCATAAGTAACTAGATGGTTAATTATGATGTTTGACATCTTCCTGAACATTACACATAAAGCTGTACATCTGCCTATTGGCATGTTAGTTTGGGCATATTTCATTGATTTCTTTAATTAAAGATTTTAATTGAATCAAGTTCAAGTCAGCTTTATTGTCAAGTGTGCTATACACGCATGGAATACAACACATTTGAAATTACAGTCCTCTCAACCCACAGTGTAGAATAATATACTATAATACCCGTAAAGTGACAACCCATAAAGTGCTAATACAACCCATAAAGTGCTAATAACAACCCATAAAGTGCTAATAGTGCAAAGAAAGGTTTAAGATAGAGTACAGGTGTGAGGTTCAGTCCAAGTTCGTAGCAGCAGGGGGTTTGGGTAGGGAGGGTAGGACTGGGAGGGAGTTGAGTTTCCTGACTGCCCGGTGGAGGAAACTGTCCTTGAGCCTGCTGGTTCTGGCCCGAAGACTCCGCAGTCTTCTCCCCGATGGCAGCAACCTGAAGTGGCAGTGGGATGGGTGGGATGGGTCACCTGCTATCCTCATGGCTTTGCGGGTGAGGCAGGCAGGCCAGTGAGGGAGACTCCAATAATCTTCTCAGCTGACTTCACAACTCGCTGTAGGGACTTCCGGCAGGTCGAAGTGCAGGAACCGTACCAGACAGTGATGGAGCTAGTCAGGATGCTTTCAATGGCCCCGCTGTAGAATGAGAGCATGATGGGGGGTGGAGCTCTTGCCCTTCTCAGTTTTCGGAGGAAGTACAAGCGTTGTTGGGCTTTTATGACGAGGGATGTGGTGTGATGGTTCCATGAGAGGTCTTCGGAAATGTGCACACCAAGGAACTTGGTGCTGCTCACCCTTTCCACTGCAGCACCATCGATGGTTAATGGAGCATGCTAGGTGTGTGCTCTCCTATAGTCCACAATGATCTCCTTCGTCTTCTCCACATTCATGTGGAGATTGTTGCTCTTGCACCACACAGCCAGCCTGCTCACCTCGCTCCTGTAGGCTGACTCGTCACTGTTGTTAATGTGACCAACCACCGTCGTGTCGTCTGCAAATTTAATGAAGAGGCTGGAGCTGGAAGTAGGAGTGCTGTCATAAGTCAGCAGGGTGAAGAGGAGGGGGCTCAGCACACATCCTTGGGGGGCTCCAGTGTTCAGCATGATGGTGCTGGATGAGTTGCTGCCGACTCTGACTGACTGTGGTCTTCCTGTCAAAAAGTCCAGCAGCCAGTTACACAGGGAGGTGTTAAGACCCAGTTGGTCCAGCTTATGGATGAGCTGTTGGGGGATGATGGTATTGAATGCCGAGCTGAAGTCGATGAACAGCACATGACACCTTTTGGCAGAGGGGATGTATAGAAAAAAATAATAGTCTGTTTGCATTCAAGGTTTGTTTGAATTGTAATACAAGTGTGATTCACATTCTATTTGCACTCTTGCTCTGCAATGTAAAAAAAATGCCTTTTTGGAGACATACACTCAAAGGAATAAAGCACCTTATACTCTGTCAACAGTGGTAATGATTGAGGAAAAATTGAATATGCTTTCTTGAAACATGAATCACTCAAATATTGTATAACATACTTGTTTTTATAAGGCTTACATAAAGATTGAATATAATAGCTTTCATGTTTGCTGAAAAATGGTATCCCCCTTTGACATCAGGTTCACACAATAGCATGTTATGAAAATCCTTCAAATAAAACATGTTTCAAACAAGTGGCAACCATCTCTTTCCCTCTCAATGTGTCATGGGAAAAGACTGGACTTGCAAGGTGTTAAATGGCCGCTTGAGCCTGGGACTTGAAATGAGCAGATTTTCATTAACACGAAGTTAAAAATGGCCAACTTTACAGCTGGAAAGACATGTTTTTAAGTTTAACATTTTTCTATTGCTAGTTTTGACCTTTGTGACTCGAAGGTGGTGAATATTTAACTTTTTCTTTCTTAAATTTTATCAAAACATACATTTTTGCATTAAAAAAAGTTGTTTTAATCAAGCCACTTACCAAGTGCTGAGATTTCGTCCTCCATCAAATAACTTTTTTTGCATATTTTAGTGTTTTGTGACAATATTTTGTAAACTAGGAAATTATTTCAATTTACTGAAAGTCTGAGACCGATTTGAATTCTGCTAAAACCTATTGGTGACATTGGCTATGTCCATGTTATATACAGTCGATAGTTTCAACAGATTGTATATTATATCTATATTTGTGGTCGATACTAAAAGATCATTTTTAAGAAGGATAATAAAACAAAAAACAAAGCACTGTTTATTATGCAACAATAAACAACCATTAAAAATGGAGCTGGACCCAGTTATGGAGTGATTGGAACTTCAGAAGCTTGAAACTATGAGACTTGAGACTATGGTTTTGTCCAACAGAATTCAGGCTCATTGAAATAGAAGCCCTCATGATGACAAGAACAGATTCCGCGACGTCGCCCGGATTGGCGTCACCGGGGCCCCACCCTGGAGCCAGGCCTGGGGTTGGGGCTCGCAGGCAAGCGTCTGGTGGCCGGGTCTTTTCCCATGGGACCCGGCCGGGCCCAGCCCGAAAAGGCCACGTGGGATCGCCCTCCAGTAGGCCCACCACCCGCAGGAGGGACCGTAAGGGGCCGGTGCTTTGTGATCTGGGCGGCAGCCGAAGGTGGGGACCTCGGCGGCCCAATCCATGGACACACAAGCTAGCTCTGGGGACATGGAATGTAACCTCGCTAGGGGGAAAGGAGTCTGAGCTTGTGCGGGAGGTGGAGCGCTACCGGCTAGAGATTGTCGGGCTCACCTCCACGCACAGCCTGGGCTCTGGAACCCAGCTCCTCGAGAGGGGCTGGTCTCTTCACTACTCTGGCGTCCCCCGCGGTGAAATGCGGCATGCTGGTGTGGGCCTGCTCATAGCCCCCCAGCTCAGCCGCCATGTGTTGGAGTTCTCCCCAGTGAGCGAGAGGGTCGCTTCCCTCCGCCTTCGGGTTGGGGGCAGGTCTCTCACTGTTGTTACGGTCTACGGGCCGAACAGAAGTGCAGAGTACCCGGCCTTCTTGGAGTCCCTGGGAGGGGTGCTGGAAAGTGCTCCAACCGGGGACCCCATCGTTCTCCTGGGGGACTTCAATGCGCACGTGGGGGATGACAGCGTCACCTGGAGGGGTGTGATTGGGAGGAATGGCCTCCCCGACCTGAACCCGAGTGGTGTTCTGTTATTGGACTTCTGTGCCCATCACGGTTTGTCCATAACGAACACCATGTTCAAGCACAAGGGTGTCCACCGGTGCACGTGACACCAGGACACCTTAGGCCGAAGGTCGATGATTGACTTCGTTGTCGTATCATCTGACCTTCGACCATGTGTTTTGGACACTCGGGTGAAGAGAGGGGCTGAGCTATCAACCGATCACTACCTGGTGGTGAGTTGGATCCGCTGGCTAGGGAAGAGGCCGGAAAGACCTGGCAGACCCAAACGTACGCTGAGGGTCTGTTGGGAACGTCTGGCCGAGCCCCCTGTCAGAGTGAGCTTTAACTCCCACCGCCGGGAGAGCTTCCACCAGATACCGGGGGAGGCTGGAGACATGGAGTCAGAGTGGACCATGTTTTCCACCTCTATTGTCAATGCCGCAGTGCGAAGCTGTGGCCGTAAGGTCTCTGGTGCCTGTCGTGGCGGCAATCCCAGAACCCGGTGGTGGACACCGGAAGTAAGGGATGCCGTCAAGCTGAAAAAGGAGTCCTATCAGGCCTGGTTGGCTTGTGGGACTTCGGACACAGCCGACCGGTACCGGCAGGCCAAGCGCGCAGCAGCCAATGCTGTGTTAGAGGCAAAAACTCGGACCTGGGAGGAGTTCGGGGAGGCCATGGAGGAAGACTATCGGTCGTCCTCAAAGAAATTCTGTCAAACTGTCCGGCGCCTCAGGAGGGGAAAGCAGTGCCCCACCAACACTGTTTACAGTGGAGGTGGAGAGCTGTTGACCTCGACCAGGGATGTGGTCGGGCGGTGGAAGGAATACTTTGAGGGTCTTCTCAATCCCACTGTCACGTCCTCTGTCGAGGAGGCAGAGGCTGGGGTAGTTGCGGTGGATTCGTCTATCACCCAAGCCGAAGTTACTGAGGTGGTTGGTAAGCTCCTCAGTGGCAAGGCACCGGGGGTGGATGAGATCCGCCCTGAGTACCTCAGGTGCCTAGATGCTGTTGGACTGTCCTGGCTGACACGTCTCTGCAGCATCGCGTGGCGGTCAGGGACAGTACCTCTGGAATGGCAGACCGGAGTGGTGGTCCCTCTTTTCAAGAAGGGGGACCGGAGGATGTGTTCCAACTACCGGGGGATCACACTCCTCAGCCTCCCGGGGAAAGTCTATGCCAGGGTACTGGAGAGGAGAGTTCGGCCGCTAGTCGAACCTCGGATGCAGGAGGAACAATGCGGGTTTCGACCTGGTCGTGGAACACTGGACTAGCTCTATACCCTCTGCAGGGTCCTCGAGGGGTCATGGGAGTTCGCCCAACCGGTCCACATGTGCTTTGTGGATTTGGAGAAGGCGTTCGACCGTGTCCCTCGTGGTGTCCTGTGGGAGGTGCTCTGGGAGTATGGGGTCCGGGGCACTCTGCTAAGGGCTGTCCGGTCCCTGTACAACCAGAGCAGGAGCTTGGTCCGCATTGCCGGCACAAAGTCAGACCTGTTCCCAGTGAGCGTTGGCCTCCGGCAGGGCTGCCCGTTATCACCAGTTCTGTTCATAGTTTTTATGGACAGAATCTCAAGGCGCAGCCAGGGGCCGGAGGGGGTCCGGTTCGGGGACCTCAGGATTTCATCGCTGCTGTTTGCGGATGATGTTGTCCTGTTGGCTTCTTCGGGCCTGGACCTGCAGCGTGCGTTGGGGCGGTTTGCAGCCGAGTGTGAAGCGGCTGGGATGAGGATCAGCACCTCCAAGTCTGAGGCCATGGTTCTCGACCGGAAAAAGGTGGCCTGCCCTCTCCAGGTCAGTGGAGTGCTCCTGCCTCAGGTGGAGGAGTTCAAGTATCTCGGGGTCCTGTTCACGAGTGAGGGGAGGATGGAGCGCGAGATCGACAGGCGGATCGGTGCAGCATCTGCAGTGATGCGGTCGCTGTATCGGTCTGTTGTGGTGAAAAGGGAGCTGAGCCGAAAGGCGAAGCTCTCGATTTACCGGTCGATCTACGTCCCTACTCTCACCTTTGGTCATGAGCTCTGGGTCATGACCGAAAGGACAAGATCCCGGATACAAGCGGCCGAAATGAGCTTCCTCCGCCGGGTGGCTGGGCGCTCCCTTAGAGATAGGATGAGAAGCTCCGTCACCCGGGGGGAGCTCGGAGTAGAGCCTCTGCTCCTCCACATCGAGAGGAGTCAGCTGAGGTGGCTTGGGCATCTGTTCCGGATGCCTCCTGGACGCCTCCCAGGGGAGGTGTTCCGGGCATGTCCCACTGGGAGGAGGCCCCGGGGAAGACCCAGGACGCGCTGGAGGGACTATGTCTCCCAGCTGGCCTGGGAACGCCTCGGGATCCCTCCCGGGGAGTTGGAAGAAGTGTCTGTGGAGAGGGAAGTCTGGACATCCCTGCTTAGACTGCTGCCCCCGCGACCCGGCCCCGGATAAGCGGGAGAAGATGGATGGATGGATGAAATAGAGGCTGCCAAGGAGGACTTCCTTGACATGTAAATAGACAGAACAAAACTAAACACCAAATTACAAGGAATACAGAACAAGAATTGTGTTGTCTTGAATTGTGAAAAATTTAGCTATATGGATGTTGATCCAATTATGAATTTTTTTGAGTGCAGTCATCGGCTAGTGTTGCCTTTATTCTTCAGGATTCAATGCGTTGTGCATTCATAAACTGTCTATCATAACTAACCATTCTGATATTGTTATAAATGTTGGCATGTACGTGAGACAGAGAATAAGAGTAAGGAAGTGAAAATGTGCAGATTTATTTACTCTTTCAGCAGACTAAACAGCAATTGATGCAGGCATGGATATAAACATATGAGTATACAGTGCATCAACAGGACAGCAAAATTCTAGTGCAGTGGTGTTCCAGGGTGCTTTCAGGTGACGATGATGATGACGATGATGAGGGATTTAAAGATGAGTATATGCAGTTCAGAATGAAATAGTGGATGAAGATTAAACAAAGGAGCAGCGACAGAAGGCAACTAGAAGGCAACTACTGTAAATGAGGAGTTGCTGTAGTACTGGGATAATCTGTCCTTTTGAAGAGGATTGAAACTGTGGTGATTCGGGTAAATAACTAATAACAAGTGCAGTGAAGCATAATGGAAATTTTACAGGATAATGAGAAGGACGAGTATACCAATGCATACATGAGAAAAAAAAACTCAAGGACACATTACTGAACAGAATCTAAAGTCACATAAAGAGAGAGGGCGAGAGAGAGAGAGAGAGAGAGAGAGAGAGAGAGAGAGAGAGAGAGAGAGAGAGAGAGAGAGAAAAACAAAAGACACTGTGTGAGAGGGAGACCATCGATTGCTGCTGGCCTCTGTGTTCAACCAATAAGGGCCTTGTTGATTGAAGGCTGGATAACTGAGCTGTCTTTAGGTTTTTCACGTCTCAATCTTCACCTGTTTATCTTCTTCGCTCATTTGAGAATAGAAGCTTTCGTATGTTGCTTTATCTCTCCGTATAACAGAAGACCTCCCAAGGTTTGTCTGCATGAAAGAATATGTGGACAGAGTGGTTACTCTTGTTCAGGAGATGTAACATCACCATGAAAAGCTTTGAAGCAGCATACATATTCTAACTAAACAATGTCTAATATAAATGTCTTTATTGTCTTTAGCCTGCAAAAAAGAAAAAAACATTTGTTTTACATCTTATGGAAGTTTTTTAAAAGACGTGAATGAACATGATCCTAATAGTTGAAACCTCCACTAAATTGTATCTTTTAAGTAAGACAGAAAAAACACTGTACTTCTTAAACAATTTCATTACAATTTTAGTTCACTGATGTTGTCAGATGAGGGAATACAAAACCTATCAACTCAAGAGATGAGGTGACATAAAACATTGCTGGACAAAGCCCAAAGAACAGAACTGGAACTTAAATACAAATCAATTCAATAAACAACTTAGGTGGAATCAAATACATAACATACGTTTATAGCTAGGAGTGCATGAAGTTAATTGAAAGGAAGTCTATACCCTGTACCGCAACAAATTCCTTGTTTATGTGCACATGCACACTTGGCAATAAAGATCTTTCTGATTCTGATTCTTTCACTTTATACAGTGCTGTTTCCAGATGCTCAAAGATGCTTTGTAATCTCCAGAGCATTATTCAGTCACTCCACATTCACTGACAGGTGATGATAAGCTTAATAGCCCTCAGCTGCCCTGGGGCTGTCTGAAAGGATGTGGCTGCCATTTCGCACCTACGGCTTCCTGCCCACCACCAGACAACCCCCACCAGTCATACATATACACACATGGCAATGCAGGTGAAGTGTGTTGGCCACAACGACAGAATGGACCTCGCAGAGATCAAACCACCAACCCTGAGGTTACAGGGCGACCAACTCCACCACTACACCACTTTGCTACCCCATATAACATGTAAACAGATTATTGCAAAGAACACCCCCTCCGTACCATGACTTGATGTATAATACCATGTTTAGTGATTAAGACATTTACAATACATAAATCAATTGATGTTCTATTATCCCACAGCACGTGGTAGCAGCATATATGCTGGGTCAGCGCCCATACCTCTGCAACTGTGGCCAGAGAATAACAACATGTAAGGGGAACAGAGCACAGTTTGCTCTGGGAGAGCGCCGGTGGGTGGAACTGTCAAAGATGCTTGAACCACGTATGAAATTAATTAACTGGAGTGGGCTCCTTTTCCATCACTCAATGTCAACACCTATGCATAAAGGAGACAGGCCATTGTGTTTTTATATACATAACTACAGCTAAACAATTGCCCTTCTACTTTTATGAACTAAAATTACTTGCCCTAAACCCTTACCTCTATATCTTTTGAAATGTGTTTCTGAACAAACTAAGACATTGTGTGGTTTGAAATAAAAATCCCTCATAGAAATAATAATGTGTCTTTATTGCCTACAGCACTTTTAGCTATCGTTTCAAGGCAGAGGAAACACATTGTAGAAAAGCTAAACTGAATCAACAATTTCACTGTGTGACCATATATCAATCAATCAATCAATCATTCAACCAATCAATCAATCGATCGATCAATCAATTAATCAATCCGTCTAAATGTATTTATACTTTTTGCAGTTGCTTCAAAGCATCTTCTCATACAAAAGACATATGTGAATCAACACAGTTCGAATTTGTATTGGCTAACTTCATGAGATAAAAATGGAATTAGTATACTTTGTATGTAGAAACAATTGAATTCCCTTTGTAATCAAGAAATATAATTATTTGGTAATACTTTAGATTACAGACTGCTAATTACAAGGAAATTACTGTGTACTTATTGGGTAATTACTGCGTGTTTGCAGGGTAGTCACGGTGTAAATACTCTGTAACTACAGAGATGAAAATCCACTTAAAATTCCAGCCCTCATCCTGTATAGTTATCGGGTAATTACTGTGCAACTACAGAGAACAAACTCCACTTAAAATTACAGCCCACATCCAGTGTAGTTACAGGGTAATTAATTACTGTGTAAATACAGAGAACAAAATCCACTTAAGATCACAGACCTCATCCTTTATAGTTGCAGGGTAGTTATGGGGTAACTATTCATAAACCAGAAAAATTGAAATAACTACACAAAATAATACTGCAACTTGTTACTTTATAATAACAAAAACAGTTATTACTAATGTTTCCCTAATCAGTAAACAGTAAGTTCACAATAAATGCATACAGTAACTACCACGTAAGTACACAGTAGCTATCATGTAATTACACAGTAAGTACCAAACAGCTACACTGTATTTACACTGTAATTGCCCTGTGAGTACTTTTTTAGTACACAGTAATTAGTAAGTACACCATAGTTACCCTATAACTACACATTAACTACCCTGTAATTATAGGGCTGTAATCTGAAGCGCTACCAATTATCCTTCAATTCTATTCCACACAGGACAGGTTAATATTAGGCAGAAAGAATGTTGTGTGTATATATAAGCCTAGTTTAGCCTAATATGTCCTAATTGATTGTCAATAAAGACCATCCAATTCAGTTACTTTAATTTGTTTGTTGTAGCAATTGCAGCTATACACAAAATAGTGTAGTTAGTTGTTTAGTAATAAAGGGCAAGTAAAGGATTAGTTGTAAAGATGGGTCCCTTTTCTACTTTCTTCTTAAAAACTGTCGAGGAGCACAGTATGCAGGAACATTAGTAGAATGAACAAACAACAGGACAGAGCTGTCCACAGAGTGCTTAATGTTCTCAAAAATGTTGTTTCACTAGCTCAGCCTCCATGTATATATTTTAATCTAAAAGGTCAAACATTAATGTCTTCAACAATGTGTTTTTACTCCTACAGATGGTCAAGAGACCCCATCAAAGTACTCATATGCCATTCAAACTGTTGCCTTTCAGAATGGCCCAATGGTAGGCTAACGTTGAACCCGTATCTCCAGCATAGTTAGAATTAATGGAGCTTAGCCTCAATTGCACTACACCTCCCCTCTTTGTCTCAGCCATGAGAAGCTTGATTATCTCATCTTGGACACCCTGCAGGATGAACATCTGCAGCCTGCTGATACAACACTCATCATAGCAAAGATTTCAAGTGGCCTGCAAAGACGGCTGATTATAATGCTTCCTCTGAACCTACGCATGCTTATAGTGGATACAAAACATGGAAGGATTTTGATGTTAACAACCTGTAGGCATTCTTCCATGCGAGTACTACTCAGGGTGATTTGCACTTTTCAAACTATCTGAAGTAAATTGCCATTTAAGAAACAAAACATTACCCCAAGTGGCACTTCTGTGATGTTTCCGTGAGTGTTTGGTCTGTTCAACAGAGGGTCTGACAAAGGCATGTCCAACCAATGGTGGAAACAATCGCACCAAATGGCATTGTTCAGTGGAGCAGAGAATTCAAATTGAATTCTAATACAGGCTTTTGATTTGATGCTCCAGATTGTGGCCCTAGAGTCACCATAGCACAAGGAGGGAAGGGAGCAAGGAATTTGTATCAGAGGAAATCTACTGGCAGAAAGGAAGCCACAAAACACATTTGTCAAGCTTAGTTGACTGAGTGTTTTTGAAGGATGGAGACCTTTGTTGTTCTAGAGTGCTAAACTTTGACACTGTCCTGAGCGCAACAGCAGTCTATACAAAATCAATGTGCATTTCATAGAAACTGACATCGCTCCCAGACAAGTGAGCTAGGAAAACTGCATTTGAGTTGAGATTCAAGGGTTAAGACGCACTATGACATTTGTATCAGAGGTCATTCCATCCCTGCATGGATCAATGTTCTCACTCCCTTCAATTTCACATAAGGTGGAGTCAAAAGCAAACACAGCCAGAGGGTTATTACTTTGCTCTGCCCGGATCAGTTGGTAACCGTTCTCTGGACACCACAGCAGAGTGCACAGGGCAATTATTCCCATATGTCTCTCCAAATACCCTTGGGACAATTCTTGGACCATGATGACACGACCTGTGCTCTGAAAGCAATTATTCTATACTGGGGACTTCTGTTGATTTTTGAGAACTATCTTAAGTATTTTCTGGTACAGAGCATTTCATTGTCTTATGGGAAATAAGTCACTTGCTATGCAGAACACCCATCTTCGATATGACTCCAATGAAGAAACCTTTTCCGAATCTCAAAATATCTGTGCAGGTAAAATAATGCTATGTTCTCTCTGGAAATATAAGCATAAACATCATATTGCTGATAACAATAGTCATTTGCATGTTGTTCTTTAAACAAGATGGGAAAAAATCATGTCTTGAGATCACACTGGTTGGTATGATTAGACAAAGACAAACAAATGCAAATGTGGATGTTTACGATTCATTAAAGCAAATATTAACCACAGGTGGTTCTCAAGTGATCAGTAGAATGTTAAACTACAGTGATTCTTCTTTAAAATAAAAAAAATAATAATCTTACCAAACATTCTTATTTGGGATACAATCATTGCTTAAAAAAAGTTAGTTAAAGTGTAAAACAATAGGAAGATGCATTTATGAGAGAATTAATGTATTGTGTCTTCCAAAGTTAGATTAAAACCCAGCACATTGTTTGTAGGGTAGGGTTGCAGGCCCCAGAAGATTGTTGTAAGAGTACCAATTGAGGAAAGACTCTGTGTCTATTAAATAAAGCTTAAATTTCGTCAATACATTTTTTACTTAATGGATCATGGCATCAAAACATTTTTTTCTGTTAATCTCTGCTAAAGTTTTTGCCTCATAAAACAATTCAATTCATTATTATTAAAAATACTCATAAAATAATCCAATCAAGTACAGCTCACAAGATGTAACAGCCATTAATATTAATATTTGTATTGACAAACTTTGTCTGTTTAAATAAAATATAGCAAGTTTTGTATTGTGTTTGTGCAAACAAGACTAAGTAAACATTTTGTCATCTTTCAAACAACTAAGCAACATTTGACAGATAGAGAAAATACTTAAACTTCAAAATAAATTGTAAGATGACACAAATGCAATATTTGTTTTGGAAATCAAGAAAAGAATTGTTGAATTTTTTGAGTAAAAACATGAGGCTTTCAAATTACACAATTAATTGAAATGGTAAGAACAGCATTATTTAAAAGAACACCATGTAATTATCAAATTAAATGTGCAGAATGAAGGGTTGTGCCTAAAACTGCAGTAAAAATAGTCCCCACACTTTCAGATTAACCCTTAAATGGTGTTCTAGTCTGTGGGCCCAATTTTCATCAAAAAAAAATTATACAAACAGTTTTGAAACTGAGATTCACTGGCCTTGGCTCATTTTCTGAGAAAAACATCTATCGGAACACATTTTTGTGTGTGTTGTGGTAGATTCTTTACCTTTATGCTGTCTTCTCACACAAGCATAAATCACATATAAATATGCAATTTTAGATTGTGGCATAAAATTATTTGATTGTATGAATTAAACCACACATGGTTTAAATTCTAAATGTGAAGAAAATGTGAAGAAAGGGTTAAAAAACAACAGATTAAGTATATTTGCTGTTTAAATCGCTTGTTTCCTGGCTAAAGTAAAAATCTTTTAAGCATTGTAACCTAAATATCTGACTTGGGATTAAAAATCAATGAGTCCACCAGACCTGCAAACACTGCCTGAGTAACAATAATATGAACACCACACAAGGGTTAAAGATTTCTAATTATCAGCTTTCTAAACTGTGTGCAAAGATAGAAAGGGAACGTGTTTGACCAAAGAGTAAGAGGACCAACTCACAAAACATAACCATTATTTACATAGCTTCAGAGTCATTTCTTAGCTTCAGAGTCATTTTATCATTACATTTCTTACATATGACCTTAATGTAGGTCTCAGTTGGTAAAGAGAATTCAAATCACACCACTAAACTATGTTGATACTTTGGGGGTTTCTATTTGACATCAACTTAAAAGAAATGTATCCATAGGGATCTTTATGTGAACTTAACTCTTGTGTGGTGTTCATGTTGTTGCTACGTCACGGCTGCCATTATTTGTTCGGACGAGTCAAATGAGTAGTAGATGCAATGTCCACAAATAACCACATCCTTTTGTCCTTGTGAGGATGTACATCTCACCACCGAAGTCTTCATCATCCACCCACAGATGAGCAGAAGAGGTTTATAGATGTATGGTTGAGTTTCTTTGCTGCTCCTCTTGATGTAATGACAACTAATTTACATCTTCAGCAACATGCTCCTAAAACAGCATGATTCGTTGAAACCCCTGAAATAAGAAATTCATTCATTCATCTTCATGTCAGCTTTATTCCCTTTCGGGGTCGCCACAGCGGAATGAACCGGCAACTCTCTGGCATATGTTTTACGCAGCGGATGCCCTTCCCTGCCGCAACCCATCGCTGGGAAACATTCACACACACATTCACACTTTAACACTATGGGCAATCGTTCTTATTCAATTCACTTATACCGCATGTCTTTGGACTTGTGGGGAAACCGGAGCACCCGGAGAAAACCCACGCGATCACGAGGAGAACATGCAAACTCCACACAGAAATGCCACCTGCCCCAGCCGAGCCTAGAACCAGCGACCTTCTTGCTGTGAGACGACCGTGCTACCCACTGCGCCACCGTGACGCTAAATAATAAATTTTAACTGTTAAATATAAAATATCTGGATGTTTAGCTATTAGTGTGTAGTTTAGCTTGGTATGGCCAGGAGAGAACTCTTGTGGCGTTCCAATAATATTGATGCTTTAAGAAATCACACAAAAAATCTTCATTTTTGCAAATTGACAATAAAAGTGAAAAAAGGGGGGGGGGGGGGGAGAAAGTGAAGTGGATTGTCAAGTCCCAATCATTTGGACTGATATCTCTGCGTTTATCCCAGCAGGGATTTCCCGCAGTCTTTATTATAAGGGTGGCTCAGTAACGGTCACGCTGCACCACACTTCATCATGGTTTGGGTACCAATTTGCCAGGCCATCTGCGGATGATCAGTTCTCTAGACATTAACGCATTTAAATTTGACTGCGCCCCAGGTCTCAGCTCAGTGAATGCTGAATGAGAAAAAGTTGTGGAAAAGGCAGTGTCCATTTGCCAGGGCAGAGAAGCTCAGACTGGGCCGGTTGAGTAAATCCCAGCTGAGGAGTTAGCTCAATGAGCTAACTACAGCTAATGCTCAATGATTATCAACACCAAACTTTTACAAAGCTTCAAAAGTCATTTAACCCTAGACCCAAAACATTTAAGAAGATTTAGTTGAACTGCAGTGTTGCTTTCCAAAGTGAATTCAAGGACCATTTGTTATTGTAATTGATGGAATTCTCTTCTATGGTTGACACCGCTGATGTTATTAACGGTTCATTAGTAAACCCACACAAGGTTATGGCACAGCAAAATAAATGACATTAGTCAATAGAGCCACAAGCAAGCTTTTTTAATTTGCAGAAGAACAATGTGTTTTTTTCCTATGCTCTCCTGTGTTGTCTTAGTGTTCCCCTAGCTTATACAATTTTAGTTTCATTTTGTTTAGCCCAAAGCTTGTTTTCTAGTGTGTTGAAGCGTTTATTGCATTACTTTAGTTTGTTTTATATAGTCAGTATTGTGTTTTTAATTTATGAATATTTCAAAAGTGTTTTACCTTGTTTATATTCTCTTTTACCTAGATTAATTTGTTTCCAAAATCTCTTTGCACTTGCTTATAATTTATAACAGCCAATATATAAGCACCTATCCATTTTCCTTTTCTTCCCTTCAAGCAAAATCTCCATGATCCATATTTCCTCATATTTAAGATCTTCCAGTGTTTTTTGTGTGCTCAATGTTCATGCCCTGTTGATGTCCTGGCTCCAATCAACATAAAATCTGTGTATTTGCAAGATTTTTTAGAGACATCGTTCTTCCCTCTTTATTACCTGTCAAATGTTACAAAACATCCTTCCATCAGTTTGTGAAAACACTCGCCATCAACTTAGGCATACATTGCCAGTTTTGGGTTTGACCTCCTTTTGCCTTCAGAACTTAATTATTTTTTGGTACCAAAAACATTTCCTAGACAGTGTGGTCCATATTGGCATGAAAGCGTCACGCAGGTTATGTAGATTTGATAAGTTCAAGAAGCTAGTCTGAGATTATTGGCGCTTTATGACATGACATGTTATTGTGCTAGAACAGGGATCGGCAACCCAAAATGTTGAAAGAGCCATATTGGACCAAAAAAAACAAAAAACAAATATGTCTGGAGCCGCAAAAAATTAAAAGCCTTGTATAAGCCTTATAGTAAAGGCAAAACATGCTGTATGTGTCTATATTAGTATACTCAATGAATGACTAAAGTTGGCTACAAATACATAATGAGCCTTCATGATTAAATGTTTATTTTCCCTACAGTGCATCCTGTAGAGAATGACGCACCATGTGACTACTCTGTTGTACGATGTCGCCTCAAGTTTAACTTCATTACAATATTAATGAATTATGTTTCATTGCTCTGATGAAATTAAAGAAATGCAATAAAGAAATCAGATTTTTGAAGTCATTTTTTATTTTTGAGGATTCCATAAAACAACTTCAAAATAGAACGTGCATAACATGGCCCTTATCTGGGCAACAAACAGCGCAATAAAACGCAGCCTGCATTTTTAAAAATAAAACTGCACCCTTTTTGAAAAGATACGGATAATATCAAATCAAACTTAATCCGTATTAATTTGATTTTATATACTTTAAGTGTCATTCCAAATATATACTGACAAAAATAAGAAATCACTTTATAAAAAAAGTCACTTTGTCACTAAATACGTGCATGCCTTCCCTGGAAATGTCTTTCCACGTTACTCTTGTTATTTGACAACTTCTCACTACAGAGCAAACATTCAGGCAATCTTTCCACATTGGCAATGAATGCAAATGATTCGGTCCAGGAAACGTTGAATTCTCTGTTCTCCTCAGTTATTTTTCTCTTTGGGATCCAGGGCCCATCACACAGCTGCCGGTTTGTTTACGACAGCCACCCCCTGGCATCCCGCCCCCTGCTGGTAGAAACGTGTGTCGCAGGCTATGACGCAAATCTTCGCTGACAGAAATATCGAAATTATTCTACACATTTTTACAGCATTGGAAAATGTTAAGAATGTTTGTCCTCCTGTACAAATCATATTAAAACTAAAAATGTATTTACCTCCCTCATCTTTTTCCATTTTTAAACATTTTAGAAAAAGCTCCAGGGAGCCACTAGGGCAGCGCTAAAGAGCCGCATGCGGCTCTGGAGCCGTGGGTTGCTGACCCCTGTGCTAGAAGAAGCCGTTAGAAGATTAGTACACTGAAGTCATAAAAGGATGGACATGGTAAGCAACAATAATCAGATCAGCTGTGGCATTGACACAATGCTCAATTGGTCCCAATGGGATAAAACTGTACCAAGAAAATATTCACACCATTACACCACCACCACCACGAGCCATAACCCTTGAGAGGATGGACCCATCAGTTCAAACCTGTCTGACCATTCTTCCCTGACCTCTGGCATGAAAAATAAATTTGCGTCTACATAACTGTTGCTTACTGGGTATTTTTCAAGCCCCAGAGATGGTTCAGTGTAAAAACCCCAGGAAAAGGGGTCTCGAAAATACTATCACTAACAACCATGCCACGTTCAAAGACCTTTAAATTTCATTTTGTTTTGTCTACACTCCTAAATGCATTGTGTTGCTGCTATGTGGTTGGCTGATTAGAAATGTGTGTTAATAAGTAGTGACAGGTGACAGCAAAAATAAACAAGTACCTTTTTACAATTTAATAATTATTTTAACAGCTTTCAAAAAATGTATTTGGTACTTTTCTAGACCTTAAAATTGCTTTACACCTTAAGGGGACTGTTTCTGAATGCACCAACAGTGTGCAGAGCCCACCAAGAAGATGTTTATTGCCGTCGTTCTTCCCCAGAACACTCGCCACACATCAAAGCTGGACAGGAGACAACAGTCAAGTAAAATGTTCAATTAGCAAAGAGTCCTCATTAGGAGTGGGTAAATTTTCCCAGAAATGTTGAGATTACATTGACTCATTTTGGCATGTTTTAATGACCACAGAGAGTATTTTTAACCACTTAAAAAATACACCAAAACGGCTTTCAGGCAAACGGATATCTACCAAAAATTGGAACATTGTTGGGATCTGAAGGTCTTTTTGATGTCACATGTTTGTTGTGTAACCTGTGTAAGCTGCATGTAACTCTTTCACAGCTGACTGGCTCATTTTTAGCTACACAATGTTTCATTATTCTTTACTTTAAGACTTTACTATTTCAACTGTTATATCCTCTTTTATGGCAGCAAAACATTTTTTATTTAGAAAAAAAAATCCCCCCCAAATTGTGTAATTATCGTTTTTTTAACCGATAATACTAAAAAATAAAAGTGGACCGAAAAATAAATGTAAGAGCCATGCAATATGCAGTCACTCTTGCCAGTGTCTATTAGGTGAATGGGTGATGTCTGGCTGAAGGGAGGAAATGTCAGAGGTTTGAAGGGACTGCTGTTAGGTGTGAGGGGATGATTAACTACTTTCCTGCTCTGGCCTTAATAAGCTTTCAAAGACTTGGGACACTGAATGCAAAAAAGATCAAGTGCAAAATGCCATTCTCTACTGTGCATATGTTTTGACTTTAAATTCCCTTGCTGTCACAGTTTGAAGGGCCGCGTAGGCCAAAGAGGCAATTACAGAGTCCAACAGAGGTTAAGTGCGTCTTGCCACAAGAAGAAGATGGATTCGAATACCTGTTACACAACCACCTACAACTGAAAAAAATCCCTCTGATATTAACAAACAAAATACAGTTTTATTTTTATAAGCATGTGCATATAGGTGTACAATTTTCTTTCAACTGACATAAGACATGTAATTCAAGTAAGTCGCAACTAAATTATAATCATTGTGCAACAACTTACTATGATAAATTACTCACATTAAAAAGGTTTTAAATATATAATAATAAATAATATCTTTTTTTCAAAATTAAATCTTTTTGTGTGTGTGGGTGGATGTCTGGTTTGTATTTCAATTCAGAATTAATTCAATTTTGTGCAAGCAAACACAAACAAGACTGTTTTCTTTCAATCCATTCAGAGCCCACAGTGCAAGTGTGGTGTATTAAAGAACAGAAGCTGAAAAAATATGAAAATGAAACTTGGACCCTGAGGCCAGGTTCCCTGCAGATAAACTTTCCCTTTAGATTTGTGTGCACACTGATGGAAAATGGCCAAGGGTTAATGAATATTGATGCAAAAATAATCTCTTCAGCCAGGTTGCAGGTGCTTTCTTTCAGCAATATTCTACTCTCTGTATCTTAAATGCACACTTTGCTCTTCTGCTCCGGAATGTTTTCTTTAAAACAAACATCTTTACCAGAAAACTGACTTCTAAAAACATCTGACAGGACATATCGAACAAATGGGAGTATATATAAACATACCATGACTATTTCAAAAAGGTTTTAAATCTATTTCAAGAATTGCATTGTATCGCAAGTGTGATTGACGAGCCATTGAGAAGCAGAGAAGGTGTGCTTTTGTTTTATATATACATATATATATATATATATATATATATATATATATATATATATATATATATATATATATATATATATATATATATATATATATATATATATGTAAAAAAAACAAGCTTAGTACCTGGTAGTCAATTTTGTAACCCTTCAGCAGGAGCTCTTGTACTGTATCAAATATTAGCTTATATAGAAATAGAGGCTTATATACTCTATTACCAGCCTCAGATGTCTTCTCCATGGAACATTGGTTATACGTCTGAGTGTATTTTGTTCCACTTGTTGGAGTGAGGAGTCTGGGACCAGGAGTGGAACTTGGTCTGGAGAAAGCCCCCTCCCACCCCCCTAAAGTGGAGAAAGAGTGGGATAGTCTGCATAGATGTTGTCTCTTTGTTCATGTCTTATACACTGGAGATATTATAGGTAGGCGAGGCCATATGATTAGGTGTTCAATTATCCCCTCACAAACTTAAGTTAATTTAATGATGAACTTCATAAGGTTATTTATTCCATCTTTTTGCAACAACTACAGTTCATTTCACTAGTTCACTGATACTTATAATTAGGCTAAAGTTTTGCAACTGATGTGACAAGCAAAGTAGCGTACTAGACATGCTGTCCGGAGAACAGATATGGAGCAAAGAAGTAGCCAGAGAAAGGGAAGGTCTGGTGTGTTTGCCTGTTTCTTTGTCTAAGATTGTACTTTGCTTAACATCATGTTTCAGGCATGAAAATGTTGCAACAAAAATGTTATCCTATCCTATTTATTGTTATCCTATGTTTAGCTGTTATTTTGTATTTTGTTATTTTCTCAGTTTACACGCCGTAGATCTTTTGGGCTGAACTTTGTTTCCCAGTGGAAACTCGCTTCTCTCTAGAATCCAGATAACTTGCCATAAAAATATATCAAACCCCTCAGTCAATGTTCTGTGGGCAGGAAGTCTCAGGCTGAGACTGGTAATAGAGTATATAAGTCTCTAATTCTATATTAACCAATATTTTATACATTAAAAGAGCTTTAAAGAGTAAAATTTAAAACTCACCCAACTGAGAAAATTTAAGTATATTTAATCTTTTGAAAATGTACTAAAATGATAGAAGAAGTTATATTTCATCCTTCGAATAAAACGTATTGATCATGCACCATGAACAAAGCTACAAAAAGCACAAAAGTCAATGTAAACTGTACAAAGTGTGCAATAAATTCAGCCAACTAAATAACAGAGCAAAACAAGTCCATTATATTGGATGAATAGACAGAGCTTTAATTACATAAGGCCACATTTGTTCTCAAGGCATCGCTAATGTTATTGGAAAAAATACAATTTGTTAATCAAATTCATCCGCATATGGATACTGACTAATTAAACCCAAACAAAGCATAAACATTCCCAAAAGTCTGTTAAAACTGGCCTTTGAAATCAATTCTAATGCTAGTCTTGTTTGAGCTTCATTCAGATGCAAACACTTCTGTGAATAAATGTGAAGGGGGAATTTTACAACAACAAGCAGTCTATTCTATGTGAGTATGAGCCGATCTGTTCATCTCACCACGTAACCAGTTTTGTTTTAACAATCCAAAGAGATAGACAGAAGTTAACAATACCTCTGGGACCTGTTCCAGTGTTCTGCCTTCTCATGCAGTCAGGTCAAATTAGCCAAAGTCTTTTGGATGGCAAGGGATACTGAAATGCTATTCATTTAAGCCAGGTGGAATCTTTGCAAACGGAGACAAATGGCAGAGATGTAGAGAACACTCAGTTGGTTACACACACAACCATGCAGTAACTGTTTCCAAGCCCTTTCATTAGTTTATATTAAACTTTTCATTAGAAGTCCAAGGTTGACCCAAACACGAGGGCTATAATTTTATATCACTGGATCTTTTGATTCATCTAGGGGCTAGGGGACCAAGGCTGCTTTATTACATACAAGAGTCAATCTGCTGGAGATTAATTAACTTCTTTCAAGAGGTGCAGAGGATCTCTGTGGTGTAAATTAAAGCCTAAATCAGAGTGGCTGAAGGGAGAGAAATCCCTGTCCTTCATGTAGTACCTGCAGGGTTGCATCACAGGAGTTGCCACTGCCACCTGTGCCTGGCTGTAAACAGCTCAATTTGTGATGGGAATAATGTTCCCAGAAGCTGTGTCATATTCAACTCTGATTGAATTCTGAGATCCTAATGTGTCTAAAACAGGTCAACTGGTGACAAAAAGCAACAAATTAAACAAGTTTATAGACAAAAGGAGACATTTAAAAAGGGGCCCTTATAATATGTAAGCATCAATAGATTTTTTTGTATTATTTCTTAAACCAGATTAAGCTATACAAAATGCACTTCTTGCTTTACTACAACCATTCTGTTTGACTTTTGCCAGCAACTTGTTGAGTGTTAGAGTGCAATAATTTTTAAAGCACTTCATGGCATGGCACCAGCATATATTGCTGACCTTTTAACTGTGTACAACTCAATGTGCTAACTGCAACCGGCTTGTAAGCAGGCACTTTCTGCCCCTAGGATGCATTATAAGTATTAGGGGGGCTTTTAGTGTTTTGGCACCTTAAATATGGAATTAACTCTGAATTTTAGGTCCATTGCTGTTCTCTCCATCTTTAAAGATGGTTCCTTAGAGTTTTACAGTTGGGCGTTAGTGAGTAGCATTCATTTTATAAGAATTTGATTTGTTCTTGTATGTATGGTTACAGACAGTATATTTTATTTTTATTTATTTTGTGTGTATTTTAATTTTTTAATGTGTTAAATATGTATACCATTTGAACTTAATTTAGTGCTATTCAACACCCTGGAAAACTGTGTTGTAATGTGAAGATATAAAAATAAAGATTGATTGATTAATCGATCGATCGGTTGATTGATTGATTGATTGAGTGATTGGACATGAACTCCATAGTGAAAATTTGCTACTGCCTGCAAGAAGGTATTTGCAGGTTGCGCTAAAACAATTTGATTATTCACAAGGACATAACTTGACAGATCATCTTTTTCTGGACACAAATGAGTAAAAAAAACACCATGTGCATTTTCACCTTTATATCTTTGCCCATTTTTAGTTACCTGTTTAGTTCAGCTGAGCCAATACCAAAAATGAAACTCTCAAGATCAAACAGAAAAGAGCTGTTACAGGCATTGATTCTACTGGCCTGCTGAAAAAAATGTGTCGTCTGCCATATTTGCTGGTAATGATTTAAATAATATCTCGAGTATTTTATCATTTCCCAATCTTGAAGGGGTGCTATACTGAGAATGCATGCTGTTTGGAGAAATTGCTATGGATTTTCCTCAGTTTTAACTATTCGATGAAAGATTAATTTTACATCTTGCAACCATGATGAAGTGAGAGCAGACGGTCTCTTCAGGAGAAATTGGCTTGCTTAACAATCCTGTCTTTGATGTTTTTCATGAATTTGGCCAGATTGCATTGCTTTGAAGGAATTCATTTTCATCAGTGGTTGCTTTCACATTTGGTTATCATAAATAAACATTCAAAAATGCTGATAAAGACATGAAATCCTGGTTTAGTCATTTCAAGCAGATATACATTTTAATTGGGCTTCAAATGGTTTAGGATAAGATGATTTTGGTGCTTTTTATATGCTTGTTTACAGCTTTTCTCCTTACCTCTTTCTGTTTGTCGTGGACTTTCAAATAATGTTTTTCTAAGTGACTCCACCTTTTACTTTTTTTCTTTTTGTTTCTCTAAGCCAGACTAAGCTAACATAAAATTGCTTTATGATTGGAATTTAACAGAAGACAAATATTTTTTGTCCAATTCTATACTTCTATTAAGACTACAGAGAAGAAAAATCTACACTTTATTGAAAAGAAATATTACTTTACAAAGCTTTGCTTATGAAAAAATCCACAAGTGATTTTTTTTATAATGATTAACGTTTCTCTCAACAACCAAAAAAAAAATCATAAATATTAGACTGTTATTGGGAGGAAAATAAAACTAAAGGACAAGCAGCTTCAAAAAATAAACTGCATCTGAAATAGAAGCTGTTATATAATTTCAAAAATGTATTTTCTCCAAGTAGCTAATACTTATATCTTAGACCTCGTAAAAAGGAAATATTATTTTTATGATCTTTCCTGCTCTAGTTATTATTGTCCAAAGTAAAGATCATGCCTCAAGCTCTCACATCTCCTGACATCTCTTCCAGCTTGACACGTATCTTCACATCTGTTACACCGGGATCATAGTTTATCTCAAGAAACACAGTGAAGGCAAAGCCCAATTTGTCCAAGACAGATGCCCAGAAGCAATCTCATCAGTCTACTCAAAATACAGATTAAAGTCATTTGTGCAAGTTTCAGTGCAAATGATTGGCTGATATTTCACATTCAAATGTACTCTATTGTATTAAAAAAAAATTAAAGTTACTTTTTATATTCTAATAAAGATAGTAATATAATCATGTGTTCTTTGAACAAAAACAATATCAAATGAGATTTTCAGGATGGTATATGAAATATTTGTGAAATGCACATTAAACACATCAGTACTTAATAGGCAATTTTTACAGAAGCAATGCACATATGTAAACTATTTGCTTCCTTAAATAATTTGAGGAAAAACACATACATTCTTTTATCAATATAGATTGATTTTCAAATTTTTTAAAGTAAATTCGATATTTTAAGAATATCTCATTAGCCTGACGTTTCATTTTAGAATGAATAAGTGACAATTGAAATTGCATGTGAAAATTATTCATCAATAATATTAAATATCAATAGTATTGGGACATCAAAACACACTGTTATAGCTTCTGATTATTGGAAACCCTACTCCCTGAAATAAATTTTTTGAGTTGTCTATACAGCAGCATAAAGAAAGTCAAAGAGCTCCCTTAAAGCAAAACCACAGCAGCTAGCTAGTTTAATACAAGTTTTATCAGTTAAAACCTAACTGGCCAAATCAAACTTTTCGTTTGTATAATAAACCAGAGAGAAAACTGTTTAAAAAGCCAAAAGTAATTGTTGGTCCTTGTTAGCAGTTGCATCAACACATCCAAATCAAACCCATGAAAATGAAACAGTCTTTATTTTGTTATTCAACAACCTTGCTTTGAGTAAAACGCTTTAAGAATAGCCCATTTCAAAACTCTGTCACTCCTTTTGTGTTCTCAAAACACCTGGACCAACTTACATTCACTCTCTAGACGTCACAAAATATGTTGGGTGCATTGCTACCTCTAGTGACTACTGCAGTAATATTATTAATACTGCTAGTGGCATTCTAAATCATAAAAAAATGTAAAGACTGCTTGGATCAATACAGAAAAACATAAATGTTAAATGAAGTCTGAATACTAAAGTTGTGCAATATAAAGGTGCATTTGTTTACAAAAATCTTTGGATTAATGCTGTTTTCACACTTGCTGGAACCATTTTCAAAGAAATGTTTTCTTTATGTTCTGTATTGACATAACAATTGGAAACTGCTGCATCATGTTGGACTGTCCACAACATTTGACTGAGCGCAAAAGGCTTTATCAGAATGCAGCGATTTGTAGCTTATGATCATTGTAATAAAACAGACTATTCAAGTACACTTACAGTAGCTGGGTTCAGGAGGAAACCCCTATTCATTTAATTCACAGCCAAATTGATTTCAACCATAACTGATAAACCTTCTGTGATAGACCAGTTTGTGCCCTAAGGCTGTTATTGATTAAAAAAAAAATCTTCTGTGTTTAATACCATCACTTGCACAAGAAAAACATGTTAATCATTATAACCAGAGGTCTCAAACTCAATTCCAGGAGGGTGCAGCCCTGCATATTTTTGCTCCAACCTTAAACTCAACACACCTGATTCCACTGATTAAGCTGGTCTGAGTTTGTTTGAAGCTACTGGTTTGTCTCCTGAAACAGGGTTGGGACAAAAACCTGCAGGGTCCCTGATTATATAGTTCTAAGAGCTAACAGAGTTACACTGACTTTGATTTAAAATGCTTTGAACTATGTTTGATTTTGGTTTTGTTTTCAGAAGTTTGTAATTGAAATCAGGTCCATAATTGTGTCTGCGTTGATGCTGGTTCGTGTGTGACAGAATGTGATGCATTCAAAAGAGGCGGCGTTTCTCAAGCTCATTCCGTTTGTCACCGCGCACGGTGAAGAACTCTGTCAGCAAACTACCTCAAGTTAGTGCTTACTGTCAATATTGACTTGTTTCAGATTTGTGTTGTTGTTTTTTTGTAATTTGATCAATTCTTTCTTATTCAATTATTTGTGGATTTTTGGCTATTTTTGGAAGACTGTATCTTTTTGTTAGGAAGTTTAGGAAAGTTATGTTGTAATTCTACATTTGTTTGTCCATTAAGCAATTTAGTGTGTGTGTGTGTGTGTGTGGGGGGGGGGGGGGGGGGGGTGGGGGGGGGGTTGTGGGTTTTGTTTGTTATTTTGGCCTTTCTTCATCCCAGTCATTTTCATTCTTTAATTTTAAATGTTTGTTTGTTTCTACATGAATAAAATAGTAACTTTCTCATATTTGAATTAGTTTGTCAGGTGTTCTGTTGGCGGGGGTTGGAACTTTTTTGGCTTTAAGTGTAAATTATCCACCACACTCTCCTCCCCTTAAATGGAGTCATAACACATGATTTTTCTCT
This sequence comes from Danionella dracula, assembly GCA_900490495.1. NCBI lineage: Eukaryota > Metazoa > Chordata > Actinopteri > Cypriniformes > Danionidae > Danionella > Danionella dracula. Next base: position 2,327,335 of record UELW01000444.1, read on the forward strand.
CAAGAAAATATAATCTAATTTGCATTATGATTGTTTTATGTTGCATATCAAGTAGCAGCTGGTTAATGCTTCACCACACGCCAAATGAGTAGCTCCAGGAGAGACTTATGTGCTTTGTTTTTTTGCTAAAACTTCTTTACAGAGAAACACTACATTTCTTAAACGGATTTTTCTCAAGTGCTCAATTTCTTTTATTGAAATACAAAAACTGGCATATGGAACCGTGTGATCATAGAAATGCCATTGTGGGCTTTTCTCCTGGAACACTTGAGAAGCCATCACATTCACAAGACAAATCCTAATTAGACCTTATATGCAAGAAAAGCGGAGCAGAAGGACAGCACACATCTTAAGTTTTGACTTTCAGTTTTAACTTACAAAATTACAATATCTCATCTAGTGCAGAAGGATAGGTGTATTTTTGCTCATATTGCAAAAGGATTTACAATTATTTCAGATGAGATATTTCTCTTAAAGTCTCAGGACTTTCTTGACAAGTGTCAAAAAAGCTAAAAGTTTACAAACTTATTTTGAATAAAAAATAATATTATCCATCTTTGGAGAGTCAATTTCTCTGCCATTTCATCAGTTATCCAAGTCATCAAGACATGACTAGTTAGCATTTACATTTGACATTTGTTTCTGTTAAATCCTCATGTAACATATTTTACCACGAAAATAAATGTATTTTAGTTTTTTATTTTAAACATATTAAACAAATAACATAAATATTTTTTGTGTGTGTCTCAGGTGTTTTTATTATTTTTTTTTTTTGTTATTTATGTATTAGGTTCCCTTGAGTCATCACTGTCAAAAGACAGCCATTGCCACCTGGGGCACGCAACAGTAGCAGCAAATTCTGTGCAAAGATAACGATATGATTGATATGATAACATAGCAGCCATGAATTCTAATAATAAAACATAGAATGTATATCCTGCATAGAATGCAAGGTTAACAAGTACATCTCTATGTTTATTCACACTCATTCATTCATCTTCATGTCGGCTTTCTTCCCTTTTGGGGGCACCACAGCGGAATGAACTGGCATACGTTTTACACAGCGGATGCCCTTAAAGCCGCAACCCATCACTGGGAAACATTCACTCACACATTCACACTTTAACACTATGAACAATCGTTCTTACTCAATTCACTTATACCGCATGTCTTTGGACTTGTGGGGAAACCGGAGCACCCGGAGAAAACCCACACGATCACGGGGAGAACATGCAAACTCCACACAGAAATGCCACCGCCCCAGCCGAGCCTAGAACCAGCGACCTTCTTGCTGTGAGACGACCGTGCTACCCACTGCGCCACCGTGACGCTGTTTATTCACACTGATTGACAATAAAATTTGGCTATAAAGTTAAGTTTTAAGTTGACACAGATGGCACAGAATCTAAACAGACATTTTTTATTTTTGTAATAATCCAAAGCTTTAGCAAAGAGAAGGTAAGAATTTACTGAGTCATCCTATGCATTCCTTAAATCTACTGTTGTGATTGCTTTATTGCAGGGAGGGTGTTTTTTCTTTGCATTATTTTGCATCAATTTGTGGGTGTTGGATGGATTTATGTACTTCTCACTAGCTCCCCCTATTTAATACTGAAAGAAATCGATCCGAAAGGAGATATGCTCTGACTAAACCTCAAATCATTTTGGAGGGCACATCATTCATATAGTGCACAGGGGAAAGTCCTGAATGTTAAAATGTATTATTGCTGCTGAATTTCAAATGCAGTAATGATGCATAAATATATTGCTTCTCTTTAAAATGATTCAGTGTATATTTGATGGATTGTTAGGAAAGCTCAAAATGGTGTGGAAAAAACACCTCAATAAACTAAACTAAACATATCTAATGGTTTTGTTGTCATGTATTATTAAGTGTTTTTTTTTTGTATTTGGGGGAATACTTTCTAACATGAACATTGCAGTTTTTTACCAGCTAGACTTTAAAAGGACATATAATGTATTATAGGCAGTGTAGTAACTGAAATTACTGAAAGTTGTGAGTCTGAACTTTGATGAGGTCAAGACCTGCGTGAGGCTACTTGAGCATTCAGCATTCCTGTGGGATTGATTACTCGCTTGTTTTCTGCAAGCATGATTAGCATTTTGCACACACAAGGATTTTCTTACTGAGTGACATGCCTGAATAGGTACAGCACATGCTCATTAATTTTTTGATCATAAAGCTGTGGGACAGTATGGGGTTGAGCGGCGGTCATGTGACTCTAAATTTAGTAGTCACACTCTGAATCTGGAAAATTCTGTTGTTTTGTCAGGATGGGTACTGTACTAGTGGTAGTTTAATTGTGGTTGCTTCAAATTCAGACATGCATATTTCCCCTGGACCTTTTTGTCAGAATCAACATAGTTTATCAGCATTTTATGAACAAAACCAGGTTTTCCAGTGATTTAAATTTTTTATTTACTATTTACTGTACTATAAAGTATTAATAATTTAACCCCTTCAGACCTTCAGAAATTTGAAAACAAATTTCATAAGTTGTTTACTGCATCTGGAAAGCTTAACTCAAATAAAGTATATTGTCCTGAAATTTTATTTATGTATAGATTTTTTTTTACTAGAGAATATCAAGAAAGCTCAGAATGTTTTCTGAAAACATAAAACGAAAGATATCTAGTGGTTTTATTATTCTAAGGATGATACTTCAAGTTTTATTTTGTCAACAACACCTTTTTGTATATTTTGAGAATTACTTTAATTTGTATTTGGCCTCACTCAAGTGGACCAAAGAGTTGAACATTGTCTGAGACTTAAAAAATAATGCAGGTCTAGAGGTATGATGTTCTGGTTTATGGGACCTCTTTCAGCAAAAGAAAAATGATAAGAGATATTTTTATTTTAAACTGAGTGTGTGTGCGCGTGTGCGTGTGTGTGTGCGTGCGTGCGTGTGTGCGTGCCCACATAAGTACAGTAAAGTGCATCACAACTAACAAGCAATTAACATAAGACTATGAGGTCAAGTATTTTCAAGGATTGATGAAATGTAAACAGTTAAACAAAAGTCGTCTGCTTAAGTTCAAAATGCAAGGAGATAAAATGTGCGAGAATCCAGGTGCAAGTAACAGGTAACAGAGTGGAATGGAGGGAAGCTATGAGTTCAGCAGACTGATTGCCTGGGGAAAGAAGCTCTGTTTGTGCTGTACATTCCTGGTGTGCCGTTAGAGGGAAGAGCTTAAAAAGGTGGTGGACAGGGTGAGTGGGGTCCAGAATTATTTTGTTGGCCCTATTTCTCACTCCTTTAGGGAGGGTAGGGGGAAACCGATCTTCTCAGCTGTATGAATAACCCTGTGAAGTCTACAGACGTCTGCTTTAGCTAAACCAGACAATGATGGTGGAGCAGAGAACAGACTCGATGACCATGAAGTAAAACTGGGTTAGCAGTGTCTGTGAAAGTTTGAACATTGAACATTGTGAAGTACAGCTTCTGCTGGGCCTTCTTCACAATGGAGTCGATGTGTGTGCACCACTTCAGTTCCAGAGAGATGATTGTGCCCAGGAACCTGAATGACTCCACTGGTGACACAGTGGAGAGTAGGGTAGGTAAGGGTAAAGTGTGCAGATGGCTTCTCCTGAAATCTACTACCATCTCCCTTGTTTTTTAGGGGTTGAGCTAAAGGTTGTTTAGACTGCATGCTGCAAGTTCTGCAAACTTAAAGAGCTTTACAAAGGAGTCATGCAAAGTGCAGTCGTTGGTATAGAGGGAGAAGAGAAGCAGAGAGAGTACACCCCTAGGGGGCACCAGTGCTGGTGGTTCGTGTGAATGATGTGAATTCCCCCCAGCCTCAAACACTGTTGTCTGTCTGTCAAGAAGCTTGTGATCCACTGACAGGTGGAGTCAGGGATGGAGAGCAGGGAAAGTTTCTTTCAAAGGAGTGATGGAATGATGGTGTTAATTATTCATTCATTCATCTTCATGTCGGCTTTATTCCCTTTCGGGGTCGCCACAGCGGAATGAACTGCCAACTCTCTGGCATATGTTTTACCCAGCGGATGCCCTTCCAGCCGCAACCCATCGCTGGGAAAATGGTGTTAATTAATTAACTTTAAATTGTAACATATTTCTGTGAATTAAAAACTTCAATGAGTACAGAAGACCCACTAACACTTTAGTAAAACTTTAGTAACACAGAGTAACGATAGTATAAACATCATACAAGGGTTTAACTCTAAATGTGATAAACAAAGTTAAAGAACAAATATAATTTTTTGTCTTGTTTTTTGTCTGAAGTAAAAATTGTGTTTGAGTATTTACAAGATATTGATTGATTTATTTTTAATTGCAACCGCAAAATACAGCGGGTTCACCAGACCAACTAACACTATCTGAATGACGCCACACAAAGGTTATATTCATATCTATTTTAAGTTAATATCTTCACATCCTATATTTAAGTTAAATTCCTGTGTATAATCAAACTGTGCAGTAATGAACTATTTCTCTCCAACCTAATGTTTTTTTAATTATTTGACCTCAATGTGGTTGCTTGTTCATTGTGGGGTTCCGGAGACAATTCCTCCTTACCTCTTTAGAATATACCCAACACAATATGTGAGTAAACACAATTAAAGCATCTTAAATGTATTTGCATGACAGATAACGCAGATGCATGCAATGTTTCATCTCACAAAAGTACTTTTCCTAACAGCAATAAGAGCCTTTATAATGTAGAATTCCTATGATCATTAATTTTAAACTTGACACACAATGTTGCTGATGTTGTAAATGTCTTTGATGAAGTGTTTTAATGGTGCACTTAGGAATCTCCATCTCAGTTTGAGCCTATGCTCTCAGCACCCTTAAAATTAACAAATGTATCTGAAGTCCCTTGAGACCCTCCTTGGACTGATCTATAAAGTTCAGGCTGACAAAGAGGCTCATTAAAAGCAGGGAGTCCATCACCTTATGATATTAATAAGGCACTTAGCTTCCAAAAGCTCCACATGCAATGGTTGCCCTGCACAATCAAACCCTGGGCCCATGAAATATTTATTTAGAAAAGCAATAGTTCCGTCACAGTATAGATTTATCATACAAGTCATTGTTTAATAAAAGGAATACAAAACATGTCAAAACATATACATTATTAAATTAGAGTAGCAATGGCAAAAATCACATACTGATTTGAATGGAATAGTATTCCTCTTGCATTCTTCACATGAGAGATAGGAAGTTGTTGATGATTCCAAACATTTTCAACATTGCCGGTAAATATTCCTTTTGTAGATTTTATTTGAAACTGTACTCCTTTGTGATTGATTAGTCAATGTTATTTTGAAGTCAATAAACAGCCAAAACAATGATGCATGGGGCCTTGTGAATCTCAAAATGTTTTATTTGTAAAAAGAGATTTTTTCTCATAATTATTTCCATGTTATCAACATTGAAGCTGATCAGTATCAGTTAAGCCACATATATACAGTACATATTCTAAATATGTATAGATTATAATTATACAAGGCTGTTCACACCTGATTAGATACCGCCTACAAACATATGGACATTCTTTTCTTTCATTCTTTTTTTTAAACCAATTCTTCTTTCAAAATCACTGCCTCAGTTCCCTCCACCCGGAGAAGCCTTTCATAGCATTCTAATAATCATTTGAGTTTTTTCATATTTAAAAAAAGTGACAAAAAACAAACAAAATCAATATGTAAAAATGTGTTTGTTTTTATGAATCCTGGATATTGTAAATCTACAATCAAACCAATTGGATTAATTGTTCAAAAGATGTGTATTCATACCTTCAGTTATCAAGTAAAGCAAAAGAAAAAAACATTCTGTCTCAAACTGTCAGGATTCCTGGCTGATCGGCTGATTCTATCCATTTTGGTCTTTTTTCTTTAGCCACAGGTTCCCTTGTTTGTGCTCCTAATTGTTTCTCTCCACCCCCTCGTTGTCATTCAGTTAGTTGATTCGTCTCACCTGTCGTTGCTCATTTTCTCCTCATTAGCTCCCCTATTTATTCCCTTAGTGTGTTCTGTTCTGTGCCAGATTGTTGTTCGCTTCTGACCCAGCAACATCAGAAGTTGAAGTGCTTGTGTGTCGCTAACCACTTTTGTGTGACTCCAGGACTCTCTCCCTACCGTCTCAGATTGTGGTGTAGTCCCTGGCCAACCTGAAGTCCTTGCTCGGTGCTGTCTCAGGTTCTGGACACTGACCTAGTCTTAACCGGTCCAACTGCTCCTGTCTACAGACTGAGTCGTTTTGTGGTTCCTGGCTCTTACCTTCTGAGTCTGCAAGTCTGTTTGTGATTTTTTTTATGAACTAAGAAATTTTGTGTTTCCCCTTGGAGCGGAGGGGTATTTTTTGTTGCCTGGAACCCGACTTGTTTGATTTTGGCCGGCTGTAAATAAACTGTTTTGCTTCATCTGCTTTTGGGTTTTCTGTCTGCATACCGGCCGTGACACAAACAGTCGTATGAAAAGGGTAATAAACCGAATTTGCTAAACTGGAGAAAAAAATATTAATACAGAATTACAGATTAATTATTCACACAAAAACTATATATGAACTATAAGTTATTCATTTATTTTTTTCGCAAGTGAAATTTACTTCTGATTTTCAAAATTGTCCTTTCTTTCCAGGCTATGTATGTAACTACTAATTGGTAGTTACATCAGCAATCATTAGAGAAAGTTTGAATAATTGTATTTGCGCAAAGTTCTAATTATATTATCGGCAAAGACCAAACACACCAACGAGAAGCTGGACAGCAGCCGAGCAAGGAGGGATTCAAATAGTAGTGAGCATACAACAGGTAAGTGCTTGGAGCAGGAACAGCAAGAGAGAACAGGGTTGAAGAACAGTTGGTGGGCGAAGAGCGCTCTGAGATGTAGTTCTTAAGAGGGAATCCAATATGGACACTATTGGATAATCATCTGATGTGATTACTAGAACTCGGGTGGTGTGCATCTCAGGTTACTAGACTCAGGTGAGTATGAATTGTCAACAAACAGTGCCGACATGTGTGTGTGCTAGGCTAGGAAGTGTTACAAGTTAGTGTAATGTTTTATTTTTATGTACAAGATATCCGCTTGTGACAGGTGCTGACTGGTGAACTTTTCATCGATTAATCTTAAGTTTGCATATTCTTTTTGCTGAGGAGGTGATAAGCACCTGCCTCAGTCAGCGAGGCTCCCAGGGACCTCACAGAGGGAACTCCTATCTACTCTACCTGATCCACACTAAAACTTTGTGAAGCTGCTTTGAAAGCAACTGCTAAAAAAAGCACTATATAAAAACTTGATTGATTTATTGATTTCTAGAAAGCTAAATATTTTTATTTCATAAATTTTCAGCAGTTGCCTAATTAGCTAATTGCATATTTTTTGTATATGCTCATATAAGTAGAAATATAAACTTTTTCCCTTTTTTGTTACATCCAGTTACATCCCTGTTTTTCCCACTAAAACATAGCAAACAAACGTGGAGATGGATTGCTCACTGTCCGTGCTTAAAACTGTGGCAGTTGTGATAACGTCTTTAAAAATGGTTCCATTTTGACTGTGATTGTAAACAATAAATCCGCTTTCTCTTTTCCCCAAGATTAAAAAGATATGGATAAAATAAAAACCAGCATTCAGCAAAGAGGGCACCATAGAATAAACGTGCAGTGATTCTAAAAGCCCAGTTATTGTTTATTCGGTTTCATGGTAATTTAGATAAGGGTAATTGCCAACAAGTTCCCTCAGGGCCTTACCACTGGCATTTGCAGCCGGATGATGGCTATTGCTGCGTTCATTTTATAGAGTTCAAGCTTATACCAAGAAAATACTGCAATAACAATCCACATTATATGTCTCAGACTATTATGGTTCACCTTAAAAACAGCTTCCAGTTAATGCTCGACAAGCTTGGAATTTTAATACTCTCATTTTGTTAAATATGTAATGAACTAAGAAAACAAAACCAAATAAATTTGCCATTAAAGAGCTGATGACGCAGTAAAGAAAGACCGTAAAATGTTATTTTTATTTATTTATTGGAACCTGCAGCTAAAGTAGAATAGAAAATAAAATGGCTCAAAAGGGCTTAGTTTGTAGAACTGAGCTTTATTAAAATAACAGCATTACAGCATAAAGGTAAATGTATAATTGCTAACAATAACATGAGGCATGCTTAAACACTAACATTTGCGGTGAAACATAGTATGACAGAAGTGCTGATTGTGAAATGTGAGTTTTTTCTTTACTGTATTGTATTTCATCATCAGTCATTGCTTAACCTCAAATAGTTTGTTTCAACTCCAGACTTACTCATACCAATGACGTTTCTGAATATGCTAAGCGGTTGATTAATCAGAGAGCAGTGAGAAATTTTAAGAGCTTAAGTGATTTTTCTACTCAAACACTTGCTATTCTATCTTCTGAAGAATTGCAAAGACAAAGCATATTTTTTTGTCCAAAAAATGTGGTTTTGCATCTGTTTTCCGTAAAGAACAGAATTTGATTTGCATTTAACCAGACAATATTTCAAATCATTTGTACAACTAACACAAACATTGAACTCACATCTGATGCAAGCCATAGTCCCCAAGATGAAACCTTAGACTTTGGTCCAATCTTTTTTAGTTTTAATTTTTGAGCAACCTGAAAACATTGGAACATAAGCCATAAAACTGAACAAAAAAGTATTGAGTGAATTAAAACCCAGTATTAAAAAAAACACAAAAAATGTATGTTAAAGGTCAAAAGAGGAACTATTTTCAGAGTACATATGAACATAAAATGTACTTTTACAAACTTTTGTTTCAAATTGCATGGATTGTTATTTAAGCTAGCAATAATGCTCAATAGTCTGAAGAAATAGTCTTGGATGGCTAAAATACTGTAGATTAGTAAAAATAGTTTTTTGGATGGGGGGGTACAAGATGAAATGCCTCATTGAGTGCACATTATTGTGTTTGCTAAAAAAGTAAAAATGCAATTGATTGATAGACATGCAATTGTCTTGCATTGTTAGTGTCTCACAAACAACAAGCCACAAATGCAAAACAAAACCATTATTTAAAGATTGTTTCCTTGGCAGATTAGTCTTATTGAGTGTTATAATGGCAATCCAAGTTATTCATCTTTCTTTTCAATGCTTTCACAAACCTCTCGGTCTTCCTGTCCTTAAAACACTTTCTGAGTTTCTTTCCTTTAATTAAGGTGCCTCTAAAGCTTTTTGTTGAGAATCACTAGTTTTACATCAACTTCCTTTTAATATAAAACAAATAAAGATCAGAGCAGAATCATTTATGGATATGCACAGTGTTCTTTTTGCGGCCATACAAAACTTCAGCTCCTGAAATGTCACATTAGATCTTTATATATCATATCAATTTGGCAGATATGAAGAAAACTTTCAAACACTAAGATAGAGAAGCTGCTTTTGTAGAAGGACATCTTTGGCAGAATGTCTGAGTCTGAAAGAACTGCTGAATATCTGGCCCATGATTCAGTCCCGAAGGCCCATCACTCCTTTCCTGCGCCTGTATGACACATTTTTTCCAGTCCCCAAGAGACCAGCCACCAACAGCTTGTCTAGATTCCTGAGAGCACATCACTAAATTCAATACCCTGCTTATCTAATCACAGAAGCTTTAAAATCCAATAAAAGAGCTGTTTAATTGTATCTTCTTTTCAGGAGATTTCTCATGCACATTAACTTTAATCCAATTTTGTGGCACATGGGCATTCTACCCTGATAAACAACCAGAATTGGAGGATGTTCACCAGGGATTCCATTCAATAAAATGTAAGTACAGAGAAACAAAACTAATTGTGAGGTAACAATGAAATAGCTGTCTTTCCGAAATGCTTAATTCTATGAAAATTCACAGAAAAGGGTTAAGTATGGGTTAAATATATGAGTTGAACTATTTATGTAATCTTTAATGGGAAATTAAAAAAAAATATGTAATCATGACATCCAATCAAGACATTTCTTAGACAATAAGTCTTCAAAGTGACTTGTGAGCAACTCTTTTGGGAACTGAATACATTTTTGGTGTTGTGCATTATGCATTTCTCAATGCTTCCTGCAGAAAAGAACAGTTCTTTTGATTAGCTTGAGAACTGATCTGCCTTGTTTGTATCAGCGTTCACCATCTGATGACATTTAACAGGACTATTAATTATGAGCTCTTTAAACTCAAAGAAAGTAATACATCTGTGTCTAAGTTAATTATTAGTTTCTGATTATTTAGGCTTGATTTATAATATAGTCACAATTTATCAACTGAGTTAAACTAATAATTAAACATTAATAAGTTAATGATGAAGTGTTGCCTATAGATATAATATAATATATAATCTTGAACAGGAAATTTAATTTGTTGTTTTGTATTTTATTTTTCACATTGATGATTTACTGGCGAGGGGTATGAATCATAATTAATGAGTTATTCATTAATTATTATTTCATGTTTAGCTAATTATTATTAGGCTAATTTTTACTTGAGGGGTCACAACACTCTATAACTTTAATTTGTGACAATCCATGCCAACATAGTGTAATCCTGAAGGGTTTATTACTCTATGTGAAAATGTGTACTAGGTTTGCGATAGAATATTTAGGTGGGAGTTAGACAAGAATAACTTCCTCTCCATACTCATAACATTTAATTTTATCTCCCCACTGAGTCTGCTTCATACTCACTCACTCCCTGCTTTGTGAACGCTCGACGGAAAAACTGTGAAACACAAGCTAATCAGTTGGTTTCCATTCTTCTGTTGACACTATGTGTGCGTGTGGGTGTGCGTGCTCGTCTCATTGTTTATTCTGACACCAACTAAGACCTACACACACTTTTTAAAGTTGACTTCACAGACATTTTAGGTTGAATCAAATTTGTCTTCCTAAAATTGCCTAAGACACTTTTTATTGACTGAACTGACTTTTTATAAAATCAGTATTAGTATTTTTTTTTGTAAACAGGCACTAAGAATGTGAACTCATTTAGAAAAAAGATACAGTCAACAACTATTCAAAAGAAATTGAGCCAACTAAAAAAATGTAATTGACAAAATGACACCAAAACAAAGTTTTTACACTCATTTCATTAACTGGATTCATGACATTGTAGCCTTAATATTCAGCATCAATTCTCTGCATGGTCCTTATAATGTTTTTCTCATTTTGAGGCAGATCTTCTCATTTTCTCATCTCATCCATTTCTTTTGCTGTCATCTTTTGCGGTCATCCCTGTCATACCTCTTCTCCTTTCTAGAGTCTCTCTTCATATGCTCTATTTAGATTTATTGTTCCTCAATACAGCCTCAATCTTTGGTTTCCTGTTCTTAGCAGTGCCCAAACTAAATATTGTTTCATTACTTCCCAGAAATTGAACTATATTCTATTTCATTTTATTTGTATTTACAGCTTTTTAAAAGACATGAATCCAATGTGTTCCTGTTTTTACAGTCGGACATTCAATAGAGATTTGTCTGAGACTTTTAGAGGTACCTGATTATTTTCTTAATCGCTTGCTGTTACTTTTAACATGAGTCATGCACTTGGAGTAAGAGAGGTGAACTCTTGGAATGAGAGAACATTGAAAAAATATTCCTCCTGGCTCCATTGATAGAAAGTCGGTCTGTTGTATATCTAGCTTTTAAATACTTGTTCATTGTTAGTTTTTTTTTTTGTTTTCATCAAATTGATACAATATGTTTGTAATGTTGTCGTTTGAACATGTTCTAAAACCAAAAACCTGGCATTTTTGCACAAAACCTGCAGAGGTACACTGACTCAAAATTTAAATAAACCATTGTGGTTAAAAGCTTTCAGGAAATGTATATAGTTTACCATCTGTGTGAGTGACAGCATGAACATAAACAGTAAACTTCATTATTATTTAGAATGCTCTCCATGGCTGAGAGCATGGCTTAACCCTGTTAAACAAGGTTGAACAAAACAATCTCATTTACATTTTTTTTTTCTTGTGGATTAATTTTAGATGTTAACGAGTCTGTTGACAACTGCAAGAGCTGTTGAGGTGAAAAACTGAAAAATACCATGCCTTGAATTAGTATAGATCACAAAACTCATGGAATGATAAAGCTGATAAAATGTAAAGACGTTTGGGAGTATTTGTCTCTCTGTGCATCAGGTTGCAGTGCTTGGAAAGCAGATAACTATTCTTTTAAAGGGAAACAGGGAAGCAAGGCCATTTAACTGCCAGTTTAACACGGCAACAGCATTCTGTCTTCCTTATGGGTAGGATTAGTTTTTTTGCTTTTATCTGTTCCGATGATTTGTGTTTAAAAGATGAGAGTTGGCAGAGAAAAAAAGGCTGTCTGATCTTGCAGTTGGATGAGATCCACATAATAAAACTCATTTGCTCATTAAGGTTTTGCACATGCTTCTAAATGCAGCAGGTCAAGGGGCTCTAACATCTCTTCGAAGTTAATCAGAGACAGCACTATTTGAATTTAGAGCTTTCAAGTTAATGTGTCAGATGTTTATGAGCTGGGATTGCTAACCTAAGTTTGTAACTGACAAAAAAAGCATACCATTAAACATTCTTAATCTTGTGTTTGAATAAAAAAGCTGATAAACGATTTAAGGTTACATTTGATGTTCGCTTACCACTAAAATGCTCGGTGTTGCCCTGTTTCCTCCTTTTGAAAATTCAAACTACTCCTATTTAACCAATGGTGTTCAGATTCATTTTGTTGGTTTGGCACTCTTCTTTATGGTTATAATCACAGAGATGCACCTCAAAACTAAATTTAATTTCTGTACAGGATTTTTTTTGTTCCTACAATGCATAAGTATATAAGTTTCAACCATTCAACTATTAGATTACCATGTAAGATGGAAAACAGATAAGCCATAATTTGATAAAAAATCTGACCATGTCTCTATAGACCTGGTGAGACATTCTTATAAGCGTCTAGTAGATGGTTCTTCAGAGATGGGAAATCAGGATGAGCTTTATGAAATAACATTTTTGTTTAGCAAAGAAACATAAGACACAGAAACTAACAATGCAGCAGGCATATACAGTAAAGACCAAAAGTTTGGACACACCTTTTCATTCAAAAAGTTTTTTGTACTGACTTCATTTCTTAAAGTAATGATGGCCACTTGTTTTTCTTTACTTAACTGCAATTTTCTTGCCAAAATACAAATTATAACAATCCATTCAGTGGGACAATCACTTCAGCGACTAGTGGGACTAATGGAGTCCAGACCCCATTTATAAGGCAAGAAATCCCACTTAATAAACCTGACAGGGCTAACCTGTGAAGTGAAGACCATTTCAGAAGACGACCTCTTGAAGATCATCACGAGAACGCCAAAAGTGTGCAAAGCGTAATCAAAGCAAAAGGTGGCTACTTTGAAGGGTTAGGGTTACAATTTCACACATGTTATTTCATAGTTTTGATGACTGTGTGAATCTACCATTTTCAATTTTCATAGTCATGAAAATAAAAAAAAGAATTTTGAATGAGAAGGTGTGCCCAAATCTTTGATTTGTACTGTATTGTTTTTAGATGTCAGGGTACACCCTATTTGACACACTTTATAAGACACTATTTAATTTCATCTTTCATTATAGTTTTTTGTTGCAGGTTACTACAAGAAGAGCAGGAACGAACAATAAATCCAGAGTGTTGATGAAGACACTGGAGATGACAAGTAAACCAGTAAACGTCCAGAAGGTGACGGAGAAGGTGTAACAGATAAGCAGAGATAAGTATAATTCACAGAGAAACACATAAACAAGAAAAGTCTATGGGGGAACACAACAGTTGATGGACAAGAGGCTGTTGGGAAACAGAGTCTTTTATACTGAATGGTGTAGTAGGTGATTGTATATCAACATTACAAGAGAATGCATCTCAGCTGCAGTTAGACTAAAGAAAGGTTCAAATAAGCAAGAAGCTTAAATAAGAAAACTAGAACAAACAAGAAAAAACATACTAAATCAAAAACTAACTAGAACCTAACTAGAACATAGCATAGCATTCAAGTAACATTGCATTATTCATTTCTATTTACTTGAAATAAACTGAGCAAATGCAATGATCAGCAATTTGGCTACTCAAACAGTTATACTTTATTCACTCACCCTAAACATTGTCTCTGAATGAATCAACATTGTAATTAATCATATTGAATCACAGTGATGAGAGTTAGCCTATCTTACAATGCTATAATTACAACACATTTGAAGCAGTATAATTACAGTCTCTGAATGTTTAAATAAGCACTTGAGATGTAAAGTCACAGGTCTGATTGTAGACCTCAGGTAATAAATAAGCTTCTTACATCTAAATCTTCTTGTTAAGCTCAGAAAATTGAGCTCATCCCATGAGCAAACATGGCAAAAGCTTTATTCTCAGAGTGAATTTACTGATTTAGGAGACAGTGTGCGGATACTTCCATACTAGAGGTTTCATAATGGAACGCCAGACATTTACAAATATATCAGGAGTGTGACTAAAACTCTGTTCTACCCACGATGTCATGAGGTTGTGGAATATTTTGTTGATACTTTGCTACGTTCCAATCCGTGCGCTATTCACACATTTATGGGAGAGAATTAGGGTGCACCAAACCATAGTGTACATAAAAAAGTGTCCCAGTTTTTCCAGTTAGATTCTGAAGTGCAGATCCATGAATGTTCAACCGGCTGATATTACCCACAATCCAAAGCGCTCAGGTGGAAGGAGATTTCTCTGTGAAACAAACAAACGAGCACTCTGACTCATTTTTGAAGAAGATGCACATGAATAAATAATCAACATAAAAAGTGTTTTATTTAATATTTGATTAATTTTCAATGAAGGAATGGATAAGAAGAAGTTCTCGCACATGTCGTGGATAATGACATGGAAAAACTACTTCCGTCACGTGATGTTTTAGTGCATCCCAGATCATGCTCTCATCTCAAACACTAAAAAGAATTACATTTTCTTCTGAAAATTAATGTCTATTTTAAGGGTGCAGTGTATACTATTCGGATTGGGATGCAGCAAGGTTTTAGTTTTTTCCTGAAGCATTATGTCCTATTTTTTGTTGTAATTCTTTGCTCCGGTGTGATCCAGCCATGATAGTGTCAATTTTGTCCTTATCTCCTGCTTCGAACACAAAGCTTTATGCACTTCTTCATTTCATTTCACTTTTAAATATTTTTGTATAAATATAATCTAATCTATAAAGTTTAAATTAATCTGCTTTCGCCTGTGTTTCACTTTTGGGTTCAGTTTTATTCTTAATCATAACAGTTTTCATTTTTAGTTGTGAACAAAACGTCAGACTCCCTCAAGCAAGATTACTAATTAAACAGAAAATTGTCGTTTAACCAAGTATGTAAGCAAATAATTACTATATAATATCACTGCTCGACTGAAAAAGAAGATAATGATTGCAACCGGATGAAAGGGCACCTGTTTAAAAGTGTCCCAAGATGTACTGCAGAGCTCAAAATATAAATTGAAATTATAAAAAAAAACTACTTATGTACTCCATAAAATATTATTTAAACATATTTTTGACAAAGTAGTTTTCACCTGATTAAAAAAATCATCTTACTAATAATAAAAAAAGCACACGTGGTATGTTTCATTTTCTTGAAATATTCAGAAACTATTAAAAACAGAGCATAATTTAGTTTCTTTTTCAATAGAAGATATCATACAAATGTCTGTATCTGATTTGAAATATCTTTATTTATTCCAAAAAATGTAGTGTATTACTTGCAGCAAACTAAAAAATATGATGCAATCAATGTGACATATTTTTATTTCTTTACTATAAATACATAAATACAAATTTTTGTCTGGAAAATGGATGCGAAGTCAAACAGTAATGTGCTATCTCGCTCACACAACAACATCAACTTGAACGGTTTGAAATGTGTCTTGTGGTAATAATGTGGGAATATCTCATTGCTTTTGTTTACAGTGACAAGGATGATCATCTGTGCTCCAGCTGTGTGTCTAAACCATAACACATGAGTAATAGCCCCATCATTACCCAAACAATGGCTCAGAGTGTGCCAAGCCATGCATGACTTTGCAGCCACACTCTGACAAATATGGATCTGTGGCTGCTGCTTTCAAACGGTTTATTGAAGCGTCTGTCGACCTCTCTGTTAACTTGGTGTCACCTTTCACAATGACAGATTTCAGTTGTTCATCTGCCATTGTCCTCATGCAGGAATTTACTTTTACCTGGTTTGATCAAATGATGCTTGTCTGCGAGCTCAGAGGAGTGGAGTAGAGAGGCATTTGACACTTGAAAGATTTAAAGCTACTGAAGTCCTAAGAAAAACTATAGTGTTTAGCTGCATGTGTGATAAAGCAACACGTACAGAATCCTGCTGAAGTTTTAGAGTCATTTTTCAGCGAGAGTTATAAAACCCAATGAAAGTAAGATTAAACATAGAGGGGACCTACTCGTAATAATATAAGCCAGAGAACACACAAACATGCACACAAAACTGAAATTAAAGTCAATCCTGACATATCATGTTCTTTCAAAAGATAAAATTAAGTTGATATAGACTTGATTTTGTGAACAATTGTTATGATTGGAGTGATCTGTAGAAAAAGTTAATTTGTATAATATACATTTGATCTCTGTAATTTAGCCCCATAGCTCTGAAACATGCACAGCTCACCTGAGAGAGGTCAGCACAGCTGGTTTTCACTCTCCATGGGGCTTTCAAATTAGATTTAAACCTCGACTGGTGGACTCAAATGGACATGAGAACAAGCACAGGCCTGGGGTTATCCTGCTGTCTAGTGCTGTTTTCCACCAGAAGTGAGAACCCACTCATGGTGGAAAGCAAACATTAATATTCATGGTAAATATAAACCATGTACAGACCTCAGGTTTTCAGGTTTATCTCAATATGCACAGACATAAAAATGTAACACAATTTCAATACTTATCTAAAGATTCTGTCTTTGAATTCAAAGTGCAACATGTTAATGTAATTAGTTGTTGTAATAAAATCAAGAAACCCAGATAAGATCAAGTTGAGTTGTAATTAATTAGAGCTGGATCACAGTTAAAAATTGTAGCTCTTTGTTTTTGTGTTTTTTTTGTAGTATTTGTTGGGTGGGGGGGGGGTCTTTTTAGTTGTATTTTATATATTTTAAATCAATAAAATCAATAGCTACTCATCTGTTATTAGGAGTTACTTGTGAGTTGGACATTTGTCTCAAAAGCAGATGACTTGACAGGACTAGAAGGAAGCGAAGTGCTTGTGGCCATAAAACTATATTTCAAATAAGCCATTTTTGGTCAATTGAAATAATCATATTGTTAAAATATTTTACATAACGATGTGTAGTCAAACTTAATGACCGAAAGTGTCATATAGATCTAAACAGCTATCAAAATCATGCAAAAACGTTTTTTTTATTTCAAATAAAAGAATCCAACATGCAGGAGGAATTATTAATTGTATATAAAGTTACATTATATTAACAAAAGTTGTTTTAGATCTTCTCTTGACAATATGAAGTCTTTGCCGTTTCGATGTCAACAGTCTTTTACGATTCCCATTTGCTGTTCCTCTTAAAACTTCTCAAAAGGTTTTGTTATAAATAAATACATTTATCAGGAAAAAAAACATTTTCTTACAATGGGCCATACTTCTCTAAAAAGCATAAACCATCAATCCTGTTAAAGGTTTCTTAAGAAACAACAAAAACACCTCAATCCAATATTTGTAGTATTCCTTTGTGTATTGTTATTCAACACTGGCATGATTACAGCGTAATTGCATGCGCAATCACGGCCGCCAAGAATTAGATTACCTTACCAAAGGCTTAGCAATCAGTGATCCCTGTCAATTGGTTGAATTTATGTCCATGCTTCATTTAAAATTAAATTAATTTAGCTCAAACTTGAGTGGAGCTTATCATCTGGAGTTATGATTGCTGTTTAACTTCAATATAAATGTATGATTTATCCTATCAATGTCCATCAGTTCTCAATTTTTTCTCCATCTGCAGGAGATATATTTGCTAGCCTAGATTGTCCACACATAGAGTTTAAAACAGTTAGAGCTATCAGTATAGGACCATGAAAATGTTAAAATATTCATGACAACAACTTCAATTGTGCATTCCCATTTTCCCATCCTGTTATGGTATAATGAAAACTGTTTAACAAAAAAATATACACAATTTAATTTTATGCTTAGCAAAAAGTTTAAATTGTAATCTTCAGAAAGATTAACATCTTTTACCATCTGTCATGCTGTATTTTATTTTATTGTATTTATCGGTTGTATTTATTCATTAACACTTTACTTTACTCTTCCTTAGTTACCTTATAACTAACAGGGAACTACAGCATACCTAACAGATAACTATTCATTAACTATGAAGTAATTACTATCAATTACTAAGTAGTTACCATTAACTATTTAGTAACTACTATACTGCTACTAGAGCATCACGGTGGCGCAGTGGGTAGCACGGTCGTCTCACAGCAAGAAGGTCGCTGGTTCGAGCCTCGGCTGGGTCAGTTGGCATTTCTGTGTGGAGTTTGCAAGTTCTCCCCGTGATCGCGTGGGTTTTGTCCGGGTGCTCCGGTTTCCCCACAAGTCCAAAGACATGTATATGATGGTAGACGGTATAAGTTAATTGAGTAAGAACGATTGTCCGTAGTATTAAAGTGTGAATGAGTGTGTGAATGTTTCCCAGCGATGGGTTGCGGATGGAAGGGCATCCGCCGCATAAAACATAGGCCAGAGGAGTTGGCGGTTAATTCCGCTGTGGCGACCCCGAAAGGGAAAAAGTCGACTTGAAAATGGATGGATGGATGTACTGCTACAGTAACTACTGTTGTAATCTCCATAACAACATAAAAAAACCAGTGATTACTAGGAATCTAGAATTGTATCGTAAAGTGAAAACACAGGTAACTACTGAATAGTTAATGTATAGTTTAGGGTGGCGTTGATACCACATTTTCTAAAGTGCTTTAACGAGTACTAAAGTACTCATTAAAAGTTGCCTGATACAGGGGACTGATACCACGGTCTGAGAACCGTTTAAGTTTGAGCGGCGTGTAAGTTGTTAATAATAGGCGCCGAGTGCCCGCCCCCACACCCTGACTGCAAACGATGACGATTCTCGTGGCCCATGACAGAGAGCGTGCTCAGAGAAGCCCCCATTAAAATTATGTTGCTAAAAAAAATATTTGATAGTAAAAATTATTAACTTTAAATTAAAAAATATTTGTGTAGGAAACACAAACGTCCGTGGGTCCTTCTCCCCCTCTCGATTGCCATAAAATGGCAAACCCAGGTGCATTGTTTCCAATTTAGCGCTAGATTAAGCGACTTTTCAGACCGTCTAGCGAATTTTTTTCTATTCTAGGGACAAATCTAGCAACTTTTCCCTGCTGTTCCTAGCGACTTTTCGTTCTGACTAACAGGCTTTTCAATGTCTGAGCTGTGTCTTTGTGTTGCTCACCTGTCAATGCCATTCACGGTCAATGCTCGTGCTCCAGGCGTGAGGTTCTTCTTCTTCGTCTGCTGTTTAAAGGTAAGTCTTTAAAACCAATCTTCTTAATTGTGCATTACCGCCACCAACTGGAAAGTAGTGTGAACTATACATGAAGGAGGTGCATCCCTAGTATAGTTAACATAGAGGTATAAGGTAATTACTAGGATTCTGGAAGAGTCTGTGTGGGATTAAAAAATTGTGAATGTCTGTCCAAACCATTACCTTTATTTATGGGGGGAATCCTCTAATTCACTAAAGTTCAGATTAAAATGAATACTTCCCGAGTAAGGGTAACTATTTAAGGGTTTATTGTTATTGGCGAGTTACAAGTAAATTCAGTTGGTAATGTATTTACCACAGTACTTACTGTAGCAGTAGTTACTAATTAGTTAAGGTTAACTACTTGGTAACTAATAGTAATAATTAAATCACTACATCAATAGTTATCTGTTAGTTATGTGGTAGTTCCTTGTTAGTTATTCAGTAACTAAGGAAGAGTATTGCAAAATGTTTCCTATTTACTTAGCTTTTCTGTGCTAATTTTAAAATCACAGTTGTCTTACCTTTCTTGCTAATTTTGTATTGCTATACAAAAAACAACTAGAATGATATTGAGCTTATGAATAGTATTTCATAAAAACTGAGTGCATGTCTTCTGAGAGCGCCAGGAGCCCAAAACAGAAATCTGCAATCATGAGTGTAGTCATTGACATCCCAAGGCTCTGAATCTATCAGCTGTTTTTGCACATGATTGCCATTGTGTTGATGCTTTGCAGGCTTCCATAATCTGCTGTGATGCCTCCGGGAAGGAAGAAGCAGCACAAATTAGTTGATTAGGAAAACCTCTGCAACGCAAGCATGCCTCATCACAAGGAGGAAGCAGGTCTATCCGGACTGACATGCCCTGTCAAGGTTGTCATTTAAACTGGTTCGAATAAACACACTCGTTCCCTTCAGATACTTAGTGAAGCATACAGACCCTTGGAGGACTCAATGTCTAATGCGGTGTAGGATGTTGTTTGCTGTATGCTTTACCTTCCTTTTGATTCTATGATTTATACTAAAGGGTGTATACTGACTAATATTTTGATTAATAGTACATAATAAAGAAATCTGCTCTAAATATAATTTGGTATAAAAGTGTGTAACTAATATGTTTGCAGAATGGCAGGATCTCAACAAGGATGTTTTTATCTCAGGTTCAATGCTTGAAAATATTTCAGATTTAAGTCTTAATTTTGAAAATTTTAACAGTAAAAAGTATGGATCTTAAACTGATTTTGCTGGTTATAATTGTAGCATTCTATAAGGGTACAATTTAATGAGAATTTAAAGAATCTGTTGTCATAATCTTACAGAATAGTTATTATCCTTTTTTAAAATCATACCTGTTCTAACTTTTAGATTCTGAGAGGAAATCAATTATTGAAAATCTGTCACGTTTAATGATTATGTGCTTTGATGCAGTCAATGATTTTCTCTGTACCTTTGTTCCTTTTTGTATTTCCCAATAGTATATAATTTTATAAGATGTCTCACACATTCAAAAATAATTTTTTCAAAAGCAAACTATATATGATATGAAGTTTCTAAATAATGTTTTTCATTAAAAGGGTTTAGACTATTCTCTCAAGAGATAAGCTAATTAGTTACTGAAAATAATGAATTACTTTATTTTATAAAAACACTTTTATTGACTAAAACAAGGTCTTTTATTGCACTTGAGAAGCATTGAGTAACCATTTCAAGTAGAAACTGGTTTTATTGGAACAATTAAAAAGCAATAATAGTTCAGAGTATAAAAAGTCTAAACAAAAAGAAATTGTTGCGTCGGCATTATATTTGAAAAAGTATCTCCACAATTGAAGACTGATTTTTTTTATCCGTAAAATACATAATTGGAGAGAAAATTCTGAATATAATCATTATTATTCAATAATGTAACTTTTCTGGCTCACGTGTGCATTTTTGGCCAATACTACTGTAATAAGATTACAAAATTGGCACCTTGGCATTAACCAAAGTCTGGAATATTAGGGACAAAATTGTGTCCAAGGGGAAGAATTAAGGCAAGGCCATAGCTTGATGAGTAGGTGACAATGTCTACAGTATTCCAATTTAAATGTTCTGAAAATAGTAAGGGAGCCTCACTATTTCATGCTCATTAAATTAAAAAAGAGGCTAATCAGGGTCATCACCGCATACTCGTCCTGTCTCTCTTGTGTAATTAACCACATGGTATTGTATAATCAGCTCAGGAGATCATCTCAAAAACATCTGTGATTTCCTTGTGAAATATGGCAGACTTCCAACCTTGCATTTACATCAAATCAAAAGCTCTCTCTGATAACAGACAGTTGTGGTTGAAGAAAGAAGCTTGGACAGAATGTAAATTGTGGTAAAAAAAAAAAAATCTTCGCCACTCATTAACTGTTTTTTTTAAACCTAACGTTTGTGTTGTTTTGATGTATAAATGGATCGAATAAATGATTAAGGGACATTCATTGAAAGTATCATTCTTGGCTATTCTTTATCAAGAAACTTCAGTGTTGTCAGAATTGCATTTTCTCACTCCTGAAACAAAAAGAGAATATCATAGAATTTGCAATGAGTTCCCGTGGGTGGTGAAGATGGGCTTGCAGCGCAGTACAATAAGAGAAGCTGGCAGGGGGATCACTCTGCACAGCACCCAGTGATTTAGTGCAGTTCCAAACCCATCAGGTACCAACGCCATGATGAACGAGCTTCCACTCTCATACCACGTGTACCATTCGGAAAACCTTGCCTCCTACCATCTGCACGCTGGCCTGTTTCACATACTGGGTGAATGCATTCTGCTGAAAAATACATTAAGAGTGTTTCCCTATATGGTGTATGACTTCAAACTTAAAATGAACTGATGTCTACCCTTTTTTTTTTGTTTGTTTTTTAGCTTGCTTTATTGCGGAAGTTAACTGCGGTAGTAAATGAAACAAAGTGCAAAAAAATCCAAATAAATATGCGAAACAAAATGTACATGTTTATTAAATATGCAATAGAATACACTGACTAAGCATATGAAACTTGCTAAAAATATGAAAAATATTATCTTGCTGTCAATAAAAGAATAATATCTCCGGGGCTGTTGTGGTCCGGTGGATAAGGAGATCAAATGTTGATCTTAGGGTCACTTGTTCAATCCCCAGATCCACCGAGTTGAAGTTGGTGTGAGTGATGAAACACTTGCTCTCCCATCAACAACAACCACAGCTGTGGTGTCCTTGAGCAAGGCACCAGTTCCCTGACTGCTCCTTGGGTGACGCAGCCATTGCTACCCACTGCTCCAGGTATGTGTTTTTTCACTGTTGTGTGTACACTGGGATGGGTTAAATGCAGAGCATAAATTCCAGGTATGGGTCATATCTGGCCAACTTGTCACTTTCACGCTTCACTAAAACGGATGACTTTTAAAAAGTTTATAAACTGTCCCAAGGTGTTAATTTGTAATAGACTCTATTCACTACCATATGCCTATCTACGTACTGTGTACTGCTAAAATCTTAGATGTAAATGCACTTCCGGTTCGTGCTTTCAGTTTGTGTTTATAGCATGGGTTTATTTTTTAAGAAGTGATTGTGGATAGGTGTTAATTTAGTCAGATTTGTGATATTATTTATGGTCATTTTTTATCTTCAATGCATATATCTCTTTTTTATGTGAGTTATAAAAGTTCTAAG
Organism: Danionella dracula; assembly: GCA_900490495.1. Taxonomy (NCBI): domain Eukaryota; kingdom Metazoa; phylum Chordata; class Actinopteri; order Cypriniformes; family Danionidae; genus Danionella; species Danionella dracula. Next base: position 2,350,561 of record UELW01000444.1, read on the forward strand.
CACCTCCATTCTGATAATCATCCGAGGAGATGGCTAAAGTTTAGGTGATGTAGATCTTTGGTGATTGACTTTGGGAGAGTATGAATTAACGATCTCATCAGAGATTGCCAGTGGATCTCTGACAATGACACTTCACCTGATGACGTTTGAGCATGCTACAACTTCAATATTTCAGTCACACATTTTTTGATACACAAAGTAGCAGCAAGATAGAACAGAAATTTAGTGAAGTAACATCCTTGTAAAAAATTATATTGCCTTTTGTTCTGCTAACAGGACAAATTATCCTCTTTCTGTTCTGATTGGATGAGAGCTTGGTGATGTCATCGCTGTTTAGAAAAAGGTTTGTTATGTGTGTTAAAATTTGTTCTTAGATGAAATTTTGTTTGGTTGAATACATTTTTTTCGATAACTTTCAGTTAAACACATTATTCGGCAAAATAATCATGACTGTGTCAAAGATATCAGTTAGCTTAACAAAGATTTTTTTCTACAAAAACTACAAAGCATTTGTTGAGACAATGCAAAAGTCTTAATGCGACATGTTACCTTAGTTTTTTGTGCTCACTGAACATTTTATTTTTTTACAGTGAGGTCACAGTGGGTCAGTTTTTGGATTTTAGGAAAAAATTAACTGAATGGCTGATTAAAAATGATGATGAAATGATCACCACCAAATGATCAACCATCAAATGATCAAACCCCCTGAGTTGCAAATTGAGAGAACAATGTCAACAGCTTTTAAACAAATATTTAATAATAGTTTTTACAAGTTTAATGCAACAATTTGTATCTATACTACAGACTTACTACAAAGTTTGAGTGTATAAAGCTATGGCTGCCATGTAACTCTGAAATCTTTTATATTCTGTAATTTTCTTCTAAGCATAGTGTATATATCACATTGTTAAAATGGACATATAAGTGGGTGCTAAATGGCTTAAGGTCAGATTGCAAGACCTGCTCTGCTTTGTGGCTGTCATTATATAAAATTCTTCTTCTTGCAGTTAGCATGGTCAAAATAGCTTTATGAATAACAAAAAAAAACTGGTTTCCGAAGCTTACATGTCTCCAGACTTTGCCCTTTCACAAATACATTAAAAAGTGATTTCTGCCAGCTAGACTGGCTTAACTGTACAAAAGACTGTCAACATTAAGAGACACCTCAGACAAAACACTTTCCTTAAATACCATACTTTAGAGCTTCCCAGACTAAAAGCCTCATTATTTTTCTAGGAGGAATGGTTGACATGAATCAGTAAAGTTTAAAGTAGATATCAGTGTCCTTCTTCCAATGCTCTGTATCTATCCAACAAACCTGGCGCTACATAGTTGTTAATGCATTAGCCTGCCAACAACAATAACATGTAAGGTGTGAAAGCTATCGCAGGCCTATTGCCGAGGCGTTCTGTGCCGACAAGCTGTCTGTTAGCACCATGGAAGTAAATGATGGTGGCTTCATGAATAGCAGGGTTTGAATAGTAGTTGGTTTATAGCTGGTTTTAAGACCTTAACACAAAGAATAACATGAATGCAAAATTCAAATGGAACTGTAAAGGGTTCTCTTTGTACAGAAGTAGTGTGGAAAAGCCTTAATAGATTTGTTTTATTATTATTTGCTTATAATGAAAATTGTGATTAAATGAACATAGTTCTCTCAAAGCACAGGATGTCAACAAGGCATAATTTTAGATACGTCTGATAAAAGCTTATAGACATGATTTGAACATATTTTTAATGTTTGGTGTCTACTGTATTGCATAGACTATTGAGTCTCTTTGACTGTTTTTTAATAGTTTTGTGCAGAAGTTGGGATACAAGCAGATTTAGGGTTGTCACAAGTTTAGTAAAGGACAATTTATAATGAAGATTGTTTTTGCTACCTACTGTAGATCACATAGGATGATATTGAAAGATATAGCTAAAGTTGATTAAACAGCTATGCTAACCAACATTATCTGACAAGACATTTTGTTACCATTGATTTATTTCAGGAAAAAACTTATAAACATTTCTATTATATTTTTGTGCCAATTATATGGAATACAACCAGACATGTTTCTTTTTTGATAGTAATGGTTTTGTTTAGTTAACGTCATAGAATTGTACAACAGTCACTGTATTTCTAGAGCATTAGAGATTGCTTTGCTTTGTATCCAGTAAATTGTTTTGTCATTTAGTCTAATGTTTGTTTCTTTATTTAGGATGACAGATTGCTTTATTTTTAAAGCTATTTATTTAGACCTTTTTTGTTTGTTTCCTGGGTTGTTGTTGTTGTTGTTGTTTATTTGAACTTTGTTTGTTTGCTTCAATTTTTGTTTGCTTTACTCAAGTTTGTTTGACTTTTTTGTTTATTACTATAACCACATGCAGAAGAGCTACATTTAGTTTAATTATCTTTTTGTCTATTGGTATTATTAGCAGTAGCTGTAGTGCTATTTCCATGACTTTTATTTGATTTTTGATTGTTTGCAAATTGAAAAGATTTTCTATCCAATGTATAAAATGATGTTCTGTGTGTTTTTAAAAGGCTTATCAAGCATGAGTAATATCATTTCTCTTTTGGACAAGTCAAAAAAGAGGACTTTTTGCATAGACATTTAAGAAGATGAAGAAACAAAGTTAAATAAATTTCTTTTGTGAATTTCAATTCATTTATTCAACTTTATTTGTACATTTTACTCAAAGATTAATCTGAAAAAAGTTAGTTAAAATGGACAAACTGTAGCCATTCTTAAAGCAGATGGAATGTCTACCATATACATCTATAGAAGTACTGCTGGTTTAAGCAAATGGTCAGCACTTTTGAAGAAATAGAACAAACAATGTATTACTGACCCTTCTTTGTGCAAAAAGATGGCAATTGTTTTAACAAGTGAGAACAAGACGATTTGCATTTGCATTGTAAAGTGATTAAAGCTACATTAGCAGAATGCCCTTTTAATGGTTTTGAGCCAGTTAAAAGTGGTGTGGTAGCAGCAGAGGAATACTAAAAAAAAGAGTGTTGATGCAACAAACCAGATAAGGAAAGCTGACACGTACAAAGAAGTTTATGAGTATACTAAAATCCTCTCTCCAGATTTTATTCAATGGGAGCAGCAGACGGCAAAATGCATTTTACATGAGAGAAGTGGAGAGCTTTGGGGCACATCATCCAAAGCACAAATGGACACTCAACCAGATGTCAACTTCCTTAAATATTTACACAGAGATTGTATTTAATAACTTTCATTATTGTTCTGCTTAATACATTTCCCAGTCTGAGTGCAAGTCAATTTTCAGAAGATCAAGACAAGAAGAACTCACGTAATAATACAATTATCTCTTCGTGCCTAATAAAATCAGAATCAGCCACTAGGGATTTTTTTTAATGGGTCAATAAGACGTTCTGTGGCCAAACTATATTAACTTGACAAAAATGTATAAGTTTAAGTTTACATAGCAAAAGCACATAAAATAAAAAGTGAAAATGCAAAGAAAATGTCAAGGCAAAGTAAATTTGATATTTAAAAATGCATATTTGTTCATGTTTTCCTAACTACATTCATTCAATCGACAAAAAAAATAGACAAAATGCTAAAAAAAAAACTTTTTTGTTTGAAAATTAGCTGCAGCTTTATCCTTTTGATATCTGAAACAGTTAATGTCAATATCATGAATCTGGATTGAAAGTTATTTAACTCAATCCTGACTTCTGTATTTAGTATACTTCTGGTGTTATTGGGTTAAAACTACACTTTTTGTTATTATATTATCTGTGTTGAATACAAATATACTTCACTTTTAATGATCAAATAATAAAAAGTTATAATTTGTATGATACACATAATTAATATTAGAAAGAATAATACAATTATATAAAGAAAAAGAGTATAAAAAGAAAAAGAGTTTGACATCTCTAAAAATCTTATCAATTGGAAGCTCTCGCTTAACAGATGGCCACAAAGCATTTCCATCATTATATGTTGTGTAATATGGTGGAACTGAACATGGAAAAGCTGCATTTTACAAATGTTTCAACCCGGGGGTGCTAAAAAGTGTTGAGAAACAGATTTTCTATGTTTTGGAAAGGGATGTAAAATGAAACAGCCTAAAATATGTCATATTTTGAGGGGAATGGAATAATTACTTTTACTCTAACTTATAATTCAAAATGAAAAGTAAACCTTATTAACAGGCGAATATTCCTCAGCTTTAGGATAGTTCCTAACTTGAATATATATTTCCTTTTGCTTGAATTTGATTGTGCTTAAGGGACACAAACTCAATTACAATGTTACCAAGCATTACCAACAAGTTTTTGAACACATGTTACAAATGTTCACATTGTATGTGGTTTGGTGTTGTGCAGATAAAACAGCCTGCAATGATATGCCCAGAACACCATGCACAATAAAAAGATAAAGGACTTAAACGTCCTTTGAAAAGCTTGCCTCATGGGTATTTCTCTTTTACTTAGTCATGAGAGTGACCTTTATTGAAATTGCTTTTACCGGAATAGGTCACTAAATTCAAAGCCATGGAATGGACCAAATAATAGCTTGGTGTCTGTTCAGCAGACATTGAATACAGCAGGGTGAGCTTTTACTCGAGTTTTGCTAAGCTTTAGGGCCATTTGCAAAGGCCAGCTCTATGAAGGAACCTTTCTTCTGTTGGCCTGAGTAAAAGCACAAAGAAAGAAAGGTAGGAATCGGATTAAAATCAAACAAAGAGCCTGAAAGGATGACTGCCATATTAGCCTTTACTCAAAGCTAATCCATGAACATTCACTGCGAGAGTGATAATGAACCACATAATGAAGACCAAATAACTGTTAAAACTGCACTTGTAGACTTTTGCTTTTAATAGATTTTACAAGAGTACAATGACATAGAATATTGAACAAGCAGTGGTGAGTATAGTATATATGCCGAACTGTCCGAGGAAGGGAAGGTCCTGCAGCTGTTTAGACTGTTTAGTGTCTTGTTTAATACTTGCTGTAACTATTGTTCCTCTAAACTCTCTTTTATTCAGCTCTTATACTCTTTATTTTCACTCAGGAATAGGTTTATGGATAAAATCATTCATATCAATTGGATGTATTGAAGTGAACTGTGTCAGTTCAGAAAGTTGTATAACTCTTTGTGTTCTATGCACTGTAAAAAAATCCTTACAAATACAAAAGCTCTGTTCATTTTACAGAACTATCCCATTTCATAATTTACATGGTTTTATCTGCATTTTGAAACTCGCACTGCATTCTGGGATAGTCTGCTTATTGAACAGGTTCCAATATATCCTGACCATCTGCTGGCTCTCGTTTTTCAACCTGTCAGTGGAGAAGGTAAAGCTTAAGCTGATTTACTACAACATAGGTTTCTCTGACATTTTGTCCTTTCTCTGACACATTTCTGTCTAAACAGTGTCTGTGTCACATTTTAAAAATGTGGTATTTATGCTAATCCTCACCATAGTGATTTCTCCTCTGTTTTGTTGCTGACACTTGACTCACTAAACGCTGAGGTAATGGTTGTCATACACAGAAATGAGGAATGAGTAAGTTAACAGGTTATATTTATTGGCATTCTGGGAATTTATAGAACAACGTCCCTTAGAGGGAACTGAGCCAACTCTCAGTTTTTGTGCAGAGTCAGAAACTGACACAGGAGACACCACAACAGGACCAACAACGAAGATGGATTAGACTATGGGTACCAACAGGAGCAGATGATGGTGACCAACCAGACTAGACTTGTTGGTGGAGTAATAGTGGTGACTAACTGTCTGTCCCTGCGTCCCAATCTGTGCACTGTCCACACTTTTAACGTCCCAAACTGTAGTATACATAACAAAGTATCCAAGAGGTGCCCTGATGTGTACTTTTTCCTGTTTGTTTCTGAAGTGCCGATCGATGGAAGGTCGACCAGCTGAAGTAGGAAGGGGCTTTCTTTTTTACCCAAATAAGCGAGCTCTCCCTGTTTTTTGACTGAGTGTTAAAGAAGAGGAACAGAAAAACTAATAGCAATGGGAAATTAAGGAGTTAAGTTCTCACACACATGCGTAACGACGTGGTCACAGCTACTTTCGTCGCATGATGTTTTAGTGCATCCCAAACCATGCACACTCTCATCTTACACACTAAAAAAGTAAAAATTAATATCAACTTTAAGTGTGCAGATTGAGTATTCGGATTAGGACGCAGGATGAGCTTTCTTTAATCAAAGACAGGGACCAAACAAAAAAGTGGCTGGCTGATGGGCTAGTGAGAGAGCCTCATTAAATGTGTCTTAGTGAGTTGCCATTCTTCTTTCGGTGAAGCTGAGCATGTTAAGCTTGATAAAGAGTTGGAGTGGACATATCTAGAAGGAATTAGGTGAAATAAACAACATGCTCCTCCTGAACCTTATTAATAACGCATTGTTTCAAAGTCATTCTTGGTAGCTTGCAGCATCATGAGGGGTCTTTGGTGGAGTGATCAGGTTGAAGAACACTGGGCCAGATCACATTGGGGATCAGATGATGAATCAGCATCTAGGGAAATGAAGAACGAGGGTGTATCTTTAAGAAGACTGTGAGTGTGGGTATTCGCAAACCGAGGTGAATTGTAGAACAGATAAAGAAGCACTCAAGGTCAGTTCTCTTTAATAATAATGAAGCTGTGGTTAACTACTAGAAATATTGTGATGGGTTGCATAAAAATTGGTCTGTAAAAAACTGATTTTCCTCAGGTCCTGTAATGTGTTTCGTTGAAGATCTCCTGAAAATCAATGACAAAAGCTTCCTTTTATCAACTGTTTTATGAACTGAATTTTTATCATTTGATTACACATAAATAAACTATTTGGATAATTTATTTAAAACAAATCATCAATCAAATATCATCAATAAAAAAAACATACTTTTTATTATAGTGGCATTTCTGACGTGATACTGCTTTGGCTCATTCTGAGCAATATTTTAATAAAATATTTACTGTATGTGCAGTAATATGTGAGAAGTCTAAAATAGTGCACAGGCAAGCACAAATCTACCTCGTTGGATTTCATCACCCCTCATTACACAAAGACCCTTTCCTTGCATTGAAAGCACTGTTACATCAGGTTCACACACAGAGTGAGTGATTGTTCCTGGGGGTCTATGAAACCCTTTCAGTCTGCAACCCTAGGTAGAACAGAGTTTCAAAGTGAGAGATTAAAGTGATGTGCTAGGACACTGTGACCTTCCATCCCAAAACTCTCGATTGTTACACGCCTGCTGAATCTTGCATATAGTACAAAAGCTGGCACAGTTAAATTGAATACCAAGCAACAAAGCAGAGGAGCACAAAATGCATAATTCAGGAAGGGCACTAATTAAGCTTCTCTGCAATCACTGACCTGCATATAGAAACAGTGCCTGATTATGGGTTATTCTTGCTGTGAGTGAGACAATACATTTGGGATTTTGTTAAATTTTATAGCATGATGAGCACAACTGTCTTTGTGAACAGGAAATCTGTTAGGAAATTAGGAATTTTAGGAATTAAGATACTGTGAGAGAAAATGTAAATCATTGTAATTAGTCATAGTTTTCGTGTTTAATAAACCTGTTGGCTGGTTTGTAATGGAGAGAAGAGGAGGAGAAAGAGAGAGAGAGAGAGAAAGAGAGAGAGAGAACGCCCAGAGCTATGACGTGACTGTAGGTCCACCCATTTGGGAGATTGTATAAAAGTTAGGGCGATGGGGGCTTCGTCTTCTTTTCCATTCTCTCACACATACATTAAACAAATGTTTATTTCATTCTTTAAATAAACTGTCGCTGTTGCTATGTCCTTTACCTTGATTTCAGAGAAAAGAACTTTCCAAAACAATATTTATTCTAAAAATGCATTGAAGCAATGGTTTTATTTGTATTTTACACTGGGTAAAACATCATCACCCTGGATGAGTTAAGCTGAAAACTAAATTGTTGCCAAGGAAAAAATGTTAGATATGCTCTTGACCAAAAAGTTACAGCAACACTTGATTGTATGTCATTTGTTAAAGAACATAAAGAGTTCTCTGGATATTTTCAGGAGGGCATTTAGAATTCCATGCCTTAGTCATGGAACAAAAGTATATGGATTGAATTCAAAGTTGTAGTAATATGGAGATTTAGTGGATAAATACTCTGTAAAAGCAATATTTTATTTTGAATGTGACAAATATCCCTGCTTCTGAACCAGTCACTCCTAATTCATTCACAACTATAATTATGCAACTAAGTGTACAGAAGCACTCACTTTGTCATCTGCCTTTTCTTTTGGAACTATTAAACAAGACTTGGTGACTCATTTGACGTCTACAATCATTTTGAGGTTTTCCTGTGTCAAATGTAATTTACTACCAAGAACAACAATCTGCAATTAATGCAGAGGCAGGCTTCATTCAGATAGAGCGTCTATTGTGGGTAAGTTCACTGAATTTATGCTTCATCACATTAGTTCCTTTTTTCTGTTCAATATTAGCTTTCAACTCAATCCAAGTGGAACATAATAACTTTTTGGTGGCAGTAATGTCAAATCTGCCTCTAATGGGAAGCTGTAGTCTGAAATATATGAGAACATTTAAGCAATGAATTTGGTGCACTACAAAGAGTCAACAAAACCCTCATTCTTTTTTTTTTCTTCATGTGAAAACAACAATTTAATTGTGTCAAAACATTTTACATATACATAATATATATAGAAATTAGAATCCACGAGTGTGTGTAGAAATCATAAGCAGAGTGTAAGAGGTGAAATTGAGCTCTACCAGCAATGATTGACTGCTTCAAGCTCCCTACACTCACTAATCAAACCTTGCCTGTACATAATGAGCACCAATTAAAAAAAAAGTACTTTATTGCACTTCCAGTATATTTGTATTTCAGAAAGTACAAGAAATTTCGCAAACTGTACTTTTTGTTAGTACATTTAGGTATATTTCAATCACACTTTCACAGTATTAATTTGAACACAATTTAAAACGATAATACTATTATATTATACTGTATATAAATATATGAGACTAAAATATACTTTACTCTTTGCATTCATTTAAAAAGAATTCGGACACCTCTTTAATTCAAGTGAATGTGAAAGATGAAGGAGAAAGGCAGAGGGAGAGATATGGAAGTGTCCCCTTCAATGATATGTAATGCACTGTGTCACCAACAGTGACAATCTTCTCTTGGAGCCTAACAGAGTGGGATGAACACAATTAGGACATATTTGCTTGTGAGTCATCCTCAAAACATTATTTTCAAATCCAAATTCAATAGACAAGAAAATTACTAAGAAGATTGACACAAGGTGCTGCTGCCCCTGTACTGGAGTCCATTGGGCACCCCCGCCATGCAGTGTAAAAGCAAAATTTAGGTGAACAAGAGACTCTCAATTACTCTCAGGGGTGAATTGGACTGGTTAGCCAATGTGAGTAATCACTAACCAGCACTTACCAGTAATAGAATAAATAACAAGATACAACATTTCACAAGAATGAGACGCACTGTAAAAAAATCTGCAAAAATGAAGGACAAATCTCTTACTAATTGTACAGAATATGTAAATTTTCAAAATTTACAAGGTTTTATCTGTATTTTGTAAATTTTCATTGCATTCTGGGAGACTCTACTGATTGATCTGCCAGGTCTAGTTATCTTGTTTTTCAGTTCCTCATTGGGGAAAACGTGGTTAAATAACACGTTTCTGTCCAAACTGTAACCATGTTGAGTTAGTAAACTTGCTCAAGGATAACCCTAACCCTAACCCTAACCCTAACCCTAACCCTTTATAATCGCATATTGAATTAAAGAAAAAAAGACTAGTTTTTATTTGACTTTGCACTATGTTATAGTGAGCAGTGTGCAGTCTAGAAAGCTTGAGGTGCCTCTCGGTTCAGAATTCAAATTCCTTTCAAGACAATTATTTTTATTTAATAATAATAATTTTTTGTAAAATTACAGAAATTTCAGTTTTTCAAACTAGGTAAATGAGAAATTATGCAAATCTTCTGCTAGTACATTTTCCATTTTTTTATGATTTTGTTTTTACAGTCTAGTCCTTTATTTAACTCAGTTATTCGAAGTAGTTTACATGTTTGTCTTGTTGATTACCAAGAGCTCATTTAAACGATCCCTCTTCAAAACATGAATAAAATAGGACTTCAAAGCAACAGGGACAAAGCACTAGTCTAATTAAAGCCTTGGAATTTGGGTTTGAGTCTGTTTTAAATCCAGATTCATCGGGTTCCCAAACCCTTCATTTAGTATGAGGGTTAAGTCAGAGGTATTGGAACATCTCTTAATTATAGTAATTGACAACTGCTGGCACCAGCGTTATTAAACTCAGAGCAATAATTAGAATATAAACTATACAATCACCTGCTGCTGAGGCTGAACCACAGTTTGCTAAGAAAATTTATAAATGGATTCCAGTGCCAAGCCTGCAATGAACTAAAGGTAAGCTATCTTGAGAAAGAAAAACTGTTTAAGGTTAATACTATCATAACAACATTCTTTAAAAAAATGGTGTGGTCAAACTGAAAACGCACAATTAGTCTATATTCTGCTATCTCAAGTCACAAACAAAATCCGTTATAAGTAACGACATAATAATGATTAATATTCAATTTATTTGAAAGCATCAGAAGGCTACATCAAACACTTTATAAGCTCTTCATTTATGAAACAGGTTTTGTGCTCAGTTGGCTAAATAGAAATCGACTTTGAACAAATATAACCTTGATTGAGCTAAGAAAGTGAAAATGAAACACCACGGCTCATGCTCAATTTGATCAAATCAAACCTGACGACAGATAGAGCTTTTTGATGTTCAGACACAACCTATTTGCCAGACCCTAAAAATAGACAAGAGCTACTCGTGTCTGACAGACAGCAAGGCCTCTGTTCAACAGCAGCTGGATAAAGGTGGTTTTAACTCCATGGAAGAATTTACCAATGAATCTCTTCAAGGAATATAAACTCAAAAACATATTTGCATTTAATGGTAAACATCCACTGATCATATTAGAAGATAGTGCAAATGGACAAAAAAAATCTTCCATTAAACTACTACTCTGTTCAGAAGATCTGGTGTTAAGAGTTTTTTTTTTGCTGTTAAGAAGCAGATTTTGTTGGACATCACTATACTAATAAATTTGATTATGAAATGCATTACATTTACTATTTCTTTGTTGAATTAACACATTAGGTAAGGCAGTATTTAAACTTCTAAATGAATCAATTGTTATTCAATCTACAATGGTTAAAGCAATAATTTGAGTTTCAGTTTCTCAAAAATTAGTTGCTTCAAAATTGTTTATTGATTTGTATAGAACCAGTTATACAATGCAACTGATATTTTGCTCTCATTTTATCATGCTTGCTTTTGTCCTCTCATCATCAGCAGCATGGTGCTGCCAGTGTATCAAAGGGTTCATGGAGAAACTTAAATAATCTATTCAAAATCAAAACAATTAGGGCGAAAATGTTCATGAAGACAAATGATGGACAATGAGCACAAATTTATCTTCAATACAAACAAGATGACAATTTGCTAAGAGGATTCATAAAAGGATTCCAGTGCCAAACCTGCAACAAACTACAGGTAGGCTTCAGAAAGTAAAACAATGTTCTTTAAAAAAAATGAATAAATAAAAAAACACTACCAAAGTAGTCAAAAAGAAAACTCACAATTGAGCTGTACACTGCTTTCTCAAGTCACAAACAAAATCAAATATAATTCATGCAATTGTAGTCTGGTGGATAAGGAGATCGACTTTTGATCGAAAGGTAGCAGATTCGAACACCAGATCCACCGAATTGAAAGTGATGTGAGTGATGAAATACTTGCTCTCCCATCTTCAACAATCGCAGCTGTGGTGCCCTCGAGCAAGGCACCAGTTTCCTGACTGCTCCCCGGGTGCCGCAGCCATGGCTGCCCACTGCTCCTGGTGAGTGTTCACAGTGTGTTTGTTCACTTGGATGGGTTAAATGCAGAGCACAAATTCCAGGTATGAGTCCCTCCATATCTACCAACTGGCCACTTTCACTTTCACTTAATGAGAGAAAAACTGTTTAAATACATGTATAAGTAAGTGTGAACACTTAAGCACTAACTTAAATAAAGACAAGGTGACTGATTGACAGTTGACAATGGGATTAACAACAGGTGGAGTGGTAACAAGGTGGGCGTGGAACAGAATGATTCAATTAGGGAGTGACAAACCAAAACAGACCAGAATAAACGGAAACATGGACTGGACTACAGAAACTGGGCTAAAACCAGAAACCGAAGTATCACAGTGACCCAAACCCAAATTTAACATTGTTTGCTCATATGCAACCTGTATCTGATATTTTCATGACAGTCTAAACAGCTCTATTCAGATTTTTTCAATTTCATTTGTGGTCTTTAATCTGATATCATATTTTATTTTTTGCATTGCAACCTCAGTTTTACCAGCCAGGCTGAATTTATCGATCTTTTATGTCAATGAATGGGGACAGACGTCACACTTCTGGGCATGAGCAGGGAGGTTTAACAACAATCATGTCTGAAAACTAAGCTAAAAGTATTCAGTGGAATGAAAGTGAAATAAAATTAAATATGATTTTTTTTGTCTTCTTGATTTGATTTGGTTGAAATTATGACATTAAATAAAGCCACACTATCACCTTGAATCACATTCTTGTCCATGCATCATGCGTGCCTCACAGAAAGCAGGATTATGTTCGCATGTTGAGTGTAATGTGAACGAGCAGACAATATTTTTTTTATTTTTATTTAAAAAAATCTAAATTGAGCATTAAAAACTTGCAGTCTGAATGTAGCCTAACACGAACATGAACCCCAAGGTTTGATGGGTTATCTAAATTATGTCAATAACAAACAAAAGAAGCTGAAAGGTTTCCTGGCTAATGTAAACTTTTTGACATCACATAAGAAGTAAGTAAACATCAAGGATCTTAAATGTTTTAAATCACTACAAATTCGTCTTTTTGTATGTTCTCCACCAACAACAAGCACAGGTCATGATTTCCAATTTGCTACATGCTAGGAAATGTCATGAGGGAGAAGGCTCTAAATTACTTATTTATCTTTACATTTGCAATCGTACTATTGATCAAATGTGCTCGAAGAAACACCTGTGAGCTCTGGTGCAGTGCTGTAAATAATTTTGTGCCTTCTAGTTTCTCTCAGCATCCCGATAATCTGCTCTTTTTATCAATTTTGCAAGAGTAGACTGAGCTCATTTAAATTTTGTCACGGATAATGCCACTTCATTTTCTGGTTGAGAATTCCAAACAAAACATCCATCAAACTCCCATCAATGATATTGTTCTTAACAAGGCATTTAAAACAGAAAACACTTCACATTTTGAAGCGCTTGTTCTGCGCTGAAGCTCTTACAGCTTTACTAGCCACCAGGCAGCAAACCCACTATCTACATTTGCAATGCTCTGTTAATGTGTCAACTGAAATGCAAGTTCATGCTGATCGATGTTGACTTTTAATTCCATCCTCAAGATGAAGGCCTCTTTCACCTGACAGAGGAACAAAAATAAGTATGTAAACAATTTTGTCATAATCGTGCCTGCTCGAAAATATGATAAAGTATGAGTTCATACCTCATTTGTTTCATAAAAGTTAGTTGCATGTTCTGCAAAGTTTTAATTTTACAAATGTGAGTAAATTAGACTCTCTTCTGCAAAATTAACCATAATAGTAGCAAGAAGGGAACAGGTAACATGTTAACTGAACTGACATGATGTCATTGTTGACATGATGTAAATTTACTGTATCAATAAGATATATTTTCTGCACCCTCTTGACAGTTACCCCACCAACCCAAACAAGGTCTATATCACTTACATTTTAAGACAAGTTCATATTACAGTTTTTTACAATTGTTATGACGGGTTTTTCAATACATTTAACAACTTTCCTAAACTCAACACGATTAGCACAACATCCGTCTACGTAGGAGATACAATTAACATATTTTTGGAAAAATGATTTGATTATATTATAATATAAATATATATATTATAAATGATTTTGTTTATAATGATGGGTTTTGAGAATAAAATTAACTGTTTTGCCAATTGTATGTCTTAGCAATTGTAAAAAACTGTAAATGACTGTGACATTAACTACTTGTCTGACGAAAATGGCTTCTTTCTCATTACATCCATTCATCTCTCTGATGTGTGGCTCAGAGATTGTTCCCGTAACGGTTCTGACCTCACTAAAACTTTCACCTAGGCTACCTAAATGCTTATAAAATGGTAATATTAGGGTACAGGAAACTTACTGGAAATAACTAATAACAGGACAGCTGTTAACAACAGACCATGTTTTTGAGTAGTTCTCAACTGATGGGGTTTCACAGGAGCGTGAAGAGAAGACTGGATGGACCTGGATGGAGAAAATAGAGAACAGGTGAGTATCATAGGCGAGTAGAGAGTGTAGGCATCTCTTGATTGTAGACATGACATGTTCCACTGTAGCTTTGCACATGACCAATAATCTGTCTAGTTTTACAAAAGTCTGTTTTTAGAGCACATCTTTTGGCAGCTCTTTTCAGAACTGCCAAAGCTTTGCCTGACTTAAGGCCTCCACACATCTATTAGAATATTAAGTTTCATGCAAGAACGCACCTGGATCACACAACTGTTCGAACATTTGGTGTGAATGAAAAAGAGTTTTACTCTACCATATCAGATATCTGTTTTGATGATGTGAATAGGACACTCGCTTTGATCTCATGACAGGAAACCGCATCGAAGAACAATGTTATGAACAGCCAAGGAAGAGATCAAGAACGAGAAGACTATAAACATTCAGAAGCTTGTATTGCTGCAGTACATTCATCAAGAGTAGTTCCACAAAGCCCTCAAAGATTATAAAACAGCCAGCCATGTGGCTGTTGTCCCTCAAGTAGTGATGGGAGGTTTAGTTCATGTTGGTGCTTCTTTGGTGGTTTTTTTTACTCTTGTTCATTTAAAAGAATCATTCATTTGAACAAACATTTATTTCTTTCATATGGGGGAAATAAGGTCTACTTGCAAACCGTTACAACAAAGACCAAAAGAATACAGCAAAATACAAGATTCTGAGTAAATAAACTCATTATTAACAGTGTAATTTGAGCACACCAAAGAATTATTATTAACGAGTCAGATTAATTCTTTCCACAAACTACACATCATTACAAATAAGCACCATCCAAGAGCGAGCAGTCACAGAATCAACTTTTAACACCAGCTTGGGAAATGCACCCTGCATAGAAAGCATCTGAATGTTTGTGCGAACATTAACTTGGAAAGATATATAGAGACCTTTAGTCTTGTAGCTGGTTTATGGAAGCACAAACAGCCTCTCACCCATTGGACTTGGAGTTCTCAATGTTTTCAGCCTGATGAGAAGTCAAGTAAAATTAAACGAGAATAGTAATTACAAGCTATGGTTTTCTAAAATAGAGTAACAGGTGCACAGTTCTGATAAGGCATAACAAGTCAGAGAATAACTTCAGCACATTGTCATTGTTTTATTTATATGTAATTTGTTGGCGGGTCATAAAAAGGAGTTCGTAAGTGCTCGCCGAAGGCTAATCTAGACTGACATGGATTTACTGTGACTTTCCAGCATGAGATAAAGGGTTGAATGGTTGTCATAGTTGAAAAGCTGTTGTCTGGTTTTGATTAAAGTTTGGTTTTCTGGCATTGTACTGTATATATTTGTTACTTCTGGTTCCTGCTTTCCAGATTGAGAATTCCCTGCAACAGCCTCCTGTGTACATTTTTAAGTCTTTTAAAAGAACTCACAACAGTTCCCAGCGAATCAATAAAGGTGAACACATCCATGAATTAATTACCTTTCTTTTAAAATGTAAACTGAAGAGATAAATGGACACATATTTAAAAACTGCATATTTACATCTTTGAATATTATATTTGTTTGTTCAAAATGTTGGAAAATAAAAGATTATACTGAGGATTTTTACTACCTTCAGCATAAACTATGTTTTGAGCTGTATAAATTTTTTTTAAGATTGATATTTTCATGGATAACAATTTTTTTCAATTGGAGAGTCATCTTACACAAAAGAAAGTTTATATAATGGCAAATAGAATGCAAACATCTATTAAAAATGTGCAATGCCAATGTCCCACACGAAGCCAATCTCTTTCTGATACTGTGAAAAGATCATAATTTCTTTACAGTTCCCTTTATTCAGAGCGGTGAATAAGGAAGAAACTTCCTATAATTAAAAGCAGGATGCTTTCAATTTATGGCACATCGCTAATATGGACTATGTGCCTGTTCCTGGTGATAAACTCTCTCAATTTCTTTCTCAATTTCTCAAGGGCTTGCTCTCCAGCATAGCCTTGATCATTACAGAGATTAATCTTTTCTGTGACATGACCAGACATTAAATTACTAATATTTGAACGTATTTTTTACTTTTATTTTTTATTGTTGAACTGCTACTAGGAGAATATGAACAACTGTTATGTTAGAAGTGCACTCTCATCTTTAAGTCTTTTAAGTCGTGTGTTGTTTAAGCAAGAGCTTGGAGATGATTGTTTAATTTCTCAAAGCTAGCATACCTTGGTGGGCAACTAGCAAAATGAGAGGGGAGATTTGGCGCCCCAGTGAAGCAAGAGCACTTATTAGAAACCGACACTAATCACAGGCTTAAACCTTACTGATGATGTTTATGTTTATGTATAAACCCACCAATATTACTAAGTAGAGGAGACAAAATTTAACTGCTAATTATTATTTTAATGCAAACTAGCATCTCAAAGTTAAACTCTTACAAAGAATATTTGTTTGGAGTTATCATTAAGTTTTACAGCTATGAATTGTGGATAAATTATTAAAAGATGAAAGACAATAAAAATAAATAACTGCAATCTGCAGTCTTCATGTCTGAGCGACACAAACCAACGATTGATAAATGGGTAAAGGGTCTCAAGTTTTCTTTTTTAATGTTAGCAATAAACATAAACACTTGTTTATACATAAAGTCACCTGTTTCATATGGGAGGATACAAATGATTATTAGCTATCATACTTTGAATGAACATGCAAAACATATGATAGAAAATATTGTTATATAAACCTAATTCTATAGTATAATTATATAGTATCAATGAAATATAATACACTATAAAATATTGTATTATTTGTGATTCTTTTAACCATAGTTAGTCTATTTATATCTGTAGAAAACTTTGCTGTCTCCTTTCTCAATTTTTTTCTGTTCTTAACAGTCTCAGTCTTTCAAAAGCTTCTCACATACACATCCTTTGAGCTGTGTACAATGTTGCCTTAGTACTGACTAACCCCATTTTCTCACCTCCTGTAGTAGTTAATGATTATTGTAGTTCTATTTTTTTAAACATATCAGATTCAACTTTTTCTAATCAGAGAGTTGAGTTGAAGTTTGTGATTGCTGTTAAATTGCTAGCATACTGTACCTTAAACTTTACTTTAAATTGAGGTATTGTAAAACCAAAGAGAGATGTGGGTGATTTCAGAGAGGGGCATTCTAAATATAGACTTAGCTTATATTTAAAAAGATGAGATGACAAATGTACTTCAACACACTTGTCATGTTTATTTTTGAGGAGCATTTTGAAGTGAAACAGCTCCGGACCATTCTGTTCACACTCTTTTTAATAAAAAGATGGGATGTGTACACTGTTATTATCAGTGTTATACAATTTCTGATATGCTTAAAATTCAATATGTGGTGTCCAAAGATATTTGATTTATTGCCACGTATGCCAGGTATGCCGCATTTTCTGCTCATGTTTTGCTGAGTTGAACAAAATTCAATCACCTTTGAGATAAGCATGTTCTCGTGTCATGTTTAAATATTTCATAATCAATACATAATTATTGTGAATTAAATAAAACTGGTTATAAAACATGTTAGATCATTTAATTGCCAAAATATCCCTTAAAAAAATGTAACATCACAATAACAAAAAGGTGTGGAGTGTAGCTAATTAACAGGAGCTATCAAAATAAGGAAGCTAAATCTAAACATGATTTGTCAAGTGAAATTTTTAAGGTTTAAGTCAATTTTCACAGCAGAATGAAAGAAAAATCCACCATTATGAAACTGCTTGTTTTATCTTTTATGTGGCGCTTATGTGTTGTTCTGGGTGGTCAAGGGCTCAGATGTTCCAGTCAAAAGGTCACAGGTTAGCTGGTTAGAGCATGACCCATTAGTCTCTGGTGGAAAGAGACATACACCATCTGGACACAACAGCCATTCAAGTCTTACCTACTCGAATCAACATAACTGCTAATATTCAGGGCTAGAGGCATTGCTGGGAGGCATACATCTCTTTTAACATGTTTCATCAAATTCACATTTAATGAATTATAGAGTGTTTTAAAAAAGGGTATATGTTTTCAAAGCCATATGCAATAATAATGCACACATACTCAACCAATAACACTTTTTCACCATTCACTACATTAGACGTACATTTGCGATACCATATCGAAAAGTTAAACCGAAGTGTTGATTAACAAGAATGCTGGATCCAGCTCTCATATTTAAAAACTGCAGATTTGCATCTTTAAATATTATATTTGTTTGTTCAACATGTATGAAAATAAAAGATTAAACTTTACCACCTTCGGGATAAACTATAATTTGAGCGGTATACAATTTTTTTTAATGAAATCTGTGTTATAATTAAAAATATATATTTTTGCAAGACTAACATTTTTTTTCTATTGGAGAGTTATCTTACACACAAGAAAGTTTTATAATGGCAAATAGAATGCAAACATCTATTAAAAATGTGTAATGCCTTGCATTGTATCATTCATTGCTATGCTAAAGTTTTTGTTAATAAAACACTGTTGATATTAATTGAATATGTCTTGGTATGTCCAGTAACAGAGAAGCTTACCTGTAAATGTCTTGGTATAAAAAAAGTGTCTCTTTCGTTCTTAACTCAACATGAAATTATGTTAAAGCAGACATTTCCTAGCATGAAAAAAAACTGCACATGAAAATCCAATTAAATAAGAAGTAAAGCCCAGGTTTGCTTTACATCTTGTTTTAACGTTCCACAAAGAAATCCCATTTCCTTTTGTGGCTTCTGAAGTGAGTTACCAATGCATTCTATTCAAAGAGGGTTGCTCCTGTCGATAAAAGGTCAGGTCTTTAAAAGCAAGATAGGCTAATTACTTCAAAACATTCTCATCGTTAACTGGCCTACCTGAGACAAACGAGCGCCCACTTTATTGATTTCCTTCCGACAGCTGCTCATTTTGGAGTCTGAGCATGAAAAAGAAGAGAGTTCTGTCAATATTCTTTCATGGAGAAGACTTTCTTACTTCTCGCCAAGTGTTTGCCTACTTCTTGTTTAACTTTATCACGTTTATTCCAGACACTGGCACTAATTATCTTTTACTTTCATGCTTCAGCAGGGCGAGAGTCTTTGAATTACTTGCTCAATTCTTGTCTGGCTTGGCCTATCAAGAGGCAACAGCATCCATAATTCATTTGCTCAGATTTTTCAGCAATGTCTCTGAGCTAACATAAAGCATTCTTCACTATAGCTGTTAAATTACAAGGCAATGTGGAGCTTTCTAAAATTGATCAGAGACAAAAAATCTATATAGCTAGCGATGATCTGAACAAAAACTATTTATAAGTTGCCAAACATTTGAAGTAAATGTAAAATGAAACATTTATGTTTTTTGCTTGAAGTTTTTTTTCGGTTAGATTCCTTAAACAGTGGAATTGTTTCTTGTAAACTTCATGCCTTTTATAATGTTTGTAATAGCAGTAAACCACTATATTTTCTTTCTGCATGTATTTACCCATGTATAACTACCTTACATTTCAAATGGTTAAAAAAACAACACAATTCTGTGAATTAAGCATTTACTGGTATGTGTAGATAAAATTGGAAAGGTTTATCGGAATTCTTATAATAAATGCAAAATATTTACAGTGGTTAGACTGAATAGATAGATTTTTTTCCTCTGTTTACAAGCACTTGTCATCATTGGACTCTAAATTCAGAAAACGAGCAGAAGACATTGTCTCTGTCAACTAAATCTAGCTAAATAAAAGAGTATCATGAAATTTCATGTTGCATCCTATCCAAATGCTCTATCCTATGGGGATCTCAGATGCATTTCGTTTTATTTCAGCACTTAATTAAGGCTAATTAGCAAACTGCATATTCATGAGGACTGACAAGAAATCACCAAGAGACTGACTAACTGATCTGGAGACCATAACAGATCTGTGCCTTTGGTGCTTGAAAGAATAAATTTTCCCAGATGGATTTGTTGTTGAGTAAATAAGGCCATAATTCTGTTGATGTCTTGACTTGGAGAATAACTTTTCAAGACCATACAAAAACAGTAATTGGATTTAATTATTTAGCTTTAGTGAAATACAGTGGAACAGACAGATCCTAGGTACCTGGTTTTGCTATGGTTTCTTTTTGTCTTTGTAATTTGCATGTTTTGTTTCCCATACGTGTTCCTCATGAAGGATTTATTTCTTTTTTTGTGAGTAAACATAATTATTTTCAAGTCAAAAAACAGAGTAATTTTTAACAAAAGTTGGGTTTTTTTCTCTTCGTGATAATTAAGAATGTTTATTAGCATCCAGTTTCCTCACTTCTCACATCTTCATTTTCTATTTTCCATAGAATGCACTTTGTTTTGGCTTACAAGTACATATAGATGTGATTTTTTTATTTAATAAACTTGCTTAGAATACATTTGCATATACTTTATAGACAGTAAAGCATATAACATTTGTCATCACAACAAACAACTACTGAACTTCAAGGGTTTGTGGTTTGATGTGATTGTAAATTAAGGACTTGTGAACAATGTCTGTTCTATAGTGCTTTTTGTAGTTACTCAAATAAGTTTGATTCAAAACAGTTTTTCAGAGAGGCAACCATGCTGTATCACACTATGGTTTGCCACAGACCTGTTTCCTGCTTTATAATGGTTAAATGAGGCAGCTTTTCAGGGTTGTCACTTTGTGATCAACAACCCTTTTCAACTGTTAAGCTTAGTCAACGTCTTGGTTAGAATTAAACAGCAAAAAAAATGCCTTTGGATCAAAAAGCAGCTCTTTTTCCCTTGTGAAGTCTAATTGGTGTTTTAACGCCAAACCTTTTTTGATCACTTATACAGACATATTGAACCAAACTCCAAACTGCGTCAGTCAAGCTAGGCTCTTGCTAATGCGCAGGGTCTTGTAAATGACATCCCTAGCCGTGTAGAAAACATAGCTGAAGCTGCCAGGCAAGAAAATATAGAAAGTAATTGTGCCCCCTGGGTTTTAAAAAACCTGAGCTTTTATATAGCAAACTACACTGTTATTAAGTCCTTCAAAAATACAATCAGCTATATATGCAGAATTAATTACAGTATAATTGTGGCCAGAGTTTGATATGTTTATGTAATAATGTCAATCATTGAGAAACAATGTGTATTTATGGTCTTGTTTTCCCAAGTGTCTTATTGACATTTGGACTTTTGGCTACATGGCATATCCGCCTGGGTAAACATTTGTCAATACCAACAATTTCTCAACTCAATTTCAGTTTGCTGTTGTAGAGAATTGATTGACAAGCTTTCAAAATCACAGTTAACAACTGTTTTAGTTTGCTACCTGTGGCGAGACACTGCATGCCAGTCAATCTATATAGTTATTCCAAAGATAATATATCATTTTAAACATATAAAACTGACTTTATTAAACAACATACGTTATATATTAGGATTCTGAGGATTCTAAAAAACTATATTAGTATTCAAATGAAATATAGAGAGCATTCTGTTTTAGGCCAAGTCTGGAAACAAGCTAAGGCTATGATTAGATTGCAGCCCAAAGTGACCCAAATCTGATATTTTTGCCCACATGCAACCTGTATCTGATATTTTCAGTACAGTCTGAAGAGCTCAATTTTTTTTTTTTTTCAAATCCCAGGTCACTTCCATATGTGGTCCTGATGGCAATAAATATCCATTTTTTTTTTTTGTTCCTCAGTCTAACAGCTTTTATTCAGCTTTTATGTAGTTATGTAGCTGGGCGTGACCGCGAAGTGGCTGATGACGGAGCTGAAAGCGGTCAGTTGAAGCGAAGTGAAGTAATATAACTAATACATATTTCTCTTCTTTTTCTTCGGTTTATTGGCCTGATGCAGCAGTGCAAATTCTTTCTGCCCAAGCGGTAATTTTTGAGCGCTCTAATGCTCTAAAACCTTTGCGGAACTGTACAAACCGCACTGTGCAAAGAAAAAGCAACAAAAGAGCCTGTCATCATATTAAACTAGAACCAACTCTTCTTAAGACAGCCTTAAATAAAATAAGACTCATATCATTGAAATTTCTGATATGTTATTGTTTTTTAAAAAAGCTAGGTCCTTGTAAGTAAACCGTATATTTTTTTAAATGGCATTTATTGTCCTTGTTTTAAAAGAGTATTCTTTTGTGCATGAATGTCTCTTTTGCAAGAATGTCTTCTTTTTCTTCACAGTACTGCAATACAACAATAAGTAAAAACTAAAATTCTGTTTACAACAATTCTCCTGTTTTTTTTCTCAGCCTTATTCTATCTGTCTGAGATAATATGTCTGTTGTAGCAAAGACATACATTTTCAATCCTGACATGTTCAATAGTTCAGTCTAATCCTAATTGAAAAATGAACCATTATAGACAACATATCTCAATATGATAAATGTCAGCCGGTCTGATGGAAAGAATGTCAGCTGCCTTCTTAGGGCACCCTTTCAAGATAGAATGGAGCTAATCTTTCATTTGTTTGCTTTTCCACACTTTTTGGCAGGAATCCTTGTAAGATAAATTAATTGTCTATAAAATAAAATATTTGATGCCAGAACATAATCTGATTATCAGTACTCCCATTGGTTTTCAAATAAACATTATATTAAATCATAATTATGACTAAATTGTTTTGCTGAAGAGAATATACTAAGTATGTTGACAGGAATAGGTATGTATTTTTTCCTATACCTAAAAGTGTAACATAGTTTATACTGTTATATGTTTACTTGCAATGGTGCATATTACTCTTTTAAGCAAACCTATCAAAAAGAAAGAGAAAAAGAGATAGTAAACGAAGACGTTACCATATATGCTCAGAAATAGTTCCGAAATCATACTAAACTAAACTAAACTAAAGATCTATTCAGGCAAGTAGGTTATGATGATTGTTCAGAAATGTCGCATAAGTGCAAATGGTATGAGCAGTTTTGGGCAAACAATATTTAATTGAAGATGATTATTTTAAGGATTATTCATGGTTTTGATCTTTTGATCTTTTTCCACAAGTTCTAGAAATAGTAATTTTTCCTGTTTCTTTTATTTGCCACACTGTCAAAAAGGTTTTTATGGATATTGAATCCAAATATTTTTGAATAAGCAGTCATCATTGTGCCTGTTAAAAAGTGACATAGTGATTTGTGAGCTGTCATTTTTCAATGCAGGAATTGGTAATCATCAGACCAATAAGATAAATGTATTGCTGGTCTCGTCCAAGACCAAACACCAAGTCCGAATACAAATGAGTCACCCAAAAAATGTCTTTCGTCAGAGTCAGGACTTATGCGTACTACAGCACTAGGAACAATGTGTGCACAGCAGAAACTTTGATCCTCTAATTTGAAGATTTTTTGTGGTTCAGATAAGGCAGATGCAGGAATTCCCTATTTCATCTATAAAAAATACACAGTTAAAAAAGTAGACTGATAAATCCTAGCTGAAACATTTCATGATGGGAAATGTAAATAATAACTGAGTTATTTTGTCAGTAGCTAAATCAGTCATACTCAGATTGTCTGACTTCCCTGCTGTTATCCATCATCAAAGAAGTGTTAGACACTTTGTGGAAAGTCTTGTCTTGGACCTCCTGCTGGTGGGTGAACACTCGCTCCTTAGGTGAGACTGCACTTGTCAAGAGAATGGCATCAGAGGAGAGATGGCTTATCCTAGGGATGGTGGAGGGCCTGCTGCTTTTCTGAATAGACTGAGAGCAGCAGCATGCATAGGTATCATAGCTTCGCTGTGTGACAAACCCAGATCTCTTCTCACCAGGACCCTGTGGGCCTGACTACAGCGATGTGTCAAACCCTGCCTTCAGCATCTTTAGAAAGATTAATGACTGTGTGCTCTAAAAAGACTCCCCAGCCTCCATATGAGCTCCTTAAGTAACCCAGAGGGCTATTCAGCCAGGACTGGAAATGCTAAGTAGATGTGCAGGAGTCTGTGGGCTTTGAATCCAGCATCAGTTATTGAAATTAAGAGTCAGCTTGAAGGTGATGCACTCTGACCTGTCTTAGTAAGATGATAAAGCAAAGTGTTAAAGGTGTAATTGTGTCATTCATTGGACCTCTGGGAATCCTGAACATTTAAAAAATGTTATTAGTTCTTCACTGAGGAAAATGTGGTGTCTTGATCGAAGCTGGAATTTTGGGAAAAGTTATATATTTTTACGTATATGCAAATGAATCCAGTATTGTTTAAATAGAAATAAATATTTTATCTACATTTCAGAGATATGAACAATTATCACTAAAAATGCTATGTAATGCTAATATAAATATCTGAAACTACCCTTTTCTAGTGTTTTCAGATGGACCCATTCAGGTAGAAGGGTTATAGATTAAATAGAGCATTCCCAGAATTGCTTTCTCCACCACTTGTTCGTTTTCTGTCATTGTGTCCCGGTTTCTCACTTTTAATTTACCTGTTGTCCTCCAAAATAGAGTTTGCTGATCCCATTCACCCGCACAGGCCTGTCTCTTGACAAGTTTTTTGAAGGATAAAGGCAATTGGTCAACTGAGAAGGACAACAGGTTACTCGGGTCTCCCCTTTCGCCTTTAACTGAGTTCATCAAAGAAACCCAATCTTTTCTAATAACTTTCTTCACTTGAATGACAAGGAATGAGAGATGGTTCCGTTTGGTTCCAGTTCTCAGCTGAGTATATGTCATTGTTTGTCAGGAATTACTTTTTTTAAGGTTATCTATGATTTGTGGCATAAATGAACAAGGTTAGGGTTTTTGTGTTAAGGATAAGTGTATACACTCAAAAAAAGAAGATGGCCTTATATATTTGAGGCAATGAAAGAAATTGAATTAAATTCTGGGCTGAGGGAGCTTAGTCTGGGGTAATGATTAGAACATCACAATAGCAATTTTTGCCAAAGGACAAAGTTTCCACTCATGTTCTTATGCCCAGATTCTTGTCTTGACTCCACTTAATCTGTAACAGAACCTTGTCATGGAGGCACCGCTTATGTTAGTCTTTTATGCACTTTTTTTTAAATTTAACCATTAAGTAGAGGCCTTTATCGAAAGTGACTTACGTTAGAGTGTCACACAATGTGCAATTTGTTACAAAGCCTATCTTAAGTAGTTCACAAAAGAGGTTGACTCAGCTGGTCAAGAGAACATAGAGTAAAAGAAAAATTTGAAGAAAATGAATATTTAAGAGCTACACATGTTTGAGTTATTTGATATTTTACATCACTAGTGATGCGCATAGCTTTATTCCATGTGGCTGGTGAGAGGGTTATTTTTTTCTGATCATGTTATGGTTTTGTCTTTTTGTATCCTGCCAAGAATTTTAACACCAAGCATGTTGTTACATGATAGTTGACTGTTGGTCCAACCACCTTCCCCTTGGTACCATGGTTTTATTTCCTTTATAGTCTTCATCTGTTATATGTTTTGCAAGTTTGGATGTGGCACTAAATTTTGGCAACTTCTTCCCCGCAATGTGAGATGGAGAACCATGTGAACCATATCTAATCTATTTCTATTTCTAAAACCTATTCAACCCACAAAAAAGATAAAGTACCAAGAGGTAACCATATCTGACTTTCACTGGAAACAGTGTTTGCATCCTTTTACTGATTCTACATCAAAGTTTTAATGGTGTGATTTTTTACTCTTCTCATCAAGCCACATCTGACTGAGGTTTGGAGCTACCGGTACAAACCTAATAGTCAAGCAAAACACTGTAAAACACAGTGTAACCACTGACTAGTAGTTGGCTAGTAGTGCCTGTTCCCAGATCAGTTGCTACGATAACAGGTCGGACTATGCGAGTGAAAGTGTATTAACATATTGTCTCTTCCATATTTTTGACAAAGTGTCACATTTTTGGAAAGTTTAATGGACTTTTTATTTTAATTTGTCATCGAAAGTCATCTTGTTTAGACCAACCTGTACAAAACTATGCTAGTAAACAGTATAGCACTTGCAACAACCATATAGATAAAACCGATATCTTTTTTAGTTGATTTTTGAGTATAGAACCATTTTGCATACAGAGTAAATGTAAAATCTGCAGAGAAATATGGTATTAATAATAAATTAACATTCATATTTCTAGAACTTAAAAACATTCACACCGGCCTGTCATTTCCATCTGATTATGATCAGAATAGAAAATGCATTGAATATTTAACACCAAATCATCTTATGTTCTCCTTTAAAAATGTGTTAACAGTCTCCCACGAAACGAATGGATTTTATATGCTCATATGCAATAAGGCCACTGAATTGTGATAGAGGTCAGCAAGTCTATGGTATCTCATATGTGCTGAAAGAGATTAGATCCAGACACCCGCTTGATTATTTTGGACATGTGCAGCTGTGGGAATAAGCATTAATGTCCGCTGCACATTTGCAATCCTGGGAGCCAGGAGCTTCATCAGAAAACCACTTTGCAATTTAGAGGCTCTTCACAGCCATGAAACCTATCAGAACAGGACTCTAGCAGCGTAATATCTGTGAGGCAATGATTATGCAGCCTCATGCGCCACTTCTTATTCTTTCTAGAACAGGCTGAAATTGTAAACTCACATTTACTTGTGTTCCACAGTGATACATCACACAGTTTGGAAGGACAAGTTAGGACAAGTTAGTTAAAAAAAAACTCAACTAAAACAACAAATTAATAGCTGATGAGTAAATAAATTGTGTGGCACTAAAAGAACGATTCACCATAATTTAGTTAAAGGGGACTTTAGATGAAAATGTCACTCTTCCTCTTGATTGAACAAGTATGGTATTGTGTTTTGTGCGCGCAAACCATCCTAAAATGATTGAAATATTTTTTTTAAATAACAACTTTAATGCCCCCTGAAAATTAGATAATGTCACCATATACCGTAAGCACTATCAGTCCTACTAACCCACTCATCATGCTTCATCACATCTGAGTCTGTGTCATTCAGTTCCTCTCTGGAGAAATGCTAGTTTGTTTCCTTCCACCCCACAACAAATAGATTTAGTGGTGAAGAAATGTTTGTATGTAGGAATCGAAAAAACTGTGCTGATTTAGGATTTTTTATCAAAGTAATATTTTGTTAGAAATGTTTTGGTGAGACCAGTCTAAACTGTTATATTATTTCTTGCTTTTATAATATCTTGCTGTTCTTTGTG
The DNA here is from genome assembly GCA_900490495.1 of Danionella dracula. Taxonomy (NCBI): domain Eukaryota; kingdom Metazoa; phylum Chordata; class Actinopteri; order Cypriniformes; family Danionidae; genus Danionella; species Danionella dracula. Next base: position 2,378,033 of record UELW01000444.1, read on the forward strand.
GGTTTCCGTCGGGTGCTCCGGTTTTCCACACAAGTCCAAAGAAATGCTGTATTGGGGAATTGTGTTATCTGAGTGTTTCCCGGCGATGTGTTGCAGCTGGAAGGGCATCCGCTGCGTAAAACATATGCTGGATAAGTTGGAGGTCCTTTTCCCTTTGGCGACCCAAAATAAAGGGACTAAGTCAAAAATAAATTGAATGGATGGATGGATGGGTCTTACTGTTAATTCACTTAAAGCAATGTTTCAAAAAAGTTTTTGAGTTACATACATTTTCAAATAAAATGCTAATACAGTTTATTACCATAATCTTATTTTGTAGTAAAAATTCTGTTCGCTCATTATTTAAAAAAAATATTTGGAAGAATTAATATGTATTCTCAAATAAAAAAGTTATAGTTTTTTTTACAATTCCTAAAACAGTTAAAACACACAATTGGCAAAATTGTTAACTTCATGCTCAAATCCCTCATTGTAAACAAAACTCCAAAACTTATTTTCAAAATACAACAATACAGTTTTCAAAACACGGACACATGTTTTCTTCCGACAGCAACATTTAGTCAATCATAACACATTGAGAAAAAAAATGTACTTTAAAATTTGACTTGGTGGAGCTTGAGTGTAAAAGAAGTTCAAGTATTTTAAATTTGTATGCATTTTGTATCAAAGCAACAAAAATATGTTAATTGTATAGCCTACTTAGACAGATATTGTGCTAATCATGTTAATAGTTTAGGAAAGTTGTTAAATGTATTGAAAAACCTGTCATAACAATTGTAAAAAATTATATTTTGGTATGGTATCCAGGTGAACTGTATAATATTTACATTTGCAAACAAATAGGAACCACTGTTTATGTAGCAAATTGGGCGAGCAACTAAAGAAAGTATGACATCAGCAAATCACTAGTAGTATACACATATGCCCCATAATTACATCATACATCTCAACATTCTGCTGGAATGGAAAGAGCTTGCATTTTATTTAAAGTATGTATTATTTAAAGTTATATAAAGTATCTCATAAGTATTCTGTAACACAACTCCTCAAGAATGATAGCACCATGCAAGTGAGTCTTAGGTATTGAGTTAAAAAATCTTTGTGTTTCATACATATGACAAAATTCAAGTTAGTGAGTTTAACTTTTTATTTAAAGCAAAACCCCTAGGGTAGGGCCAGTCTGCACTGCTTTCCTGAAATCTTACCTTTGCCTGTACGATATTGCTTAAATTTGTCCCGAATCAACCATCTGAAACCTGTCACTCTTTCTTTCATTCCAAATCCTGTCAAAGTAATCTAAGTTTGATTCCTTTTTCCATTCAGACGACAGACCTCTGTGACTGAACCTCTCAGAGGGAACATTCTAATCTCGTTCCCGCAGACCGTCGGAAAACAGATTTGTGATCATTCAGTCCAAGAAACTGCAAGTATCTGTTCAAATCAAAGAGGTTTATTGTAAACCTCTGCAGTGCTTCAAACTCAATAAAAAGCATTGCACAGTCACCAAAAACGTCTGAGCCACTTCTCCATTAAATATACTAAATAGATCTTACTTTGTGTATCATCAGACAAATAATTTTTTCAGCAAGTTAACTTTCCATTTCCATTAGGCTTGTTTGTACAAATCATCCGAGACAGTATTTTCAATACATTTCACAGTTTGCTTAACTCTTAAAGCAGCGACTCTGTTAAAACAACAGTTGGCAAATTTATACAGTTACATAACTGTAACAAACTATTTCTCATTGGTAATTTAGGGAAAATCTTTGTGTTTTGTATAAGTTTTGTTTAGAACATGATTTCATCTGTTCTGACATATGGTGTGAAAGCAAAGATAAATTTGTCTTTAAAATGTCATTGTTTTGCTGTTGGTGGAGATTGTGTGTAAAAAAAGTTCAAGCATTTTAAATTTGTGTTAACTCTATGCATTTTATATCAAAAGTGTGTGTGTGGGAGTGCGTGCGTGTGTGCGTGTGTGTGCTAAATATGTAGTAGATATAGTGCTTTTTGTAGATTGGAGCAAGTATTGTGATTATAGATTGCTCAGGTAGGTCAGAGCAAAGTGTCTTAGAGACAATAGGTGATTTTTTTATTGGAAGCCAATGAAGAGTGGACAGAGCCAGTTCAATGTGATATTTTTTGGTTTTGTGAGTACTTTGTGCTTTCTAAATTAGTTATGTAGCCAACATAGTGTTACAGCAGTTCATTCTGCAGATCATGAAAGCATGAACTGATTTTCTGCATCGGCAATAGACAGCATGTTCTCTGCTTTAACAAAACTTCTATGGTGTAAGAATGCATTATTACAGTTTACTACAATTGCTAAGACAGTTTTTTTTCAATAGATTTATTCATCTTGCTTAACTCTTGATGCACCAAATCAGTTAAAACAATTGGCAAAACAGTTAATTTCATTCTAAACCCCCCCCCCAACACAACACTGACACGTTTTTTCTTCCGCCAGCAACATTTAGTCAATCTTAACACATTGAGAAAAAATGTTTGTTTTAAAATGTTGTACAAAAGCAACAAAAATGTGTTAATTGAATCGTCTACCTAGACGGATGTGGTGCTAATCGCGATAAGAGTTTAGTAAAGTTGTTAAATGTATTGAAGAAACTGTCATAGCAGTTGTGAAAAACTGTTTTTGTGAAATTGTGAATTTGTGAAAAACAAATCTGGTTCTTAAAACTCGTTAGAAGAATTTGGGAAAAGTTTAGTAGCAAAAGAGTCATGCACAGCATTGTTAAAATATGATGAACTGTTTTCTCTACCAGCAAATCAGCAATGCCTTCATCTTCTCTACCCTAATGGGGTATGTAAATCAAATCAAATGTCGATCAAATGTTAAGAAGCTTTCTAAACTTTTACATCACTGTGTGGTTTTCTAGCTGCACCGATGAGAATATAAGGATGCTGTAAGTGGTACACAAATGTTTTGACTCTAAAACAGTTAAGGTATAGAAACAGCACCAGCAAAACAAACTCTCTCATGGCTTTGTCTATATTTATTTAATCAAGTGTTATTACATTATTCTAAGAAAATTGGTTATCCTGTGAGAGTGGTGTTCTGTGTAAGCAATTTCATTTTATATTACTTTTTTTTATGCTTGATTTTATTAAATGTACTTTCTTTTTACACTTTATTCCCAATGTAAAGCACTTTGAACTATCCTGTGTATGAAATGTGCTATACAAATAAACTTGCCTTGCCTTGCCTATTTAACACCCCTATTTGATTTTATCCTGCTGAAATGGCAGACCAAGCCTGCCAGCCACTATATTGCAAGAAAATACAGTGGAAAGTATTCAGTAAAGCCTTCAATAAACTAAAAGCAGAAGCATTTCAGTTTAACACAGAAGCATTTCAGTTTCAAGCATATTGAATGGCTGTTCTTTGGTCCAGACCTCAGGTTTTCAATCATCTTCAGCTCCTGAGGCTTAGGTTGGCTTTGCACAGATCATTCATAGGGGAAATGAAGTACATTTCATTCTTCGACAATACTGCATATAATGAGCATCATTGATTACAAATAGAATAAGGTATGACAGTCTGTTCCTGGAAGTGGCATTGAAGTTATTCACTTAATCATGTCTTTATGAGTGATTCAAATTTGACTTATACGCTTAGTCAGATCTTTATTTTTTCTTGTTTAATACTCAACATTCCATTCTAAATAAGTGTTGCACATCAATAGATCACCGTGGACTTCATAGTGACTTTTTTTCCTTTAGTGAAATCATATTAGTTCTTTTTAGCTAAAGGCATATTTGCTCAAATAAAAATAATAATAAATAATGATAATGCGTTCAATTTATATAGCGCTTTTCCAGAGCTAGATTCTTAAGCAGGTCAGATGGGGGTCGCTCTCAAAATAGTCCCACAACTAAATAAAGTAGAAAAGCGTTCAGCAAACCTATTCCATTGGGCAAGATTTGTTAAAATAAAGTGTTAAATAAGATTGAACTTTGATGCTGAGACATGATTCAAGCCAGCAAATTGGAAAGGTCCGAGAAGTTATTGATAACTTAGTTTAAAGTTTCTACTTTTAGGACTCTAGTTCTGTTACTATAAAGTACACTCCAGCTAGAGTGCACCCTGTTACAATTTAAACAACTTCAATAATAAATGTTGTACTTCATACACTTTTTCTTGAGGGTAGTGTTTTAACAGTCACAAAGCCATGTAATAATTGCTGTAACTCTCAAATGCCAATGTGCATTATGGTTTTTGATATTATTGATAAACAGCTGCTTTTGGGCTATTGATAAACAGTGTATTTGGGCTGGAAAAGGACCACAAATTTGGGTTTCGAAACCAGTGTGCTCAAAAAACATGTTTAGTACAGAGAAAACATGGCTTTTCATCTATCCCAAGAAGTTAGATGCATTATATTGTCACATTTAACTTAAACAACTTAAAGATGTGTCATATACTAACCCTGATTGTGTACTGAATTATCAAAGAACCTTATATTTATACAACACCAACTCTAGAATCATCTAAAGAGCTCATTTGGAACTCTGTGAACCAATGCAACAAAAAAGTGAAAGATATGGAACTTAATTTCCAGTTTGGTGGATTTGAAACAAAGAAAAAAAATATTTCAATAATGTAGCAAACAATAACATAGTTTTACGTTTAAGGTCTAAGTTAATAAAAGTATGCCATCTTTGTTTCTTTAGTTCAATAAAAGTTGGTGTCATTGACAAGTCACTCTGAATTAGTTCAACCCTGAGAAACCCTTTGTGCTTTTTGCATTTCAAGAGTCAGCAAACTCAAGTCTGCCAAAAAGGGACACAGCACTTTATTACAGTTTTTTACAATTGCTATGAGTTTTTCAATACTTTTAACACCTTTCCTAAACTCTTAACATGATTAGCACAGTATCCGTCTAGGTAGGCGATACAATTAATGCATTTTTTGTTGCTTTTATACAAAATGCATCCAGTTAACACAAATGTCAAATACTTAAACTTCTTTTACACTCAAGCTCCACCAACACCAAAATTATGTAATTTTAAAGCAGAGCCTTTCCTCGATGTGTTAAGATTGACTAATTTTTGCTGTCAGACTAAAACATGTGTTAGTGTTTGAAAACTGTATTCTTTTATTTTGAAAATGAGTTTTGGAGTTTTGTTTACAATGAGGGGGTTTGAGAATGAAATGAACTGTTTTGCCAATTGTGTCTTTTAACTGATTCGGTGTGTTAAGAGTTATCCAAACTTGTTAAATGTATTGACAAAACTGTCTTAGCTGTAATGTGAACTCAACTTCCTGACACTTTGAAGTTTGGTATAACTTGAAATATTCCCAGAAAGTGGGTTAACAAAGAGAAATAGAGAAGACTAAATATTACAAAAATACTTTAAGAGCCCGAGAAATGAACAAAAAAATCTAGCATTGTTATTCAGCAGTCTGTACAAGTGACTGATTTTTTTCACCACAAACAGGCATATAAATCCAAACTCTCCAATAATTTGCTTAATCTTCTATAATGAATTCTCCAGGCTCTTTTGACATGTCATGGACGCAGTACTTGATTGTCCCCAGCAGACATTTTGATACTTTGCAGTGATGATCAAAAACCCAGAGAATTCAAAATGACTGAAGTGGCACATATTACCCATGTTGCTGACACAGAAATTCAGATTAAAGAGTGAGATTGCAAGGATTTCCATGCTGTATAGCAGCTCAGTCAAAGAGCTGGCGGCAGAATTCATTTAGGTGTGTTTGAGTCTCTCAGCCGAAGCTTGAGATTAGAGCAAAGCAGGGCTGAACCTGACAGACTGTATTTATGCTTTCAGATCAAGCCTGCAGCAAGCAGTTCCCTACCGACTATCCTCAGTTCAGTGGGTTCTTCACTACATCCAGAATTCTCAGAGAAATGAATATCGATAAAACACTTAAACTTTTGTTATGAACCATTAAATGCCTTTTATTAACTCTTAAAACATCTAACTGAAGGGTGGGTCTAAAATTCCTTTTATTTCTTGTCGAAAAACTCTTGCAAACATCTAATATCTTTAATTTATTCCTACCCAGAATGGCACAGGCCATCATTTTACACAGATACCTACACACTGAGGAGAAGATATAATTGTAACCACTGTGCAATCCAGCAATATTTATCAATATTTATTTAAGTCATTATCCCTCAGCTATGATGATCTGCAACTTACCTGTAAATCTTAGCTATAAATCTGTTGAAGTTTCAGAGTTCTTTACAAGGAATAAAACTACCATGAATTAAACACTGAGTAACCAATAAGAAATGGAGAAACTAATTAACAGATTAAATATTCATGAATCCCCTTATTTGTGGATCCTGTTAAGAATTTATTTACAGGTTTGACTGTCCTCATGAAATATTTACTACTGATAAGTGTTTTGAACATCTGTTTCGTGTCACTGTTTCGAATATAATCATTCACTGATACAATTCATTAATGGCATTGTTATTATCTGTCATTTGCTAAACTCTTAATGTAACATAAGCTGAGTTGCAAACCAGCCTGAGACAGTAACGTGTGGAGCTAATTTAATGAAAGTGCAAGGCCACAGGGACATCTGTGCATATGACACTTATCCTCAGTAGTGGATTTGGCATATTTTTGTCCCTATAGGCAAACAGAGGCATAAAGGCCCATGGAGATTTACTAAAAACATAAAATACACATATTGAACATCTTCTTTTCTCCCGAAGCTGTGTTTTGATGCCTTCTCTATCTCCTTTCATTCTCTACCTTGAATTATTTAAATTTACAAAGGTATTTTTCCTCTCCCTCTTTTTTTCCTGTTGGTTTTTTTCTTACTTTCTCTTTTAATTGTATTCTTGAATGTTTTTTTTTTGCTGTTCAATTCAAATAAAACAAAACTTAATTCTGACTTTGTTGGCTAAAAGTGGGGTGTTTGTCTTATTAACATTGTTCTGATCGTTAGTCATGCTGTATATCAATGGTATTCAACTTTTGTAACATTAAGCAATCTCATTTCCTCATTTCTTCTCAGATTAACTCTGAAGTCTACACTTCATTTTCAAGCCGTTTCTCTCACGTAAGACATAAAACGTTGTCAAAATGAGTGTCATTTCATTTCTGTTGATGCATGGAACAGCCCCTTATAAAGTGTTGATGAGGAGCATAGATAAATATTTATATTCCCAGTCCTTTTAGCTAACAAATCTAAAAACTAAAAGTTTTGATTATTTTTTTCTTTTGAGAAAAATAAGCTAAAACACATAAGTATTCATTGTGTGCATAAGCAGAGGGGCCTACAACTTGAGGGCCCAAAGCAACCATCTAAAGCAACACTCTTTTCTCAAAATGTAGCTAGTAAAGGCAGACCCTTGCCCTCACTTCCTTCTTACTTGCCAGTTTTGATTTTTTTTATGCAACTCAAGAGCACCATCTTTTGGATAAATTAGTATCTTCAATTTCATGTTTTACATGTGTGAGACACTACAATTGAGAAAACAGTTACATAAATCTTTAAATTATTGATTATTTATTTCAAAAATACTGTAAATGTGTAGGCTACTTTTTGAAAGGAAAACTCTGTATGCCTTTTTATGTTCGTGTTACTAGGTTAATTGTTATAAAGTTAATTGTTTATGTCAGCTGATACAAAAAGAAACGTTTTTAAACACATCAAAATATCTTTGTGATATTTTAATTTAGTTTTTCTACACCAACTTCGACAATTGTTGAAAACACTGTAAATTCCTTAATCTTATCTGCTTTTGAACATTCTAGCTAGAAAGAACAGCTCTGCTGACTCCTTCCTGCTTGCTTTTGGTTTCACCCTTCTAACATCTTGAAACAGGATTAAAAGTTTCTGCTGTAGTTTGTTGGCCAGAGCTCCTTCCCAAAATTTGCAGATTAAAGAGCCTCCAGGTCTCAGAAGCTTCTCTGCCACCTCCAGCACAGACAGACACATGGAGACCAGTCTTTCGTGGTCCAGCTCACGGAGCCCACTTGCGTTAGGTGCCATGTCACTGAGAATTGCATCAGCTTGAGCTCCAGACAGGAGATGTTCCAGAGCAGCAAGAGTCGAGGGAGCGGTGATGTCATGGCTGGACAGAAACTCGGCTCCTTCCAGAGGGGATATATGCAATAGGTCTACTCCAATTACTCTTCCTTTTGGAAAATCTGCATCTGTGATGAAAAAAAATATGAAGTTCATATCTCCGGAACCCATAACTTTTCCCACCAGCACTCAAATTGTTCCATTAAATATCGCACTAAGCAACAGGACTCTGTTGTGGACTCCAGTCGCTCCACATTCTGTTGTTTTGTTGCTGCACTTGTTACTTTTTTACTTTGGTCTGCACATTCACTCCACAGCACATTTCTGCACCTTGGACTTCTGAGATAGTTATAGCTCTATAACTTTTTGTTTGTACTACCTCCACTACAACCCAAACAATTTCCTTGTGTGTCTGCATATGCACGATTGGCATTAACATCTTTCTGATTCCAATTCTTCAACTTAAAAACACTTTTAAGCAGAGCTGTAAAGCTGTCCCCCACTTCGGGCGAAGATTATTTAAGAATAAAAATATTTTACTTGACAAAGCAATAATTGTGCTGCAATCTGCAATTTTTGTTAACTTTTTATTTTAGAAGTTTTGAGATATTAAACAATGTTGTTACGTGTTTTTGGAACACCTCACCTCCTCTTTCTACCCCTCACCAATAATGAATATATGCAACGTATTTCCATGCTGAATTAACATTCAGGAACAACGAATTACAATGTTTTCAGGGTCACAGCTGGGTCTTTAATGTCCCGTATGCAACTTTGAGGTCTGCAATAAAATAAATAGGTTTTGGAGCTTTGTTTTACTCATCTTCCTTAGGGCTGTAACTTTTTTATTGCAGCCATTCAATTTTGTGATTAGGTGCTTTAAATTAATTTAATTATTTCATATTTCCTTGTATATAAAGGGAATTTTCTCATTACTTGCATTCAATTTCTAACATACTGTACTGCAAGTTCAACAGTACAAACAACTGTATGAAAACAAAATGTATGATCAATAGAGTACAATGGGTAAGTCGTGTGAACTCACATACAGCTTACATGCATTCAGTTTGAAACTAAGTGTAGAAGGAACTGTTTATGAAGATATTCTGGCACATATCTGCTCTTACGCACTCTGTCCATCTGAATTGACCCTCTGCACCGCAACTTGGCTCCATGCACCGGGTGCAGCCCCGCAGTCGATGACAGTGAAGCCGGGCTTGAGCAGTTTGTATTTGTCGTCGACCTCGATAAGTTTAAATGCACTTCGACAACGATAGTTGTGCGTGTGTGCAGCTTTAACGAAAGGGTCATTAATCTGTCGCCCTAACCATCGCTGCTCAGCCACGCTTTTCCCCTTCAAATGCTGCGGCGTCCTCTTCAGGCTTACTGCCGAAATGTGTATACGAGAGCTCTGCACACGCCCCCACATAATTTATAAAGAAGTACATTTATGATTAATAGTTTAGTCTGGTGTTTTTGAGTTAACAGTTAGACGTCGTACAATACATTTGACTAGTTAGGTTTTCTACACGCGTCAGTCGAAACTATTTCACGGTTGCACCTTGTTATACTTCCGATTTTCAAAAAGTCCTGAAGACGGCTCTTTTACCAAACTTAATGGATGGGCTGAGCTAGCAGATTTATTTCCACAAATTTTGAGATTTGAACACGAACAATTTAAGGTCAAATTCAAATAATTTTACGATGCAATCATTTCCTTCTTTTCTGAGGAACAGATTATTCGTCATTCTTATAAACTCGGGTTTTGTACCGAGTATATTTTATAGTTGCACTCTTCTGTAATAAACATTCGGGAGGTGGAGTTATAGAGGTTTCGCAGATCTCTACGCCATATTACACATAAGGAGTGAAAGCAATGTAACACGTTGAGATCAATCTATTTGTGCTCGATATTTAGTGTTGTGAATTCGAAACAGGCTCCACGTGACTGAAAAACACGCGGTACCTACCGAAACTGTACATTTGTTAACGTTACGTTATTGCAATACAAAGTTCGAGGATTTACTTTATACGGTCTGATAACCTTTAATCTCTTCACCTTTCTATGTACACAGTAAGGATCTTAGTTAGATTGAATTAATACTTATTTTAACAGTTATATGAACGGATAAAAGAATGGATTTCTTTTTTGCAGGGTGATGTTGACCAATAAGCTGCTGACCCTGGTCCTAGTGGTGCAGCCTGGCCGGGTGTTGCTGGGCATGAAGAAAAGGGGCTTCGGAGCTGGAAAATGGAATGGCTTTGGAGGGAAAGTCCAAGTCGGAGAGACAATAGAGCAGGCAGCCAGACGGTTAGTAATTATACATAAAAGTTAAATATTCTATTTATAAAATATCTATCTGTATTTGTCAAACGTCTTTCTGTTGTTCGTGACAAGTTTTCAATTGCTAAAAAATTGCCTTTATTGATAAGTAAACAAACTTTCACTCACATTTCTAGAAAACGGAAGCGTTTTTGTGGGAAAAAAATGACTCCACATGAGTTGTCAACTAATACTGTAACCACTTGTCAGTTATTTTAGACTGCGGACAATGCTACCTCTATGCACAGTGCGTGAATTGTGCACACACTGGTAAATAATACATAGATGAAGCGCACACTTGGCAAAATGTACTTTTAATAACTCGTGGCTAAAGAAGTATGCACCAAGTTTGACATTTTTATTTAACAGCACATGCCTTTACAAACAAGGCACAATCAATGGCTGGATTTTGTCAGTGGCTGATTCTGAAATGGTTCCTCGACAGATATTTGAACGTTTGTGCTGACCATAAACCAGTGGTGAATATTGTTAGTTTGGTTTGCCTTTTTATGTAGTCATTTCAACTCCCCTTATGTGCTGGACATGTGTCAGGTTTGCTAAAGCTTACTTTACTGGAGCAAATAAAAAATGTGGTTGATACCAAGCGATGTAATCTTTTAATTAATTTAAAGTGATTCTATATTTTAAGGGATGGGTAGCAACCCGGGGTAGGGGGTTCCTAAATAGTTGGGGCTCAAGGCAGTTGCCAACCTTTGTATAATGGTAAATCTTCCACTGCTATAAACTTTTCTGAGAAGGGTTTTGTAAATGTTTGAATATGTTAAACCTGACCAATCAAAGAGTAGTGTACAGGTGACTGGGAAGATCAACTACATTTATATTGAAATATTTTGCCTTCAATACATGAGTTACAAAAACAGTTTTTTTTTTTTTTTCAAAAAGACTCCTTGTTGATGTCAGGTCTTTATTTGTCTTCTGTGATCCCAGCTTTCATTGGGTTACCTGCTGAAAAACAACTACTTTTATTTGTCAGGGAACTGATGGAGGAATGTGGCCTCACTGTGGACACCCTACACAAGATTGGAAATATCAAATTTGAGTTTATTGGAGACACAGAACTGATGGACGTCCACATTTTCAGAGCAGATACCTATAAAGGGGAGCCAGTCGAATCAGACGGTAATAAAGCTCCACTTGTGAGAAGCATCCAGAGTCGAGAAGGCAATATTGTTCACTGAAGGTCTTTGATTTCTATTTCAGAGATGAGGCCGCAGTGGTTTGACATAGACAAAATACCTTTCAGCCAGATGTGGGCAGACGACATCCTGTGGTTTCCACTGCTGCTTCAGATGAAGAAGTTTTTGGGATATTTTAAATTCCAAGGCCATGATGTTATAGTGGAGCATAAACTGGAGGAGGTGGAGAGCTGTGATTAAGGTTTGTTCTAACACTGGTGATTAACTATGCATCGGTGGAACCCAATGACACACCTGGAGCTGTTAACACAACTGAGTATTTGTGTCACTGATTAGGTAAAATAATGTGATACCCAAAGCTCTTTTACTGAGCAACATACTGTTCAACATACTGTTTGTATGGAGTGTATTTGGCATAAAGTGTCCTTTTAAATGCAGGGAAAATGTTTTAGTTCTCGCCTGTATTTTCTGATTTCCTCAAATAGTTTTTTTGCTAGTTTTTTTTTCAACATACAACCTTTTCACAATTTTGATAATAAAGTGACAAAATCTCAGATAAGGTGTGGATTCTGGCTTTACAAAAAAAAGTAATTTCTTCCAGTAATTTGCTTCAAAGTATGGAAAAAAATCAATCACACTGCGTAGTTTTCTGAAATTGTTATGTACTGTCTCTGCCGGCAGGTGGCACCATTTCATTTAGGTTGAAGCAGAAACACACCCGCAGAAGAATCTTTGTCAAGCGTCTCATTAATTTCTTTCTGTGATTGAACTGTAAGTCTAACCTGAATGAGACATTAAGTTGGTTGGGTTAAGTTTCAGTTTCTTATACACAAGTAGAAACCAAATGTAACCATCAGCTGTATTGTATTTGCAGTTTTAGAACCAATTGAAAATAAAAAATTTAATTTTTGTCTAAAATGTATACTGTCAGAGGTTTTATGAGCCAAATTTCTGTCTGAACAGCTGGAAAGTTTTGAATTTCATAAGAGGTCTCCTTTAAATGTTGACGTTAAATTACTACAGCAGCAATACAAAAATGAATTTCTTCATGTGTGATTCTTTTTTTTCTAAACAACTCAAAGCTCTGATAAGGCAACTCGTAATTCACATTACAGCCATCTCAGGCGATTAGAATGGAATGGATTTGTGTGGAATTGTTTTTAATGAAAGGTACATTTTTAACAGGTAAAATTAATTTTAGATATATTTTTAAAGGGTGTAACACAAAATTAAGAAATACTATTCTAGACGTAATATATGTAGACTAAAACACAACTTATTGCTTACGCTACACCGATTAAAAGACTGCTCAGCCGTTTATTAAAAGCATTAAGATCCTGAGCTAAAGAAATGGAAAAAGCAAGGATCTTAATCTGCAGCTAACTTTACTGAAGTCTTGATTAACAGGAATGAGCAAAACAAACATACACATCTATCTTGTAATTATGACATACCTATTGTGACTTAGTGCAATACGCTTCTGTAGATTCATTGAGGTTTACATTAAGAAAAGGAAGCTTTCTTGAACAGGAATGTTTCTTGGTTAGGGAAAATACATATCATGAACAAACACTGCTATGTTATTAAAAAAAATGGCATTGTTTTTCTTTTAATGGATATAAAATGTGAACACTTGGGGCAACATTTTAAAGATCAACCAAATATCAGACTAACAGAGAGATATCTTGTGCATCAGCCCCCAGTGTTTTAAAGCCAATACCTATTACAACATTAACAAAAGTTTGAATGGGGTTAGTGACGAAATAATGTCAATAGCTTAATTCACTTTAATTAAAAAAAGAGTGTGTTTGCAAATACAAACTCTATATACATTCTACTATGCATAGGTCTGATTCCAATAAACATTTTACAACATCACCTTTACAAATCTAGACAATAACACAAATCAAAGTGTTTTCTTTGAATGTGTTACAATTTTCTTTTGAACATCTTAGCTACAATCAAGGATCTTTCAAACTAATAAAAAACATGTAGTATATTTAGAATCATTTACTTTTTCTATACTTTGTAAGGCCCTACGGTGTTTTCTAATGAAAGCCAATTGTGCAGTTCTTAAACAGATGTTGGTACTTGGACAAAGCCAGGTCAAATATTTTCCTTTCCGTTATTTGGGGCTGAGAGGAAGACAATGTCCATTTCTGTCTCCAAAAAGACTTTTTAGCTTGGAATGCAGATCTTGCCAGACTTCACCCATCTAGATAAGAACAAACACATTTTTATAACTACATAATGGTTAAAATCCAAATGTGTTAGTGTTTTTTTTTGTTTTTTTTGCAGAATTCTGGAAACCTTCAGAGATTAACAATGGAATTTAATGGATAATGTGTGATCCTCAAACCCTTTAAACTGCCTTTGTTCATTTTTCATATATTGAAAAATAAACATGTGTTGAGAGAACAAGGAGTTTACCTCATTTACAAAAAAGCCATTACAGTTTGTTAAAACAAGCAGCTGTGAAAAAAACTAAGTTTGTGTCTGCAGAATATGTGTGAATTTATTATCGTAAATACAATTTGCACAAATTAATGGTCAATAGAAAACCCGACTATTAACACCCGTTTATGTTTACCAATTTAGCTTACTCTAACAGCCCACATATACACTGGTACTGGTAAAACACCAATAATAATTTCATTGGTAAAATAATTAAATATTAGCTAAAGAATTGTAGTTCTTGTCACAGAAAGCTAATAGAACTCTAGCTAACACTTTCACATAACAAGCCCATAAATCACAAAAATTGATCAAATAAAAGCTGACCTCTTGATGACCCTGCACCTGTGAGTCGACTAAAGACCCGAGTATCTGTGAGGTCAGGGGCAGGTGTGTGAAAAGCAGCTGAGTCTCCTGGTGCAGGCAGAAGAGTGAGAAAGAGCTGCGCAGTTCCATAGCCTGGATGGCGCTTTCTTGCTGTATTGAATCAGAGGTGAAAGAGAGACGTGATCATCATACTCATCTTCCAGGAACTAATCAGCAATTTGTAAAACATTGAAGCATGTCAACAAATTTTAGGCGCATTTGATATCATGGTACATGGCATTGAACCCGAAAAATCAAGTACAAATGAGTTCTTCTCTTTCATACTCTCCATCTAGCAAGGCTTTCATCTATAAAGGCTACTCAAACATCGTTTAGACACAGTTTCTCCAGTCATTGGATCATATGATTCTTCAGAAATCTTTGTCACATATTGATTAGATGCTCTTGTAGGCTTTACACATCGAATCATGGACAAAATGAAAACTTAATGGAATAAAAAAGCCTAAGCAATACAATGTCGTAAAATGAGTAGCCAGAATGGCAAGGGCTTTTTTTGGTTACAGCTTTTAAGTAATGTGTGCTATTTAACTAATATTTTAAAGGGGTCATAACCTCAGAAACCAAAAAGTTGTTAATCTTTTGATATTTAAGAGGTGATGGAACAATTTGACCACACAAAAAGTTACATAACATGAAATTTCTTTCGATTTTGTTGGAGAAATGAGCCATACAAAAATAAACTTTGACTACTCTATAGATATCTTTCGCAAATAATCAAATATGTTATTTCAAACAACTTAATTTGTTTGAAACAACTAAATATTTTTGTTAAGTTTGCTCTCTCTCTCATTCACTTTGTATTAAGGCTGGAGAAAAAAAACTAAATTAACTGTAGCCATAGAATCAAGCAGCAGATCGTGGGAGACACACCCGGTCTTCTTAACACTCACTGGGTAGCTAGCAAACAGTGCAATAGAGCCATAATGGGACTGTACATTCAACCTCAAAACTGAACCAGTTAATCGCTGGACTAGTAAACATCAAAAACCTTCAATCAGGACCCAAACATGAAGCATCAAGATCAAGTGAGCCTAAAATACAGTAAAGATTCAGATCCCAAACATGAGCTTCAGTGCTTTCTGTGCTACAGAACTGCTGTTTCGACGCCAGCACATCACCATCTTGGCCAAGAAAGGTTCATTTATGTTCCAAAATACCAGCTTTGCTCACAACAGAAGCCTTGCAACAACAGCTGTTTGGTGTATGAGCTGAGAACCTCTGCAGTCACGATTCTCTATCTTGGAACAACAAAATCTCTGTCCCTGATAACCAGCTTTCCTTGTGTTCCATGTCTCTGTATAATGTTTTAGTAGAATGAATTCAGGGAAACTTGACAACTTCAGGTTAAGGCGTGCAAGGCATTCTATTTCTGCTCTCCTCTGTGTCTCTTTATAGCATGTTTTCATCCAGGTGAAAATTGTACTTTGTTGTGTGAAAATGTCTGGCGAATACATAGTGACGCAAATGCCAATAAATATAGGCGGCATAATTATAGTTTCAAAGAAACATTGTTAGCCTCATGGTAGTTTATCTTTTTATCTTTTCAAAGTCTATTAGCAAGCAGCATGTGTTTAATATCATTTGGGCAAAGTTATGGTAAAAGCCAAATTAAACCCTTAAGCCTTGAACATCAGCTGAATGAACACATTTTTCATAAAAATAAACAAACTAAAAAGAATCTATATCTATATTTGAAATTCAAATTCATGACCTTTTTTTAAATTCAAGTTCATGACCCCTTTGATATTTTCCCAAAATTCTTAAAACTTACACATAACTGCACATTTAGACCTAAGGTTCCTTTAAAAGAGTTTCTAAAATCAAAAACCTTATAAAGAGCTTGTTAAGATATTCAACAATGTCGGCTGCCATAACTCTTTAAAGTATTTGTGTCTGATTTAGTTTGTGGTCTCACCTGGACGATACGGGACTCCAGCTGTTCCACAGAAAGCTGCTCTTTAGGTTGTGCAGTGACACTCGACTGTCTCTTCATGAGGCTGTACCTCTGCACTGCTCGCTGCTGTTCAGGCAAGAGTCCCTTCTCATGTCGATCACACAGGTCCTGCAAATTAAAATTGTACCGCTGCTAAGATAGTGATGGATCATTGCTCATTATAATGAATGTTTGATGTATTTTTTGGAACAGCAGAATTACATATTAACAATGCATACTAGATAGACATACTACAGATCACAAAGATGCACTAAAAACGATCTACTATTTTAATTTGAGGCTATAATTGCCTTTCTTGTCCAGCTGAAGGTGACTCACATCTTTTCAATAGTAAGTAGCTCACAGAGAGGATATACTTTAAACTGATCCTTCTGTCAGACTAAGTCTTTGGTTGTCACAAGATACGTGCACGATTTATAGGGAATACACCATAAAATACTATCAGTTTTTTTTACTTTGTATTGTATTGTATACAAGTAGTCCTGATATTTTAAAAAAGCACAAACAAAACTTAAGTAACATTTTGTTTTAAAACTATTTTCCCCCCACAAGCTTTAAAAAGCATTTTATTAGTCAATTTTGTTATTTTTTTATATTTGGAAAGAGTTATATCACTGAAGAGTCAGAGTTGGAAACAATAATTAGTAATTACTATTAGTAATAAAATAATTATTTACTAGTGTTGACCCTGTCGACCCTGTCAGGACACCAAAATTCTACTAACCCAGGCACACTGGGGACTTTACTCAGAAACTGGAGAAAAACAAGCTCCCCTGAGAAAGACTGCAGTATGGGTTCTAAGTTGCATAATTCTTGCTTAATGGATGTTAAATATTATTTAAGCATTTAGCATTTCACTTGTTTTGCATGCGACTTCATTTAAACCCACAAAGCTGTTCATTTCATTCAGTGGAACCATGGAAATGTTATTTTATATTCACTATTTAGACAGATTTGTACAATACTCACCCTGTAGGACTGCAGCAGGTCGAGGAACAGATCCAGTTTTTCCACCACATCATCTTCTTCTCGTCTGCTCTGATGGATTCAATACACAAATAAATTCCTTTGTGCAGGAGAAGCAGGCAATGTGTTTAGGGGCAAAAAATACCTGTTGGGCAGCCTTTTCTGACAGAAGCGAGAACTCTGGTGAGAGGTCTCTGATCGAGTGTCTGAGAGAAGCCCAGGACCTTGTGCAGGAGGCCAGATCTGGCACAGGACACTCGTCTGATCCTAGAGAACTGCGGACAAGACAGATTAGAGCCTACATATACAGCAAGCCTTAGAAATGCCCAGTAAAAAAGTAAAAAAATATATATAAATCATAAATGCAAATGTCCTTAATTTATTCATAAAAAAAAATCTTTTAGTGCCTTGAGTAGTCAAAAAGAGATATATGAAACAACTGGCTAATAGCATGTACACATTTTACTAAGTAATTTGAGAAGAAAGACAAATGTAGTTAATTAGAGTTCAAGGATCATTTTACAAAAAAAATGGCTCTATCTTTCCCAGAAGTAATAAGTAGGCTTAGAAATGTATTCACCCATTCTCTTGATCTAATGATCACACTTTTAACACATCTTAGCATAAGTCATTGAATCGATTACACCCATCAGTGGGTAACAGTCGATAATCAAAGATTAATTTTTCTGTATTCGTTATTTGGAACATTGCTGTCATTCCAGCGTAATACTCAAGAAATTTGCAGCGGTAACATACTCTACGTTCCGCAGGCAAACGTACATTACACAGCACTGAGAAATGGGCTTACAAATACAACTTTATCAGATATATCACCTTTATCTTTATAAAAACATCCTTATTTATCATTCAAAAATACTGGTTTGAAAGTTTTAAAGATAATACTTCCAATACTCATTTTCATTCATTTACAGCTAGATGTTTTAGTTCCATAAACATGGTGCTGTTTCAATTTTATACCATGGGATGATTTTAAATCAAATTTTATATATAACATGGAAAACGTAAGTATAACAAATTAATGCCCCAATGCTTAACTTCAAAGATATCATAATGCTTGTAAAGTAAAGTAAAAGTACTTTTATTAAAAACTAATTTAGTCATTTGTTAAAACTTCAGTGAAACAAGTTCAACAGTTCAAACATGTAATTCAATTTCCTTTCACTACTAGTAATGGATGGTAAATTAAGCGCTTTATATAAAGAAATTAACGTTGGTACAATACTCATCAAATCTGAGGTCTTTTTAAAACTCTGACCCCAATTAATGTAGTATAATTTAGTAAGATTTAGTACTTAGCAGAGATAACAGTTCAGTAGCTGGTAGGAGCTAAACTAATCCAAATATATGATATTCAAAGAAAATGCTAAGCAAGTTTTTAAGACAGTTTGTGTAAATGCTTTGCATTTCTGTCACTTGACTCATTTAACAGGGACCCAAAAAAACGTCTGATGACGTTTCTGTTTTAGTGTAAAAAGTCTATTGTTAATTAAAACACTGTTCATTCTGCTAATCCTTAAATTAGTTTTATTCGGGTATTCTAAGCTAAAAGTTGTCGCTACATCAATAGAATGGTTTAAAAGATTCCGTATTAGTATAACACAACTTATTGACTAGCAAGGATTCAGCCAAAAAAGTGGAGTGTTCCTTTAAGCACACACCATAAATAAAATTCACACATTTTAACTCCACATGTGTTCATTTAAAGTGTAAAATGCTAGACATTCCAACCTAAGCTCCTTCCCAAACATCAGCAGGTCGGTGGCGTTCTCCTTTGAGCGCTCAGCCATTCTCTCTGCTCTGTCACGTAGCTTTTGAAAACTGTTGTGAAGGTTTCTGATCAGATGTCTGCAAGAAGAAAACTGACTTTGATTGTCAGCTGGGAGGAAATCCTAAAGAGAAACAGAAAAGAAGCACAAAAATTGAGTTATATTTCTTAAGATTACATTATTTCATTTAGTTACATAAAAGTAATTCAGACCTTAGCCTGTGTTGCGTATTTGCATGTCATGAATTCATCACCCATTTTTCTGCCAGCATCTCTGAGCTTTGTTTGAACATCCTAAAAAAGAAAACAAATACAGGAAGAATGTAAAAGGACATGTAGAATTCTCTTATTTTAAAGCAATTAAACATTACTTTCTTAAATCTCACTTAAATGTGCATTATGTGATTTTTTTTCTAAGTGAGGTAGCTGATTCTGGCTGACTTATTTAGTACTTCAGCAAGAAGCTATCATACAAAGGCTGAGGTGCTATTGGTCTAGAGGCATTTTTGCTTTGAAGATTTTAAAATGTCAATATTGTCTCCTAGAAATCTGAACTTTACAATACTATTTTTTCTTACATTAATATAAACAATAGTATAATTATCAGCCTTTTCTTCTATGTTTATGAAAAATGCCATCACTATTTTCCATCATTTGTCCTTTTAATTGATCAGACAACCTAGTTCTTGAAATGAAAAGCTAAATCTAAAACCTGATTTTCAGCTCTACACATTGTTTTTTAAATGTGTAAAGTTGACATAGTTTTTCATAGTTTGCAAAAATAAATTGCAAATCTCAACAAATGTTTGAGCAGATCCGATGTTTTTGAAATACAATTTCAGACACTACTACACAAATGTTTGAAATCAATCTAAAATGATAATGAAGGCATTTACACAAAATAGCCTGAATAGTAAGTATCGTAGACGAATTAGACCACTTTTTTCTTCAAACAAAAAAAAATACTAAGGCTACGTTCAAACTGCAGTCCAAAGTGACTCAATTTAAAAAAAATTTCCTTATGTGACATCTAATATTTTTCATGCTGTTTATGAACTCTGAACAGTGCATTTTCTGATTTTTCCAATATTTGGTTCTGAATACGATACATATCCAATCTTTTGCAATGCAACCTCAGTCTGGACAGCCAGGTCGCATTTATCCAAATTGTATATTATTGTATGGGGACAGACGTCATATTTCTGGGTCTGGGTCTGGGCGGGAGGTTTCACATTAATCAAGGCTGAGGTGGGAGCTGAAAGCAGTCAGTGGAAGGAAAATGGAGTAATAGAACTAATAAATGTAAATGTAACACAAAGAAAAATATTCATGATATATATTTCATGAAAAAGACCTGCAGTTTGAAAGTAGCCTAAAAATATTTTGGAGCTATTTTGGGTCACTATCCTGATGTTGGATAATGTCTTTGGTAACACTTGAAAGGTTGATTTTAAACTTTTGGCTAGCAGTATACCTCTACGCAATAAAACTTAACTAGTAAATATATATAAATATATAACTTCTTGCATCAGAAAATTCACAACTTGCAAAATGCCCCTACTGAGCCACTGGAGGTGAGGAATGTTTTCACAATCTCATCTTCAGAAAAGACAGGGTGTCGCGCCACAAGATTAAGAAACCTGGCAAGAGCTCGTCTCCGACCCTCAATGAACTCTCGCTCTGACATGGAGGTGAGGACTGCAGAGGGGACAAAGAACAGAGAAAATATTCATCTATTCCAAAAATAACAAAGCACAGTCCTTACATTTATAAAAGACGGCAGGGAATGTTCTGCTACACAGTAACTACAAACATACAACTTGCTGAACTCAGAGTTTCAGGTTGCCATTTTATCCTTGGCAGAGCTGTGGGTTTAAGTCTGGGGCTTTCCCAGAGAGCAGGGAGCACAACCGCTCAAAGTGTATGAGAGGCAACAGTCTATATGTTTTGTGATGTTTTAAAATAAGATTTTAAGATTTTAATGTATTTCTTACCTCCTTTCAGTACCCTTTTAGGAGGCAGAGCTGGTACGACTCTGTAGGCATATCTCTGAAGCAGGACCTCATGGAAGACATCAAAATCACTGTATCGACGATGAACCGTTACTGTAAACCGCTATGAAAGAACGAATGAAACTAGTCAAGATTTAAGATACTGAGAGGATTTCTTTGACTATTTACACTTTTTTTGTTCTCCTAGGCAGCTGACAGTATAAAAGCTGACAAATAACCTAAACAGATTTTAACTTTTAAATTGCTTTTGCTAGGATTGCATAAACACATGCACAGGTGGCAGTAATATCGAAAATGAATTAAGATATTATTATTTCAAACAACAGATACATAACGGCAAATTCAAATTTGCCAATTTGACTTTAAAAACTTTAGGTCAAACCATTCAAAATATAGATGATTACAGTTTCAAGCCATTTTTTATAGACTTTTATATACATTTGTAAATGCGTAACTTAATTTATTCCCCATTCGTTTATAGACTACTATAACAAACATAAATGTGTGTTTATTGTTTGTGTGTTTGATTACATTGAAATAGCTTTTGCCAAATATTACTTTTGTTCTAAACTGACTGAAGATCATTTGTCATTATTCTACTTCAAAAGCTTTATTACGCATTTCCCTGTCATTTAATTACAGTGTTTTCTATCACTTTTATATAAGCAATTTGATGTGGAAATAAAAATTTTGTTTAGTATCACCAGTCCTTTGTGGAAGGTCTAGTGTTATTGGCAGCTTTCTTAGGCCAAGGCCCACCAGAAGCAGTTTGATCGATAAGTCAGACAACCAATTCAATGTTGTAGAAAATGTCAGCTGATCTATATAATATAAATCATAGAAAAAAAGTCACAGAAGATAATGCAGAGTTACAAGACTAGAGCAACAATCTTCCATAATCTATACAAAGAAGGCTAGCAAAATATTTTTTTCTTGATCATATAGCTACATTTAGTTTAACAGCAGATCAATAATAAATATGACTCTCGCTCCTGGAAATCCAAATAAATTAAACTCTAATCATGACTAGAACATACTTGAAGTATTACCAGTCAAGCATACCAAACCCATCAGAAGTTTAATCAATGTTCTGTGGGTTTGACGTCTGAGGCTGACACTATTAATATTTTCCATCGGAAAAGATAATCTATACCTTTACTGACCACAACAGCACACAAACAATAAAAGAAGAGATTCCTAACTTGTTTAAAGTTTATATAATGGTAAACTCTGCAAATGTTTCATTTAAAAAAAAACGCACAACTTTTCCTCAACTTCCCCCTTGAACCCACTGATAAAGTCTCACCTCACTAATGACTTGATACTCAACGTGTTTCAGAAACAGTCCCTTTTTCTCAGGAGTGAGCTCCACTTTGATAGTGTCCTTCTTCGCAAGTTCTTTCAGAGTAACAGCTATGATGAGAGGATTCTCCTGAACTGACTGATGCTTTAGAGTCTGAAGCTCCTTCAGCTCACCCAGTTGAGGCTTTGGGAGTTCTATAAAAGTGGGACACACCGTATATTTTAGAAAGATACAATCCCTAATTAAATGTTGACTATAAATAGATAACCACATGATTCTAGAGAGGTCACAGAAAGACAAGGATTGGGAGAAGTGCAGAAGAAATGTGTATTTATTTGGTTTGGGTTCAATTTTGAAACCAAAATCCTGCTAACC
Organism: Danionella dracula; assembly: GCA_900490495.1. Classification (NCBI taxonomy): domain Eukaryota; kingdom Metazoa; phylum Chordata; class Actinopteri; order Cypriniformes; family Danionidae; genus Danionella; species Danionella dracula. The sequence continues at coordinate 2,400,779 of UELW01000444.1, forward strand.
TTTTCAGAATAAAAACTGATTTTTAAGCAGTCACTCTGGAGTGGTTATGTGTGCTGGAATAACAACAACAACAAAAACATTCCACAGAGAGATTTGAATTGGCATTTGCTTGACAGGAAACCTGGTTTTTCTTTGGAGAGAAAACAGGAAACATTGCTATTAAAGTGCACAATCACCTGTCATACTGCCAACACCTGAAAAAACACAACAGAACTTAAATGAAGATTTAACCACGAGCCCTCTAACAAAAATCTTATGCAATGAGCAACTTGTTTATCTATATAAAACTAAGGTCCTTGCTTATTTCATAAGATAAAAGCAGATAAAGTAGAAATACTTTGGATTGTTTCAATGGCTCAATAGTATTTATCATATTTTTGTTCACACAATGGTGTACGTTTTGTTGTAATGGTGTAAATTTCATTTTTAAGTTACAAATAGTTTTAACCATTAAAGGGAACATCAGATTTCACACTTCTCACAAGGTAAAGGTCTCACAATCTTTAAGGTACTTATGAAAGAAGTCTGTTGCCATTGTTAACAAAACCCTTGTTGCTCTGCTAAAACCAATTTGAAATAGAACTGCTGACACCGCTTCCTGTCTTTATTTGAAAGCTGTCCACTGTGTCCTTAGCGGGTTGTTGGAAGTAAATTATGACTTGAACGTTGAAGTTATACTAAAGACCATAAAGCTATTTGGAAGTCGTGTGCGTTAACCTATTGTTTGTGACATCACAGAGAAAAAATTCTAAAAAAGGCTCATTCTTAAGCCATGTTCACACCATGACTTGGTTGACATGGCAAGCATGAATGATTTATTTGTTAATTCGATGGAAATTCACTATTCGGTGTACAGCAAACAAGCTGCCACAAAGGTGTGAAAAATATGGAACAAACAATTGGTTGTTAATCTGTACACCTTGTTTAAAGGTTTGAGCTTTAGGGGACATTCACGGCTACGCCAATCAACCAAGATATAGCTCAGACATGCCTGATGCATAAGATTTATCTAGCTGAGGTAACATCATGTTTAAAAAAGTGGATCCTATAGTGCTTGCATAATCTCCTTGTATCTGTAGACCCCGGAAACATAATTAAACAGGAATATGAAAAGATCTGGTTTGGGCAAACACCGATGAGGAGGTTAAAATACCCTGATGTCAACCATCCTGTGGATAACAAACCAAAATAGTAGCCAAATAGTAGTAACTAATTGTGGACACTAGTCGCTGCAAGAATGTAAAATAATATTTCATGGAAGAATGTGCTTGAGAAGGTTAAACACTCTGGCAAGTTTAAAAAATATGGTTTGTTCACTATATCACATAATATGGTATTTCATAAAAAATATGTTGAACAAATATAGATCTTAAAAGGTGTTTGTATGCAAAGACTACTCCATGTTTAGGTTTGAACAACTGGAAAAAAAAATAATTTTTGTCTATTTTGGTAAGTCATTAACTGGCACTATGTGGATGAACAACCTTTACAGTATTTTAATAAATGATCTTCTAATGGTTTAATGTAACCTGCATGTTGGATCCTGTTTTACTAAAAACACACTTTTAGACCAGTCAACCATTTTTTTAAGCTAAGAGTGAAAGAAAAGTTTACTGGAATCCTGCTTGAACAAAATCATTACGGGGTTTAAAACCAACATGCTCCCATGTGACATTGAACAGTTTAACTGTGGTTAATGTAATGTAATTTCGCTACACATTCACTATAGTCAGCTGAGGAACATGTGCATTTCTGTTTACCTTGTATACAGGTCTCCAGCAGTTTGGGGCTTGGTGGTTTTCCTTGTTGAGCAAGGGCAATAAGAGCCAGTCCTTTATAGAGTGAGACTTTACTCAGAAAACCATCTGCGCAGTTAACATGTTCGATTATCTGAAATGTAAGTGAAATATGTTTCAATCTGTGCAGAATAGATTATGGTTCCTTTTCAAGTTAATGGAAGTTAACTCAGGAGTGTTATTAAAAACCAAAACTACCACCTTTCTCATATTGAGATATACATCTCACCTGGTTTTGAACAATATTTGAGAGAGATGTTTTGACGAGAAGCCTCTGAAAAACACTGACAGGCACTCGTTCATCACTTCTTGAGCTGATGGCTTGATGTACTTCACGGTAATAAGAAGGGACGGATCCTGCACTCAGAAAATAGTGCATTAGAAATCACTTACAGCTTAATAATTACATTTCCAATGCTGGGTTCTATTTAAATTTAACAACTGGGTTCTCCTCAGTTTTGGTATTCATTGATGAACAAGGTAAACTATTGGCACTTTAAAGTAGTAAAAATGGATCAAATAGGTGTACGTGCTGCTGTTGACTGAAGTTGTATTAATACTAACGTGACGCAACGTTTTGGTCTTTGGGCAAAACCAAATGATTGGTCTCGACGTTTGGCGGCAATATAAGCAGCCAATGAATGAGCGAATAAATAAATTGTGTTACATCATTAACGTGAATAATATCACAGAGACAAATTGTGACTGTGCTGACGTAACAGGTTCCTGTGTTAAACACCCGTAAACAACATTCTTAATTCAGGTAAGTCAACATAGTAAGGTTAACGCGGTAAATGTAACACTTTTTGGTCGAAGCGTTTTGTCGAAAATCCGACTTCATATAACTAACGATAGTTTGCTTCACCGAATATATTGTACCTTCGTTGATGTCGTCTGCCATTCTTCAGGAATCATGTGAGAGCGATGGCCTGTCCATGTGATTTCCCGTCGAAAAGAGCAGGAATGTTCTTAAAGTTGTGGTGATGTGGAAACACATTGTGCTGTGCGTGGCGGAGCTGAAGCTGGCAGGCGGAGCTTCAGCTTCAACAGCTCCTCCGAGGACAAACACCTCTACAGACTAGAAGTGTAAATAAACAGCATTAACCTTCACACGAGTCTTGAGGCTTCTGCATCAATTGCTCTTGATCACTTTTAGAAGAACAAACGTAAATGCAGTCTCTTTGCCCATAGTAATGTTCCCAATTTTTCCTCAAAATGACTGCAACCTGATTAGAGATACTTTATTTACATATTATTTAACGTGAGTGTTACTAAAGCAAACCTTCAACCAGAATAGGTCGGTCTACATAAAAAAAGATTATTGGTGTCAAATTGCAAAGGTTTGGTATGCTATATCATCATACAGCGACAAATTCTCAAAGAAAAAAAACTTGCGTAAAAGGTGGCGAAATCTCAGTGTATTGATTATGATTTTTATTGTAGTATCAAAAGGCCTAATGAATTCCAAAGCAAGATTTGGCCATAAACCATCAGCTCTGATTGTTAACTTGGAAATAACTAAAGCTCTTTTCCGCAAAAGGAAACTGTAAACAGAAGAATGTGTCTGTCTAATTTGTTCTCAGCATTTGGTTCCAAAGCCACATTATGAGAATCTATCTTTGTACTCATCTGAAACATATAAATAGGTGCTTACTAATTATATTTGAAGTTACCCATCAAAAACTAAATTTTAAATTTTAAAAGTTGAGTAATTGCTTTTAGAAGTACTTTCTCACATCTGTTATTTGTATGTGTATTTGGTTTGTGTTGTTTGTTGTTTAATGAAAAAGTACATCACTTTTATGTAATTATCTGAACTTCCAAAAAAATCTAACTCTTAACACTGATCCTTAGATGTCGTCTAGCTGTATTTGAAACTAGAAGCGATTCATGTCAAATGTGCACAAAACTTGTGTTAAAAGTCTCCAGTTGTCCAATTTGCTGTAATAATGGATATTAAAATCTATACATTAACTATACATTAAATAATTATTAGACAGAAGTTGGAAAGTGGCAACGATTCAATGTTTTCACTATACTCTAAATGATATAATTCCTTTTCATAGAAGCTTGTTTTCCTCAAGACAGGAAGTACCTTGAACTTTGTACAGTGAACCTTGCATTGGGATCTGTTTATATATTCGAAAAGATTTCTCTGTCTTAAAGGTTGCATTTTAACCACTAATGCAAACTTGGTTGATTGATTGATAGATTAAATTATTAATACATTAAACCCAACATTGGTTAATTATTGACCAGTTTCATAATTAGTTTGATTTACAAAATACTTTAAATACACATATAATAAACGTTGCAACGGCCTTTATCGACTATTTTCAGCTCATTTGACGCTTTTATATGCAAAATAGTTAGATAATGTTACATGGAGTGCCTCTGAGGGCACAATGTCAATAACTTCAAACAATATAGTACTGTATTTGTCCGCTAGATGTCAGCATCCGCAACGAAAGCCTCAGCCCCCGGCGCATCAGCGTGAGTTAGTCGCTCTTGGCATCGGGCTGTGGTTTGTCTGGCCAGTTTCACTCATTCATACAGGATTGGAGATTAACTCACCAAGTTTAGCTGGGAAGGAGGAGTCGCGCGAGACCCACTAACCCACTCATGAGCGGTTCCATCTCGCGAACACACCTCAGCAGGTCGTTTGGGAACATACGAGCACAAAAGGACGCAGGGGTATCACCGTGGGAATGACGTAGCCGCTAACGCACGCTTTCTGATATCGGACTGACTGACAAACTCTGGAGCCCCTGTTAACGAACGACTTCCATTGAATGGACGGTTGAATCTTGGACTACATCGTTGGATACATACCTCTGTTTGTAATTACAGTGCGTTTAAGTTTGGGTTCGGTGTATCAAAACAATAGGCAGTTTTTGGAGTGAGGAAGTAGCGTTAAAACACGCCTCCCTTATGTACGTTTGCCATCCGTTGGCTAAGCACAGCACGAGAGTAATTTTACCGTTTTAAATTCAACAAATGATAACCTATTTGTTGGTCTAACCTCGTTTTACGCTTACGTTTAGCTTTCGTTTGAAGGGCAATGGATAAAGGAATACATGTGTCATTTCTTCTCGCGTAAACTATTGTAAAGCCTGCACTGGAATGACCTTAAAAGCGCAACAGAAGTTTTGAGCTTCCTGCTTTAGTTTCTCTCGGTTTGGAGAGGAATTGTCATAAACACAATGGCAGCCGTGGTGAACTACTCTCCTCCATGGTGGGTTAACCTGCTCCATAGACTGCCTCACTTCAATCTGCAATTTGAGCAAACCAGCAGCGATTTTCGCCCAGAGGACTGGTCCTATCAGCAGGTTAGTCCAAGAAATAATGTACTTTCACTGTATAAGATGTCACCACGTGTTTGTGGATTGCTTTTTAGTAATACAGGTTTGTTGACAAGCCAAACACATCATCCAGATTTTGCTACTCTTTGGAACATAAAATGATAAATGAATCTCCTATCTTTTGTTCGGCTACCGTTATCATTGTTTGTGTAAATCCAGCTATCTACTGGTAAACACACCCATGGGTGGTTGTTGAAGTAGGTACAGTAGGCTTCTGTAAAGCCTTTGAACTACTTGGCTGGTCTTTCATCATGAAGACAACAGATGGCCCGCAGGCAAGCCAGAAGTGCCATAAGCCGGTTCACAATACATCTAATTAAAAGCCCCTTAAATCAAGTTTGGCCTTCAGCGCTGTTCGTTTTATGGGTTCAAATTGTTTAGGTTCTGGAATAATGCATGAAACACTAAAGCACCATCAATAAAAAACAAAGCGTTGTCCTATACTGTCACATTCAGATGCTCTATCTTAGATTTTTAGTCATCTTATTTTTTGTTTTCTCTTTTGCTAGTTATTTTGGTAGGTAAAATGAATTAATCTGACTAGTGCAACCACCAAAAAGGGGAACCCATCCCTGATTAATTATTTAGTTCCTGGAATAATGGATGGAAGCCATCTTTGTATTTACTAATCAAAATTGCAGACAGACAAGAGTCTTGAGTTTTTGAGATGTGTGTCAAAAAGGTTTAAAGTGATATCACAATGTGTATCATGTATAACAGCTACAATTTGGTCGTCGGAGCAGAGAAATTACTGCGAAGAACCCAAAAGGCATGCTACAGTCTCTCGATGCTTTGATCTGCATGAAAGGTGCATCACTGAATGCCAACACATGTTAACAAAATGCCATTAAATAAACAGCAAACTGATTCAAGGCAATCAAAGTACCCTCCTGAATTCACCACTTTTTCATTCAACTCTAGGTAGATAAAGCAAAGTGAAGTAATAACTTTGGGATGTGTCGTCATGTGATGAACTGTTTTATGTGAGTGACTCAATGAACCCTAATGAACTAATCACTCAGCCATCCTGCTCTGCTTAAAGCATGTGCCAATCAATGATTACTCTCCAAAATAATGTGTTGCTCATGAGCAGGCCCAGACAGAATCTGTGGCTGCAGATTTTCACAGAAAATTCACAAACAAACAGTTCACAAACAAAACGTCACTAATGTCCATCGAAACTTGTGAAAGTAAGCAATGGCAGGGGAAAATCCTTCAGATGAAAATACATCTCTATTGGCTTTATCTTTAAGCTGCAATGAAACACTAAAGCACCATCAATAATAAAGCTTTGTCCTGTAGTTTCACATGCAGATGCTCTATTTTAGTTTTTTAGTTAACAATTTTTAGGTTGATCGAATCAAACCAGAGTTGGTTTTCTCTTTTGCTACAGGTAAAAATGAATAAATCTGACTAGTGCAACCACCAAAAAGGGGTCATTAAAGAGGTCACACTCAGTTCGTTTTGGTGAGAAAGTGACTTGAACTGGTTAAGGCTAAAACAAGAAAAAATGCAAAAAATTAGCTTTTCAAATAAATATACCGAACTGTGAAAAACATCTTTTGTTAACAGAAATTTAGAAACAAAGCTTAATGCACTAACAAGCCCTCTGAATTCACTGCACAGCACAGCATGCAAAGTTTTATCTTTGTACTTGTTTTTTAATGTTAACCTTTTCTAATGAATAGTAAAGCACTACCAAAAAGGAAACAAAGTGTTACACTTGGATCAACAATGCAGTTGTATGAGATGGGTAGAGCAAAAAGAGCAGAAAATTAACACAACCTTTGTTTAACCAACTAAGCATTTTGTATGAATAGCATGAAATAAATAATTTATTTAAAGAATAAATCATGGATTTGTTTGTGAGCTGCATGAAATGTTGCCAACAAATGAGGAAACCCTTGTTAAAATAGGAAGCTAGTTTTAGTACGGTTTATTCCAATTAAATGAGCCACATATAAAAGCACCCTTACAATATTTGTACATTTTCTGATATCTTTTAGCTTGGTGTTTATAGGTAACTACTAGATTACTGATTAATCATTCTTTGAACAAACAACACACTTTGTTCTCATTCTCACTTTTTCAGTCATTTGAATAGTGGTACCTGAAATGTCGAGCTCAGAAATGTAAGACTTTTTGACGGAGAACAGCTGAGGAGAAGCACACAGGTGAAGTCCCTGAATCCATTGGCTTCAATAAAGCCCAAGTTAAGTCTTCAGCTGTCAAATGATTCCTCCTGTGAACTTCAAACCAGCTCTTAAAGAAGGGTCTTAAAACATTTGGCAACATTTGTAGGAAACCGAGTTGTTTTGTTTTTACAGTTGTTACATCATTCTCCTGTGAAAAACACTATTACTAAATAGAGCAACATTTATACATTTGTCTCTCTACTGAAGAATGTAACCTAAACCATTTAATTTATATTTACTAAGATATTTTTTTTTTCCTTTTGGGAAAGGAAAAGTACATTGAACCAGTACATTGAACATTGAAAACTAAAATGTAAAAGTAAAATTTTTAGGCCTTAAAATGTTTTATTCGCTGTTCTAGCAAAAAAGTTTTAATTCTATTTCTGTTATTGCTTGGTTAATTCCATGGCGGTGTAGTTTTTTTTTTTTTTAGTTGTTTGTTTCAATAGTTAAATTATAATTAACTGTATTACAACTACAAATCAGGTTTCTGCTGTTGGCCCAAGTCTCTCTGGGATTGTGAAGTCAGACAAGTGCTACGGGGAAGAGCTTCCAAAAAAGCAGGCTGCAAAAAAGCAATTGAACTAGGAAAGCTTTGTGTATGAGTCCTGTCGTCTCACAGAAACATCAAACTGCTTTGAAGCGTCTTTGGCATATGTAGGTCTTTCATTTGATTTGTTTTGCAATGGACTTGTCACTAGGTTTCTATTTATATGCAAGACCAAAAGCTGTGAGCTATCAGCGAGTAGTTTCATGAAAGTGTTAAAATTGTGTAAATATGCACAAGATGGTAGTCTACCGGTGCCTCAAGTACGAGGGCAAAATCTTTCCTCTTGTGTGAAGTTAGTTTGTTGTTACGAGACTTGACTCCCAAATTAGCATTTAGTGAAAGCACCCCAAAAGTATTGTTCATACCGTTATTGGTCCCCATGAGTTGGTAATCCACACATGCGATTGGATACAGTTACTTTGTTTACCATCTCTCACTTCTGCAGTATTGTATTTTAAAGTCACTACACACCTATGTGTACATATACAAACATAAATTCTGCACTACCTTCTCTGCAGGGGGCTCTGTAGATGATGCTCCTTGCCTTTGAATGTCGCTCAGTAGGACTACTGTGACACGCCAAAGTTCAAGACAATAAAATGCAACATCATATTTCTTACCTTTTATCTGTGTTTTTGTAGTCTTTATGGGGATCATCTAGACACTCTGACACCAACATGAAACAGATTTAACTATGCATTATTTTCCATAAACTTTTTGCTCTATTTCCTGTCTTAAGTTGACTCAAGTTTTTGAAATAACACCAAGTACCAAGTGTGCCTTTTCTTTATCAAAAGGACTCTGAACACATGATCAAAAGAGCCAGCTTTCATTGGTCAAGCATGAAATCATGCACTGAGTGAAATCAAGACATAATGACCGATCGTTTCACTCGCTTTGAGGCACATACACATGTCGTTTCACACTGATTATATGCATAGATGTGTGGTGCTCATTATTGTCTTTATTTTTATTTGTTGCATTCTATTTCAAATAGACTGTAAATTAATGATTAATGATTTAAATCTTAGTGAGGCTTACAACTTTGAATATTTGTAATGCATTGAAAAGTGAGTTTAAAACAGCCACTGACACATAAATATTGTTGAATTCACATGTTTAATTTTTTTGAATTACTTACATTTACATTTATGCATTTGGCAGACACTTTTGTCCACAGCGACTTAAAGTAGGGGAGATTCATATTTTCATACAGGCTATTAATATCACCTGTGAATGTGACGTTTTTAGCAGTCAGTCGCTCTAGATGGACACGAGTCCCCAATCTGTTCAACGCAGCTCGTTGTAACAGTCTGTTCTCTGAAGCGCTTGAGAGTCAGAGCACTTAAAGTGAATGATGGCAGACAGCACAGCTGAGGATGAGGATGGGGGAGGACACCTGCTGTTCATTGCTTGCTCACAGGATTGGCATTAACCAAAGATTTCACCTCCTTTGGCTGCTATAGGGGTTAAGCTCACTCCTAATGTTCCAAGGGGGTATTCCTTGATGAGCTTGTTAGTGAACTTTGTCCTACTTTTAATTTCTGTTCAGCATCATGTCTTTTCCTCTGAAGAAGTTTCACTTCACACAATTAAACTATGGTGACATTTTTAGTTTAGAATCATTATTTATTGATAACATTTTCCAGCTACACACATTGTAAGATGGCAAGCTGGGCCAACTGTGTCAAGAAAGTGATTGTAGAGAGGGCTGTTACTTTTCAAATGTGAAAAGTAAAAGTGATTCCGAACATGATTCTTTAATCATTCTTGACATGTAAAGGCCATTTGATTTATTCGTGCTTCACTTTTAAGTTTCACATGTCTTTTCGTTTTATTTGGGTACAAATGTTTTGGACTCTTTCCATTCCAGTTTTACTTCACAAAGAAATTATTTAAAAAAGATTAAATAAAACCTTTTATTAAATTACACCATTTAAGCTGAAGAAGAAATTAATCACCGTGTAAATGATTTTCTCTCCATAAATATTGCTGTTGTGATAAAATTGTCCAAAAGTCTTAATAAAAAGGTACATGTTACAATCTGTTAAATTATCTATTATTATTCGTAAAACAAAATGAGTCTGTCTCTAGTATTGCATGAAGTGAATCGTTTTCTTTGGTAAATGTGGATTACACTGATGATAATCAGAACACACCGATAAGCACGTTTATTTACTCAGATTAGAGTATGTTGCTCTGTTTTGGAGTCTTTGTTGTACAATTTTGCAATTAGATCAGATTTTTCCCGACATGAACATCAATCAATCAATCAATCAGTTTTTATATAGCGCTTCTTTAGCAATTGCTTTCAAAGCAGCTTCACAAATCCTCGTGGGGATCAGATAGAGTTGATAGGAGTTCCCTCTGTGAGGGGACTCTTGCTGACTGAGGCAGGCGCTAATCACCTCCCCAGCATAAAGAATATACAAACTTAAAAACCACCGATGAACGGTTCGCCGGACAGGACCTGAAAAAAAAACAAACAAAGACAAAACTGGAACTAACAAATGGAGAAAACGGTTAGTAAACTGTAACACAGACAACAAACAAGTAGGAGAGATAAATGATGAGGATAGGTTAAAGAGGAACTGTTTTCAAACAGTTTGTATGTATATGGTGTTCAGACACCAGATCTGTTTAGACAAATACCAAGAGATAATTATTCGAATGCCAGTTTAAACAGATATGTTTTTAGTTTAGTTTTGAAATCTGTGAGCGTAGCTGAGCTGCGGACAACATCCGGGAGTTTATTCCAGAGCTTCGGGGCTCTATATGAGAACGCTCTTCCACCTCTTGTGGATTTACTAACCCTCGGTACAATCAATAGTCCTGCTTCTTGAGATCGGAGAGAGCGAGCTGGAATATATCGTGAGAGGAGACTGCTCAGGTAGGCCGGAGCCAAGCCATTCAGCACCTTAAAGGCAAGGAGCAGAATCTTGTAGTTAATGCGATATTGTACAGGAAGCCAATGAAGAGAGCACAGAACCGGTGTAATGTGATCATATTTCTTTGTTCTTGTGAGAACTCTACCAGCTGCATTCTGGACTAACTGTAATTTTTGTAGCATGGTGGCCAAACAGCCAGCTAACAGAGCGTTACAATAATCCATTCTGGAGGTCATGAAAGCATGCACTAATTTTTCTGCATCTACGTTAGACAGCATGTTCCGCACTTTAGCAATATTCCTGAGGTGAAAGAAAGCAGTCTTAGTAACATAAGAGATATGATTCTTAAACGTCAGTTCACTATCTATAATAACGCCAAGATTTTTAACTGTAGTGGAAAAATTAACAGTGTGTCCCCCCAGTTCCATATGTAAAGCAGAGAGATTCTGTAATTGCTTTTTAGAGCCAATAAGTAATATTTCTGTTTTATCTGGATTTAGCATAAGGAAATTTTCATTCATCCAATCATTGGTATCAGCGACACATTCTGAGATCTTATTTAGCTTTAAAGGGTCGTTAGGGTTTGCTGAGATATAGAGCTGGGTGTCGTCTGCATAGCAATGGAAACTAACCTCATGTCTTCTAATAATTTTGCCAAGGGGCAGCATGTATATTGAGAATAGGATGGGTCCCAAAACGGATCCTTGAGGAACTCCATACTTTACTGCTATTGTGTCCGATGAGTCTCCATTTAAATGAACAAACTGACTCTGGTCAGAGAGGTAAGAGTTAAACCATCTTAGAGCCTGGTACTGGATGCCTGCATCGTTTTCTAGTCTCTCGAGGAGAATCCTGTGATCTATCGTATCGAAGGTTGCACTGAGATCTAGCAGAACTAGAAGAGAGATATTCCCTTGATCCCAATCAAGTAATAGATCGTTTGAAATTTTAACCAGCGCAGTCTCTGTGCTGTGATGCATTCTGAATCCAGATTGAAGATCTTCATAACAGTTGCTCTTTTGTAAGAAGGAGCTGAGCTGTGCTATAACAACTTTCTCTAATATTATTGACAAGAACGGAAGGTTAGAGATTGGCCTATAGTTGGATAACTCCGTAGAATCCAGGTGCGTTTTCTTGATTAGTGGTTTAATTACTGCATATTTTAGCTGTTTGGGAACGTAATCTAGCGATAGAGATGAGTTTATAATACTTAGAAATGGTTCTTGAGCTATTTGTAGCTATTCTCTCAGTAATTTTGTTGGTACAAGATCTAGAGAGCATGTTGTTGATTTAGATGCTGTGATTATATTTAGCAGTTCTTTCAGGTCAATATTTGAATAATTTTGCAGCGAGTGAGTCAAAGGTATAGGATTTGAGTTAAGCTGCTTTGATTGAATATGAGTTTTAGTAATTTTGCATCTAATAGAGGTAATTTTATTTGAGAAATAATTCATAAAATGAACCAATGAATTGTTCAAATTAATTATTCTCTTAAATGAACAAGAGTCAAAACATCGAAGCATCAAGTTGAAAGAACCTTTCCATCACTACTCAGGGGGCAACAACAACCTGCCGGCTGTTTTATAATCTCCAAGGGCTTGATTGTACAACTCGGACACCAGCAATACAAGCTTCTGAATGTTTATACTCTCCTTTTTTCCCGGCTGTTCATCTTTTTTTTTGTTGTAAGATCTAAGTGAGCATGAGTATCGAGCATTGAGCATATAACTGGTATCGAGTGCCATCCAGCATCTTTTTCATGTCCCATTCACGTCATCAAAACAGCCAGCATTCACTGGTTGTTCTTTTCCCGAAAAAACAATCCGATATGACAGAGATGAACTTGTTTGTGCACACCAATCGCTCGAACAAATGTGGGATGTGACATTGGCGCCCATGCATTTTCAAATAGATGTATTTATACACATGAAGTTTCACACCCTATATTCGGATAGATGTGTAGCGTCCTTTAATTGATAAAATAACAAGCATAGCCATCTAGGAAACTAAGTCATTTTAAATTAAGTTAGCTCTGATAAAAAAAAAAAATGTTAAAGAAAAATCCTCAGTAGCTCCCTCTGCTAACTGAGTAACTAATACAAAGAAAGAAAAATCAGAGATACGAGATTCAAAATGGCACCCAATTTCCTACTTAACCTAACATTAATGACAAAGTAAAAAAAAAATTCTCTGAACATTCAGACGATGTATATAAAATTTAGTTTTCAGTTTAACTTGCAGGGTGTGTACAAGTAGTCCCCTGTATGTCATGTTGTAATAGAATTTGTGTGAATAAAAAGTATATATTTTTCAAACCCAACATATCTGACCAATAATCCATGGTGTCTTTCAAGAATATTTTGTTTATTTTAACTGCTGGTTATAGTTTTGTTTTCTTATATAGAGAAAGTAAGGGTTTGAACTTTACTCAGAGTGAAAATTTCTTGAACAAAAGCATCGCATGCTTCCCACTCCCACACCCTCTCCCCAAGCTTACTGTGGGGGAGGTTGCACAAATTCGTGACTAGCCTCTACATTGGGAAAGCCGGGAACATATTTTCTAATAGCACTGGTGTTTGTCGAAACATCGGATCCACTGTAGAGCGTTATTCTGGGGATGTAGTTGGGCTCACAGGAAGAGAGAGCAGGGATGCTGCTAATCTGTTTTGTCAGCATGTTTGCATGGTGCAACACAGACTGACGAAGCAGTTCAGGCAGGAAACACAAGCTGTCGCTCACTGTGAGGGACTCGCTGCCAATAAATACATCATGTGATTAGCTGGTTATGAAGGATTTGTGAAGGAAGAGCCATTCATGAAGTGGTGTAAACACAACCTAAATTTGAAATATTGATGTCTAAACTTCTGTTTGACTTCCAAACTGATCTGTGTGACTGTTTTTGTGTTGGTACATTAGCAGCTAGCTGTTAACTGCTAACTTCCTTTCTGTCTGTGTGTGGGAAGCTTGTTCAGTTTGCCTTCAAAGGCCGAGGCACTTTTAACATCCTCTCTGAAAGTGTTTTTACTCCTCCCCAGATTACTACTGGCTTCCCAAAGAAATCTGTGACCCAGATTTGGCCCTAGCTCCTCCAACTAAAAATGAAAAGAGCCTACTCTTTTTCAGTGTTGAAGCTGTATATATCTCTGAGGACAAGAAAGTTGGTGACAAGTGTTGTATAAGGATGTCAAGGTGTAAATGTTGGTCATTAAGAAGAAGAGGATTTCCTATTAAGATGTGTACAAAATAAAATGAGATACTCCACCCTAAGAACAAAATGTAATTTAACACTTACCCCCAAAATTGTCTGAACCTGTAAAGATGTAGTCCTGCCATGAAACATTTTTGATATTATATAAGTGGGAAACAAGGGCTGACCTGTCAAAGTTCCAGAAAAGTATGAAAACATCATCCAGGTCTGCCAAAAATTTCTTTTTAGGGGTTTAACTTGATAAATATAATAAAGTTGATTGGGAGTATATAAACGTTTCACTGGTCATAATTTGTAAGTACTACCCTGCCTTGCCTTGCCTTATATAGAAAACTGGACAGTTTTTTTAATCTTTATATTAATTTGTCATGTTTCATGAGTTTTCATAAATGAATATTTTTTTCTGTGAATGACACCTTCTCAAAAGAAAGAGGGCATATTTTTTCATTGAATTGGTTAAATAGTGACCACATACCACAATCGTAAAAGGATAAGTTTGTACATACTGTGGTTAGTAGATATCAGAAGCATGAAACGCTGCTGTAGTTCTTGTTGTGGGTATCGCTCAGAATGGGTCTCTCGCTGCAGTAGATCCATTAAGATAATCTCTTGAAGATTGCCATCAGTTTAGAAAAGCGCAGGTCTGGGTTTTTTCCTGTGAACAGCAAAAAGAGAATGATTTTTTTGTGATTGAAATCTTGATAATTGAAGTGACCTTCTTGGAAACATGAGCATGTGTGGTTTGCAAATACCAGCTGTTTCAAACATCAAAATGTTTTCTTTGTTTGCTGTCTAGGCAATATACATACCATTATTATGTTATAAATTCTTCTGTTCAATGAGTAAATTGCAAACTGTGTGGTCTATTACAATTTCTTTACTCAGTTGCTGGACTTGGCAAGATGCTAACTACTGTCTAACATGGCCAACTACTATGTTGAACATTCATGTCTTACCAGAGCTGAAACCAACAAAAGCAGTTTATTTAATTAAATAATTTTCGGCTCTACACCTCTTTTCCATTCAAAAGACAGTATTGAGTAAATGGTATTTGCAATTAAGAATCAGGTCTTAAGAGTTGTTCATTTTCTTTTGATAGGAATTGAAATATTTAACACTAGTCACTGTCAGGTTTTTCACTTTGAAAGAGAGAGATCTAGATGCCAAAACAAAAGATACATTTTCCACAAGTGCCTCAGTGAATCCTGGATTGGTTGTACACAAGTGTTTTTCACAGCTGATGCAGCACAAAGCATAAATATTCTCCTAAAACTAGTGGAGGGTTATGTGTTTGTTACCAGGGACTGTTTTCTACTAGTTTGAAAATAAGGTTGTTGTTTTTTTGGTAATCCAAAAATCTAACTCAAAAATTGATTGTGTATTGAAAAAAAGTATGTTGAAGTCCTGAGTAAGAGCTTGTCTTAAACAATGGTTTAATATTTGGGGGTAATGTTGAAAGATCTGCCAGCTGACCGGTCACTGAGAACATGGGCTTCTGAGACAGACTACCTGTATTACACCCATTCTTGATTTTTCTTCCTAGTTAATATTATGTTTTATTTATTTATTTATTTATAATATTATATTTTTTTTCGACTGAATGTGTTTTTTTTTGTTATTTTGAAAAGCTTTTGTATAAGACCTAATGCAATTCTTTTGTTGGAATGAAATTTGTATGTTGGAAGGAAAATGAGCCAATTTGCAAATATTCAAATATGGAACCGCATGTTGCCTTCAGGAAAACACTAAAGCACTTGTTATACTAATGTATTGTGTTCAATAGGTTGTTATATTATAACACTATGGATTTGTAAAATATCGAGAGTTATCTAATCTCAATCTAGGCAAGTTTTTTGACCAAATATTGCACATTTGAATGTTCTCCAGGTAAATGCGTTTGCAATAAAATAATTTCTTAGCTGTTTAATCGTTCTATAAAAATATATAGTCTACTACAATTATTATGTTGTAGAACCTACATAAAATATTTTGATGTAAACACTTCTCCAAATACTTGCATGGAACCACTTAACAAATGTAGAAAAAATACTTCATATCCATTACAAGTCTTTTGTTGTTTAAGATTTTCTTTAGAAAGAAAGTGCTTGATGTCTAGACAAACAGGCATATGGCTGCCGGTGCACTCAGTGCATCAAAAATGAGCTACAATTGTTTCAGCCTGATGAGCCCCAGGAATTACCTTAAAGCAACAATCTGACTTAATGTTTTGAAATGAGTGCAATGATCATTGATATCCTTACTGATGCGTTTCTATGCTTTTATGACCAGCTCACTTTTTAATCTGTGCCACTGAGTTTGTTTGAACAATCACAAAGGTTCTATACACTGAGTACTTGACTGACAAGTCGGTAGATGTTGAAAGTCTTATGAAAAATTATTTTTAGTGGTTTGAAATGCTTACGTACTAAACACTTTTTACAGATTGTGTGATTAAATACAAGGCTAAGCTTATCTTGAGTTTTGCTGTGTACCTTATTGTCCCAGTTTTATCTCTCTTTACAATTGGGTTTATGGTTGAGGAATTTGACTTCAAATGATGGTGATGTGCCTAATCCATGTGTGGTTGGCAAAACAAGACAGTGAAGGAAGCAAACATCTTAAGAAGATATCTCTGACCTAATTTTACACAAAAGTTGCCCTGCAGGTTACTCATCACGTGAGTTGCAGCAGGAGTCAGTGCTCAGAGACAGATGTTTTTTTATGTGAAAGACGCAATGTTTTGTCTCATGCCTATTAATATTATGATTTTTTTTATGTGAATATTGTAGGAATATTGTCTTTGTAGTATGTTGTTACATACACATATTCAGCTAAACACCAAATAAGATGGGGAACTTTCTAAAATAAATTTAGTACAAATACATTAAGGAGTAAAGTAAGAAGAAATTAAGTTATAAAGTTCTTAATTAGTATAGTTGGCATAACTTTTCTGCCTATGCATAGCATTTATTTTGGTATCCAAACTTAAAAATGTATTGCTGTATTTTGGCTCGGAAGGTTTTTTTTTAGGTTTATAAGTACTAAAAGTGTTTAAGTGTTTGTGTTTTAAAAATAAAAATAAAATTAAAAAAGTTTGACTTTTTTTGATTGAAAAGAAAGACATGACTTGTCAATCCTGCTGATTGCTGATTGGTCAATCGCTGTCCTCAACATTTGACCAGAAAGAATATAGTAAACAACTCCCTCTCAAGTGCTCTCCTGTGCTATTTAACCTTTCTTATTTTTGCAAATCTTCTTTTTGCAATCATCCACATTTTAAACAAAGCCTTTCATTGGAGCGTGAAATCACACCACATTCATAGCAACAAGCAAATGTAATAAGATAGATGTGTACGTCTGCATCTTGAGAAGTGTGTCTTACACAAGCCCACTCAGAACTGATACTAAAAATTAGGAAAACACATATCTGATCTGTGGCGAGTTGAGTGAAATCAAGCTATATCAGACAAATCCAGTGGAAAGGCAGCATAAGGTAATGAATTGGGATTTATGTTGCTAATATTCTTTTTCTCTATTCCTTAGTCACTCCTCCTGCTTGGCAGCGTTGCATTAGCATGCTTGGCCCTGGATCTCCTCTTTCTCCTTATCTACTCCTGTTGGCTGTGTTGTCGCCGAAAAAAGAGTGACGAGCAGCCGAATGCTGATTGCTGCTGCACCGCCTGGTGCGTTATCATCGCCACCCTTGTCTGCAGGTCAGTTGCTATCAGGTTCAGAGTGATGATGATTAGCATATTCAAATTTTGGTTATGTTGTTTCAAAGAAATGTTTAGGTCATCTGAACACCTCACCCAAAAAGTAACTTATGTTTAATCTACTATAGCTAATTTACTGCTAATTGTTTATAGTTTTTTCTTTACTAGATTTCAAGGTCACGTAGAACTGAAATAACGTGTACTTTGTAGACCAATTGATTTTGTTTGGAAACAATCTGTGGGAACTGCACATTTCACTGTTTTAAAATTCTCTCTACGTCCCTCTGCACACAACTGGCGGATTGCTCAGATTCTTCACAGGATGTTTATTGATTAGTTTGAATTTGCTGTGGTTAAACTTTGCCTGTTTCATAAGCGTTTCGCTGGTGTATTGTGTTTCTCATTGCAAGGAACTGAGATGGAGGAAAAAAATGGGTTTTAGGCATGTGAAAGTCATTGCTTTGTTCTTGTTCTGTAGCTCTAATGAATCTAAATACTCAGTGTTAGTGCTGTTCTTCACTCTAGTTCTCCTTAAGAGCCTGCTGATTGAACCGTAATGCATCCTTTCATCCAGCAGGTCCATTATAATCCATTAAAATTCAAAATGTCAAGATGTTTCTCTGTTTATGAATGCTTGCTTTGCATTCATTCAAACAGACTGAATTAGTAATGCTGCCTTTTGTTGTGACTGTTTAAATGTGAAGGGATGGAAAGATTTTGGTGGGAAACTTTTGGGTTTGCTATTGTCCGGTCTGACATCCTGCCTCAAAAAACCTGTTACCATGGAAGCATCTGTCCCAGCTGTGAATAACTTGTGAGTTCTGCCATTATAACCATTATCACAGACCACCATCCAACCCCTATAATCACCTACTTGTGTCTTTTGATTATTTCTCAGGCTTTGTCCAATTACAAAACATTTTGCTCAGTGTGTTTGATTCTGATAGGGTCAGACTAGGTTTTGTTCTGTGATTTGTTCTTACTTGACTTGACAGGTGCCCGATGGTGATACAGGGGTAGAATGTCTAATGGAATATGTTTAAGTTTTTTTTTTTTTTACGGACAACAGTTATAATAGAGGCAAAAATAAACAAAACATATACCATCTCCTAATTGAATCTTTAACACTGGGTCACAAGGTGACCAAATTGAATATTTCATTTTACTGCAAACTATTGGCTTAGGGATGACTAGAGAGGGTTTCACATGACATCACCAGTCTGGAATTTACCATGCTGTGTACACTCTCCCTTCGCAGTCCAACAAAAATAGAGAGGGGAAAAAAAAGCTACATATGTAATTATTGCAATTATTTAAACCAGGGAACTTGTAGGTAATTCTAGGAGGGCTGTTCGAACCCTTTTCAAAGATTAAAGTAATACTGTCCAGGGCCTCTGTGAATTGACTTTTCAGACTGGCATCAGTATTCCGTTTCCAAAAATACTTGGCTCTGGTAACGATTTGTTGTAGCGTGTGTGTAAGCAATTCTTTTGTTTTCATGAACCAATTCCGAAAGAGCTTCCAGAGGTAGTCTCTGACACGATTCACCCAGTCTAGCGTAGATATGGGCGTGACATGTGGATCAAAAGATGAAGTTGTGTGAGCTCGATGTGAATTAAAAACTCCTTGACTCATTCACTGTTTATACACAGATCAACATGGTTGGAAAAGGATGTTTGTGGAGAAGCAAGGAAATCCAATGTTTGATCGAAAATTTGGCAGACGAGAGCATCCAGTCTCTCAGCTCGACAGGATGCACAAAAACTCTGAGGTCACCAATGTTATTATCGTATATTTCTTGTATGTAATCGTATATTTCGGCAAGCAGTCGCGGACTGATGATCCAGGAGTTTTTGTCTTTTCTTCTTTCACTGTCCGTGCTACATGTTTTAGTGACGTATGTATGTAAGCATCTCCGAACCGGATCGGAAAAATAGCTGTGTACATAAAACTGTGGGGATTGAGGAGGGGGAGCGAATGTTGTCGGTAATGGAAAATTGTAGGCGTTCCCATTCTGAAAGGCCCCTGAGACCCCAGTATACATCCCCAATACAAAAAATATCTCCAGTTCAATCTTTTGAAAATAAGAGTAGAGGAAAGAAAGAAACAAAGAAAGAATCAAGGTGATAACGGTTGCATGGTTCAGACAGAATTTGAATGCATCATATATTTGGATAACATCTGAATTTGCTCAGCATGTAATACAACTGTTTTTTTGTAATACAATTGCTAAAATCTGATGTTGAAAAAATTTTGATGTTTTAGCTAAAATGTGTGAATTGTAGTTTTCCAGGTGTGTGACGCAAACATGAAAAAAAAACATTGTCAAGGCATTATTTAAAAGCTAATACAATTCAGCTGTGACAGATTGCGAAGTACTAGGAGGCAATATATTTTCATACAGCAGGTGACCAAACATTGGGTATGGATCACATTATTCTGCCAGGATTAACTAGAGTTCTTTTTTGTGCAGTGTGTGTGATGCATTTGAATGAGAATTTTTAGCAACCTCAGAGGCTGTAAGTGCAAGATGGTGTTGACCCAATTTTGTTGCATCTGTGAACACTATATAGGGTTTTTTAAAGTATGGATGTAATTTCTGTCAGAAAACGTTAATAGTAAACTATGCAAAAATCAGTATTGTCAATCTATGAAGCACTCTTCTTCTTTTTTAAGCACACTTTGGTTTAAGGGCTGTTAAATGGGTTATTTTTCTTTTACTGTAGAGCAATGGTTCTCAAACTTTTTTTTATCAAGTATCACTTCAGAAACAATTTGGCTCTCCAAGCACCACCATAATGAGCAATATTAGGATAGATGAGTACAGTATAGCAACAGCATATAGGCCTTTCTGTTTAGCTACAGTTAAATACAGTTCAAACAATAGGCAATATTATTGCTAATAGAAATACGTATTAATTTTAACAGTAGATAACACTATACAGCCTGACCATTAGGAATGTACTGTTTTAAATGTAAAAAGTAGGAAGTTAGACAGCAAAATATTACCTTATTAATTACCTAATGTTTGAGTAACATTTTGTTAGATTTATATTGTTATTGTTGTCATCTTTATTGTTTTCGTTGTAATATTTATGAATCTCCCTGGCTTGTCTGTGTTGTTTGGTGAAAGGTTATTTTATAAGTAGGTTACTATGTTTGTAAGAAGAGATTTGGGTTAAGAAGTTAAAGCAACTGAAACTAACTGACAGACAGGCGTCTAATCACAGCTGTGTACCAGGAAAGGAGGGCATGTCCCATCTTGGAAAAAAGTTCAAACTCACTCGTGCAGAGAAATGAATAGAGCGAGCGAGGAGAGAGAAATACTATCACGAGAGGACAAACTACACACTCCATTAATTGCACAGATTTGCTGCTACACAGCACTGCTCCGTTATCAGAAATTATCAAACTTCAAACTTGCAACTCCAGAAAGAGTCGAACAGCAGATTTTTCTAGAGGTTGGAGATAGGGGCAAGCGATTTCATCGGATTTGTCCGGGGTCCTTTAAAAATAATGAACCAATGGGCTACAACAAATGTCTTGGATACCCACGGTCAATCATTTTTTGTTTGACACCCATACACCAAGTAATGACAGCCATCGGTGCCACATACCACAAACAGGTGTCCCAAGTACCACTAGTGGTATGCGAACCACAGTTTGAGAACCACTGCCATTGAGGATCTGTCTTTAGTGTTTCTACCCACTACAGTACTTGCTCTTGTTGTTGCTGTCATTGTCGTATCCCTGTCTCTTTGGTGAGTTTGTATGTTGCTCGGGAATCTTCCCCTCTGAAATTCCACTAATGAACATCTGGTCCTGTGTTAAATGTGGAAATATGGAAAGTGCTCTCTACATCATTTTTATAGACTCCCCTCTGGTTTACCCCGCTGGTTAGAATATGAGTCTTCTTTCAAAACAAACACTATTAATAATAATCATCACACCTGTGAGACATGTGGCTCAGATTTCCTGTAATTTTCACCCCCTGTTAGAAATGCTTCAGACAAACTTGCTGGAAACTGGAAGAATGTTTGCTGTGATTGAAATCATTATTGCGCAATTATAATTAGACATAGTTAGACAGGTTAAGGGATCGTATAAAAATACATCTGTTAATTCAGTTTCTCCACTGTATTGGGAATTGCTGATTAAGGTGCACGTTTTTAACCTTAAAATGAATCAATATGAAGGCACACATGGCTGCTCAAATAAAACCCACAAAGTGTAAAATGTTGAAAATAAGTGAAAATGATCCATAGTCTAGAAAGTATTTAAAGTAAGCACCTTCTCTCATAAGACTAGATAAGGTCGGTTTTAAGGATACGATAGTTTAAATTACATTTCAAATTAGGATGTCCTTTAACTGTGTTCATACCAAAAGTGGGTAATGATGAGAGAATTGTTTTCTGCGGAGTGCTTTAAGACTACATTAACACCTCTATTGATGCACTGATTCTTCTTTCACTTGGTTGGCGCTAAACGCTCAACAAAAATACAAGAAATAAAACTCACAATCAACCTCCAATGTCAAGCCATATTCCTATCTTTTGTCCATGTTTTTATAATTCTTGTGTGCTTTATTGAACAACTTTTCAGGGTCTGACACCAGCATGAGGAGCTTTTTAATATCCATAGTTTTTTCGCCATTCCCTGATCGTGAGATCATGCAATGTGACGAACCTGGACAACATGGCAGACAGCAGAACTTTTTTTTTTCACTTGCATTTTTCTTCTAGAGAAATTCACTTCACTTGTCCTCCATTTTTTTCCATTCAGGGTGAACATGTCACTACTTTAAAAGGACGCTCTAGATTTTTTGGCATAACCGTGAATGTTCACCAAATTTTAAAATGTGAACTTTAATTTACTGTTGATGGTTTCAACCACAAAAACTCTTTCTCCACTCTGCTACAATGCATTAATCGGACAGTAGAAACCATAATACATTCTCCGTTTTTTTTTTTTTTTTTTTTTTTTTTTTTTTTCACTTTGCATGCAATATTTCATCTTACCTTTGACTTTTGAGATGGAGCTATTTTTAAACTGGTCAATTTTAAGTTGTATGCTGAACTCGTTAAAAAAAATTGCCAAGTGACATTTATTTTGCATGCTCACCAACAGCTAATGTTTACAGCTCATCCCTCATGTTTAGAGACCAAACCAATCCTGTCCTGATCATGTGACATTCCACTTAAGCAAATGGCCAGTGGGTCAGGATGCTATTGTTTGGGGGAAGGGCAGACCAGGTTGTGAGAGAGAGGTAGCCCTGTGTGGACTGTGGGATCAATGGAGTGTTATTCTCAAAGGAGCGTTTAACTTCACTCGCATCGATCATCATCCGCTGGTCATTACTTATGCTCTGTAACTCAAGGTCCTCCCTAACCCACAGAACTCTGGGATTTATTTCAATGAACCAGAGTATTTGTAGTGATTATGCATTTTGTCTATGTATATACGAAGAGATGAGCAAGCTTTGGCCAAAGGTAGAGCCTCTGTTCCAAGCTCGTTTTTTTTTTTTTAAAGGATAGCCCAGAGAAGGACTCAGCTGTAGTACTATTGATTGATCCATCAGCAGATCTCTCTTCCAATCTCTTGTACAGCATTCATAATATTAGTCTTTTTTGGAGTTTTATGTTTCTGACCCCATAATTCTCATTACTGAACCATTTTAATTGTGTTGTCCCCAGGTTTTCTGGCAAACAAGCTTCTTCGCGATATGTAATGTGACATTTTTGCAAGACTGGTCATTATTTTCATTTCTGATTATTTATAATTTATTACTGATATAGACTGCATTTTATACAGCTTATTTAGAAAATATTTGACAGTGTTCAAGTCCATTTAGTCCTAACTGATCAGAAGCAGGTTTGAATATTCAGAATATTTCAATTTGAAATAATTATCTGATAAACTTTCACCTTTCAAACTGTCTTCCCAAATCGCTGAACAGAGAACAAGATTATGAACAGATACAATTTTTTAATGAACAGATCAACTTCAAAACAAAACAAGATAAAACAAGAGGGAGGCAGACAATTAAAAACAAGGGCTCAAGTAAAAAAAAAAGTATAAAATGTCAACAATCATAAGCCTGTTTAAAAAAAGATGAGTTGATGTATACATTTGCACACTTTAATAAAAGGAACCAAGTACATTGATAAATCTTGCTTCAGTGGTTTGTGCACCGTCTATAAATTTTAGCTTTGAATGCCCTTCAATTAAACATTTTTGCAGCAAGAGAAGTAGCAATATTCTTTTATTTTAAAGTAGTTATTTTTTTAAATTAATAAATAGTAAATTCTATTATATTTAATAGAAGTTTTCCCAATTAACATATAATTATAAAATGTTCATTGTGTACATGATACCTGATGTATTAAAGTAATGAAACCCCAAAAAATCCAAATTGTGTTTTACTGTTTAAGTCACAATAATCCCTGTTATACCATAAGATTGTATAATGAGTAACCCAGATATAGAAATCTAGTCTTTCCTGGCCACCTATTGGGGATTAGACTGTGTATAGTCAACTTTGCTCTTGCAGATTATACAGATTTGCAGTCGGGTAGGAATGTTGGGAACTCTAGTAAGACTTCCAACAGGTCACATGACCATGGCCTCAGGGGACATTGAGATGACATCTGCTTCCTGATTTGCACACTCGTGCTTTGACATGTAATCAGCACAGTGCATAAAGCAGAAAACCATCATAACATGCATCAGTAACACAACTAGCTCCTGTTTACAAAATACAAAGCAAGTCTGGAAGAGTGATGCTTAGTTCAGCTCAAGCGACTTCCTTCCTGTGTACTGCTTCAGTAACAATAGCTCCTTCACATCCACATGCTATTCTGAACCCCAAAACTTAGACTGCTCAGAAAGCACTTAGACTGGCTAATGCATGGAATGTGTCTTTAAACGTGCTCTAGTTGTGAGCCCTGGGCCTTTGGTGAATGGCTCTTTGTCTGGCTGCTGAAGCCCTGTAAGCATGGTGGCAGCTGATTGTAGCTGCTATTGAATGCTTTACAATGCAGTGGGGTTAAATACTTGAGAGAGAAAGGAGAGAGAGAGAGAGGGTGGGAGTGGGAATGAGGGTGTTTAAAGCATTGTCAGCTGGTTAGATCTGTAGCACCACCTGGTGGTTGGGTAGAATGCTTTAAAAAAGATGTGTCTACCTGTAAGTGTTTGTACTCGTTGATGTGGAAGGGTCATTGTGGCGATTGGCTTCGGTGGATTTGTTGAGTAGGGTATTTTGATTACCAGATTTCTCTTTCTCCTGGGTTAAAGCTGTGGGACTATTGACCATCTATGTCTTTTTTTGTGACTGCATGAGTCAGTCAATGGGGTAGTGGGTTTCACTGAGAGGTATTGATCTTCTGACCATTGGTTTTCATTTGGACAACTTGTACAAGTTAATGGGTTAAAACTGGTCTCGAGCTTATGAAATTCCTTACGTTTTCCACATTTAGGTTTATCTACAGGAGTAGATGGACAAGGGTAAAAGTTGTCATTGGCTTCAATTTTCAGGGGCTTGGGAATATCTAAAAATAAACTTGGTGAATTATTCTTAAAGGCAGGTATAATGATACTTACCAAAACCACTAGCCAGGCATGGTAATCCACAACAGAGATTAAAACTGGGATGAGCCACTATTGGTCTTGAGGCAGCTTTGTTTTGGTGATTTTTAAAATGTCCATATTTTCTGAGAAATCATGTACTTTTAAGGGTAGGTTTCACAGCTTTGGTGCAAAGATAATGGCTTGATTTCTGAGACTCATCATGTCTTAAAACCTAATAGCGCTGAAAGCTTGGCACATCTATACCCATAAGAGCTGAGATGGGCAAGCTATATGGTGCAATAGGGGATATTTGGAGCCAAAACGATTTGATTAGCAAGTTTTTTCACCTTTGCGTCTTCATGTTGGAGTGTAATTTTGATGTTTTGTTAAGGGGGATCATTTTATTTCTGAATTGAAATGTAAAAAGTACCCAAAACCTAGCCACTAAGAAGTTACTATTCTCTATATCTTACTTCTAAGTGGCTAGGCTTTGGGTAGTTCTAAAACAATTCCAAAACTCTTTTTGATGACTATGTGTTGGAGACCATTTTTTAAGAAAATATATATTTTTGCAAACTATAGCAGATGTAAAAGAATGAAGTTTTTTTTCTATTAATCAAAAAGTAATAATACTTTTAAAACATGTTTTAAATTATTATTGTGTGTCACTTTAGTAATACATATGCTAGCCTTGTTTCAACCTTGTTTCTTTAAAGCTCATTAACAACTCCATACATGGACACATTTTTTCTAAATACCCCTAATAACAATACTGAATAAATATGCAGTTGTACATGTAGTTCTTTGAAAGAGATTAATTGAAAGAGGATAGTAGACCATTATACAAACTTCTAGGAAACAATCGCTAAACTATGTAGACATGGAAATGTGAATCATAGATCCAAAAGAATATCTTTCATTGCTTGAAGGATACTGGTATCTAAATAATAAACTTGAGTCTATATTCAGCTTGATGCATGCATGTTTTTGGGACAGTTGACCCATTCCCTCTGTGTTACCCAAGTTTTTCAGTTTCTTTTGACCTTCCTCCTACTTACGCCCACTTATTTGTCTCTTCTCAGTGCTGGCATTGCAGTGGGTTTCTATGGGAATGGAGAAACCTGTGATGGGGTTAATCGGCTTACCTATGCTCTCCGACATGC
Organism: Danionella dracula; assembly: GCA_900490495.1. Lineage (NCBI taxonomy): Eukaryota > Metazoa > Chordata > Actinopteri > Cypriniformes > Danionidae > Danionella > Danionella dracula. The sequence continues at coordinate 2,427,220 of UELW01000444.1, forward strand.
TAACCACACTGTGTCAGGAGTACAGCGACTGGTGAGTTTCCATACACTACACACTAGAACGCAAACTCATACAGCAATGTTGCAGGATATAATTGAATGTGTTTTCTGTAGGTGGCAGAGAGCACATCTGCACAGAGTCAGACAGTGGATGAGAATCTTCAGATACTAAAGGAGCAGTATGCAAAGCACACAGACTTCTTGTCCATTATACAAAAACTCCAGGATGAGCGGAGTGAGCTGGTTCAACAGATGACTGATGTTCCCTTTTGGAACAATCTCAGTGTCTCCTTGGAAGCACTGGCAACTCAGATTGAATTGTATGACTGGTACAGGTGCGTCTTTAAGCTGCTCTACAGAACAATTCATTAAAAAGGATATTGAGAGTGAAAAAGAGAGAGTTTGTATGATTCCTTAAAAACACTGAGACGAATAAAGTGAAGGCTGTTTGGAGAGTTTATTTGTAGGTGTAGGGTTATTTTTAGACCTGCTTGTTTAAAATAATTTGGCTTTCTTAGTGGGGTAAGCCTTTCGCTTTAAAAACTCCAATGTGGTGTTTATGGTTTTGCTAAATCAAAACAGAAAAAAAATTTCTTGCCTTGCTTTGCTCTTGTCTTCTCTTTTAATATGTTAACATTATGATGACCAGTAACATCACACACTATGATAGCATAATATATATGTTAATAAAAAATGATATCTTCTTCATTAACATTCGTCTGGGATTTAGAAACTTTTTTTCATAAATAAAATGAAAACTGTTTTGGACTATTTTTGAACATGTATGTGTGAGCTATTGAAGAATTATCATGGTGTTAGTTATCATGCCTATATGGCTGTTTCTTTATATTTACAAACTGCTGTTGTGTTCTTTTAAAGTCAATGTGTTTGTCCGTAGATGGCTGGGCTATCTGGGGCTGTTGCTGTTTGATGTGCTGTTATGCCTACTAGTGCTCTTCGGCCTCATCCGGAACTCCAAGGGCACTCTTATTGGGTACGACAGCTACTATAATGTGTCAGGTCAAGGAAAATAACCTTCAGTGAATGTTAGACCTTGCCTTTGAACAGCAGAATATGATCCGTTACTGTCCATGGCTCTCAATGGTCTATGGCTGGTCAAAGGGACGTCCGCTAATTCCCCTCTGCAAGGCTCTGCTTACTGATTTCCGTCAGAGTCAGAGCAGCTAGGGCATGTTCCTTTCCCCTTCTTGTTCATAGCAGAAAAACTGAAAGTCATATGATAAATACATGAAGTAGTGTGGCATGTTGGCTCTGTTTCAAGAAATAAATGTAATTTTTATTTTAACCGATTATTTGTGTTTTTATTTATTATTCAAGTAAGATCAATATTCTGGAAAATAGTTGTATTTGTTTTACACAAGCATTATTTTATCTCTTTTTTTTTTCTTTGATAACTCCAAAAATCATTTACCCCATCAATACAAATAAACTCCTTTATGTTTCTTATTCTAGATATTCTAGGTACTTAATTTGTAGGTCAGTTGAAGGGTAGTGCTGGATGTTAGCTGAAAACTTACGGCTCATGTATTATCCTCTCATGCAGTCACAAATGAACATTTTTTGCCCTTAGCACTTCGTCCTTTGCTGCAAAAAATAACACATCTCTCTGTCTTACTAGAAAATGTTTGCTTTGATTTATCTCATTAAATTCAAAATAAGCTCTCATTCAATGTCATTCAGTTCTGCAAGTAAGTAAGTAAACCATTTACATCCTTAGTGACATCAGAGAAAGATGGAAATTTTACTTTGAGAAATAGTTAAAACAGTTATAGTTATAAACCTTTTTACACAGTGTGAAATACTGGTTTAATTTGCTTCACTGATGCTAGTAACATTTTTTATGTGTGCACGAAGAACACACTAATCTTAGTGGTTTGAACTAATCATTTTTGTACAATTAATAAAGAACAATTACATCAGAACGTCTGAGACATTTTTACCAAGCATATTATCACACAGTAATACACTTCCTTCACACATCACTAACAATCGAGACAAATTATGATGCTTTTAATACCAATACACAAGCAGACAACTGTCAAAAACGAATTATTTAATGCATTTACATATAAACCAACTTCTCACAAAAAAAATCGTAAACTTTTGTGCCAATGTTTAGTGAAAGTTTTAGCTTTTTTTGTCTGTATCGACTTCTTTAACCTAATTTATACTTCGGCGTCTACTTGACGCATTGCTCTCTGTGTCGTTTGCGTACTGATGCACACCTCAGGCTGGCCCTTCTGCAAAGCTCGACGTGAGCCTCTCAAAAATTGCAACTTCGAGTCATGGCTTTGTAGACCTACACAGAACACAAGCTCTGTGATTGGGCGAAGCCGAGCAGTCTCTTTCTGGGCTTGCGCTCCGTGGTAAATGCTGGATTATGAAATAAAACTTTGGCGATAAAGTAAATTATCTTTCTTTGTTATCTGAGCTGAACTGAGCAGCGGAAGTTTGTAAGAGTTTTGTTGTGTTTTGGTTTGCTAGCAGTTGGCATTCTTATCCAACCAATATTGGTCTGAGCGTAGGCAGCACAGACGGAGCGCATGACTTAAAATGCTTTGTTGACAAATGGGTGTGTACGTAGCTTCCACAGAGTACAATTCGTCGAGTTGACGTAGAAGTATAAATCAGGCTTTAAATGACATACATAGATAATTTTTGTGGTATTTTTGAATCAATAGAAAAAAAATAGCGTCTTACCTAGTTAGTGGTCTTAACATAGAACTAGCCTTTTTTGCCATTCTTTTCCAAGATGATGTTTTTTTTTTTAGCTACATGTTTTTAGAAAGAATGTTAATTTATAATAACATTTTTAAATTTAAATAACAGTTTTTCTAGAAAGAAACTGTTATTATGAACCGTCTCACAGACGATAGCTGTGCATCACCTCTCTTGGGCTCATGTTAAAAATGAAACCTATTATTTAATTTAGAAATTTTGTTTAATAAACAAAAAGAAATAATTGTTAATTTTTAATATATATATTTTTTTACTTTTACTATTTTGCATTCAGATTAATTGGGAAAATATCTGTTTTGATGTTATTGTGTATCAAAAGGTTTTATGTAGTGTTGAGGTCATCATAGTTTGCACAGGACCTATGTTGATGGCATTATGCTGCATAAATTTTAATGACCCGTTGCAAATAGAACTATAATTTCCATGACCATTTGTATGGACATGAACGTAAATCAATGCTTCAATCTTAAAGATAAAAAAAAAGAATACTTTACTTTTAGCTTCAAATCTGAAAATTTTGCTTTGCATCTGGTTGTGATTTAAATTATAAAATGAACACCAATTAGTAAAACTATTTTATATTGTTAATAGATCAAATAAATATTACTTATTTTCTGCTAATGCGTTCAGTTAGTAGATGAAAGGTATGGAAATCTGTACCTTTTGTAGAAAGAGTCATGTATTGCGTGTACTGTAACATTGTTGAAGATGATACTGAATCTCTCTCTCTCTCTCTCTCTCTCTCTCTCTCTCTCTCTCTCTCTCTCTCTCCCTCTCTCTCAGGGTGTGTATTCTAGTGGTGCTTGCTTTGGTGATCAGCTGGGGCTCACTGGCTCTGGAATTGACTGTCTCTTCAGTGAGTGTTTCTATGGCAACAGGACTTTAAACTTAGACAAAATGGTGTTGGTGTGGTATTTTCAAATATGATCTCTGTTGCGCTTGATGAAATTTCTGACATTAGATAATCTTGTTTAGTTGATTACAGTCATATCCCTTGCTTTTTTTTTTTACATATAGTGGAAATAAGAACAATAAAGTAATTATTTTCAGTACACCTTTTCCAAAAAGAGCCTCTCACTATGTACTATTTTTAAAACGTTCAGTAAAGCCTAACTATTCAGTCTTTTTAGATCTTCATTTTCATTTAGATATACAAGATATTCAAACTTATCTTAAATGTTTAGTACTTGCAATTTGTCTGAGCCAATGTTGACATTTGAAGTCATCCTTGTTGCTGCAAAATTAATTAATTAATAAATTAATTAAACTCAGACAGTTTAGTTTTGGTAAAAGCAGCTAAAACAGTGCTTTTGGGGAAAACACACACACCTTTTAAGAAAGGTGAACTCTTAACACTTAAATACCTGTTTACCTGTCTTTCGTGTCTTTTACATCACAGTACATCTCAATGTAATTTTCTGTTGTTCTATATTTTGCTGTTTCCCCTTATCTCAGTCAATAATCGCACCATTTGAGCAATTTTATCATTTATATCAATACTTTTATTTATATCCTTCAATATTCCATGAAGGTTGAGTATATATGAATACGTTTTATAAGAAAATATATATATTTTTTTTTAGAATGGTGACTGTTGGGTTAGCGATAATGCACTAAAACACAAACTAATTAATAATAAGGATTAAAAATAATATGTCTGTCTATTCTAACATTTAAAACAAATTGAAAATTAACCGTAAACCATGTATTCTAACTGTTTTGATGTGATTGAAGGGTCTTGATATAACATCTACTAAATTTAAAACTTCAAAAGTTTGATATATAAGATTTAGCACCATGTTTAAAAATGTATATCTTTTTAGTATTCTGTATCTGAAGATGGAGAATTCAGAGCTTTGAAATAGCTACTATTTTTGCTGAATGTGTCTTTTTAGAGGCAAGACAAAAGAAATGCAATAGGTAATCAAAGTACTAGTCTGAGCAAAGTACAATAAATGCTTGGTCTGTATATTAAACATCTAGCAGAATTTCCAGTCATAGTCCGATTTGCAACAATCTGTTGCTCTCGAGATAATTTATCAGTTACAAGCCTGACAATTTGCATCTAAACATAAAATTGTAACATTACAAATGTGATTTAAAGAGAATTTTCTTGATTTTTTTTTCTCCCTCTTTTTTAGGGCTTCAGTGATTTTTGTGCAGCTCCAGGCATGTACTTAACCCAAATCTCTGAGCAGTACACAATTATTAAAAAAGGTATGCTTTATTTCTTTGAGCACTCACAATATGAGTTTGCCTTATTCATTCCATTTTCTACATCTGTGCTAGATAGGAAAAAGAGGAGGATGTGAATCACACGCTTACACCTCTCTATGTTCTTTGAGTGAAAGAACACTGACTCTCATTTCCTCTCTGCTCAGAAGAAGTGTTTCATCACAGTTTCTCTTCCTCACTTTATCAGCAACACTCAAGCAGCAGTTCTTCTTTGTGACCTCCCCAAGAGACTATATACACCCAGTAAAATCAGTTAGAGGCCTTTGTTTGTGTGCTTGAGTTTCACTCATTGATTAATTGGAGTGGATGATGATTATCATTCACAAAATCTGGTCATGCATACTCTTGGTGTCTCGGGGTACAAATCATGTTGTTCTCTTATTAAATATTAAATAGAAAGTACTCATCTGCACTGGGCTAAACACATGTAGATTTTGCAATAAAAAAAGCTATGGTGCGTAAGCTAGAAAAGGACATGGACATTAAATGACTGTCATTTGCCCTTCATCTATGTTATAGTCAGAGTAAAAGCTGGAAAAAATGAGACCATATGCAATAATCAACTTGATTATATTTTATTTAACTATCAAGAAGTCTGGCCTATTTCATTCAAGTTTAGTTGGGACCTGGTGTGAGAAGGAACTGGAGATCAGAAGGTCACTGGTTTGATCCCTAAAGTTAAATGTGATGTGTGTGACTTTACCCTCTTCAACAACCATTACTGTGGCACCCTTGAGCAAGGAGTGAGTTACCCAACTATACTCCGGAGCCACAGCCATGGCTGCATACTTCTCTGGGTGTGTGCGCTCAGTGTGTTTGTTCACTGCTGTGTGTGCACATGGACATCGGTTGAATGCTATTTAAATTTGATAAATTCCAGGTATAGGTCACTCCATGCCTAGTTTCAGACGTCCTGCCAGTGGAATGCTAGTTAAATGCGAAATGACATGGGAAAGGGATTCTGTAAAAGTCTGGATACACAAGACTACTCCTTATCTGACTGATTACTTTCTTTTTCAAAAAAAGAAAGCATTACATTTCAGGGGTCAAACTGTATGATCAATGAAGATGATTCTTTGCAATGCTGTGTCACTGACAATACAGCAAGTAGTTAATGCCTTGTCACTCCAGTGTAGCCAGCTTTTTACAGACACACCCACACACAAAACCAATAGTGTGGTCACAAGCTTTTTCGTTTTGTTGCGTTCATCAGAAAATAAGATAATATAAAGAATTTTCAGTGAATCCAGACATATTCCTTACACTGTTGTTGATTCCAACTGGTCATGGATATAATGAATTATGATGAGCAGGTTTGAAATGTCAGCTGTAGCCACAGTTATAATAGATTTCTTTCTGAAAAGAATGCAGGGGAGAGATAAGAGGAGAGCATGAGGAAAGCACTGAAGGCTGAACATTTGCCATCAGCTTAACATTTTCAGAGTTCTAGTCTCATCATTGCCCATCCTATATGTCACATTTGTTTCATTTGATCCAAGTAGTTCCTTACAGTTCACACAGAATGGAACTGTCATATGCTTTTCTAAAGCTGGAAATATGTTAGATTAATCCTGTATTAAATAGAGTTATGTGATGTTTTGCACTCGTTTCAATGCCTGAGATTCTTGAGGTGGAACATGATTATAGTGAAGGCGTCTGATTGGCTGAAGGTTTACGTTTTATATATCATAAATAAACACATTTTAAAATAATTCACCCCCCTTAGAGTGTTCATGAAGATCAAAATAGCAATATTCCACCCCTCTCTCTCTCTTGATTTATGGGGCATTACAGAAAATAAAAATTAAAACTATATAAAAACATGTTTAGGAACTATGTTTAAGTGCTAAATCCCTCATTACAAATTCTTGGTCTGGCCCTCTCATACTCGCTTATTGGAAGGTATAAATTTATGGGTTCTGAGTGGACGTTAAATGTGTAGTAAAAAGAACTAGGGCCATAAGAAAACAATTAGCCATTTGTGTGGCACACGTCTTCATCCACATACAGTATTAAGCAGAACCGATGTTCATTTAAAACAATATAGATGGAAAAGGTCTAAACATTTTGTAATGTTATCAAATGCCCAGTTAAAATCAAAGGAAGCCTGATGTTCTGACATTCATTGTATGTACTCTCTCAGATGTGTTATAATCCCTTAGAGCAATGTTCAATTTACCCTCATCACTGAAGGATCCTTTATGAATCATTTTATAGCTTCCCTCAGTGTTCTGTGGTGTTCACTGCCTGGCATTAATCAGAATCTTTTACAGCCTGTAGTCATCACAGCACGAGTGGGATTTAAAGCTTTGGCTCCTCTCTCTATTTTTCTGGAAGTCATTCAATTCTCTTTCAAATGGGCATCACCAGTGAACCAATGCTGTATCCAATTATGAGAGGTCATTTACACGTGACTTATTAGTCTGGGGGCTTCTGGCCAGCAGACTTAATGCTAGAACAACTAATAAATTCATCCATGAATCACTATTCCACATTTTAAACCAGTCAGGCTCACCCCAGCTTTGATGACAACCACCCACTGATGTAATTGAGATGATAGTTTAATTCTCTCATCATTTGCATTATTATAGAGTTTATAGGCCAATCAGGTTTTACAGGCATAACTGGAGCCATGTACTTTCTGTGTCGGATTTCTTTGTACCTATCTTTGTGGGTAATTGTAGTGATTAAAGTGTCACTCTTCCTTCACAAACCCACCACTCTCTGACGCATGAGTCTGCTTTTAATTCTCATCCAAGCAACCCACTGCAAGCTGTGCATGAAAACGGCCCAAGACTCAACTGCGTTGGTGTATGTGAGAGGACTGGGGAGAGTAGAGCCAATTCCGGTGCAGAAATAGAAAAGCCTTTCTTGCCACTGTGTTGAATTTTATACACTCACATCAATTATTTTCATTTAGTTGTCGGCACAAATACTTATAATTTTCTTTTCTAAAGTTCTAAATATTTTACATTCATTAATTAATATGCGGGTTTCCTCAAAACTAATGTTTGATTGCTGTCCATTTATAGCGTAATATCAATTTGCATGTGATAGTTTGGAATTTGGGTAAATGAGTTCATTTGTGGCCTGAATTTTGAATTTGGTGGTTAGGAGGTTGTTTAGATGGGACATTTGGTTTTAATAGAAAAAGTTATTGTAGCAAGCAATGTCATTAGCCTGTGGTGGAGGTTTAAATGCAAAGCTAGGTAAAATATGCTTGAAAAGTTTGTTCTGACCTATATTTCAAGCACAATTATTTTTAAACAATTCTGTTGTATATGTGTTGGAAATAAATGAAATAAATGCACTTTATCAAACTCGTTAAATCTAATAACATTTTTCTTGATTCTTCTTAGATGTCCTGCAGTACTACCTCACATGTGATGTGGGTCAACTCAACCCTTTCCAACAGGTAATAACAGTCTTTCCTTTTAATTTGGGTTAATAATATTTGGTCGAAAGTTTATTATTTGGCTATTATAGTAGTATATACTTTATTATTTTCATTGGTCCAGTACGAGTGTTCGGCTGGCAAAGAATATTTTTTGCTTGTGCCAATTGCTTAGCCAAATGTGTGTACTTGCGTTCAGTGGGGGGCAATATAAGTTATATTAATATTTATATTAATGTAATTAAAATTATTATTACAATGAATGCCACTTTTTAAATATTGCTCTGTTGCTCACACATTCTAATCACGCTGTGATATCCAACACCAACAAGTCAAACTCAAACACGTCTATCTTTGTAAAAATAACTGACATGTTAGTCCCGTCTGAATCAGCACATGACACGACAGACAACTTTTGAGAAGAATTCCAACTCAAATGTTGGTTGGAATTCTAGTCTCGCTAGTCTTGTCTGAAGAAGAAAAGTAAATTAATACAGTACCAAGGACTGCAAACAGTTGGTTATAACTTACATGCAGCATTCTTCCAGCTACAGAATTTTAAAAACACAAGAAAATCATTTCAGCAAATAAAGAAATGCATATTGGTTACCATAGCTGTCTATATATATATATATATATATATATATATATATATATATATATATATATATATATATATATATACACATACATTTTTTTTTTTTTAGTCTATGCTGTTTCGAAGAGGAACTTTATGGGGAAGCATCATGTCTACGAGAGTTTATTGACTTTATTGAGTTAAGAATGCTGCTTAAGTAGGTTGTTGTCTGTGTAAACAATAGAGAGAGAGGCATCTGACGGGACTTTGGGTGACAGCCAATCTCTTCCATTTTTGACACCCCATTAAAGAGGAAGTCATGCCCCCTAGCTTTGTTTGTGCCCACGCATTAGCATTCTTAGCGTGAACGATGGAAGTGTGTGTTTCTTTGGATTCCTGCCACTACCCTTAGTTAATGGAGTCAGTCTATATTTGAATAATGCATGGACAAACAAATTGCAGCTCTGAACTGATGATGATTGATAGATTACACAGATGTCAGTGGTGTCAGCTGAGTGTCATTTAGTTTGACTGAAAAGCAATGTCCATATGGAGAAATGCTGCAGCCTTGCCAACTCCTGTCTCTAAATGGAGTTCCCCATTTCTTGTGCAGCATACAGACGTACGGAGTCTGGGATAGCAAGCCATTGAAGATTATTTTAATAATAGGTTTAAGTGGAACCTGAAAAAATATGAAGTTATATTTCAAAGATGCACTCTGTGTAATTAAAGCTAGCAACTATTTCCTGTTTGCACAATTATGCTTAAGAGGTTTTTAAGTTTTAGGATTATTAAAAAGCCCATCAGTTGATTTTTTTTACACCAAAGTGTTGAACTGTATTTTAGCTGCTTCATTATTCCTTAACCAGAGGTTTCTAGCGTATCACTGTAGAAGTGTTGACAGAGAAAGCTGGCACAGGGACCATTTGGTGTCTCAAATATTCATGTTTTCAAGACCTCTCCAGTTGAAATGCTTTCTTGCTGAATTTAAAATGTCCCAGGAGCATGAAAGAGCTTGGCATGACCTGTGCTAAATCCATGCTTGCATTATTTAGGATACTCTTAGGATTTTTAATTTTTTTTTACTCTGGGCTGGAAATAGCACTTCTACCAACCACTTTGATTTTAAAGTTCAGCTCTAGACGTTATTGTACATACGTTTTAATTTCAACATATTGCTTTCTGTCTACACAACACACCTAAAAAGATTACATTGAAATTGGGTTAGGAACTGCAGGGTACTGTTTATTTTTTCAAATTCAAAACTTTTGGAGTATTCAGAAATAGATGCAGTACTCCAGTTACACTCACAGAGCAAATAAAGCTATGAAATGTTTGTCCTTGATGTTACTCATGGGTTTCAGTTGGAAAAAGCAAAAGCTAAAGTTGTAATTAGTAAGCCAATCGGGTGTGTATATGCGTGTCTTGAATGGTCAGCCAATAAATTTCAGTGCCAGTAACTTTGGCTCCTTGGGAAAGAGAGCAAAGTTGCTACTTATAAAATGATATTGTCTTATGCTCATTAAGCAATTCACACAAATAATTCTATTGCAAATAATGCTGACATGAATGGTTCTAAAGTATTATGAAACTTAAATGTTTTATAAAAAAAATATTTTTTGACCACTGTCTTCAAGTTAAGGCAAGGCAAGGCAAGTTTATTTGTATAGCACATTTCGTACACAGGGTAATTCAAAGTGCTTTACATTGGAAATAAAGAGTAAAAAGAAAGTTAAGAGAAATGAGTGATTGAAGTCTTGCTGTAAATTCTGCATATTTTTATAGTTTGCTTTGATAAAAAAAATGTTTAATTAAAATAAACATTTCTGATTTTGCTCGATTTATCATTAGCTGTTAGCAACTTTTCACAAGCCTCTATGCATTATTTGTTAAATGCTTTTCTTTACTACTGTAGAAGCTTTCAGGAAGTCACAAAGCACTGGTGGAAATGCAGGACGATGTGTCAGAACTGTTGCGATCTGCTGTTCGTGAGTACCCAGAGTCAAAGGTGCGTGCTTTTGTATTTGTCATCTGATAGTTGTGTTCTGCTTTCTTCCAACAACCCCTGATGCCCATCTTTCCCAATGCTTGTTTGTTTATTTGAGCTGACAAAGTGGTGTTTGTATTTCCTTCACGTGATTGAAAAAGCCACCTGCGTGTAAGGAGAAAATGCTGAATCAATGGAAATATTTCACCTTTAGAACCAGCCAAAGCCTGATAACACTCCAGCTTTATACAACTTTGTGCTCACTTGGCACGCAACTCTTAAAGGCTACAGATTATTTTATGGGAAAGTTAAATATTTGGAAATAGATTGTTTTGTTTTCTTTTCTGCATGAGTTTGAGATCCGTATTGTACTTTCACTAGATTTTTTATATATTCAGTTGATTTTAAGAAATGTTATGCTTTTTTAAATTATCAATCATGTTTTTTTTTTTAAATATGAACTATGTTTTGTTTGGTTGGTTGGTTGTGTTGAATTGGGGATGTTTGTTTTATTGGATGATGTTTGTTTGTTTGTTTGTTTGATTGGCTGTATTGTGTTGGAGATGTTTGTTTGGTTGGATGGATGGTGTTTGTTTGCTTGATTGGTTATGTTGTATTAGGGTGGCTTGATTGTTTGTTTGATTGGTTGTGTTGTGTTGGGGCTGCATAGCAGTGTCTACATTTTTTTAGATTGTATTACTTTTGTTGTAAAGAACTGTTCTTCAAATTATGCAGAAGTTTCATGTTCTAGAATAAATGCACTATGCACTATTATGGTCAACCATGCCGTGTACATTTCACTTTAACTATATAAAAAAATACATCTAAAATATTTATGTTAAGTTCACCTATTACTTTGAACTATTTTGTCTTATTTAACCAGCAGTGCCTATGGGAAGTTATTAAAGCACTACACATTTTTTTCACTTTTTCTCCTCTTAAAGGTGTTTTAGGTAAAGTTTTTTTTAAGTAAATCTTGAAAAGTCATTCTCTCCAAATGCACCTGTACCAAACTTTGATCTTAATGTATTTGTGTCATCGGTAGATCTCAAGGCGCACTCTGCTTCACATTTTAGCAAAGCTGAAACATTTTTATTTTTTTTATTAATAATTAATTCGTAAAAACCTTCCCTTTGTACAATTGCATCTTGTGAAAAACAGGATATGTGAAACATAATTCTTGACACACCAGAAATCATTGGCTTGGTTTGTCTTTTTCAGGGAAACCTTGAACAAATCCAGGGAGGCTTAAACACCACTGAAGTTGGACTGCATCAACTCACTGCCCTTGTAGACTGTCGCAGTTTGCATATGGTGAGAAACTTTTTTTTTTTTTTGAGAAATCACAACTGTGCACAATTCAGTTGTACTATACATCTTGTGCAGAGGAGTAAAAAAACAAAGACTTGGCAAAACACTCCCGTCTTCACTTTCAAACTGAGCCCCTTTGTAAATAAACTCAGACATACATATGCAGTTGAAAACCTGTTTGATACAGCAAGAGTTCCTTCTCATAGCTGGAAGATGGGCTTTTTTGGGTGGTCCTATGAGTGCATCTGGTTCCCATGAGAAGTGAAGCTAACAGATAACAGGGTGTTTTCGAAGAAGATGTATACATTATTAATTGTGTTTTCATATCAGGAAAGCTAGAACTCAGTTCACAGACTGTGCCTCAAATCTGGGCTGGTTGTGGGAAAGCTTGTAATTCAGAAAAGTGCAGACAGTGATTACAAATGGTGCTGTTTTGCTGGTAATAATGACAGTAATTTGGGGTAAACAGAGCTGGGATGTTTCTCTAATGGGACTGTGTGTTACGCTGTCTGTGGTTCATAACCATGTATTATTAAAAGCCTGTAATCTCTCTGCAACATATGGTACCATCTACTCCAGGAACCTCTCTGTATCAATGAATAGTGTCTTCCATAATGTATAGTTTTTGTCACGCAATAATCAGAATATATCAATTATGTATTGATTCTTGATAAACTTAGACTTTTAAAATGGAGATCTTTCTGGATTCAGATATTCATCAATAAAGACTTGTTTCAGTCCAGTTTGAATCAGTATAATTAAACGTTTAATTAATGCCTTAGTGACAAATTCAATAAGACTTTTTGTATAACAAGATGAAGTCGTGGATAAGACAAATATTTCAAAACATTGGTTAGCGACCTGATAATACGTTTGTTTTGTGACTGGACAATTCAGTGTGCTGAAAGAATCACATTGAATTTACAGCTACAGCAAAGACTCCATTCTAATGCTCTTATTTGTTGCAGGATAAAATGATAAATACCTGCTTCACAAGAGGATGAATCAAGTTGTTGCATGAATCTTTTGTACTTGTGCTTCATTGAATAAACTAAAAAGGACTTGCTTCATTAGAGGATGAATAAATGTGTATAAATCTTTTGAACTAATGCTTCAATTATGCCATTAAAAAAATCTTCATTAAAGAGCAAGCATGCTTGATGAATGAAGCTTTTGAAAAAACAAATCAGTGACTCAATAACTTTGACTTGCTTCATAATCACATATAAAATACATGATGTTGTTAAAAAAATATTTTGAAATAATGTTTCAGAGAATCAATGAAAAGGATTTGCTTCATTACAGAATGAATCACGTTATTGGATGATGCTGTTGAATAAACTATTAAATGGCTCATTGAAAAAGATTAATAAACGCTTCAGTGACTTAATGAAACAGACTTGCTACGTTACAATATAAATCATCTTGTTGAATGAATACTTTTAACAAATACTTCAGTGAATTATTGAAAAAAATGCTTTGTTTTCGGAAGAATCAGCAATTTGAGTGAAGCTTTTGAATTATTGTTTTAGTGACTCAAATAAACAGACTTGCTTGATTTGTTTTATTTTTTGTCTTGCTTCCTATTTTGACTGAAGGCTTCTGTGCATTAATAAAAAAATGTTATCTCGGAATGTATATTTTAAACAAATGATTCAGTGACTCAATGAAAAAGACTGGCTTCAATTCAAAATGATTCAGCTCTGAATGAATATTTTGAATGGCTGCTTCGGTGACTCAATTAAAAGGTTTTGCTTCATTAGAGTAAGAATCAGCTTGTTGAATGAATGTCTTGAATGGATGCTTCAGTGAATCAATGAAAAAAATATTGCTTACATGATGGATCAGCTATTGAAAGAACACTTCAGAGACTTGATAAACAGATTTGCTTCATTACGTTATTATTTATATTTGTATGTAGACACAGTCAATGAGAACATAGCAACATGTACTATGGGAATTATCTAAATCAAAGGCAGAATTTGGCCATGATCTTGGAAACAAAAGAAAACTTGTTCTTACTTTAGTGCTTCTGTTTGTGTGGCTCACAAGAAAGTGTAGAAAAACTCACAAAAAACTGAAAATGTGTGATAAATTGTTATTTTTGTAATTTCAAGCCAATATCTACTTCCTGGCCTCCCCAATAAACTGCTGTGCGGGGGAGGAATTGTATTTAATGGTGTATGTTTTTGTTTCTGTAGGATTACGTGCAGGCACTTACCGGAGTGTGTTATGATGGACTGGAAGGGCTGATTTATCTGGTGCTCTTTTCATTCATCACTGCTCTCATGTTCACCTCAGTGGTCTGCAGTGTACCCCACACATGGCATGGCAAGCGGTAAGATCAGTAAAATGCAGTTCACCAGTCACTTTTTTTTTTATTCTGCACAGAGCTTGTAGAATGCAGCAGTCTTAAGTCCAGTGTTCTATGTCACAAAAAAAAAGTCACAATACTTTTTTTAGATGTCCATGTAAGGCCCATTTTACATATGTTTTTTTTTTTTGTTTGTTTACCTTGTCAAACACTGGAAAAAATGCGTCTAAATGCTAAAAGGGTTGCCAGAGAGCTTTCGATATTCTCCTAAATTTTCTTGAAAATTGAGAAAAGGCTCATATACTCTTAAAATAATGAAAGTGATGGTTAGGGTTGCCAGAGTTTGTAAAAACTCATAAACACTCATAAATGTTCAAAATCGTAAAAGTTGCCAAATTTTGACATGAGACTCATTAATAAAAAAAAAGGTGAATGTTATTGTAGGAGTTGCCAGATATTGAGAAAATATGCAAAATTATCAAAAGCATAAAAGTGGCTGTTGGGGTTGCCAGAGATTGAGATGCTCCTAAATGTTTAAAAATGTAAAATGCTAATTACCTTTGTAAAAGGCATGGTTAGGGTTGCCAGAGTTTGAGAAAATGTAAATGTTCAAAAACAAAAAGTGAAAGTCAAGGTTTCAAACAATGCATTTGAAGAAGTACTGTTTATTATGCAAAAAAGTTTTGTATGTGCTTTTGATGTTATGATATAGGTCTTAATTGATTATTAGCGGTCTTGTTCATCTAATTGTATTAATATGATTAGCCACATGTAAAATGTTCAGCTCAAACAGTTAGCATCATATTAATACACATTTACATAGGATTTAAAATTTTGAGAAAATGTTTTAGATTTGATTTTTTATTTAGTTTTGTGATTACAGAACAACTATATTATCACATCTGATTGGCTGACAGAAACAATTTTTTCTCTATATTTAAAACTATAAAATTCCTAATAATAGTAATAGTCAGACTGGCAACTAGTAAAATATTTTATGGTTGATTGGTGCTGCAAGGAATCAATATGACAACTTTTAGACTTTTGTGGTGTGGTTGTGTCTGTTGGCAGGGCTCTCTGTGGCCAAGCAAAGTTAAAAGAACAGCCTCTCACTCTCTTTCCCTCCTCTCTGATTATCACATCATCATCATCTCATAATTACACAATCCTCTATATTTCTGGCTCTGATCCGGTATATTGTCTCCCAGGACTGGCTTGCAATAAGATTGCTATGGAAGAGAGAGAAAGGGAAAAGACGCCAGCTTAAGAACATTATGTAGTTATCACACTCATAAGTGTGTATCTCAGGATAAACAGCTCCCTCTGCTACCTCTTCATTACAGATAATTAGCCCTTACTGGAGATGAGTTTAGGCAGGCTGTGCCAGACAGTGTATTGTGGAGGTTGATGCTGATTGGGTTAACTGAGTGAGCTGCTGGGAAATGTTTTGGCAGCACATGAATTTTTAGAGAGAATGAAATGGTGAGGTGCCGAAGCGTATTTAAATATTTTCAGTTAGCCACCTAAAGTCTGGAGCTATGACAATGGTTCATTGACTCCTCTAAATGGTAAATGTTTCAGAATACAAGTAGGTAATTCTTTGGAAAAGATCTAAATACAAATGCAAAGTGGGTTTTAAAAATATAAATTTTTATTTTGATGAAAGCAGAAAACATGATCTGTTTTACTCCTGCAGCTGAAATTGACAGATCTCCACTTTTTTTTTTATCTCCAACTAAGGGTTTATCAAGTGTTTTTAGGTCGCACTTTGTGCATTTTTGTCTGTTTTAGTGTAATTTTATTTCAATAAAACATTTAATAACAACAAGGATTGACCAAAGTGCTGTCCAAGTCAAGTCATACACAGGCAGTTCAGGTTTGGAAAGAAAAACAGAAAGCACCAAAACACAGAAAATAATCTTACGAAAATGGTTACAAGTAAAAGATGAAAAGTTCATGTTTTTTATATAATTTTTTCAAACAAGTTGTTCTTTTTTTCAAGTACCTTTGTTTGCCAGTAGTCTCCCACATTTTTATATAAATTACATTATTTAAATTTTGAATGCATAACAGCTTGGAGAAAAACAGCTAATGTTACACATCCAACTAAATAATCTCACCAGAAAAATCTAGCCGCTTTCATTCTTATTTATGTATGAATCACTGTACTCTGTAATGTAATTGGAGTCAAACACCTAGTAGAATGGAAGAACATTTATTAAAATTTTGATTTTACCAGTTATCATCATCTCAAATTGGTTTGCTATGTGTAAGCAGTAAATCTAAAAATCTAAAGTTATACTGACTCTTTTACTGTAGTTACCTCATAAAACTACACACACACGCACACACATAAATAAGTAAATGTATATAAATACAATCTAATTACATACATAGCATTGTTGACCACAAGTCAGTGTAGAATTATGTAAACGTTAGGTTCGTTTCCTTTTTAGTTACGATTAGTTCCTACATAGTACCTACTTAAAAAAAATTCTACATTTCTTAAGAATTCCTTCAGTCATTCATATAAATTAAGTATATCGTGTCTAAAGTTGGCCCACATAGCTTAGCTTGAATCATTTGATAAAAACAAGAGAAGGTTTTTTTTTCCTTGTGTGATGCAAGACAAGTGTATACACTATGTGTCATTCATGAACTGAATCGTGTCAGAGAGGGATTCGTTCAGTGGCGCATGCGCAACATTCTTCTGTTTTTCCGAGCGTAACGCGCTCACCATTAATGACAAGAGAACGAAAGGACCCAGATGACTCGGGGAAAGAACGAATATTTTCTGTTTCTGGCTTAATTAAAATGTTTTTTTTGTCTTCTAGCATTATAGTTTTGTCTTATTTGTAGTGTGATTCGGGTTTGTGTATATACTAAATGTGTTAGGGAAGAAACACACAACATTTTATTGGTATTTTACTAAAATGAAAGAAATGACTCGAAAAAAGATTCGTTCATTTTGCTAAACGGGACTCAAAGATCCGAGTCGATGAAATGATCCGAACTTCCCATCACTAGCATACACAAGCAGCTACCTGTGGGTTTCATCCCAAATACTATCTAGGCTTATCTTGAAATGAAAGAAAACACACAGTTAATTTTTCTTCTCCACTTTAATGCTACTTAAAGCGTTTAAACAAAGCATAAAACCCAGATTTGACATGAGTTTGCTTCATCTTGCTGTCAGTAGAAAGATAGACAGGCTCGCCCCCTGCTGTTCAAATGTAGTTTGTCCATCAGGATTAAATTCTGACTGGCTTGTGCACAGTGGGATAAATCAGTCATCTAAAAAGAATCTGCAATAAAATTCTCTCAACCTTTTAGATACATTTTATTCTTGTTTATTTTTTTGTTTTTGTTTTTTGCTCCCAATCGTTCACATTTGTTTATTTGGTCTATTAACTTTAAACACTTGTCAAATCTCTTATTTGGTTCGATTTTATTTTTACTTCATTTCCTTTAGTTAGTTTGTTGACATTTATTTAAGGGCACATTTTACACAAACTCAGACATCTTGCAGAGTACAAAGTAAACAAAATGACAAACAAATAAATGCAGATTAAATGGAAATGCCTTCATAAACAGAAACGTTTGTTGCATTAACTATAACGACATTCTTTTCCTGTTGAGTGGTCTCTTCACAGATTAAACATGGCTTGGTAGCTCTCTTCATTGTCTAATATGACTAGCTACCAGTTTGAAAGTTCTGGGTTATTTTTTCTGTTATTGTGGACACTTAAATAGATAGATTTCATGTTGTCTTCTAAAATGAGTTGAAGTAATTATCACTTTTGAGTTCAACCCTGGCCCACCAGGTGAATCTGTTCATGTGAAAAGTCTCTCAAATAAAAAAATATTATTATTGTTGTTATTAGTATTCCTATTATTATTGTTATCACTATTACAAGTTTAGCATTTATTCTTTTACTTGCAGCCCTGAAGATGAGGGTGAAGATGAGTCTGAGGCTGCTGGAGGTCGTCAGAATCAAGATAACCTCTACCGTGTGCATATGCCCAGCCTGTACAGCTGCGGCAGCAGTTATGGCAGTGAAACCAGCATCCCTGCTGGAGCACACACCGTCAGCAATGCTCCTGTCACCGAATACATGTGAGTACTTTCACATCCTCCATAAACAAATAATCAATGTTAATCTACCCCAATACATTTCCAGGGAACCACGCTGCTCCCGGTGTGAGTTCACATTAGTTGAAAATCTTTGAAAGTCACATGTTACATAAAAATTTTGTTTTGATTTCAATCAATCTATCAATCAAGTTTTTATATAGCGTTTTTTAGCAGTTCCTTTCAAAGCAACTTCACAAAGTCCTAGTGTGGATCAGTTAGAGTAAATAGGAGTTCCCTCTGTGAGGTCCCTGGGAGCCTCGCTGACTGAGGCAGGTGCTAGTCACCTCCCCAGCACAAAGAATATACAAATTTAAGATCCATTGTCGAAAAGTTCGCCGGACAGTACCTGAAAAAAGCATACAAACACAAAACAGAAACTAACAAACAAAAACAATGGTTAGAAAAATTTAACAAACGACAAACTTTGCTGCAAGATGAGTGATAAATGATGGGGATAGGTTAGATAGGCACATTAAACCACATAATTTGTATGTTTCTAGCGCTCAGACACCATATACGTTTTGACAAATCTCAGGAGCCAATTATTCAAATGCTAGATTAAAGTTAGATATGTTTTTAATTTCGTTTCGAACTCTGTGAACGTAGCTGTGCACCATCCCGGAGTTTATTCCAGAGCTTCAGGGCTCTATACGAGAACACTTTTCCCCCTCTGGTGGATTTACTAATCTTTCTAAGCTTCTTATGATCAAATAGAGCGAGCTGGAATAAATATTGTGACAGGAGACTGCTCAGGTAGGCTAGCACCAAGACATAGAGTGCCTTAAAGGCAAGGAGTAGTTATCTTATCGTCAATGCGATATTGTACAGGAAGCCAATGAAGAGAGCACAGAACCGGTGTAATGTGATCATATTTCTTTGTTCTTGTGGGAACTCTAGCTGCTGCGTTCTGGACTAAATGTAATTTACGTAGTGCGGCAGCTGAGCAGCAGGTAACAGAGCGTTACAATAATCCATTCTGGAGGTCATGAAAGCATGCACTAATTTTTCTGCATCTACAATAGACAGCATGTTCCATACTTTTATCAATGTTTCTGAGGTGAAAGAAGACGGTCTTAGTAACATAAGAGATGGTTCTTAAATGTCATTTTATATCTATAATATTACCAAGGTTTTTAACTGTAGTAGAAATATTAACAGCATGTGCCCCCAGCTCCATATTTAAGAATCTCCCACTTTTGGATGGTCTGACTTTGCTATTAAACTAAGGTCCCCTCTAAGCAGGTGTGATAAAAAGGGGAGCCTAATTTGTAGGCATATTAAGAAAAAGAAGCTTAAATGCAAATTTAGTTTGTACGTGTTTTCACTTTTTGAGTGTGCATTGCTGGGGTTTCGATGCAAATCACAAGTTTTCTGTGTTTATTATACAATTATTCATTACTCCATATCTGAACAATGTTAGTCATGCTGTGATTATTTTTATATTATTCAAATCACTAAAATAAGGAACAAATTTGATACTAAAACAAATGTGTTTTTGTTTCCAGGACTCAGAATGCAAACTTCCAGAACCCACGTTGTGAAAACACTCCTCTGATTGGAAGGGAATCTCCTCCACCATCTGTAAGCATCCTTGCTCTTCTGTAATAAATCAAACATGCACGCTCTGAACAACAGAGGGACAGCATCCTTTATTTCAGACAGAAATATTTACCACAATTACTGTGTTCTTGTAATGAAATCCCCACGATAGCTTCTTTACTGTGCCTAGCAAGTCATTACATAGATTAGGGTGACTATTTTTATAGGTTGAAATGAGACTATAATTAATAGGTAATTTCGACAATAATTTAAATAGTTAATTTATTTTTAAAAACGTGCTAAAAGTTCCTAGCTTCTGAACTCTAAGGATGGTGGAAATGAGATATCAGAGTGGTTACTTGTGGACAGGAGGAGCACTTGAACTGGTTTCAGATGTTTACTGAGATTGTGTGTGTGCGTGTGTGCGTGCGTGCGTGCGTGTGCGTGCGTGCGTGTGTGTGTGTGTGTGTTTTTTCATCTCACATTAGCAAACGATCATGATGAGGCATTTTTATATGCAGGGTTTCCACTGTTTAAAATGGTCTAATTGTATGCCTTAAAAATATAATATTTTAAATAATTTTCACAGTTCTTATTTTTCTAATGACCATGTAAAGCTCTTTTGATGTGTTTTTGTGGTTGCTTGTGGTTGCCAGAGATTAAGAAAATGCTTCTAAATGCTTAAAAAAAAGTAAAAAGGATGATTAGGGTTGGCAGAGTTTGAGAAATTTTTCATAAATCCAAAAAAATTTAAGTTACTTTGAGCTTTGCCATCGTTTGAGAAAAAGCTCGTATCCACTCAAAATCATATGTATCAATGGTTTGGGTTGACAGAGTTTTTCAGGAAATGCTCGTGAACATTAATACATGCTCAAAATCTTTAAAGGGATTATTAGGGTTGCCAGATATTGCCATAAGAATCATAAATGTTAAAATATGGAAATGTGTTTGTAAGATTTACCAGAGATTGAAAAAATGTATAAATGACTAAAAAAAAAAAAAAAAAAAAAGATTGTTGGTGATGCCCGAGATTGGAAAATTGTTTATAAATGTTAAAAAATGTTAAAAGTATGGTTAGGGTTGCCAGAGCTGGAGAAAACCGTTGGTCAAAAACACAAGTGACATTTAGCGGTTCAAACAACCATTTGAAGTATACTGTTTAGTATGCAAAACATGTTTCTATCTGTTTTTGATTTAATGCTAAAGGTCTTACTTTTTGAAGATTCTTACATTTTTAACAATCTTAAAAAGTCTTAAAATTGATCTGCAGAAACCCTAAAATGAGAACTCTGGTGGAATTTTGTGATGAGGTTAGTTTGCTAGTTCCTCTGATTTTACGAACTTGCTGAATTCAGTTACCCCAGCTCCTCCTGGTGTGTCTATGTCTTCCACACCTTTGTGCCTGGTCTTGTGTCCCCTAGACCCCGCAGGTTTGTTGTATGCTGTGAGAAACATGCATGAAGGTGTTGTTTTGGAGAGTCAGTGGTGTCTGCTCTACACTCTCTTGTCGTTTTCTTTTCTGCAACTCCACACAGTTGTATTTGACATCCTCGGACAGTAACAGCCATCACAGCTGGCACTTAAAGCCTTCGGAGAGTTCCCGCTCGTTTTGGTAACACCCTCAGCTATACCAACAGGTACTAAAATTGTCCCATTCCCAATTAGCAGCCCTTACTGTTTCCTTAAAACCCAGGACAAACACTTTTTCCTTCCCTAACCTCTGTCGTTCTAACCCAAGCAAACTAGCTTGCCTTTTCTATGGAACCCTGATCTTGTCATCCATGTTCTAGCATGTTTACCCTTTCTACTAGCATTAAAGCTTGTGCATATAAAGACTATTTTAGCTTGTGCTCTTGATCAGTATTTTTGAAGACGATTTTATTAAAACTATGTCACATGCAATGGCAAGATCTAAATCACTTACACCATCAGATGGAGCTACTGGAGATGTCCTGCTCTACACATATTATATTGATTGCTATACACTTGGCCGCATCAAATACAAAACAGTTGTTGACATTTTGCTGGCAGAGACAGACTTGCACAGGATAAATGCCAGAATGAATATTATAGTTAAGCACCTTCAACCTTCATATACTCATCTACAGATGGTGGTCAATAAGAGCGCCTTCTCTGGTGGCATGTTATTAATAAGTGTTGCATCTTCAATGGGGTATGCCAACTGTCTCCAAGCATAATGGATCCCTGGAGTGCCTGATTTATGCAAGCATAAAAAAAATTCTGTTTCTATAAACTGATGCCAAAAACATGCGCTAATGTGGTCTGGGGAACAGTTCAAGCATTTTCAGGCAGGAATATGGAGTTTTTAAAAACATTTTATTGCTCATGAAGTCCTAGCAATGTGAGCTTTTTCTTTTAATTTAGAAAATACAAAGCCTAGACCATAATTAATGAATGTCTTTATTAAACTATAAAGTAACATTACAATAAACCGTTGCCCATGTCATGTTACTGTTTAAACCCACTTGGTGAATACATTCGATTATATAAATCTATAACAACAATTATGCTAGCTATACATATATACTGATCTGTTTCCTTACAGACTAGTTCCTCTAGTCTCATGCTTGATCTGAAGGCAGTAGTCAAGTCAGTTTTAGCAAAGCCTAAAGACTAAATGCAATAAAGCTAAAGCTTCAATATATTGTAATGAAACAATATGTATATTTTTATAACAAATAACAGACTAACAGTAGCCATGTAATATCAGAGCCACCTCTAGTCGTTCTGCTCTCGTAGATAAAAATGTTATTTGTTAGAGACAACATGCTGTTTTGTTGTTTTTAGGAAGTCATTGATTCTGCCTTGAGTCTCAAAATGAAAAGCTATTGTGACCATTCTCTTTATCTACTTCACACAAGGATTATTTCGGGGTAGATAAAATAACGGTTCAACATCATTCACTTAGTAAGAAATGTACTGATTGGGGTGACTTAAGAGTATTCATTATGAACTTCCATGCCAGTCTTAAATGCTTGATGAGAATAAAATAAGCTGAGTGAAAAAGACGTTAAATGTGACATCTTATTTGAGGATGAGAGGAATGAATGAATATTCTGTAACTCTTTTCTTTTCAGGAAATGTGCCATTTTACGTTACGTTAAGTCTCACCTTAACGTTTTAAAGATTATCTTTTCATTGTATTAGCTAATATCAATAAGCTGGCTTTGGAATTCTATTATCGTATTACATAATGACACTAGTTACTGATTATGGGTCTTGTTCCACTTGCTGTTGTTGTTTGTTCTGATCAGGGTACAACAGTGGTTTATTAGAATGAAGGGCTTATAAAAGTCATTGTTCATTGGTTTGTAAATTTAAAAAAAATCACATTTACCAAAGCTCTAAAAAGCTCCACTTGCACAGATAATATTTCATCTTCAAGGATGTTTAAATGTTTATAATTTTTAATTGAATTCTGTATTTGTAATGAAGACAAAAAAAATATTTTTATTTCTGTAAATCAAGCCTAAACTTAACATATATCCTACAGAGGCTTCAATTAAAGGTGTATCGTGCTGGACAGGCCGAAACAAGCAGTCAAAACAAGGCTATCAAATCCTCCAGAGTGCAGAATTCAAAGAAAACCTTTTTACAGTTATATTGTGTTGTTACACAGATAAAGGTCTTCTCTTAGGTGTTTAGAGCAGAAACCTTTTTAAATGCAATTACTTACTAGGGAATAAAATAAAATAAAATAAAAACCTCTGAACCTCTGTCTTTGTGTCTCCCTATAGTACACATCCAGCATGAGGGCGAAATACCTGGCCAACAGTCGACCTGACCCTAACAGCAGCTCCTCGGCCAACTAGAAGAATACTCCCTCTTTTCCATCAGTCGAGTCTCCCTTTCCATCGACGCTGTTCCCACACCTCTGGACCGCTCGTACAGCTTATCTCACCATCTGAGGGACATCCTTGCTTTGTGTAAATACTGCTGTCAGAGAAAGGTTCCAGAAGCCTCTCTGGCTCTTTCCAGGTGGCCTGTTCAATACAGGCAGCTAGTTTAGTATGTGTTTTGTGCGTTCATCCATCCTAACCTTGCGCAATCATGGTGCTCTCACCAGAGGCTCAGAAAGCTCCAGAAGGCAAGAAGTGGATCGCATTTAAGGTTTTTTTTTCATGGCCTCTGGCCTCTGGTGATTAAAAGTAATGTGACATTTTGTGTTTGCAGGAGGTTCTGCCACATCAGTTTACATCTGTGGCATCTGCTGTATTTGAACTGAGCCAGTGTAATCTGAGAAGAACTCCTCTTAGATTTTATTTCTAAAACAGCTTTTAAATGAGTCATATTTTAACGAGATAAAATAAAATAAAATTCAAGGCCAAAACTTCTATACACAATTGGAGGCATTGATGATGACCTTTTGATTTTTTTTGTGCTGCTGTTTAGATTTGCGACCTCAAGGGGGCAATAGAGTGATCGATAGAACTGAAGGATCTGTTACAGAATAATAGATTACAAATATGCTCCTTTTAATGTCAGTTAGGACATTTTGTCAGCAAGCCTGCTTCTGTAATTCTCTCATCTGAGTAGTTAATGGCTTTAAATCTCAACGTATTAACTTTCATTACAGTCATTAGAGCGGTATCTACTAAATGCTATCAAAATGGATAGAATTAAAAGTGCTGTAAGTTTGTGGCCAGAACTAGGCCATGATTTACAAAATACAAACCGACAAAATACACAAACATACATTTTTTTCCATGCTGCAACTTCAGTTCTTCTTCTGTGTCTTCTTAGATATTAGGACAATTTTTTTACATACTGCACATTTAATAAACATTTTACAAATGTGATTGTTAATAATATTTTAGGCATGCTTCAAGTTCAGGTGTGGCTTTTTGTTTTAAATGTGTATGGTGTGAACAAATAGAGACACCGATTACACTGACGCTGATTGCTGGGAACATAAGATATTCATGGCTTTTTCTTCCAATTTCTGGAACCCTCTGCCCTTTTCAGTCATTTCCCGTCTATATTTTTAGTGCATTTTTTATTGAGAACATTAAAGGTATAAAAAAAAAATGTGTTTTTATGTTAAATATTTCAATTAGCAAGGCCTATAAGCGGGGAAGAGCATTTATGGTGAGTCAACTATAAATACACAAAATGTTCACATAATTTAACAGGAAATCTTTTTTTAAAGTCAATATCCATCATAGAATGTTTGGGAATAATCAGTGATGAGGTGAAACTTCTCTTTCTGCCTTATCGCTTTAAGATTGTTTCATCGCTTTAAGTCACTCTTAAAATAAATCAGATGACCATGAATATGCAAAGTGTAAATTTTAAACCAAGTTGGTTAACAAAACATAAAAAACAGTCTCCACAAGTCAGATTTTGAAGCACAAAAAGGAGGTGTTTCTGGCCTATGTCTATTGCATTGCTGTTACCGTCGAGACGAATGGTTTGCATTTCATCTCATGTACACATGTCATGTTTTGTGCTTTTGAAATCATTGAGGAGTTCTTCAATACTAATGGATTGCATTAAACTGGTTACTTTTTTAAACTGGGAATATCCACTGACAGTGGTGGAAAACAAAGTGGACCCTTTCAAACTGAAAAGCATCCTGATATTGAATCAAGTCTTATTTGTGGAGATCTGGATCTTGGAAGTTGTTGTAGCTCTGTGGGCCAGCTTCAACATTTAATACTTAGAACAATGTAAACCAAACATCTGACTCTTGCTTTTGCTGGAAGTGAAGTCAAAACTAAATGTCCTCCTTCAGAAGCTGCAAACCTCAGTGACTTCAGCTGTAATTTGGATGGATGATCAAAAGCCCACAATCCTGGGCTGGATCTCTTCCACAAACTGCTTTCATTTCCAGAGCTGAAGGGAATCTGAACTGAATATTCCTCTACAAACGCAGGAGACGAGGCAGTGAGCTGGCATCTGATCGATGAGGGTGGCTCGGCTTCTTCAGAGTTCTCTTTGAACAATTCCATCAAAGTAGTAAACAAGTCACTGTCCTGGTCCTTGGCACTTCCGTCTCTCAAAGTTTCAAAGGTTTGAACTAATCACAAATGTCCTAAACTCAAATTTAAAGCTTAGAATGAAATAAGTTTTTTGCTTTTTCAAAAGTACTCCTTTTTTAGCAAATGTATCGCATAGAAAGAAAGAACAAATTGCTTAATAAACGTTTAAATAAAGTTTAAAAAAAGAGTATTAAATGTGATTTTTAACCCCTTTAGACCTCAATTATTTTCTAGGTATGAGGAACATGGAATAGTAAATGTTTTGTGTCCTTGTAGATCCAGAGAGGAACTAATACAAACGTCAAAAGAAAACATTTTATGTGTTTTTAGTTATTTCAGTGGACATTAAAAATAAAAAAAATTTAATGTCTGCATGATTAAAACAAAAAATTACTGCCATTGGCTTATCTTCAGAAAAATTTATTAATATTCCTAAATTACAACTTCCTGACATTTCTTTACATTTTACTGCATTAAAAATGTAAAATTTGTGAAAACACTGTGTTTTAGTGAAGTTTTCCAGAAGTGAAAATATATGCTTAAATGTGATGTCGAAAAAGGTAGAAGGTGTGAAGGGGATCATTTCTTCTCTGCCGTACAATGTTGTGTCTCATTTGCATTGAGACGGAAACCAGTAGACAGCTGATTAAAGTAGATATAAAGTATCGATAAGTTTTCGTTTTAGATCAAAAGTTCCATATTGAACATTATGTTTGTTTTGTGACGTGCGCAAAACCTGCTATTTTAATCTCAGACCCTCCACACTTTTTTTTTTCTGAACATCCAGTGAAAATCCTGGAATGAGAACTTGAGAATCAGTTTCTGGAATTGTGCCGGTCAGCATTGTTTTAGCTTCTGGGTGACTTTATTAGGTGTTTAACGACAATGCTTTTTGTGCAACTGACACTTGCAGTGATTTCTCTGTTTTTATAAAGAAGCTTCTACATTCTTGTGCCAATAACAGCTTTGTACTTTCTGTGTGGTGCAAGGTTTTACACTCTTGATGTTAACTTGAGCAGACACAGATGTAAACATGCCGCTATGGGGTTGTTTTAACTCTTCTCTGTAGATGACTGCAGCATTGCATCCGTATCTCTTGCATCCAGGCCTTGCAATTTGGACACTTTTAAATTTCATTTGTTAGGTTTACATAGATTCCCTGTGGCATATATTTTAGAACAGTTTTTTTTTTCATGTGAATACTTCATTTTTGGTCTTTTTAAAGATGTTTTATATGACTTCAATGTAGGATGAACTTTTTCAGTTACTAAAATGATGTAAATGAAAAACCTGCATTTTTTGTAGCTTGAATTTGTGTTTTCAAATTAAACCCAACAATAACTGATCAACAGTGTCTTGTTCAATGCTTGCATCAACAGTATGTGTTGTATGTTTGTAACATCACTATACTTGCATATTTCAAGATTTTTAGCTTATTTGTGAAGGAATTGTTTCTATGTAGTTTTTTATGTTTAACATAACTTTATTACATACATTTTATAAATGTGCATTTAGTAAACTATTCATGCATTTTACTTATCATGAAATATGTTAAATGTATATCAATGGTCTCAACTTGTTATTTTTGGGCCGTAACACTATTATGTCACTCAGACCGTCGATATTAACCAGAGTCCTCAATTTCAATAATGAATTTTAATATAAAGATAAAAGTCTTGATTAGCAGCTCAAAACTCTAATGAAATATAGCATGCCCCAGAAAGTGCACACTTTTCTCCAATAAATTTAAACGAATTTGCATTCCAGCCAAAAACAGTACTAATTTAAGTATTATTTTAATTGCCGATAAAATATACTACCCAAAAAAAAAAAGTAATCAGAGATAAGCTCAAGCATCGGTTATGCAGTGAAACCAACAATTAAACACTGAACTACCAAAATATAAAGGAAAAAAACACTTGCAGAGTGGCTAATTCTAATCAAACATGCTCAGCGTATTGTTTGGTTTTCATTCTACCACTCATTCGTCTAACGGTTGAGACTGCTTCTGTTCCAAGTGTTCATGAAGACAGGAACCCACCAATAAAATAACAATAAAGATGGTATTTTAATAAAGCGTCAACTACAAGAAATAATAATAATTTCAACATATCTAAATTTATCCTAGTTTTAGGGTGTAATATGTCAATTTATTTGTATTTATTAAAAAAAAATAGTTACTGACAATATATACAAGGTCACAGTGGAACTAACACCAACTATTAGGGGTCGCAATATACAAATTTTTGACTTTTAAAGACATTTTTTATTTATTTTACCTGACAGAAATGGGTTCCATAGTAGTATGACTATTAGAACGTACAGCTAAAATGTGTTGGAAGTGAGTTAGTGGCACCTGTGATATGAAATAACTTAAAATAATTACGCAAACAAACCAACAAAAAATTAAAAGTGGTTTATTTACAGCGTCCCTAAAAGGGAAAAAGTTATATATAAAACAACGAACAAAATATCAAATGTATGTGGTTAGCATGTGCCTGAGACCTAGACTCAACACCAGTGCAAATTCAGCTTCAAGCGTCGAGGCGATATTTATAAATAAGAAATGGTAATGGCAATAGGTAATTATTTATAACAAGTAATTGGGACGCAATACGCATCATTTCTCAGAAATGCGCCTCTGGACAGTAGCGCAAAAGGAACTCTATTCTGACATTGATTATGACCACACGAGGGCAGTATTGTGTAATCAAAATGGCGCTGTCGTTGATTCGAGGCCCTCCGTTGAGCCAACACTTGACTGCAGCTTGTTTGGAGAAGATCAGTAGCCTACAATTCGAATGTTTTAGAGAAAGTAAGTGAGCCAGTATACACTAAAGTGAGCCAAGGTTTACATTATAACATCTTGTTGGTGGTGTTGTTGTTCTTCTTGTTTTTGTTGTTGGTTTGGTTGTTTTACTTCAGTCATGGGACATTTTAACATAGACATAAGACCTGCACAGACATGTGCGTCACGATTAAGTTTTACTTGAAGCTAAATTTAAAAATGGGTCTTGTAGAAAGAATTGTGAAGTTATTGTCCCATTAATTGTTCCACGCATTGAAGATAGTTAGCTGTTCAGTTTATGCAAGAGCAGGTGGTGCCAGGTTGTAATTAAACTACTCTAATTCTAGATAAATTCAGTTCTTGATTTTTTTTTTTAGAGAAAAATGTTTATGTTTAGAAAATGTTTAAGTTTACTGTACATTTTTACATTGGAATTTTGTTAAGAATGTACATTTTATGTCAACTTGAATGTTTAACCAAATAACAATTTGTTAAACAATGCTGGAAAATCAAATGACGTTAAATGAAACCGGCAAAATTTATTCATGTATGGAGTGTTTTTATAACACACCTTCAATCCAAAAGTCGGCCATGTTGGAGATACTCTCCAGAGAATTTTGAATGGCACTCGCCACTTTTTAGTGAGAAAATGGTTGATTGTTAACATGTTTTTAGCTGTGTTAATCGGTTGGACAGTAAAAGCACTCTAGATTGGCTTTAATGCAATAATGGCTCTGTATGTAAAATATTTGTCGGTTAGTTAGGTGGTTATGGAAGAATGCAATTAACATTTTTAAAAGCTGTCAAATGTGCCCAATTTTATTTTGTAGAGATCTATAGAGTGATTTTAGTAATGTGTCTTGCAAAGTCTACATCTTTGCTTGATTTTTCATGTTGTAAATAACTTAGGCGTTTCTGAGATCTATGACTTTTGAGAAGGTGTCATGATCTGATTGAACCCACTGCGTGTTGTCCTTTGGCTGAGATGAATAAAAAAGTCAAAGTGATTGTGACATCACTAGGATGACATCATTCACAGGGGTCAGTATCACAAACAGGACAGGCAGCCTTAACAGTGGTCTTCCTGTCAGCAGCTGCTGCCTCCTCGCTGGGCCTGTGTGTATGTGAGTAGGGGAAGAGGGTGGGGTTCTGGGAAAGCAAAGCAGAAAATAGAGGCTTCTCTACATTGTGCACACCCTGCCTGTCTCCGTCCATTGTCCAAAGAAATGTGAAGTATTTCTTTTTAAAGAACTAGACCCTGTTGCTGTGTTCAAAGTTTCTAATTAGCTTGCATAGTGTTCCAGGATTCATTTTGGTCTAATTGAAAATGGCATAGGTATGGGGTTGACGAATGCTTTTTGCTCAGTCTAATTATGTTGGAAATTGAGTTTTATTGTTGGGTGCATTGCAAAATCAGTGGAGTGGTTAAAACATTGGAAAAGATTTCTGGATCCGGCGAGTGAATCGTTCGCTATAGACTATTTCTTTTATTTGGAGGGGGTTCATGCCTGCAAGTTCGGAGTGCCTTTCTTTGTGCTGCAAGTACTTTTAAGAGTAGAGAAATCTTAGGTGAGATTTCTGAGGAGGATTGACTACAAAACATATAGCCTGAAAAGTATTTCTGTCACTCAGGAAACTGTTGGGGACTGATACTATCCCTGTTGTGTTGTAAGTTGGGTTGAGATTAACAAATCCTTGATGTCCTGGAAAGTATATTGCAAGTATTATCTGAGGGCCTTGAACCTGAAAGTATAAAAATTACAGATTCAAACACACATTTTAATTACATATCTTTAATAGTCACATAGATAAAGTGAAGTGACTAGTTGGCCAGATATGGAGTGAATTTATTCTCTGGATTTAACCCATCCTAGTGAACAAACACTAAGAGCACACACCCGGAGCAGTGGGCAGCCATGGCTGCGGCACCCAGGGAGCAGTCAAAAAAGTGGTGCCTTACTCAAGGACACCATAACTGTGGTTGTTGTAGATGGGAAAACAAGTGTTTTATCACTAACAACACCTTTAACGTCTGGGGATCAAACCGGCAGCCTTCAGATCATCTCGTTTTCCATCAGAGCAAAACTGCTCCTTTTTTAAAAGATGTTTGCAGATAAAATTGTAATGTGATGTATTTTTTGTATATTAGATAAATGCAGAACTGTATGTATAAATGTGTGGGTAAACATTTAGTGTCCATTAAAGCCATTTTCCAGTAAAAAAAGAAGTAGTTGTTTACTATACTATGATTTAACAAATTGTTGATCCAGTCCCAGACCCATTTTAGTTTTTACTTGTATGTTAAACAGCTTATAGCATTATGAAAAAGTAATTTGTATGCAATGTTTAACATCCATTGACCAGTATGACTGAGTTAGAGTAATGACATCAAACACATCACACCTGCTCAGCATGAACACCTGAGACTGTGTAACACCTTTACATGACACCAGGGAGAGAAGTGTCAAGTGTCGAGAGGCAGTTTTAACATAAACTGACATTGTCCTGTAGACTGAATTAAATAGTCACCTGGATCGTCTTGGTATTATATTGCATAAACTGACATGTTGTAAAAAGTCATGTTCTTCATGTTCTCATATGACCAAATGAAGTGTTAAAATTGTCTTGTATTGTCCCAAACTTTCTAAGTTATTTTAATGTTTTGCTCTCAGTCAGAGACCATTTACAATATAATATAATATAAATATAAATTAAATAAAGCTTCATTCAGTCACTGACTCCACCTACTTATAAGAACATTACTTTTTACCAACCCGGATCCTTCAACAAACACTATAATATAATATAAATTATATACAATATAATATAGCACTAAGACAGTCCTCATTTGGTCTTCGTCAATCCAGTTGACGATTCAATCTGGTCTCCAGGACAAAGTTGATTTAAGTTAAAACTGCTATTGAAATTTTTACGTCTTACCTTAAGGATGTACTCACTTCTGGTGCCAGGGTTTTCAGCATTAGTGTTTTTGACACCATAGCACTGTTACATTGTCACTATTTTTTAAAGTAAATTTTTAGCATATATATATATATATATATATATATATATATATATATATATATATATATTCAAGAAATTTTAGTTGAATTTTTTTGTTGAATTTTGTACGTCTATTATTTGTAAAGTTGGGTTAAATCGTACATAGCAACGATATCTAAACGGGGTGTTGTAGCTTCTTTCAAACTCTCAGATCTTCAGAACTAACCATCTTGGTGATCAATCAGACTGTTCTATGTGTGAATTCCTTTAATTCCATCACTGGTGCACAAGAGTGAGTGTCTGTGACAGGACCGGTCAGAGCCATACATCTGGCAGGCTGTATTGTATTTAGGGGGCCTTTCCTCACACCCCACCAACTCTTTTGAACATCTCCCTCCACCAGCAGGAAGGAGCAGGCCAATGTGAATGGCTTAGTCCTGTTTTTTGCTCAGTTTTCACTGTGTGGATTCCTCCAGTGCTGCTTTTGATTGTCGGTTAACTCCTCAAACTCCACCCTCTATGCCCTTCTCTCATACTATTCAAAGACATCAAAAGCGGCTCATACTATAAGGTTTTTGTTCTTTTCTTACCCATTTTGTCAGCTTTATTCGCGCTCACTGTCACAATTTATATACCTCAGTGTTCTTTCCCACCAGAGCGCAAGAACAAGAGACAGTTAACAAGGTAGAACTCACATTAGTACACAACACTGCGTCTGAATGGCTCAAATACCCCAAGACTGAACAACTGTTAGAAAACCGACCAGCATTGTTCTTAAGGGCAAGAACATTAAAGCTAACAGGAGTAACTTCAGGTTTTGAAGAAGGCTGTGTCTGTTGAGGATTAAGATAAACAGTGATAACTGACTCTTTGAGGGGAGAAGAAGTTGGGGGTTACTTAATTTATATGCATTCTCTTTAAGTTGTAAAACGTTATTATTTGCATTTTGCTTTTGCATTTGCTTTTAGGAGATTAATGTTGTTCACATTAACTCCGGCCTCTGGAATTGAATTGAAATTCAGACTTTAGATGACACAGTTACAAAATAGTATTAAGACATAAAAACATTAAGTAATGTTTAGTAATAATATATTGTAGGGGGGTTTGTCTCATAAGGTTTATATTTGGATTTCCATCCCTATGTTTTATAAGGTTTAAAACAATTTTTTATAGTTTGAAATATTTTCTAGTTATCAGATTCAGTTTTTTTTGTTATACAAATCTAAAGATTTGGTCTGAAACACAACCCTTTTTTGGTAAAATAGTTTTTTATGATCATATATACCATATTTAATTATTTTGGATTTGGACTACACCGAAAATGCATCTACAACTACAACACAATATCAAAACTGTAGCTTATTTTTATAATTTAAACATCTTTCTATTTTAAAGTAGATGTTTAGTATGAGAATAACAGCAAGTGAATAATCCTCAGTCTTGAAAAAGTTTCATCTGAAAGATTGCAGTGCTAAACTAGCCTCAATTCTGCCGGTTCACTGCCTGAAGGTCTAATCCCACAAACATGTGTTCAAAGTACCCTTATCTTGTATCCAGCTTTCAGAGACTTTATTTCTCAGAGCAAAAATGTATGCTTAAGTCTGTGTTGCTGAAGGTTCTCCAGGCAGCCTGCTGAGAGATGTCTCCTGAGAGTTTCCAGCGAGAACATTCACTCTGCACTCACTTCATGTCTACTTTTGACTTTTTTTGTGTTTTGCCAAGAGTGTCTTGATTATCTCTCACCTGAAAGAAAGGAGAGCTTATTTTTTCCATCAAATGTCACTATGATGATGATTACCTCTGTACACAGGCAGTCAATATTTCCATGGCTCATGTTGAATATATAGTATTTTCTGGGAAGCATGTAGATGTATTTTCTAAAGTTCGCTGAGAAAGCAGCCGCATCCTTTGTATCCTGCCAAGGACAACATGAATGTTTTCATAATGTTATCCTCATGATTGTAGTCCAGATGCATGCTTATCAGGTTTATATGATGGCTCTTTTGAACTTTTCTAGAGTTGTGATGAGCTGTGTGAAAATGCTTTGAAGTAAAGTTTAGTTGATTTATTAGCTGTTCTTCAGACATTGAAAAACTGTCAATTGAAAGGCATTTGTTGTAATATCTAAAGTTATGTAGGGAGTTGTGTTTAAAAATCAAATAGCAGACTTCTATCAAGTTTTGCTACTTCCTTTCCAAGAAATAACGTAACGGTTGCTTTACTCAAGCAACCATTTATTTGTCTGGCAAAGCCTCTTTTGAAGTGTGGTCTGATTGGGTAAAGCTGTGTTTTATTGGTATCTGAAAATTTACTTTTTTTTCAATATATGTTAAGGTCAAGTGTTAAAATAAGCTATTGCTTGTGTTTTCTATCCAAGACTTCATTATCGATCATTACAGAGTTAAAGTTCCCATTCTGTGCGATCCAGTTTTACTCCATGCGTCAGTGGAGAAGCAGTCAAAACATCTTTAATTACTAATGAGAGATTGGCTGAAGGATGAGAACGGAAATGGATTCCATTTGTAAATTCTGTTTCTGTGAAATGTTTGTCATACCAGTTCATTGGTGCTCAGAAGTGCTTATTAAGGCCTTGAAGTTGATGAATGGAATGCATTTTCCATAAATTTTCCATGAATTTTCTGTAATTTACATAAGGTTAATAAGCAGGTTTCAGTTATGGAGTGTATATACTTTTGTTTATATGATACACTAAACGTATGGGGTTTTGTGTATGGATGAGTTAGAGGCAACAGGTTTCTTTCAACTGATATCTATTATGTTTTAGCCCCAGGCTCAATCTGGCTGAATGTCACTCGGTGAGTGTTTTGCATAAGGTAATCTCAAAAGTAAATATTGCATTCGGCCTTGAAAAAAAAGATGTTATGTTTTCTAGATTGTAGACTTGTGGATCAATGTATTCATGGGTTTCTTGGTCATTTGCAGTTTTGGGGAAGCACATTTATCTGGTGCTTTGCCTATTCCTGAGAGGTTTGAAGCCATTTATGACATATGAACTGTGTCTTTCAAGTAGAAGAAATAGAATAGAATAGAAAAAGAATGGTGCAATTTGATTATTCACATTTTAGAATGGTAAACACGCCATTAAAGCAGGCATAACTTAGAAAAATAAATTCTTGCAGCAATAAAACAGGGACTGATGGGGCTTCCTAATAAACATTTTGACTAAACATTACACAGGCAATATCAATAAAGCTAAAGAGTGAAATGTTGTTTGCTGAGCTAAACAAGACATGCAACAACAGAAAAATAGATAGACTAGATGGAATGTCTGCAAAGTCCTCTTTGCAGCAACCTTAGGTGATTTTTAAATTTATTTTAAGTTTTTCTTTAACTAATTCAGTAAGAAGCTAATGGTACTCTGTAACTTAGTGTGTATTGTTGGACTCTGGAAACTCCCTCCGACTTTGTAGTTTTAATCTTCTACTGTAAACCAAAAGGGAGGTTCTTGTGTATTTTCAATAAATGTATTGTGTGCTTACCGTGTTCGTGTTTACAGGCGTTTCTGACATCACCACAGGTTACTCCATTAGTGATTAATAATAGTCTCTTTATGCTTGTTTGTGTATTAGTTTTGTGTGCAGTGTTTTTGTTTAAACTGAGACTAAACTGAACGCAAAACTTATCACTTTTGTTGCAGTAATTACGTCGTCTCAGCATTTGTGTAAATGCTTTTTATCTAATTTTTATCCACATCGTGAACTTAATTTGTGTTGAAATAAAATAAAAGTATTTTGATAGCTTGAGTAAAATCTATATGTATAATTCAAGTAATATACAGTAATAAACCAAAAGACATTACTATTGGCTTGAGTAAAGAGCTATTATGCATGAAAGTCTAAAGGAAGAATTTTTCTTAAAGAGAAATCTGTGATCAGCTTGTGAGTAAATGATGAGTAACATAAATATCTATATTTATTGTTTAAAGTCCATCAGCGTTACACCTCATTTTCTAATTTTATTTCTTTAATGTAGATCTTTTGAGGTGTTCTAAATGTATGTACTAGTTTGTTAATGAATGAGGTGAGAAATCTTGCGGGATGACCGCTCAGTGTTGAAAGTCCTGTAGTGAGGAAATGTTCTTTCCCATGGCGGCAGTTGTAGAATAATAAATTATGGGGGAGTTAGTCTAAACTTTCAAGTGTGTCTCATTAATTCAGCAAGCAGCGCACCACGGGTCAATGCAAGCACTCCAGCCCCGCCAGGGCCCTGAGTTTGTTTTGTTTGCATGCTTCAGTAACCGTTCACAACATTTTTGACAGAGTGAAAGACACCGGCCTCTGGACCTCAGTGGTCTGGCAATGATTTTACTCAAGTGATTGATGAAAGTTGTTTTTGTTGTGCTGTAGTAAGTGTGTCCTTTTTACTTTTTTCCTTTCTTAGCTGCTGTTAAGGACACTTGATGGATAATGAGGAATGTGTGTCAAGAGTTGGACCGACTGGATCTTTACTTCAATAAAGAATACTAGATATTTATTATAACTTATTATAAAGTTTGTTGGTTTGATTTTCATGGTGTATTTACATTGTTAACATAACAATATATAGCTTTGGAAGAAAATATGATTGATGTAAATGTTCAATTTACAATAAAAGTGTAGTGTTCAGGTTGCATATTCCAACCAACTTGTCCATGTACCAAAACAAACTCCTAACCAATCTGCAGAAACAATCCAAATTGGTCGAGGGGCATGTTTGTGCTCCCCCAAAACATTTTGTTTATGGTTTGAAGAAAAGAAACAACAGTTCAGCTGCATTTAACATGCTGTTTTATTCAAAAGCTGAAATACCAAGGCAGCCCCTGGTAAAGAAACAGGACTGTGATCCCTGAGAGAACAACATTTGAATGGATCCAGATACTGGAAAATAAATTACAGCCTTCAGCATAAATCAGAGCAAAGCTTCAGATCCATAGGTGACCAAATGCATATAATATCTAAGCATTTATGTACACATAAAAGTTTTAAAATTCACAGTACATAAATACTGCTTTAAAATATGATTTACAAGGTCACCCAATATGGGTCATTTTTACAGAGAAACTATAACTCTGTTAGAATCACTGTTGTTGCTCACGTGAAGATCTCCCTTAACATGTTTCATTATGCTGGCTGACTTGAAAAAAACTGAAAACTTTAGCTCTAAATAGACCACTGTGCAAAAGGGATTCTAGAAAATGGATTTGTGCTATATAGTCTTAAATTTAGCTGCCTCTTGTTTTGAAAATGTCAAGGGATTCTTTACTTTAGCAAACAACAGTTCGTTCAAACCAAGCTGTGCAACTCCCACCTCAATATAAGCAAAGCTAACAAAAATCATACATAAGTAATCATCCCTAAAATCTCATTTCTATCTGCAAAGATTGTGTGAATGCATTGGCGTTAAATAATATTATAAAAATCTAAAACATGAAAATCGTGATAATTTCACCAAGCGTTCAATTACACATTTCAAGTCACCATCAAAGCCTTGAGGATTTCGGGAGAAAGTGCTTAATCCTAGTATACCACAGATTAAAATAACCTGAAAGCATGACTGGAAAATTTGCCTATTGCCAGCACAAAATGTAAAAAAAAAAAAAACTAGGTAAAGACATCAAAATTATATATCCACAATAAAAAGGACCTTCATCTTGTTAAATTTGTCCGGAGTCCTTTCAATAATAAAGCACCCATGTGACTCTTTGCTATGAAAACATTAAAGACTTCGATAAAACCTGAGGGAGATAACATCCTGAACATATTTGGAGAGGGGAAACGATAAAGCAAGCACTAGTTTGCTAATTAGAAAACTAAGCATGTAAAGCTGGCCAAAGGCTTGGGTCTTCTAAGAAGTTGCATTCTATGAGAATTGCAAATGGGATACAAGCAACAATAATGACGTAAAGCACAGTTGATTGCATGCAAAGCTTGGCGTTGACAGTGTCCTTCTGAAAGCCGGGCCTTCCATCGTG
Organism: Danionella dracula; assembly: GCA_900490495.1. Lineage (NCBI taxonomy): Eukaryota > Metazoa > Chordata > Actinopteri > Cypriniformes > Danionidae > Danionella > Danionella dracula. The sequence goes on from UELW01000444.1 coordinate 2,465,233, forward strand.
TCTGGGTTGAACAGGAAGCTCGGGCACCAGGCAGGAAGGGACTGTTTTAAAGGCGGGCCGCACAGCAGCCCAGATTAACCATGAAAAGCTGTGATCCACTGCAGAGTAAATGCAGCAGAAACACAGCCTGATACAACACTGGTCCCTCATGCCTTTCAGATACCGAGGCAGTGAGGGACGAGGATACAACAGAGGAGCCGGTCGCCTTAGTAGGCAACCTGAGGAGGGCACCATGGAGTGTCTGGATGTAACAGACAGTGCACGGACTTAAACCTGAAAGAGATTAAGATTTGGGGTTGAGTTAGTGTCAGATTTAATTAAATCGTCAAAACCTCTAGATTCGTGGTTTCCAAAATGTTTTTTATGGGGTTATTTTGTCCCAATGTTATTTGCATACCTGTAGGGGAAATTTATGTTTTTGTTTCTACAAGTCTGTCTCAATCAATTGTGTATCTTTATTTGTACAATATTTCAATATGTAAAAATGTGTCTTAATCCACGAATGAGATCAGCAAACCGAAAGTCTGCAAAACTGTATTTAAAAAAAATAGTCTGTCTTTATGGTCTAGAAAATGGTAAAGCCGATAGTAGCTCAGTTAATAGTAAATGTCTCTAAACTGAGTACAATCGAGTATCAATCATGAAAGAACAATACATTTACCTTAAGCAAGCTGGTAGCCTTGTTGGCAAAAAGAAAATAAAATCTGCTTAAAGCTTTAGAAAGCAATCTAGCTTTGAAACAGAAACGTTTTTCTGGATACATTTGAGAATTGATATTGAAACAAGTAAATAATTAAGATGAAAATTAACAAATTGAGCCAATTGGCCAAATCTCATCTTGAAAATGCAAATAATATGGTTGCAATAATAACCCCATACTCTACTATCACTAACATTAAACAATTTACATGCTTGTAGCTAAAATCTAAATGGGATTATCCATTCAAAAACATGTTAGGACTTTTTGTGTAAATTGATGAGTAAGTTACCTTGATGGGTCCTCCACGACAGAGAAAGCCCCTTTCATGTTGATGATATTCCTCTTGTTTTCAAACATTCCGTAACTTAATGTAATCTAAATGAGTGAAAAAAAGAATTTGTTAATCCAACTTTACTCTTTATTTATTTTCAACAAGTCAAGGGTGTCTGGATGTTTCCAAAAAATGTATAGTACCTGTTTGTGTACTTCTGATTTGGAAACCTGTTGCAGATTTTCCAAGTGTGAGTGGAACAAGCTGCTTCTGGTCAAAGAGACTCCAAGAACTGACTCGATGATGTAACCAATGGTACAATCATCAGGTAGACGGATCTTCTCTGCAGTGTTCATAAAATGGCCACCACTGTAATTTAAAAAAATCAAGTAAGTAAACAAAGTCAACTGAAATAAAAAATCATCAAGCTAAGATATTTCTCTCACCTTGCCCATGGACTCATCTTCAAAGCTAACCCTCGGCTGATGCAGAAGCCAGCACCCCCCGTGGCAAACCAGAAATTTACAGGTCGCTGTAGTGATGGAAAAAAGCATTAATGTCTCAAAACTTCTTTTCATTGTCACACCAAAACAAATTTTGCAGGCATGCTTACCATCTTGTCCCCAAGTCTTTCAGTGGCTTCAATTGGTCTGTCCAAGCTTGGTTTGCCAATATACACATCCTGAGTGTGAGGATAGTTGGACAACATCTTCACAAGTGTCTTCATGTTCACATAGTTATCATCATCCACGTGACAAAACCACCTAGTTGATAAAAAGTCATTAGAAATGATATGACTCACTTAAAAAAAACTGTTTAGTCAGGGCAAAGCTTACTTTTTTCCAGACTCGATGAACTTGTCATATTCAACGGCCATCTTGCATGATAGAGCCTGGCGGCTATGAGCAGCAGAACAGTTTGTGTTGATAGCATGACTTCCTGTGTGGACAAGACGACAGATTGTTTCAGTTATGGGCAGTAATTGCAAAAATAAAACATTATCTGAAAGTAAAGAGGGTTTAGCAATACAGTCATCCCCAACAGGACTGATGCATTTACCGAAGCGAAAGGTTTTTAAGAGGATTAAAATCTTAAGCCAAAACTCTGCAGATATCAAAGAGGAAATATCTGCTTCTTTGAGACCTTGTGACTTAGGTTTGAAAATATTTCACTCACCAATTTTCTTCTTGAGTTCTTCATCTTCCCCATCTGTAAAGATGTATGTCTGTGGAAACATCAAAAAGGCTTGGTTAGGTGAGTTAAGACAAAACATTCTAGAATGGAATTTTATCCTAGTGGACTGATTAGGAACCATTGTCTGGGTTTTGCTGCAATTTAACACAATTCGCCACAGCAAGTTAAACAAGCCAGACTCAACCCTCAAAATAAAGCCCCCTTGTTCTTGTTTTCAATCTCTCCATGGCAACAGCTTCAGACTCCAAAGCATCCCTTTCCCAGAACAAAGCGGGTAGCAGACCACCCCCCTTGCCCCCACCCCTAAGACCCCACCCCCATTTCATTTCCACTGTCCCTGCTTGCCTTACCCCGCCATCCACTTCAGAGATGTTAAAAAGTCCCCAAAAAGAATCGCCAAGTCATTTGAAAGAAGCACCAGGTCCCATTCTTCCCGACTAGCTCAGATTGATGAATATACATTCACCCCAGTGTGCATTCACTGACGTCTGACCCCTCAGGGCTTTGTTAAAGTTAAAATAGTCGGGGTGGGATTAGGAGCACATTGTGGAAGATAAGACAGAGCAGGTGCTAGGCGGCAGTCCCAGCTCAAAGGAATCATTGAGCAGAAGACGCCACACGACTCAGACAAACTGATGAAAAGGCTGCATGCCCCTGGCCACGCAATGCCATAAACCTGTTTGCTTTCCACTTCAGGTGAGACAGCACCTGCCGCCCGCCACCTTATCACAGCCACGTGTCTGAACAGGTCACCCTGTCGAAAGCACAACTGGCCTTGAACGTGTACGCCTACGCTTCAATAGCATTGCTTTTAGCTGCCTGCTCTTTATCTCAACAGTGCTTTTATTTTTTCCACACATATTCTTGGATTCTTTTCCACATGTTGCATTTTTAAACATAAGAGCATGTTTGATTGGTTTGCAGTACAAACTCAGAGCAGATGTTTAACGTAAAACTCGGGGACCAATGCCCATGGCCTCTGTTTGTTCAGGGAGGGCTGACAGTTACTGGGTAAAAAGATCTGAGTCTGGCACTGTTTGGATTGAGTTCCGCTGAAAGGACCGACTAATCATGCCGGCATCAGCCAAGGAAGAATGGGCACTGACATAGAGAGAAAACCTCTGAACTGATTAGTGTGCTGCAAAGTGTGTGTGTGGCCATTCACCCCCAAATCTGCTGCCGGTCTCTTTGGATCGGGACAATGAGGAGGGGGTAAAGTTGCCTAGGGGTAAACCCTAAATCTGTTTGTTTGAATTTGCATACAGCTGTACTGGTTAACTAAAGAGAGGCCTCTTGTGGCGTAAGGCTTTGTTTCCCTGTTGCCCTTTCATTCAAAACATTGTGTCCTGGGGAAGGAAAAACCTATTCAGTCATTTATTTTTGTTTCAGAAAATTGTTTTGTTAAAGATAAGATTTGCTTTTCTCAAAGCTGCAAATTTCCATGTTTCGTACAGACAAGGTGTTTCAATAAAGGTTGCTTTAGGTCTTGCCACACAATCAAAGGAAGGTCTGGCATAGGGCCTGTCTATCTCTTTCCACACAGAAAGGAAGAGAAGTAAAACAACTCCCTCAATCAGTCTCCACTGGTACTTTTTCTACCTGTGCCAGATATCAACAGTAAGAGTGTTTTTGTGTTGTCCAGCACAAACTAGAGACAAAAAAGGGAATTATTTTCATTTGCATATTGCTGGGTGGGTTTTGTAACAATGTTAATCCTTTTACTGCAGCAAGTGTGCATTTATCTGAATAGCATTTTCACTGTGAAACTGGATACCGGATATCATTGTTATGGATTTCTCTCACTAAGGAAGCTGTATTGTTCCAGATGAGAATTTTAAAAAACAACGGAAGCCACTCTGAAAGGAATAACACTGGCCAGAAGTCCTGCCTAAGAAAAAGGCCTGACTTCTCTAAGAAAACTACATATTTTCAGCATTTTCATATGGACAGTGGATCATCTTGACTTACTCTTAACAAAGACAAGACAGTTTCCCACCAAAAAGAGTCACAGGCTCTCGTGAGTGTCAACAACAGGCACAGATTGGATCTACTCTTGGTGTTGACATGTAAACAGTCAAAAAAGCTCACCACCATAAAGGCAACACCTGAAAAGGGTGAGCAGGTTAAAAGGATGCTTTTAAGAGTTTCAAACGCCTGGAACATGTTCACAAGATTGTTCATGGATCATCTCACTTGACATATGTGACAAGTTCTCATGGTGTGGGTCTAACAATGCTTGTACCCCACTGAAACACTTGCTGGGTGCAAGACTTTGTGGCAAGCAGCCAAACGGTACACCGGAGCCCTTTGGATAATCCCCTACTGTTCACATGACAAAAACTGAGATTTAACAACACATTCAGGTGTTGCACAAGTGAATGTTCAAATAATTTAAGAGCGGTCCACCATGTCTACATGTCGAGAGGCTGAGGTTTCACATAGCTGGAATTAAAGCCATCTTTTGTTCTTTGAGACCCGGCCACCTGGCATTAGTCTCCAGAAATACCCCCCTCCCTGCTTTTTAGGCTGCATTGGTCTTTTATGTCTGCGTTGTTCCTCACCAGCTGCCACTATTAATCCCTGCTGTTAACTCTCTCTTCTGTGGGTTAACCACCATCAACTCCTGTATTGCGCAAACTTTGTATTGGCTTTCCAAACTCACCCTGAAACTTAGAGGGGCCATGTCAGTTGAGCTAGATAGTGACAGACAAATCTCAGCTGAATGAATGAGCCTTCAAGTCATCTGATTTCCATTAATGCTTTGAAAGGCACAAAAACTTCACACGCATAATACCCTTTGAACTCAAATGTAGCAAGAAATAAATGATTGATCATGGCTGAGTCATATTAAAATTGCAAGAATAAAACCCTTTCCAACTTATGAAAGGAAGAGTCCCAAGGCAAATTAGGCTGACTTGAAAGCTATTGGAGCAGCTACTCTGGATGATGGGTAAAAATTACTTTGACCACACTATGCTTGTTGCTGTCGAGAAGCTGAGAGTGCTTTTGTGCCGTCTGCAAAGGAGGCCTATTTCTCAGAGCTGTATTTTCATACTTTTTAGCCACTCGACATGGTGCTGAATAGCCTTGCCTTCCCTATACATCCTGTCCTTTGTACCACCAGCATCTCCATAACGAAGACTCTCTTTTCCCACCGCTTGGGTAGCTTGACCCAGCCTCCGCTCCAGATCCCTGGTTCCCATGGAGAGAGGAAGACAAGGGGCTGGCAGAGCTTTTCTTTCCCCCTTCAGAAAGACGCTTTGTTAAAGCTGAGAAGGGGACCGCTCTGAAGCCGCTGGTCTGTTGCATCCTTAGCTCTAGCATAGTCACAGGGACACCTCAAACAATGGAGCAAGAGGAATGAAGGGGGATGTACAGCCACCCTGTGAGCGATACTGCTTTAGCTAGCACGGAAAGGCCATAATAAATCTGATTTAATTTAATCAGGCTGGATAAATATAAAGAATGTACTGTTCAGCAACTGTAAAAGGTAAAAAAATCTAATATTTAAACCATGTTATATAAATGAGTAGCTAAAAAAATAGTTGCCTGGAACATTGTCTAATATTCTTATTATGTATGTATATTAATGTTGTATTTTAACAGAACATTTCTATGTATGTCTCTTGAAAATTAATAAATAATTCCTGTAGTCATAATTAATTTCTGATTGTTGATACATGATGAATCCCAGATATCATCCTATTTATGCATACCTGTTGCATGTTTCTAGAGATCCAAGTGTCCAGAAGCAGATCCAGTCTGGACCGGTGAAACTTTTTGGTGGTCTTCACTGCGATGAAGAGATCATCCGCGCTGATATCCTCAGCGGGCGGCGAGTCTGTCGTTTTGCCGGGAGCCTCACTCGGCTTGTCCGCTTCCCTCCTGCTGCGGGTCAGCTTGGAAAAATAGGCAGAGAATCCTTTCTTTCTTTCATTTCGTTCCGACTGAGCTCCATCCTTTGTTTCCGACTCGCCGAGACTCTGGAGCGAGCGTAGCCCGACCTCAGCCTCGCTCTCCATCCCGTCCGTCTGTATCCGCTGATGCTGCGACAGAAAGAGCAACAGCCCGAAGCAGGTGACGCTCACTCCCGCCAGGGAGACCGCGACTTTCCCTCGGTTCGTCTTCGACATGTTTCTTCAACTCTGAGAGGACACTCGTGCTGCACTCAGCATTAATATTTCCCTCTCCCGATAAACCCTACTCTACAAAACAAGCTTGTCTTTTGACTGCAGCATAGTGTAGGTATCTCCCTAGTGAGAATCGGAGGGGTTTTTATAAACTGCCCCCTGCACTGAACACGCCCAGGGGGCGGGGCATTGATGCTGTGCTGTGGGAACCACAGACTGGTTTAAAGCACAGCAGGCCAATGGGGGAGGGTTCCCAGGATAACAATAAGCATCCTACATTTGAAATGTTCTGTTATAGTTTTAAACAATATACTATTTTAATCTGTTAACTGGGGTAAATTTAATGATGGGTTTAAGTAGCTAAAGTAACAACAGGGAGAGTTTCTAAAATATTTCCCAGTTCTGTTTGAATTGGAAATCTACAAATGGAACAAAGTTAAGCAACATCTTTGAGCTACTGTAAAACTATTGAAAAATTAGTAATTATACATTCATATATAAAATGCACAAACTCAAAATGAACGATGTTTGCAAATCCAAAATGCACATATTTAATATTAAAAATATCATTACATATTTTTAATTTCTCGACTTAACTAAGACAGGTCTTATCTAGCACAAATATGTATTTTAAGGGTGATTCATGCAAAATATAGCAGACATAACAATCTGTTATTTCATGCTATCAGCATTCAAAAATGTTTCTTACATTCATGGTTTTAAGTGTCTATATTAATGAGAAAGGGTAGAATGGTGGCACACTTTTGTAGCTGGCTTTAGGCTGAACAAAAACGTTTCTGGATGCTCTTCCCATACTTTTCTGTCCTCACAGAATCCAAAAAAATACTTAAAGTTAATTAACTTTAGAACTGAATGTGACATTGTATGGAGAATGAATAGTGACATAACCACAGTTTTTAACACAGGCAGAACCCATAAACAAACATAAAGAAAGTTAAAAATATTAGTCTCAATAAGTACAAGTGACATGTGTTGCCATCTAAAATGAAAGATTTTTTTTTTGTATAATTAGAAAAGTAGTTGACTAAATAAATGTATGCATATTGTGATTGTTCAATGAAACATCTATGCAGGTCCCTAAAAGAAGACTAAATGTGTGTTGACCTGCAACCGTTTGTCAATGTCAACATTAGCATCATGCTCACTATAATGGCATGCTCCAGTAAATCCTCAGCAGCTGACCTTATGAGGCCTTCAAACAACCGCGAGTTCCCTGTGCTTACTTTAAAATGGCGCCTCTTCAGCAGTGAAGAGCCCATAGAGATGAGAGCACGACCCTGGCCATGACTTCCAGCTGACATCTCAGCAACTGCTGGTGACAGACTGCAACGCTTTAGATGCTACTTTGAGCTCTCTCAACAGCTCACTTGCCAAACAAGCTGCAGCCAGACACTACAAGTAATTCCTTGCTCCCAAGGCAGCCTGTACAGCTGTTTAGTTCATGGTGTTTATATGAAAGTGATAATTAAAACTCAACATGGAGTCATTTAGAACACACTAAGAATTTCACAGAATACTTCACCCCAGAAGTTCCAAGAGTGTTCTAATTTCCCTCTGATTGACAAAATCTTTTGTTAATTATTAAAGCATCCCTTACAAAACCGTGTTTAAAAAAAATACAAATCCCTGGTTAACCGTCCCTGGCCTCTTTGCTTTTTTTAGCTGGCCTCACGTCATAGTCTTCAATAATCTGTACAAAGAAAGCAAGACTTAACCACACAATGCAGAAGTTCCGCTTGTGGCCCGGATTCATGGCTGCCAGACCCCCTCCTCATCTGATGACTAACAAAAAAGTGGAGAAAGAAAAGTTTTTCAAGCCTTTATTCCCCAAATACCACATCATAGATCCTTCCCCACTTGAAGACATTACCACCGAATTCCAATTTAATGAAATCTCCCATTTAAGTGCACCCACTTCCCACAAGAATGCTCAGAGATCTCAGTAAGAGATGTACCAACTCTGTTCCCCGTCTCAAAGTATCTGAAGAATTGTGATGATTACAGCTTAGCTATTTATTGAGGGACTTTGTAGGGTTTAGCACAAAGAAGTGGAGGATTTTTCTCTGCGGGTGGTTGGAATACTTGCTAACTTTTTCACCTTCCAAAAGACAAACTCTTAATCTTGGTGCAACTGTTTGATTAGGGACTTGATTGAATTTCGCCATGCTGGTTTGTTATCTGACCATTCAGTTTAAAGAATCCCCAATATGCAAACTGACTGGCTTTGATCTTGTCCTTGATGCACCACAACATCCAACAAAGATACTCTGAGTAATGAGAGCAGTGTGTTTGGAGTGGGTGAACGTCAGCATGTCGATAAAACTACTTTCTTCTTTCATTCGTTCCATATTCTGTTTTTCATCTCAGTTTTTGTTCTTTTCCTCCAGCCTCTGGTCAGATTCTTTGAAAATGAAGGATAAATTCATAACAGCTGTATGAGAGGATGTGTGTTGTCTCTCTGTGGCAATGTTCAATGGATATATGCCCTTTGTTCTTATGGTTAGGGGATGCCTGTAAGTCTCTTGTTTGTTATTCTGATCCACATAGTGATGAATTTAACTGTGTTCATCTAGAGTTACATTGTAACATCATATAGCGTTGGTGGTCTTTTTGATTTGGAGGGAAATTTTGTCTGACTTGCTACCACAATACAAACACATCACTGTATTTTCCAGGACTACAGGGCAAATGTGTTTTTGAGGTTTAGGTCACTTGATTGAAGTTTGTTATCCCCATATATAGGAGTCTGTGCTTGGAGTTTGGAGCTTGGATCTCCTTGCTTGGATTAGGGAGCTCTGTGACTTTCTGTATCTAAGTCTCTGTTTCCTTTTCTGCAAAGTTCTTGAATGAATTGGGATTCCTGACGGCAATCACCCCTGTGTGTCATTGCTGAAAGATAAAATAAAGCTATATTTGACCCATCTGGCTAAAAATCTATTTCAGTTGAGGGAGATGAGGAGAAAACAGACCATCATTTATTTTTCTTTTGTGGGTCTATAAATCCTGCAGAGCATTTTTTCTATGCTTGTGTCCCAAGAAGAGAAACATAATGCAGCTTCTGAGGGGCCGCACAGTCCCCTGGCTCTCACTTCTAGTGTGACCTGTAATCCTATCAATGCTAGCACAGCCATGCTGGGAGAATAAACAGAAATATTGGCTTCTTGCTCTGCCCTTTTTATAGACTATGTTTCTCTCACACAGCGCATCTCAACCTTGGAATGAGTGCTTTTGACTGTGAAAACGCACTTAACAGACTTGAGTTTGCTCTCCTATTTTCCATCTACTTTAACAAATAAACATGGACTTCTTTCTCAGGGCTCATCCAAGCCTTTGATTCAACATCCTCTTTCTCAGAAGTTGCTGCAGACACTTTAGACAAGACTTAATGTTGTTTGGGGAATTGTGCGTTGTCAGAGTGTCATTTACTGCAGATGTTGGGTTCGTGTCAGAGTGCCAGCTGTTGTCACTGAATGTTGTACTTTGTTTCTACCATGTAAAATGGATTATGGGAAATTTTACAATGGATTAAAGGGTCTTTCTGTCATATAGGGGGTATGTTTGCACCCATTGCATGTCTGGACTTGTTCTTACCCACAAACAGCAGCAACAAAAACTTGCATAAATGATAATCACACACAAAAGGATGGCTTCGTTTAAACGCTCACTGGATAATCATGTATAAACAGCCCTATCATGTAAGAACTGTCTGCACAAGAAGTTGAAGTAATCTCTTCAACTGTCTACAGGAACTTTTTGTGGCTGATTAAACCATAAGGAAGAAGTAGGAGGCCTATTGTTGGGGACGGAGCTGCTTGGTTCTCTTTGTATAACACTGGAACGGAGTAACTGGGACAAGGAAGCTGCTGTTTGTGGAAGAATCAGGCTCTGGATCACTCAGCTTCTCTGAAAGAATTCTCTTCAGCCCATTCCCTTCCCTTTTGTGGGTTGCACTACCTTGCTGAGTGGAACAATGAGCCAAACACTGAAAACTTAGACATGTTTCAATGCTGCCCGGAGCCCATTAGGCTCAGAAGCTCCACTGTAGGTCTCTCTCACCAGGCTTCTATTCTTATTCAAATAGCTTGCTGAATGCCAGCAGGCCTCCTTGAAGCACCCATCACATTCCAGTCACAAATATAGGGAGGTTAAGATGTCCAATTTTTTTTATTATTATTATTACTTTGAGAGGTATTATGGCCTTTTCTGGTTTGTACTCGTCTCCTCATGTTTCAGTTTGGCTGACAGAATGCTTCCACAATCAATATTTGAAATACTCTGATGTTTTATTTGTATTCATACATTTTTTTTATCTATTTGTAGGTTCTAAAGGTATGAACCTCTACGTTGTTTTTAATGGATTCCTTTGCTTTCAGTAAATATAGGATACTCTAGATATCTGATCAGATGGACTGAGCTCTGTTGAGGTGAATTGCCTTTTCACTATTCTACTTTGGTAATTCAAATGCTAATTGGCACTAAGGAATGAAGAGATGGCTCCTCAGGGAGAATATCAAGAGATCTCATTATGTGGATCTCCTGAAGCTTTCAATGGTAATTAACGGTGAAATAAGCCTCTGTTGATGTTTGAATATTAACCTGGATTACTTGAACTTTGTGTTTTTGTTGAACATCACTAAGTGTAGTTATGCGGTGTAAAAGAATAAGAATATTAAAAGGATTTTTAAAAGACACTGTACACAATACTAACCCAGAATATTCAGTCTAGTAGACATTGCCTTGTTTTGGTTTCAATACAAATATTTAATCACTATTTTAATCCATCCTTGACACTTTGTAGTGTCATGCATCTTGTGCATATAGGTAATACACAAAACTTATTTGCCTAACAAGTCCATGTTTACAAGTGCCCCCCCAAAAAAACAACAAGCAAACAAGAAAAACTTTCCTTAAACGCTGGAAAGAGTGAGTCAATCCAGTAGAGGACAACAGACTCCTCAACCCTGAAGTTATATAGACCAATCAGAATGCTTCTCTCACCTTAGAGACTAATCCAAGCTTCCTTTCAATGACCGGGTAATACAGCTAACGCAAAGATAAGAACTACATTTACATTTTACATTTATGCAGTTGGCAGACGCTTTCGTCCAAAGCGACTTACATTAGGGGAAAGACAATATGCAATTTGTTACACCGTCAAAGTCTATCTCAACTTCTCATAATAGAATTGTATCAACTGATCAATAAACCAAAGCAGTGAGGAAGTAGAGGAAGAAGATAAAGACAGAGGAGGGAATAATGAAAGTAGTTTTTTTTTGTGTGACAGTGAAAGAGAAAGTTCTGCTGAGAGATCTTCTGCCCTTGTGGGATGGAACCGCAAGTCGCTGTTCCTTCTCTGAGCGCAGGCTTCTGGAGGGCCTGTAGGAGTGTATGAGCTCATGGAGATAAAGAGGGGCTGATCTGGAGATGGTTTTGTATGCCAGCTTTAGCGATTTGAATTTAACCCGAGCTGCAATGTGGAGCCAATGAAGAGTGATGAAGAGGGGAGTAGCATGAGCTCGTTTTGGTTCCTTGAAGATAAGTCGAGCTGCAGAGTTCTGGATCATCTGCAGAGGTTTGAGTGTATTTGATGGAAGTCCTGCTAGGAGAGCGTTGCAGTAGTCCAGACGTGAGAGGACCAGAGCCTGAATCAGGAGTTTAGTTGCATACTCAGTCAAGAAGGGCCTGATCTTTTGAAAGTTGTGCAGTGCAAATCTACACGCTCGAGTTGTCTTTGTGATGTGGTCTTTGAAGGACAGCTGTTCATCCAAAATCACTCCAAGATTCCTGACTGTAGGAGAAGGGGTGACTGTAGAGGATTGCAGCTGGATGGTGAGGTCGTGATGCACAGAGGGATGAGCTGGGATTACCAGAAGTTCTGTCTTGGCCATGTTGAGCTGTAGGTGATGGTTCTTCATCTAAGTAGAGATGTCGTTTAGGCAGTCAGTTATGCGGGTAGTTATTGACAGGTCATCAGGGGGGAACGACAGATAGAGTTGAGTGAGGATGATGGGGCCCAGGGAGGTGGTGTAGATGGAGAAGAGAAGGGGGCCAAGGACTGAACCCTGGGGAACCCGGGTGAGTAGGTTATGAGTGTTTGAGACCTCACCCCTCCACCAACACTGAAAGATCTACCAGTGAGATCTTTTATAAATGATAATCATCTTGCCAGTCTTTACCAAGAACAGTTTAGCTATCCTCATTACTGATGCTTTTTGAATCTGTGTTAGATTAATCCACCTAACATTAAAATTAATAAGCATATAATTGTAGCTTGACGGATCTATTTTGTGATTTAATGTGCTTTGTTTGTTTAGTCCTACATCACACGACCTATGCTTTAGCACAGAGAAAAGCAGTGCAAACCCTTTCTCTGTCATTGATTATCTGTATGTGAGCAAAAGCTGCTGCATCGATAACCTCCTAAATACACCTGTAACCAGAACAAATGTTGTTTCGCAGTCTACATAGAAGCCAACTGTAACGTTTAAAAAAAATCACCTTTGCCTGAATTTTCAAAAATACCTGGTTCCATTGAAACACTGCTCCGGATGCTTGAGGACGAAGTGGTTAATCATGTGGGGAAAAAAGCATGTTTACAAAATGATCAAATACTTTAGGGCTTTGGACAAAAACTAAACTTTACAATAGTATGGAGAACATTAACATTCTACCATTAACAATAGTATGGAGAATTTCTATTACAAAATCTCTACTTGCTTTAATCACTTCACGCATGAGTATAGGTAAAATGCTCAATACCAGGTGTAAAAAAAGCACCTCTACGATTAGTCTGCAGCGGCGCGTGAGATCACATCACAGGGTTTAGTATGTGAAGTTATCTACTAAACTAAACACAAAAGTGTGGAACTTCAACATCATAAAACACCATGTTAAGCAGATGATGAAGGCCACACCGTCATGCATGTAAGTGTGAAACTCGCTGGTTGAGGTGTCAAAAGCCTCAGCGTTGCTAAGTAGGTTACACCTTCAAACACAAACCCCTGTAGAATCACATTAGCTACAAGGCAGTATGAAAGGGATTCTTGATCTGTTTGTTTTCATGTACTTATCCTGCTAACAAGAACCAAACCTCTATTTTCTTTTTTTATTTGCTTGATTCAGCCCATTTTACATTTATTTTCATTGTTGACAAATCTGGTAAATGATCGTGTACAATTATTTGATGTAGGCTAAGCAGCCAATCCCAAAATAAATAAATATACACATTATACAAGTACAATTATGCCTATTTTTAAGGTTTGGCAAGGACTGCATTTAATAAATGCAAATCTGTGAGATGAAACGATTATGAAAATAGTTCAGAATATAGCAGAAAACCTCTGTTTTCAAGCTGGCCTCTGTTCTATCCTGCTATTGGGACCAAATTATTTGCATATCATGCAGAAACCCACTCATGTCCTAGTTTCACCCTTCCATCACACTCGCTCTCATGCCATAACTTCACCCTTGACCCAAGCCTGTTATCCGGAGAACTTGCTAATGAGCTACTGCCTTACATCCTAGTGAGAGAGAGAGAGCAAGAATCCTCTGTAAATTAATTACAAATGATGTCAGGACAGAGGGTGGATCTGGAACGCCAGTGAGAACAGAGTCCTGGGACTCAACTAATTAACACAGTTTTGACCTAGAGCGCTGTCCTGCTTGCTTTTGTTTATTTTCTTGTGTTCCCTTTTTTCCTCTCATTTTTCTCTTCTGTTTGCAACAAAAAAATGTTTTATGTGAAGGCTTTTTGTAGTCATAGCACGTTATTGCAAGGAAAGTATGAGAATGAAGGCATTAGAAGCAATACTGTAGGTTGAACTTCTGTGCACGTGTAGGATGATGGAGAGCTCTGCTGTGAGAGAATCTCACAGGGATGTCACACAAAGTGCTGAGCAGGAGAGAGTGAGTGTGCTGGGAAAATGCTGAGACTGTCTTTGTGTGCGTGTGATGCTAATCGCAGTCCACCACTGAGGGAGAGGCGTGAGACGTGGGAAAAATTGCACTGACTGATAGGACTGGTGGATGAGCTCACTTGTCCTAAATTTTTCGGTCTCATCGGACTTAGGTTGGATAATATGCAGTTTTCCAGCTTAACCGTAATCCTTGATTCAACAACCCTCTGAGAAAGTAATATTACTGACATCAATGGAATTAGTGAGCAAAGCGCTAGACTGGTTGATGAATTGTGTATTAAATTTCTGTCTTTTTGTAAAGACAAAAATTATTTGTTTCTTTGATGGTAGTAGTACACATGCTTTTATGATTTATGTAACTTAAAATGAAGGTAGACACTAGACATAAACAGACCTGTAGTCCACAATTGTTCTCTGTATGCACATATATAATGACCATAACTAATTGTTCTTTGAAAAGATGATATAATGGCAGAAAGGTGGGGCTGTGGTATAGGTGGTCATCTGTAACCGAAGGGTTAGTGATTCGATGCCTGCTAGGTCCATCCTGCCATGGACAAACAACTTCACCCACAGTGCCCTGTATGGAAGTATGTGACTGGTGGTGTGTGTTTGGTGGTGGTGGTGGTCAGGAGGCCATAGGCGCAAAATGGCAGACATGTCTTGTCAGAAAACCCCAGGACAGCTGAGGGCTACCAAGCTTATCACCACTAGAGTGTGAAATTGATTGTGATGGAATAATGCTGTGAAAATTGTAAAGCGTCTCTGAGCTCTGGAAAAAGGCGTTGTTATTATTATTTTTATTATTATAATTATATGATGCCTTTATTTGTTCACTTTTAAATTTATTTTGATTATTTATATAAATAATCAAAACAAATGTAAATGTTTAGATTATTTAGTGCAACTTTACTGCACTCTGCTTCCTCAGATTTATGTTTTAGCTTCAATCAAAGGTGTTTGAAATTGTTTCTTGTAATTTTGTTATACTAACTTAAACAAATCATACTTAAACAAATCATGAGTGTCTGTCATGCTTTATAAATGAGTTTTTTGGCCAATTAGAGTCCACATTTTTGGCCATAATAAAAAAATCTTTGTAAAAATTAGTAAAAAGTAAAAGTACTTAAATAGTTTTTTGAGTCTTTGAAATTATTGAGGCGAACTATGCAAATAAAGTACAACATCTATTAAAATAAAGGCACATAAGTAAATTTTCTCAAAATATTTGTAATTCTATATTTTTTTTCTTTTTATGAATTTTTCCATTTCCATACCTCAATCATTTACACTTGTTTATCATTAGTTGAGATGCTTAAGCAGATTAGGAAACTGGAAGCATCTAAAGCTATCTAAAGGAGGGTTCAGAATTTTGGACTCAGACCTGTAAGTCACCAGGTCCCCTAACCCCACAAACTGTTTTGTGATTCATCAGTTAATTTATTGTGAAGCCTAAGAGTGTATTAGGAGTGCAGACAACAAAGTTAAATAAAACACTAATGCTTGTACTGAAATGACTCAACACACATTTCAATTATAAAAGTAATACATGAACAGTAGCTGTTCTCATCACTGTTTTAGTTTACTGCCTATTTCCCATGCTCCGCTCTGGTGATCTTGTTCTCTGCAGGTAAAAAACTCTAACCCTGTTCAGAGGGGCCTTAATATCACCATTATGTCCTGCCCGAGTCCCCAAGAGCTCATAAAGGTCTTGGGCCTCGCAACAGCTTGATACCTGATCGCTTTCCCCAGTGAACTGGCCTTTACAACCCCCTGACTTCCCCTGCCTCAAGGGCCCAAGGCAAACAGTGGCCCCATGCAGTCAATCTGTCTCTGGTACAGTAACCACCAGCTTTTGAAGCCCCATTTGACTAATTTTCCCATACAGAGAAACTCAAACATGTTCACTAAACCCTGCTGCTGCTCCATCTTGGGATACAGGAACAGAGACCTTGACAGATGGGACACCCATTCGAGGTCAGAAAGCTGGCTGATCTGTAATCATACACTTTTCTCATAATCCATTTCAGATTTCACAGTTTTGGCTGCTTATATTTCCCTCTTCACAGTCTACATCTCAGATTTCAGTCCCTTGTGCTGTTTTTGTCCACATTTTGCTGCTTGATTTATTGAAGCTTGACCGCTATTAGATGAATTGAATGAAGAAGGGGATCAAGTAAAAGGCATTCACGGTTCTAGAGGCAACCTCTGGGAGATAATCTTAGAGTCTATGTCTTGAAATGTAATCTCCACATTAAGTTAGGGCTTTCTTAACAATGAAAAGCAGTCCTATGCACCGTGTGAGGATGCTATAGGGTAATGTGGCATTTTATGTGCTGGTCCATGGGGGGCCAGAGGATTCAATGAAAAGCAGATGTGCCACTGAGGTTGTTAAATGACTTTACAGCCAAGTGAGACATATTGGTGACTACACAACACAAAGAGAAGAAGGCTACGACGATTAACAAAACAATGTGCAAACTGCTGTGATCTTTTATTAGAAACTTGCTTATGTCACCATCAGTGGAGATGATACGTTTAATAAGTCAGTGTATTTCTTACTCAACTAAAATCTATTCCAATTAAAGGACTCAGAGAAAATTATCGTTTATAAATAAATATGATTAATAATTTTGAAATGCTGTTTTGCCTCCTACTAAGAAATAAATTATGAAAGACTAATAAAAACAGCTCCAAAGCAATAATAAATATTCTTCACTAAATATAGCATGAAATGTTTAATAGATGTTTCAATACAAATTTTCATCTAAGTTACTTCATTTTGTAACACACCGGTCTTCTGCTTGCCAAAAATGTTTTTAATTATGCTTCTGCTTGCCAATAAAAATGTTTTCCCCTTATTTTAAGTCTTCAGTTTTCAATAAAACTTTTTCTAAATGTTTAGCCCCCTTCAACATCATCAAGCATATTGAAAAAAATATAAAACAGATGTATCCTTCGACATTTTGAATGAAGACGCACGGAGATTGCGTAGTTTCCTTGTAACCAAAAATGAGTTCAGAGAGGTGTAGCACAGACGTCTGATTGGCTGAGCGTTTAAATCTTAATTTATCTTGAACTAATGTAAAATTGGTTCACCCTCTCGGTGTTCATGAAGGTAAAAACTAGCGATCTGACTTTATTTGAAAATTATTGTATATATATTTTTTCAGTTCTGAAGTTGGGCAGTTTTAACATGGGAGTGAATGAGAGCCTACTAATTTTTCGAGGTACTTCCATGGGACTTGTACCATTCCAATGCTAGTGTCTTTTTAGGTTGCTTCAATCAATCAATCAATCAATCAAGTTTTATATAGCGCTTTTTTAGCAGTTGCTTTCAAAGCAGCTTCACAAAGTCCTAGTGTGGATCAGGTAGACTAAATAGGATTTCCTCTCTGCTTCCACCTCTGATTGCCTATTGTATGCCACATTAGGAGCCTGAGAGCACAGTTTTGGTCTGTCTGCCATTGTCCTCTCCTTGGTCTCTCTCAGCTGACTACTGCTCCATTTTTCTCTGTGGAAGCCTGGCTCATTCCCAGGGTCAGTGGTAAACATTCTGCGTCCTAAATCTGCCCTTTTCTGGTGGGTGGATACAGGCGATCATCCAAGCATTCAGCTAGTTTAATACAACACACCAGCCTTTAGTCAGGTGTTTGAAAGGTTGTTTAGAAATAAAGCAAAATTGATATTTCACTTTAGTTCAACAGGGTCCCTCGTGTGTAGGTTTGGGCCTCATAGTATTTTCAGATTTAGAGACAGAATCCATTGTAAAGTTTAAAGTTTGCAGTCCCAGTACACATCTCCATTAAATTCAACGGTGATGTGGTTTTGTTTGGTTAGATGGGCAGAACTTAAATAAAAAAGATTTTTACTGCAACAGTTCTTGCAAAATAACAGTATTGTTTGTCTCTTGCAAAATAACAAAACTCCTCTGTAAATTTTGTGTTTTGTATTTTGAATAAAACAGTTTTGAATCTGACCTCCAAATATCAAAACGCACATGTTTAAGGCAATTTTATTTATAAAGCACATTTTCAAACACATTGGCAATTCAGATAAAAAAGCAAAGGATAAAATATTAACAGCATTGAACATGTAGTTATTAAAAGACAACAGAAGTTTATAAGTGCAGTGCTAAAAAAAAAAGCACAACAAAATGATGAAAAAGTTTTACATCAATTGTCCAAACTGTGAAACTGTATTGTTTATAATCACTTTCCTTCTTATAAGGAGATGGTTTTCTTTTTTTGAGTTGGTGTCAAACCCTTTTTCTGGTTTTCTTTTTTAGTTAAGCGATCCAAACCATAGCTAGCCACCTTGAACTCCTTTTCTATATGACTTTTAAGAGAACTGGCATTCTGTTTCTGTCCCCAAAAGTAACAAGTGAGACCCACAAACCCATTATAAGGATTTGGGGCATTTTTGTCAAGCCTGTCACCCTCTGAGGCTCTATGTCTGGAAACCCACATCTTCAGCTCCATAATAAATGGGCCTCCATAATTAGAGTAAAGTTGTGAGGAAAGAATGAACTCATCTGTGTGAACAGTTTTTATTTAATTGTTGAAAAAAAATTCAAATTTTTTTTTTCTCTGAGCCATCTGTTAAATTGGTGTTCAGGTTTCCTATATCCTTTTGAAACCCATTCCAATATATGTGGTTAGATAAAACTTTTAAATTACAGAAGCACAAAAAAGCAACAGAAATAAAAGTAAAAGCAAAGCTGACGGTACTGCATTTTTGTTCCATCAGCATTGATGATTCCAAAAAACATTCCAACCATGTGATTACTGGCTTTTTGCTTTTTAACTTTTAACAATGGGAACACAACATTTATTGTTGTTGCTGCTTTCAAAAATGTTTATTCTAAAGTTCTATTTCTATTAAGATGCATAGTAAACAGGTTAATATCTGTCTTTTTTTTATTCTTGCTTACTGTTGGTCCCCCCAACAGTAAGGCATGCATTTAAAAATAGCTGCTTAAGGCTTTTGAAAGCAAGGCAGTGTACAGTTCATTGGACACACACTCTTTAGACTGATTAGATTTAGGCTGGGGTGGGTGTATGTCTCAGCGTGGGAAACGCTGTGCCATTGCACAGGTTACAAAAAACCTGTATTCCCATGAGGGGAATAACAGAGGAACAGGTTAATGCTTCACATTTGGACTCTTTTAAGCAAATGCTGTATACATACGGTTAATAAGCGGAGTAACCAAATTCAAATGAGCTGCAAAAGTCTTGTGATGTGATTTAATCTATCTATTATCTTTGCGTCTATCAACAATTGAACATTGTTTTACATTGTAAGCCCCCGACAGTAAAATGTTTACCACCTTTTGATAATCTGTGTAATAATCTTCAATTACTTTCATTAGAAATTACATGACTATAACAATCTTCACTCTGCTGGTCTCTCTCATGACACAAAAATGTAAACCTTTTTATATAGACTGGTCGATAAAATACTTTTTAAAAACTGATATCACTCAATATCTGTATTTTATAACTGGAACATCTGATGTGCCCATGTTTTATTTTGTGGTGACTGAGTAATCTTATCCTGAGGCAGAGCAAACATTCCTTACTCACATGATGCTTCTAGAAAGCAGCCTGTTATCCCAAAACCTATTAACCAAGTGATTTACCTTGAAAACTGGCAAGAATGTTATGTACAAAAAAAAAATAAACTGATATAACATTTTATTTTTAATTATTATTAGGTTAAATATTTTGTGACTTGCTGATATTAACTAGTTGTCGATTTTATTTTTGCATTTAAAGATCTTGATAGTAATATTACAAATATATTCTTAAAATTCTATTGCTATCTACAATACCAAGACCACTTTCTTTCATCTTAGGAACAGTGATAAAGTATAGAAGATGTTGTCTCTTGCAGATACAGAAAAATTTATTAATGCGCAATGACCTCCAGAATGGGGTTTTTTTTTAATGCTCTGTTAGCCAGCTGCCCAGCCACAGCGCTAAATAAGTTACATAATTTTAGATGCAGTGGATAAATTCCTCACAGGAAAAATTAAATATGAGCTCATTACATCAGTTCTGTCCTCTCTTCATTGGTATTATACCAAAACCCATATTGACCTCTTTTCTCCTTTAAAGCCCTGAATGGCTTTCTGAGCTGTCGCTTCGTGATATATTCCAGCACGCTCACTCTGCTCACACATTCAATATACATTCTTGCATGCTGGACTTCTGATAGTTCTAAAGATTAGAAAATCCACCAGGAGGGGAAGAGCATTTTCAAATATAATTCCAAAGCTTTGGAACAAACTCCAGCTGTTGACAAAATTTTAGGACTTGAAAAT
This sequence comes from Danionella dracula, assembly GCA_900490495.1. NCBI lineage: Eukaryota > Metazoa > Chordata > Actinopteri > Cypriniformes > Danionidae > Danionella > Danionella dracula. Next base: position 2,485,790 of record UELW01000444.1, read on the forward strand.
TTCAGGACTTGCATTGAATTATTGGCTCTTGCTATGTGTCTAAACTATGTGAGTGATATACATGCAAACATTTGTCTTACACCCTTTAACTGATGCAAATAACCTGTTATTCTAACTACTCTTTGCTATTATATTGTGTTCTCAGGTGCTATCCGGTGATCTTCTCATTGATGGATCTTCATGTTCAAAGGGCTGCATGCTAGGCAGGTGATTAGCACCAGAGGAAAAACATGAAAATAAGTGAATGGGATGCTTTATATTGCCCTCAATTTAGGCCAAAATATGCTAAACTAGGCTTACATAACACAATGATTACAACACTCTTTCCTCCTCATATTAATGCCCCCTGTAGATCCAACCAGGATAATTATGTTTTCTGATTCCAAAAGGAACTCTATAGTTCCTAAGTTAATGGTATGGTTGTAATAATATTTTTACCACATGAAAAAGGTCAACCTTTTGAATTAACCACAAAAATATGTAAATACACTTTAAATATTTTAATTGAGTCGACATGAGTTTAATAGTGCAGTATCTTGCTCAAATGTTTGTTTGAGTGGAAAAAACACATGCATTGCTGTCTTCGGATACATTTTTTTATCCCTTATGGAACTGCTGAAATCTCCCTGGTCTTCTGCAAGCTGTGACAAATCAGGGGACTAAATGAGTGTGATTCTGCTGACAGAAGTTATGGAAAGATTCCAAACACATGTCCTTTTATCCACTAGAACAAGTTTGTAGCTCATTCAGAAGCCACCTGTTCCCCTCAGCATACACTCTTGTTTCACTAGGCCTGTGAGTTCTAGAAACCACTTGATCTGAGGTATGAGACTTCTGCAAAAACTCTCAACCCTGAGGAAATCCCTCAAACACCTCCTGTCTCGTCCGGATTAACAGGGATAACCTCATGTCCTGGGCCTCATTGAGCAGTGTGGCACCCAGTATTTAAAAGTGATGATGGTGTCTGCTCTGTCTAGCAGCAGCCATATAGAAGGGCACACTTGCTACACATCTCGTTCCCACAACCCCCTTGCACCTCTGAGGAAGTCATCCGTGGCTAAATATGGCTCCTTAATCAAAGGCTGAATGTAGAAGTTGTCCTGTAGGTTGGCTGTCGTGATTGCAGCATTAGCGAAGCACATGCTCGCCTTTCAAAGCTCAACAATGAGGCCCATTGTGTTGCTCCAGATCTGTCTGTTCTGATTTAGGATGGAGATCCTGCAGAGACAATGCAGGGGAGATGGTATGAGCATGGAGGAGACATGTCCTGATCAGTTAATGAGAGCAGAAACGCTAGATCAGTAACTTGGTTTGAGAGATCTCACTAAAAATAGTCACGCACTTCCAGAAATAATATTTGGAAGTTGAAAAAAGTTGTTACTACTTTTTTTTTCAAAGTTTTACTCTTTTACATCTTTTAAAGGCATAATGTGTGAAATTATAAAACTGGTGATGGTATCCCCTAGCAAAATTTAAACACAAGCAGGACAACTCTAAAATATCACTGTGTGTAGTCAGCCAAGTCTCTAACCAGAATGCGGAGGTTATACTCTATTATTTGGGTATATTCCGAGTTATTTTAAGTATATCTCAGGACTCTCAAATACTGCTTTTGAATGTTGCCCTCTAGTATCAATCTTGTATCATTGTGTTCTATTCTTGTAATTTAGTTTTAGGCCGAGGTGGGTATACGTCTCAGCCTGGGAAACCCTGTGTCATCTCTTGTCTTTTATGCCTGTTTTTATATGGCTAACTTCTTGCACATACATCAGTTGTTCTGATGACATCATAAAATCTCACGACATAAAATTATGCTAAATGATGGATTGGTCATTTGACATAGCCGTCAAATGACTTCCTGGGCGGGGCTTGGCTAAAGAAAGCTGTCAATAACACAGACTAGGGCCAACCTTAAAATACTCCTCTCCAGGGTCTTCTCTTGAAGCTGAGGACAGGAACAAATAATTGCCCACATAAAGACAAGGTCCAATTTTCTGACTAAAAATAGCACACAAAAATGTCCACAACACAAAGCTTTGTACAATAAACAAAGTTTTGAAAAGAATAATCCAAGACAAGACAGTTTGTGGAAGGAGGTTGGAGAAAATCTTAGCAAACAGAAGACTTGGGTTTTAATTCCAAATGTACAAATCTATGCTAACATGCTACCTCTCATTTAAAGTGGGTTAGTTGGGTTTCTATCTTTGTTTAAATACACTGAAGTTTTTTGAAGTTTCTATCGTTTTATATGCAGTTTTAAGTGTGATTCACAACTGAGCTAAATGCTTGAAACTACTGTAAATGGTTTTACTTTTGTGTTTGGTTGTGTGTTTTTACAAATCATACAAAACTTATTTAAAAATGTTCAATGTTTAAAGTGTGAGTGTATGACAAATGTTACAAAAAACAGCTACGTAAATACCTAAAGAAAGTTTCATAGTTCAGTAAACAACTACCTTAACAGCTTGTTTTTCTTGAATGATGAAAAAAAATGAAGGCTTGCTTGCTTGTTCATAAAAATTAGTTTCTAGAAATTCAGACCTCCCTGAAAGTTACTTAGTAGTTTGGAGTGGGCCTCAGGTCATGACCAAAGAAGCCTGTAGCCCCATGCAGAACTTAGTTCCACAATAAAAGAGAAACAGATCACTCCAAGAACTTCCATAAGTGTTATTCTTTATGCTAAGATTGATTGTTTTTTAATTGAGCAAGACGTTAGCACGGTATTAGCTGGTTTTATTGACATTGTGAAAACAAGATTCATTTATCACCAGTAACATATGTTCCGGTAGCTGTCACACTGTGGTTTTTCTAACCATGTTAGTTTGAGAGTCAAAGTCCTGTTGTGGCATTCAGATCTGTGGTTGGATAAATGTTAACCGCTCACTGACCTCACATCTTAATTCATCTTATTTGGGGAATGAGGAAGCACAACAATCAATTACTGTTTTTATTAGCAGAGTAGCACAGGTTTCCTGCATGGCTGGAGATGTTTCATAGAGATGGCTTCAGAAACTCCAGCTATTTAGCTAATGATTTATAAATTAAATTAAAATTATTCTTGAATTTGAAAAATGTTCGGACTTGTGTTATAGATTAAGCGTATTAGTTAAATCTGTGTTGTTTAGTGTTGTTCTCATATCAAATATGACTTTCTTTGCTGAAGGTGATGTTCTACATCATGGTTAAACAATGGTAACACTTAACAATAAGTTTACATGAATAAATTTACTGATGAGTTCATATCATTGACTGTAAATAACATGCACAATGTTTACTTTGATCAGTGAAACTGTCTGAAAAAGGGACGTAGCCAACCATCACCTTCGTGGAAGTGCATCAATTCCCATTGACCAAATATGGGTCCAGAAAGTAAGGAAAACATCAGTTCCTGCAATAATAAATTATCGCTTTCGAATTTCATCAGTAGTTGACACTTTTAGGCAATTTAAATTTAAAAAGCTCTTAAATGTCATCAATAATTAAATATATGATGTGTCCCTAAAGTAGTCACCACTCGCTAATAATCAAGTATTCATCAACTAGTAATTAATTAACAAAGAGTCAATAATATGTACCCCTACATGTAAATCTTCAATGGGAAAAATAAAATACAAAACAAAAAGCTAGAAGCTCATGATTCATTATTATTAGAGGGGCATCATTAAAACTTTATTATTCAATGATTAAATACATTTCTACAAGAGTATTTTTCATTTATTTAACCTTGGTGTCAATTAATGCATGAAACTAAGAATGAATTAAGGCACTAATTGATGTATTTGTTTGTGATTTGTGTACAGGTTTGAGTTCTTGAATAATACATATGTTAAAGCATCAATAACATATAATAACAATAACATTAGCAGATATGATTGTTAGTTTGTTTTTGTTAAAATTGGGTGACGTTTTGGTTCCCTAAACATGAAAATGTCCAACATTTCATAAAAGAAACCTTCAAAACTATTGTAATAATTATCTGAATACCAGAGGAGAGTTTTAGGTGCATTTATGATTTAATATAAGAATATAGTTTTTTTTTTTACAAAATACTGATGGCAAGCATTAACATTTAGAAATCATTTAGTTTAACAGCTTTTCTCCCAGTGGTAAAATCACAATCTTAAAGTCGGAACAATATCAAGATAGAAATAGTAAACTGAAACTAATTTACGCCCTTACACATAATATAATTTCAATAAAACATCCTTGTCCTGATAAGAAACAATGTGTCTTAATCACTTTCATTTAATGATGGTCTTATCGGCTTATTTAAACAAATTTTGTATCTTATTATTTTAAATTAACTATTCTATTTTTAACTATTCTATTTATATTTTTCTAATTTTAAACTGTCTAGCTATGAAATCGCCCAAGTTGCTGACATGGCTTAAATAACAAACATGTTATCAGCTGGAAATGTACAAAATGAAGTTCAACACATCATAATTATAAGTATTAATTAGAAATTTAAGAAGCATAATGTAAACATGTAATGAAGGGCAGTTGGTAAGTAAGGAAATCGACTTGTGACCGGAAGGTTGCTGGTTCGATCCTCAGATCCACCGAGTTGAAGTTGGTTTGAGTGATGAAACACTTGCTCTCCCATCTTCAACAACCACAGCTGTCCTTGAACAAGGCACCAGTTTCCCAACTGCTCCCCGGGCGCCACAGCCATGGCTGCCCACTGCTCCGGGTTCCGGGTGTGTGTTCACGGTGTGTTTGTTCACTGCTGTGTGTGCACACTGTGATGGGTTAAATGCAGAGCACAAATTCCAGGTATGGGTCACTCCATATCTGGCCGACTCGTCACTTTCACTTTCATAATCTCTTTCTTTTGTTTGCTTTTCCTTGGGTTTTCGGCTGTTGGTTAATGGCAAAAACCAAGTATTGATATATAACCAATAGTTTTTTAATTCAGTGCATCCTGTCCAACTCCGTGTTTATTGCATCCCCTGGACTTTTTAGCTGAGGATGTTTACAGCATGTCGTGGCAGCCATGTTAAAGCAGAAGATCTGGACATGCTATTAAAAGCCATGCAAAGCCTAAGGCCGGGACACAAGCTCTTTTCTTTCTCTGTGTATGTGATTAAGCTCAGTATCAGGCTGTTTAAGAGGACTCTTTCTTCTTGGAGAGAAGGCGGTTTTCAGGGCTTCATGCTGGAGTGGTACTTCTGCTCTTTCTCTCTTAGGAGGGAGCTTATTCTGATTTAAATGAAGGCTATCCGTCAGAGGGTGGGATGAAGAAAAGAAATGCTGTCAACAGCGCTGTTTGCGAGCTGTTCAGACATGCACACAACAGATGTGTTAAAGAAACGACTGAATGAAGTTTTGTGTTTTTCTAAAGAACAGCTTTATGATAATTTCAGCCCGAATAGACATTCTTTTTTAGCTTAGAAACTACTGTGAGTGCTGTCATCACACAACCCAATGACTAACTTTTGCCTTTTTTCTTTTACAGGAAATGGGCATTGGGATCAAGATGCGCCTGTAAAAGTTTAAGGGAGAATTGATGTCTCTCGCCTCCAAGCAAGTCTCCTGCCAGCGTATCACACTGCCACCCATAAAACAGGATGTAAGTGGAACCATCAAGCTTCTTAAAATTACTTGGGAACTGTTAATGACATAGAACACTGGAGATGCCAATTTGCTCACAGTTATTTATTATTTATATTGCATAAAATAAAAAAATATTTACATTTTTAATATTTTACAATTTAAAGTATTATTAAACTTAGGTATAGTATTATTTATTTGTATTATTACTATATGACACATGAATCACAGCCCATTGGTTGATTTTCTGAATGGACACTGGGCTTGTCCAATGAAATCACAGGCCTCTCCCTCCAGCCATTGATTACGCTTATAAATCTGCCTCTGCAGCAGACTGTATATAACACCCCTGAGTAACAAGTTTAACTGTCTGTGAAAATGGACTGTTCATTACATACTGTTCAATCTCATCTCTAGTTTCAATGTAAGCAGACAAAGTAGCAGAGTTTGTAGTCAATATACTTACATTTTACGAGTATATTGGCCCTACTCCTGCACAGGTAAATAAAATTTTGTTGAGGTTTTTCAAAATTGAAGTCACTTGTGCACATTCTATCCTCACTGTGGGTATGCACTTGTTGTGATGGCAGGAAGATGCTCCAAAATGAATAAAAAGTTAATTCATCGCTCTGCCATTGGAATGAAGAAAGATTTGTCTTTAAGATGTCTTAGTTTTAATCCCAAACGAACTGTTTTTATGCAGACATTCAGAATTGAAATAAGTTTGATGTATTTTACAGCTCAAGTTTATGCTAACGTTACTCTTTGCTAATATTACGTGACGGCTGACTCAACAGATAAACGCGATAAAACACCTGAGATGAATATCTGAATGTAGATCTGAGAAACACAGCCTCAACTCTCGAAAGATCTCTTCACCCATGCCATTGCACATCTTGTAAATATTCATGGTGCCTTGTTTTGGTCCCAGTTCAGCTCTGATTGACAGTTTACTGTTGGCTTGCTTGATGTCTAATTTTACTGCATGATTTCTTTTAAAAGCCCCAAACCATTCAACAGATAAAGCCTTGGCTTTGTTAGTTTCTCAGGCCTTGCATGCATCTTTTCAGTCGTTTATCCTTGATTCGGGAAAAAGAGAGCTCCAGTGGCTCTCTTAAATTGTTAAGACCAATCTCTTTTCTTTGGTCGATCACTTCAAGCAGCACCCAAAAATTCATCAGCTGCTCTTCTTTTCTGTGTTGATGCTTCCCAGGATAAGATCTACAGCTCATCTCCTGGTATGGTGCATAATGTGACTGAAAGAGAAAGAAATGGATGATTGATAGGGTTTGCATCCGGCCCAGGGGTAAACAAAAAAGGCTTGGCTTGGATCGCCCAAGGCCAGCCATCTGCCAGAGTCAGAGAGAGCCGCCATTGTACTTGCTGGAGGAATGTCCAGACATACTGAGGAGGCTTTGCATGGGTCATTCCTACAGGGACGTCAGCATGAGTAACTGGGGTCAAACACTTTCCATACAGCAGATGCGGTCTGCGATTTTAGGCCCGTATGATCATGCATAGAAACCAGTCTTAGCAGTTTTATTTAGTCCACAACTGTTCAAACCTTGTTTTGAAACTATAGTTTGGCCACCATGACTACTAAGGTTAGAATGGGAATCAAGGGAGTGAAACCATTCATGTGTGACATTCATCAATAAAATTTTTTACCATCAGAAAGAAAAAAACAACCAGTGTCTGTGTCTGTATGTTTTTGGTGCCTGTATGTTTTTGGCCTGATAACAACACCAGACACAAGTTTAAATGAGCACTAAAACACTTTTAACTTGCAGAAAATTGACATAGATCAGTAGTGCAATAGAAGACACAGATTAATATACAATTTAAAATACAGGTCAAGTATAAATCTTAGTTTCCATTTTCTGTTTACTGTGCTCACATTGAGTTTGTATTGCTAGATCAGCTGTTCTGATTCTTCTCACTTAGTATCAAAGGTTGGTTAATCTTTTCTGTTTTATTTGACACATTGCGTCTTAATTAATTATCCATGTTCAAAATGTGATTATTCATCCAGTGCTTGGGAACCTAGAGTGGTGCTAGAGAACAAGAAGGTCAAAGTATCAAAACAGACATGAAAGTATTCTATTATATATGTACACACGTGTATTTTATTATATGTGTCAATAAACGTGTAAAACTTCAGAGTTAAATACAGCTCACATTAGTTTTATAAAGGTCTTAGTCTTTTAGGGAATCTTTCCATTGCACTTTGCCCTTTTTGGTTTAGCCCACCAATGCTGCTGTAGATCAAAGCAGCAATGTACAATCTAATCCTCTTAGAGTCATCAGTCATTTCAAGGAGTTCTGTGTTGGTGGTTTTTCTCCAATTTCAGTCTTTGTAAACTTCATGCTGTGTTCCTTTGGGTTGTTGTTTAAAACGGTCATTTAGCAACAAAAAAAAATCATCCAAAAAAGCCTAGTTTGAAACTTTTAGTTGTTTAGGTACTGGAAAATTCTTCTGAAACGCAGAGCCCTGATTGGCTGGTGGTTATAGTAATGCGTGTGTGACTGAAGTCTGACCTCTGACCCTCTCAGCAGGTGTGGGTGAGCCTGCTTTCATGGGAGAGAAGCACAGGGCATGCAGGGCGGGTTTGCAGAGAGGCAGATGTTGTATGGCGGATGCCCCAAGGGGAAAGTGTGGCGCTTTAGAAGGACAATCGTACAATAGAGAAAGACTAACAACACCACGCCATACAAACTGGTCTGTATCCATGACAACCGGTTCCCATGACACCAACTGTGAAAGCTCTTGAAAACCTTTGCTGATGTTGCCTCCAGCTCTGCATCCTTCCATAAACACTTGTGGAAAGTAGAATTCTACAGGTTGTAAAAAGGCATTTGTTTTCTGTGTATTTACTGGTTTAGCTTTTGAAAATTGAACAAAAAGACACATATGTACTAGTCTACTAGATAAATTCTGAAATACTTTTTGTCAATTTTGAACCCATCAAATTATATTTTGAGAAATCATGAAGAGCTTGTGCTGCCAAGGTCCTCAGGAGTAAACTGTATGAATGAAAAAATTATAATAATAATATTATGTCCTGCTTTTAACTGATCTTTTAAAATGACCATTAATGTTATTTTAATTCTTTCAACAAAAAAAAACATAAGAATTGTCTAGTGTTTAAATCAGTTATAATAGTGTAAATATAGGTCAACTATTTTATAAGGGTATAAACTAATGCCTAAAATTGTCTGTGACTATAAAAGTTTGGGTCTAGATGAAAGCAGCCCATTTGTGTTTAAGTTATAATGCTAGCAGAAGCTAATGTTCAAAGGTATTGACTTTTGAGCCGGACAGCAGGGGATCTGCGTGGGAGGAGACTGGGTTCTGCTGGGGACTGGAGAGCAATCTTTGTCTCTGAAACATCTTATCCCAGAGATGGCCCACAGAAACCCTAAAACCCACAGGGAGTCAGAGAAACTAGATAAGAAAGCAAAACTGCATGTTTGAAGAGATTTTTAGTGATGAAAAAGATTTTGATATGAATTAAAGAGCAAGAAATCAATGTAGAGTTTAGTTCACACATGGCTTATTGAGAATTTTCTTTTTTAACATTTTTAGATTATTGTTTAAATATCCTTTAAAAGAGGATTGTTTAAAGAGGAATATCCTAAGCAAATTCACTCGTCTTGCACAATGTTTGTTGCCTAACAATAAAAAGAGAGATGATGTTCAAAACTATGGCTTGTTTGGTGCCCCCCAGGATGCTAAACAGGTAATTATTGATTATTAACATGATAAATCAATAAATTAAAAAAAGAGTACATGATAGTTGTTAATATTGGGAAAATGCATGGCAATAAATTGAAGGGAAGGCACATTACATTTGCAGGAATGCATTTTGACAGACAGTCCCCCCCCCCCAAATGTCTTGCACTACTTTAAAGTCGAACAGTCTATTTAATTAATGATATCTGATGCTTCACACACCATTTTCAGTCACAGGATGCACACTGAGGAATTTAACCTGGTAATAAACTCTATTAATTGAAAGCAATTCTGTGGAGAATGTAAAGGGTGTAAGTGCAGAAGCTAAAGATTAACGGCTCCTGACAAAGGGGAAAAAGCAAAAGGAAAACACGAACATTGACAAATAACCAAAAGAGGAAAAAAACTATTTTGTGTCAGAAAAACAGCCACATTGTAGAAAATTATTCACAAACACAGAATCATTCATTGTTATAAATGATTCTGAGAAGTTAGAATTTATGAGCTGGAGCCGAATAACAGGAATCTTATGTGCATTGCTGAACAAATGCTATTGTTTGGTTCATCCGGGTATTCTTGGATGGTTCAAATGGTTATCTGCTATTTGTTCAGCATCTGTCAGCCTGTTGTTGCAATAGGTCAAAGAGTGCATAGAGTTTAGAAAAGCTTTGCTCTGGCATCTGAATACTCCAGGCCTTGATTTCTAGCTGCTATGTGATAAACCCAGATTGAATTAAAGACCAAATTAAAGAATCTGACCTCACATGTTCAACAACAAATCTCACAGAATCTGAATAATTGGGAGACTCAGAAATCCAGCACTATGCTGATCTCAGACATTACATGGACTCATCCCTTGCATTTTTTGTGTTGGTAGAGAAACATTTAAATGTTCTTCCTAGTTTTACATATGAAGTCATAGATTGAGATTCTCATGGTGGTCCAAAAGATCTGTGTGGATTAATGTTTCAAAAGATAAATTCCCCCTTTGTTCTCCTCCGGAGCGAATGAGGTGCTGCCCGAAGCAAATCATGACCTTTAACAGGAAAAAAAAGTTTACCATTTTTAAATGTTTAGTAAAAGTGCATATTTTCCAGATTTATGTTCAAAGCTATTTGAGCACAGTAGTTGACTGTAATGACTAATCTGAATCGTAGTTTCTGGATTCGTAAGGTCAGCATCCACTGAAAGTGTCTTGCTGAAGGCTTGTTTCAAATGTTTTCCTCTGGACGTTGATTTACTGGTAAATGTGCGTTAGTCAGGGGTTGTGTCGGGCCTCTTTTATATGCAGCAAGCGGCAGCTGTAGCCGGTGGCTCTGTTATCTGACACGCTTCAGGACTCTTTTATGAACTTCACTTTGCTTTACTGCATAGTTTTCTCACATGTGCTGCTTCCACAACTAAATCTTCCAACCTGACAGTCAAGAAGTGCACATGTGGAAAGCCCAAAAAGCAAACAACATTGGTGTGAAGTTTTACCATCTTAGGCCATGTCCACACTTACCCGGTTATTTTTTTACCAACTTTTTCTGTTTACAAAAAAAAAAAAACACGAGGACAGGTACCAAAACCCCTCAGGTAAAATGCTGTAAAGAGTGAGTCATTTCAGTAGAGGGCCCAGAATATTTACCCTTGAAGTTAAATCAACCAATCAGAAAGCTTCTTTCAGCTCCAAGGCTCTACAGAGTTTCTTTTCATTAGCTGTGTATTACAGCTTACACAAAGACAAGAATAACATCTTCTATAAAAGATAATTCCCTCACCAATCTTTACCAACAAATGTTTTGCTCTCAAGACTCATTTATCTATTCTCTCATTTATCTGAGGCTCAATTGGTTCTTGTTCAAAACTGGTGCCTTTTGCATCTGTGAGGCAAGCACGTCAACAGCATTAACCACTGATTGTTTCAGTTTGTTGCGCCTCTTCTGTGATTAAAGACATTATTAAATATGTTGTGTCCTGTGTAGTTCTGCACATCTCAGTAGGCATGCAATAACATAGAGAACTGCGGCGCAAACCCTCTCTGTCTTCATTAATGGAGCTCTGTGAACAAATGCTGCTACATCAGTAAAAAAGCTTCTGGAACTCCGCCGGTAACCTGAATTAATTGTCTAAATTAATTAATGTCTAAACAGAAACAAATCAGTAGAATTTCCCAAATTTCAAATTAACACAGTAAAAGTGAATAGCTGCTCCAATAAGTATGGATGCAATGCATAACCTTGCTAAATAAGTGCGTTTACACAATAACCGGGTACGTGTGGACAGGGCCTTATTCAAGCCTAATTATAATTACTCAATTGCTGGGAAAAAAAATCCCAAAATGATCAGGGGACAGCATTTTAGTTTCTTAAAATCAGATATCTTGATCTTCATGAACACTCCAAAGGAGTGAGTTACTTTTCAATTCATTTGTCTAAGATATATCAAACCTTAAAGCTATGTATAATTAAGGGAATTTTTTGTTGAGTGACAGATGATTGCTGTGTTTTAGATATACATGTGATTCTTTGGTGTCTTTCATTGCAGTTATTGATGAACTTGACTTCCAGAAATTTACAGATGCTAAATTTCCCCTTGTTACAAGTTAGTCTCCTTTGGTGGTAGAGCAGTAAGCGGCTTTGCTTCCACAGCAAATATCTCACCCTGAGTCAGTGAAGAATCTATTCAGCTTGTCTCTTTTTCCCATCAATCTGAATTCGCACACACACTTTTCAGAAAGAAAAGAAAAAAAGAAAAAAATGTATTGCAAATATTTTGCTCTGAGCAAACACTATAGTTTTGATTGGTCATGACAGAGCATGATGTCACAAAGAGGTGTGGTCACACGCTGTTGGGTTAATTTAATTAATCAATCCTTATTATAAAACTGTGTGTTAAGTTTTGTGATTAGTGAATTGTATCTCCAGCATGAAACCACTGTGTGAGTGTATGTGTGGATATTTTGTTATTTTGTACTTTGTTCTTAGAGAGCAAAGTAAATCCATTTTAAGAACCTGTTTGAACATGACACTCAAGCACTGGGAGCCAATCAGAATACACTTACGGGGAGCATCCTGGACAGAAGCAGATATATGTTACTGGATGAAGTAATGTCAGATATAAGTACTGGAGCCTGGCTCAAGAGGGATATAGGAAGGGACTGACTGTGTTGGGAAAGATCATCAAAATTCTATACAATGTATTATTCATGAATGCCTAAGTAAAGAATAGTAGGATTGGAACCCTTGTCTGTCATTTCTATTTAAACTGGTATTTACTCTACAGGTATATCAACTCTTACAGGTATGTCATAAATATCTTAAAAATATGATCACCATGCCTCCCTTTGGCATCATGTGTTCCAATTCACTTATGTAAAAGAAGAAAAAAATCCCTTGTCAGTTACTTCTAAACTCTCTTTAAGCCAGCAAGTACAGCAGATATATGGTCATTAATCCTTTTTTCCTAGCCTTTTTTTAAATCCCAGATGAACCCAAAATCATATCAATAGTGAGCTTTCTTGTTTGGGAGGTTTTCTTCCCTTCTGCAAGTAGTTGATTATCCTTCCGTCCTTTGACATCTAGCCTTATTCTTCAGGGAGTGAAACAACATCCATTTCCCTTCAGGTTAGGGTGTCCACAGGAAACTGTGTATTTTCATATCAAACTGACCAGCCACTGCTCCTCTGACCCGAGGAATGCAGATGTGTTGAAGTTTCCAGGAAGACCCCTGATCTCAACACCACCCAGCCGATCGTTTCCCTTTCAGCAGGGATATGGAATGGGACACTCAGAGGTCTCTGATGTCAAAAAACATTCCTTGTGCGCTTCCTACAGCGCAGTACTCAGAAACCCTGAGACAGAAGCTCATGGAGAGCTTGCTTGGGTGCTAGATGTTGCTTTTGCTTCAGCCCATGTTGCTGATTCTCACGATTTTCCAGAGTTTTTCGTAATCTGTGTTGAGAGTTATTTATCATATCCCTGTGCTATCTCTTGGAGTGCTTACGCCTAGGCTCAGACATATGTTCTTGAACCATAATTCCTGTCTGGCAATTATTTAAATCCTTGGAGGAGTCAGTGTGTTGGCTGTTGTTATCATCACTGCATTACATTACACTGTTGAGACTTCCAGTGAAGAAATATTAACATTTAGCATGTGTCGAGGCAAAGGCATAATGCAGAGCTGAAAAGCATGTCTAAGAAAGCATGTATAATATGGTAATCTCAAATCTTTTTTTTTTTTTTGTAAAGTTAGCTTTCCTGTCCTGAAACCTTTGACTGCTGTTGATAAGACTAATGTTGTTCTTGCTTGCTTGACGGCATATAAAGGAAAATGTTCTTGTATGTTTTTTAATCGTCATTTTAAAACAGACCCAGCACTGAGAGATGCGTAGCCTCTAGCAGTGTCACCAGTCATATGACCTTTTTTAACACTCTTGCTATATAAAAAAATGTATGCAAAATGCAACTAGGCAGTAGGAAAATGTTAATTGCTTTTTTCCACTTCACTTATCTTAATTCCACAACTGAATCAACAATAAACCAAAACAATCCTACTACTTCTTTAAATGGTATTAGTAAAACTCAGTATGTCTTTGAAGGTATTGCTTTATGGGCGGAAAGATGGCACAGTGGTGGAGTTGGTCGTTCTGTAACCAAAAGGTTGGCTGTTCGATCCCCGCCATTCTGCCGTTGTGGCCCTGGGCAACCACTTCACCCACATTGCCCTGTATGGATGTGTGTGACTAGTGCGGGGGTGTTTGGTGGTGGTCAGGAGGCACAGACGCAGAATGGCAGCCACCTCCTGTCAGACTGCCCCAGAGCAGCTGAGGGCTACCAAGGTACCTTATCACCACCAGAGTGTGAATATGGAATGTATGAATAATGCTCTGATAAAGCATCTTTGAGCATCTATAAAAGCACTATATAAACTGAAGGCATTATTAATAATATTAATATTATTATTAAGTAGCAAGAAATCAAAATACCTTCAAGTGTGCGTCCTGTTGGTCTTTTTTCCATTAACATTCTTTAACTATTAACTAATTGCTAGTTTCTTTCAGAAGAAAACTGTCTAAGGTGTATTGTAACTGAGCTACACCAAACTCTGTTCTTCTTTTTTCAGTTTTTTTTAAACAATTTATAAAAAATTGTAGCTGTTTCATGTTTGTGAAGTTGGATACAAGACAGACGTTTAAGAGGCCTGTATCTTTTCTCACTGAAGATTTGACATTTTCATAGCTTATTGCCTCTCAACGTTTACTCACTGGTGCCTAGAGCATTTTTATGAGTGTGTTTTAAAATGTCTGTGACCATATACTGATCAGGCATCTTTAGTACTTTCCTTTGCCATAAAATGTTCTGTATGTAAACATTGAATCCATTAATTCATAGACTAAAGTGAAAGGGACAGTCGGGGTATTTTTTTTTATCAAGAGGCTGCAGGATAATTTTATATACATTTATTCAATGTATCCAGATGTAATTATTTTTTACTTGTTGATGCTTAATATTAGAGCACTATCTATTATTTCCTTGTAGACACCAAAAACAGCTTTCAACAAAAATGTTATATTTGCTGGGCACATCACCTCACAGATATTTTAATAAAAAAATAATTATGATGATTGAAAATGTGTACTCAGTTTTCATATGTATATGAGCGTGTGTGTGTGTGTGTGTGTGCGTGCGTGTGTGTGTGTGTGTGTACAATTGGACAAAATGTGTGCTTTGTGGCCTTAATAGTATACCCCAAGCACTTCACATCACTCAAGCTCAACATCATCAGTTCTCATTGCATCACACAACCACGATCTCTGGCTCTTCAGGGTATAGCTCCACGGCGAGTAGTGGGGAATCTGAGCTGAAGATCGTATCGGTTGCTGTGCTGCAGATAATGAGGAAAACTTGTCAGTTTGTTTCCTTTGGGCTGCTGCCATATCTGATACGAAACTTATCTTGACAGGAAATGAAAAATAGTCTTTTCAAAGCACATAAAAGCACTGATTAATAATGTGAAATTTGTGGTTGAAATGAACTTAAATCATGCTTATACATATTTTGAATCTCAAAATAAAGTCAAGCATTTTAAGATTATATCTGGTGGTTTTATTGTAGTGGGTTGTTTTATTTTAAACATTCCAGAAACATGCATGCAAAGGCAACAGCTTCAGCCACATTTTATTTTATGGTCTCCATTAGATATTCTGTTATCTCTGTTAAAAAAGCCCCAAAGCTTCTGGCCCCAACCAAATGTAAGCTATAAGTGGGCAACCGTCTGGCTTTAGTTTTTCTATCTGGGCTCGATTTGGCAGCAGTTTTCTAGCTTCAGAATAATATAATCCAATTCTGGGCCATTAGTTCAGTTTGCCTTTTAAGTCTTTGGCCATGAATAAATCAAACGTTTTAAAGCTAGCAAAGAGGTCAAGAACGTTCAGACAGAATGCTTTTATTGCTCCTCCATGATGAGCCTGGGACATTTACACAAGCATGTGAAGGCAGATTACCCATGCACCCATCCATCCATTTTCATGCAAGAATAACAGTGTTGTGCCAAATTTAATAAGAGGAACTTCAACAACAATTAGCCTGAGTTGCACCATGACGAGTGTTGTGAGATTTCAGCAATTTTATGAATGATATCAATGTTATTAGTGAATATTGGCTTTAAAAATTTACTGGAATGTCATTGAAGGGATTTGAGAAAAGCTTAGTAGAAAAGCTATACTGTAAGACTTTCATTAATATGAGTTATTGATTTACACCCATAATCAACAAACCCACATCTTTCTCACGATGCGCAAGAGGTCAAGTAAAATTACTCTTCAAAGAGGCCACTTTTTAAACAGTTAATGTTGATCTTTAGTTTCAGCTCATAAATTCAATGTCATGGTCACTTTGTGGAACGTTTTCTTAATGCAGCAGGGCAAAAAATTAGCTTTAAAAACTAGAGTTAACTTTTAAGCCATATTTATGTCATACTTAAATAAACATGCAGAATGTCCCTTAATGGACAGATTAAAATCTCAATCTCACACTGACCCCTAGGCTACCAAGGTACCGAAACATATTTTATTTAGTCTTTTATAAACAAACTATTAATTAATTATATGGGATAATTACAGAATGTCTTACATTACATTACTGCTTAAGTTATACATTATTCAGCATTGTATTTTTTTTTTAATCGGATAGAAAAAAGATCAATCAAAGCCTAGCTGTGCCTAGTGACGCAGTGTTCCACAATATAGTATTTTCATGCATATAAACTACACAAAAAAACTCCTCTCTCTAAGAAAAAAATGTCATTATTGTATAATTATTTAAAAAAAAAGATCAAAACAGGCTCACTACACATCTTTTTCTTTAAAGATAGAATGTAAAAAATAAATAGTATCCCAAATAGTACACCCAAAAGAACAAAACATTCATGAGCTTTAAAGAAACAACTGATATTTCTGTCCTCCTTAATATGGAGCATGGATCTTCTCACTCTTTCAAGACCAACTGACCATTATACAACTTGAGGAGAAGTTGAGATTGCAGTGTTTTGGGGTATAAAAGTGACATAATCAATGTGAGCAATAACTCTTTCTCCCTGGTAGAGCTGCAATCTTCTTTCCCCCATAAACTTAGACTCCTTTACTACCAACTCAGTAAACAGCAACACCAACACCAGAATTCGCCTGAACAATCAAAGCATTGCTGCTGGCCAGTTATTTACCGTTCAGGAGCATAACTGAGTTGATGGCACTTGTTTTGATTCTGTAGATTCTTCGTTTATTGTAAAGAACACATACATATTATGTATTACATTACTTATGTATTATACATATATATGTATGTTATATGCATTCCAAATTATTTTAAATTTATGCATCCAAAGTGACTTACAATAACAGTGAAACACAAAAAAAACTGAGAACTGAGAGAGAAAACTCTGGTGAGGGATTTTCGGCCTTTCTGATGCGGAACCACAACTATTCAGAACTCAGGCTTCTGGCTTATTTGACATATTTACCGATATTATTTCTTTGATATTAGGATAAAGCTACTAACAGACAAAAAAAAGAGATAAAGGTAAACATTTTCTCTTAGATTTGATTGCTGACTTGCCAGCTTCTCTCATAAACCCTGGGAATCTATGACTTTAATATTTTTTTCACCAGGAAATGGGTTTACATCACCGCACATGGTGAAAATTCAGTTAAGGGCATCTGTGTTTAGGTTGCGGCCTCTCCACAGTGAAGCGAATAGCGTCGGTGGCTCCCTAAACCCACCATGAGTAATTTTTTCCACTCGATAGCCACTGAGAAAACAGTGGAGCGCTGCTGGACACAGATACGGTGAGAGCACAGGAAGTGCTGTTGTGGGGATTTTTGGGTTCCTGCTGCTATGCTTCATTAAAGTCCCACAGAGCTGGTGTGTAGTCCCGCTGATCTGGAGAATGAAAAATGTGAAGGTGCTTGTTTGTAAGGATCTGTGTGTGAGCAGATTCACAGTAGAGTGCTCCGTCTCCAGTCACAACTGGGATGGCTCAGATGCTTTGAGGCAGTTTCTGCATGATGTTTCAGCTTGGATTCAGTTTATGGTAACAAAAAGAATTCTAAAGCAATTGTTCTAGCTAGCCTGTCCATGACATCTGTCTGATTGTTTGGAGTGTTTGGAGTTGAAATTCTTTGACTACTTGAGACTGATCCCAGAAGTGAACCCTCCAGTAACAACGCCAAATAATAGATAAATCTGCATCTACTATTAAACCTGGAATATTAATCTAAAGTGTGTGTTACACGAGGTTAGGTAAACGAGCAGCCTTCTAAAAACCCAATTTCATCAATTTCATAGGCTTGATGCATAAGTATAGATTGGCCTTAACTCCAAGGATTTTGTTGCTTTTGTTTGATTTACGGTATGGGTACAGTCTGAACATTTAAAGTAACCAGCAAAGATGTTGTGTAGGGGATTATTTAAATTCAAAGAAAAAATATATTTAGTAAAACCATACTTGGGTTGTCGCCTCAAATAGCAAAGACTTATGAGTGGTGTTAAGCCTTCTTTAGTTGAAAGAGTCTTTAAGAGAGCTCTTTTATCTGTACTAATTAGTCTCAAATGGTTGCAGTTTGTGGCTTTCTCTTCAGAAAGGGGTGTAAATCTTCACTAATGGTCAGTTTGACAGCTTTGGAGAGAGTGTGTAAACAGAGCAGCTCCAGCTCTTGCATGGAGGCATGTGGGGGTGTGTGTATGTTGTGTTTTGTGAGTGCTCCGGGGGCACATCAGAGCTGCTGGCTTGAGTGAGATAACAGTGTGGAGACCCTCTTCCTGTCCTAAAGCTCCAGCTCATCAGTTTTATTATCTGTCTGTTTTCCACTTCCTGCATGCTTATCCTAACTATTCAGACTTGTGATACTTGTTCACCCACAATAATATTCATCTCTGCCATTACAGTATACTAAATATATGAACTACACAAATCTTAGTTTTAACAGTTTTTTATTATTATTTTTTTTTTTAAAAGCTCTGCTTGGTTTTTAGATTTTTTTTATTAGAAATCAATCTGGTAAGCTGATATTGGACTTTTATTTGGAAGACATTTAACGGCTAATGAAATTATATTTTTTCATCAGATGTTTTTAACCATAAAGCCTTGTCCCTTACGTTTCTGAATCAGACTGTTTAAAAATTCAATCTAAGACTGATACGTGAGAATATCTGCCATTTGTTCTTGTCTAACATCCCCAAGTCCTATATTAAGATAAGAGCCACTTTATTCTGCCGTTTTAGTTGGTGCTTCTCTATTTTTTAGCATGTACAAATAACTGAGAGTCATGTTTGTTTTTACTTTGGTGAAATAGCAAGACTTGGTTTGCTTTCTCAAGAAAGTTTGAAACGAGTTTGTTTTTTTAGAGGGTGTCCACAAGAGCAGAGTTTGGCAGAGGTGGATGGTCTGACTACAAACCACAGAAAAACACTGATTTCATCTAGTGACCAAAACAAAGAAATTACAATCAAACACTGCTTCAATGAGTGAAATGGGTTTTTGAGTTATTAGACGTGACATGATTTTATTTTATGTAATTTTTCTTCTGCAATGCACTATTATTTTCTTTCAAAGTTTTGCTGGTAATGACTTTTTACTGGAGAGGAGTTTAATAAACTATATGTAAAGCCAAACGTATGAAGAGTTACACATCAGCGTCTTCTCATTTCAATTCTGCTTTTAAATAATAAAAGTTCTGAATACAAATGAAAGCATTTCAACCATAAACCCATTACTTCGAGGACATTACCATACAAATGTGTTCCAAAGGCACATTTTTCGCAACCTTTGTGACGAGGAGTATGGAACAAGGAAACTAATGGAAATGTTTTGCAAATGGGATGTTTTTTGTTGTTGAATGACTCACAAAAAGATGAAGGAATAGTATTTCTAAATGCAATTTTTTGGCAACTTGATTTGATTTATTTGAGCTTTGAAGTCTGAATTTTAAACATGTGTCCATGCATTAAAAAAAAGCTTGAAAAAGGCTTGGTATGAAAATTTATATTGTAAAACATTGGTCTTAAAGTGGCAGCCCTTGCTTATCCGACCCATGGCTGGTAAAAAATATAAAATATAAACAATTTTGAAAATGTAAATACAAATGTCTCATTTGGGCCTTCTCTGTGACAATTAGAACATAGCTGTAGTTTGACATGGACAGAAAAACTATTAAAAAAAATAAACTCACAAAAATATATTTGAACGTCTGTATTGTGAATGAAAATATCATGACGTTCAGTGAAATAATGTTCTTATTAGGTATCTGAGGACCTTCTTCAACTCAGTTGACAGAGGAAAGACCAGGCCATTTTTCTTATCACACATTTTCATACATATTGGTTCAAATTACTTTATGCAGAGAAATAAAAACTAATTATAGATTTAAAAACTTGTGTGTACCATATATCATACTCACTAATCCCAATGCGGACACATTGAGTTTCTGTCAGGATCTGCCCAGTATCTTGTTTGGAGATCGTGTCGCCAGGGGTCAGATCACTGACAGTCCTTCCCTCAGTTTTGGTTTCACCTTGTTTTCAGTTATCTCTCTTATATTGTTTTGCCACCTCCAGCCACATGGCTCGGGTCATGTGACTGACGGTGGCCATCTCTGATTTGTTTTTACACATAGTCTAGTTTTGTTCCTCCCTTTTCCCGCCCTTCTCATTTTCTAGTTAGAGTTTTCAGTTGGTACACCTGTAATTTCCCTCGTTATGTTTGATTGGTTTCCCTTCATAAGCTTCCCTAAGTTTACGTTTGGTGTCGGGTCATTATACCACTTATCGGTGTGTTAATGGTGTTTCTATTTGCTCTTGTGCAGCAGTTTTGGCTTTTTGTTCAGCCAAGTTTTCAGTTGTACATTATTCGTTGGTTTTCCCCCTCGTGGGTTTTGCTTTGGTTGCCCTGCCTTTGTTATTTGTTTCGTGAATAAATTATTATTTTATGAGAAAGACTGTCATGCATTTGGGGTCTGCATTCCTCTTTTGGCCTCCTGCGCCTAACAGTTTCATCATTTCTTATATAAAATAGCTTTAATAAATAATTTGTATAATAGTGATATTTGTTAATATGTATTAACTTCTATGATGAGTTATATAGTTGAATATTTTAAATACTTTTTTGAACCATGTGCTACAATTTGAACTTATGTCATCAAAAATGTGTTATGCTCACTAACCCCTAAGCTACTAGACTCACCTGTTGAGTGCTCCAGGGTGCTCTATTTTCATGCATAAAGATTACATAACAACTAACCATCATTAAAAAAAAACTATTAAAACCCTCTTATCAAAAATGAAATGATTAGTTGTTCCTTCCATTATTTGATCATTAAACTGTTTTCATATATAAGTGCACACAGCTTTTCTTTTCTTTTTTACTTTTGTTTTTACATCAGAATGCAAACGAATAATGGTGATTCTACAAATAGTAATTTTGATAACAAGGGTTAGTTTTAGGTTTAGGATTCACCATGTCTGAAATGAAGATCTTCACTTTCAACCAATAATAAAACCATATATTTTGCAAATACGCTTCAGAAAAGCCCCCTTAGCAAGTCACAAGTTTCCATCTAGAGCACACTAATAATGGAAAGCATTTTTCTTCATTTTAATGGTTTAAAAGAAATTGTACAATTAGTCTCTGTTAATAGACAGTACTTCATTATAGGTCCCTCTCTGCTTCAGTCACATGATTCACTGGCTCACAGTAAATGGTGTCATGCCCCAGGTGCTCTCAAGATCACTGAAAAGCTTCTCAAGCACTTTCATTTATCTAACCGCTCCTTTCTAGTAGAAGAACAATAGAGATCTATGTTTGCCGACTACAGGCAATTAAAAAGGAACACACTGATTAGCACTGTTATCAGCTGAGGGGAGGATAAAACGTTCTTCAGAAGCAGCTGGAAAAACCACACTGGTGCTGCATTTCAGATGAATAACACTATAAATCACTTCGTATATTCTCTGTAAAATGTGGGTTACTCGTTGTCTGTATGTTAAAGTTTTCCCAATTTCTTTTTAATATCCGAGGGGACCTATGTTTCGGCACATTCCAGGCTGGGTCACTCACATTCCACGTGAGGATTTAGTAGGGAGAGTGCATGCAGGGATTTGTGTTTGGACTGATAATAGAGCTGTTACATAGTGATGAAAAATTTCTTTTGAAGCTCATCCCTGGAGTAACTGCTGTTTACTGAGTAGTTATTCATTAGTTGGTCCGTTAGCTGGTTAGATGGTTTAGTCATTCTTAATTTTAATTCTGGTTAGGTGGTTTAGTCATTCTCTATTTTAATTCAGACAACGTTATTGTAGCACTGGCAAAAAAAACTTTGTACATTTTTGTGACTTTAAATCAAATATAATAACCGCACAAAACATGGTTGTTAATCTTTATTTTGTCTGACCTCCTTTCGAACTCTGTTCAGGCCATCTCCCTCTTTCCGTCTTCCCATCATTTCCTGTAACTTCAAAGAGGCAAATATCCCCAAATTAAAACAAACCGATAAACCTCTGGTCATGCTGAAACAACTAGCTAATTGCTATTTCAACACAACATCTGGATAGATATATATACAGTATGTTCACAGTGTCTGGAAAATATCTACAGGATATAAGGTCAGGAGAATTTTTCCATCTGCTATTAAATGTTTGCAAAAGTACACAGACATGTTCTTACAATAATGCATCAAGATGGACTAGCCTTAAGGGCGCAAGAAGAAGCTATTTTTTTTAAACATACATGTTTAGGTTAATTCTTTGCAGTTTTCATCATGATGCTATCAGAAATGGTGTACAACAATGTAATACTTCTGAGATAGACATTTTTGTTATAGTGGGCACTGCGAAAAAGGTGTTTTTGAGTTTTTTTAGTAATTATTATTAATTGCAAAATTACAAATGATATACTATTTTTGTTTTAGAAGGTATTTCTAATAAAATGCCAATATATGATATCACATATATTTTAATTTCACCATAATTAAATCTCATAATGGTCCAGGCAGCTTACTGTATTTCCTCTCAGACGGAAACTGAGTAGAGAAATAGCACCTTACATCTTGCATGAGAATAACTCTTCCATAAAGGAAGTCTTTGTGTTGAAGTAAGGTGATATTTCCTCTCATGGTTCAGATTTATTAAATCAAAATTTTACCAAAAATAATTAATGTTGTAACTAACAGTGGACACTGCAGAAATTAATGTCAAGCTTTGAGTCTCCAAAGGGAAAAAGCTCAAAACAATAATTAATATCATGTATTTGCTGTCAGTGTTTATTTTTTTTTATTAGACCATAAGTTACGCGGACCATATATCAAGTTTGAGTTTTATTTAAAAAAAAAATCTCCCAGCACTAATAGTTTTATTTTAATGGTTCACGGACAGTACTTTAGGGCCATGTAGGTAACAATTTCTCAAATAATGGGTTGCAAAAACTACATTCATTCCTGTTGTAAAGAAATCATTGAAATAACTTACCCGAAGAGTTGTAGATCAGGTTAACAGCATGATGACCATTCACAGTAAAATCTAGAGTGTTGCATTCACTCTGTTCTGAGTCTATATGGTCCTAATCTATATAGAATTAAATGAACAGTCCCACAAATTGAACTATAATAATGTTTCCTTTTTTTCATGAAGAAATTAGTTTTTTTTTTATGATTTTCTTCATACGTTTTATGGTGAATTACAAACATTTATTACAAAGTATACGTTTTTGGAGATGAAATGTCCATATGGATGAAGACATCATAAATACTCAGCTTGAGTTTTATTTGTACTCTATTTAGAATGTGTTTGGTCCAACTCTGGATAGCGTTATTTTGATTCTCTTGACCTTACTGTGCATAACCAATGTCTCCCTTAATGTCATACTTGGGTCAATTTTCACACACACACACAAAAAAGAAACACTAAATAGTGTATTAGATCCATGTACATTTATGTATTTGGAAAACATTTTTATCAAAAGTTTCTGAGGAAAGAAACACATTTTAAATGCAGTTCTTGTTTTCTTTTGTAATCAAACCCACAAACTACTGTAAACACTGTTGGAGCTATATTTACCAACTGAGATAAAGGAAATCTCAAGACAAGGTAAAAAAAAAATTCTCTATCTTTGCCATAACTGTTACTTGATGATATGTTTCCCTCGTGTTTATAATTAACTAAGCACTGTTGAGGAATGTAAAAAGATGATCTGCATGTTCCGTCATACATGGCTGCCCTTCAATGATCTCTATCAGACCCCTGTGCACTAGTGGGCATTGTAATGCAATAGGCAGCGATGGGGCGACTGCATTGATTGCAGCACTTTTCCCAGGCTCTGTCTCTCCAGGGAGAGATCTGGATTGTCCTGTGGATCTCTTCACCATCATTACAGCCAATGAGATGCACAATAGCTGAGGGAGATGAGATAACATTGTCTGCTGGGGAGCCGCAGGTGGGAAGCTCAACAGGCCATTATTAGGTGTCCTGCTCTCAGGGTATAGCATTGCTCTTAGCCTCTGGGGTTCTGCCCTGCCATCTGCCATCACTCTCTCTCTCTCTCTCTCTCTCTCTCTCTCTCTCTCTCTCTCTCTCTCTCTCTCTCTCTCTCTCTCTCTCTCTTCACATCTTTCGTTTGCCACACTGACTAGCACTTTCATCTTAAAGAACAAAAATGCAGAACAAAATTTTTTGCAGCAAAATGTAACTGATGTATGTCTTGATCTTGAAACTGATTTTGTCTCTTAAACACAAAGGCACATGAGACTGGGTCTGAGCTGTTCTCTGCATCAAAAATTAAATTACGAGATGCAGTTTTTGCATTGTGTTATTAGTAATTGAAAATGTACAAAATAAAATCTAATAAAAGTACATAATTTAACAACTATTTTAACCGTAAAAACCTACTCGCTTACAGTAGTCTGAGTAAAAATAATTATCTTCTATTTATTATTGTATTTTTTTTACAAAGTAATTTTGTTGTGTTCTGTTTGGTCTAATCTCTCCAGTCTTCTCTCTAAATAAAGCTGTGTGTCTTATTACAAAGGAACAGCAACATGATCAGAACAATAGAAGACAATACTAGCTGCAAGTGATACCAGCACACAAAGGTTCTAGGAGCAGGTTGACCTGTTTCCATGTTTGTTCTCTTTTTCTCAGATTGATTGCAAAATGTTAAGAAAACAGTAAGTGCATATATCAATGCTAAGCTTCTGCTGATTTAGTTACAGGAGTGAAGTGAAATACAAAGAAATTTGAGCCTCCAAAAGTTTTCAAAAACCCATTGTTTTACTCTTATTGTTGTCTTGTCTTCATTGTACCCTTGCCTTCAAACCAATTTTAAACACTATAAAGACAGTGCCACTTAATTTTAGTTGTTGGAACGAAAGGCTGGCTGAAAAAACAATTAGTTACAAAAAGCACTCTAGGAAATAACAGACACTGTCAGTATGTGTGTGGAGGAAACAGATTTCACGGCCAAAATTTACACTTAAACAGTTTTCAGGGTGAAGCCATGAAAGCACCTGGAAACTTCTGAAGCTCCTCGGTATCTCTGTCTGTCAGAGGCTCCAACTGCTGCAGGAGATAAATCCCTATCTGCTTGTTTGAAGTTGATAAAGGCTATTAAACAGGCCGAGGCACCACGGGGTATTTTTTGACATGCAGATTATAACATGCAAAAATCTGCTTGAATTCTTCCTTTGAATTCCTTTGAATTGGGTTCAGATTGAACACAGCATGCACCTTTGATACACTCACAAGCTGCTGACTGGCAGAACACGATTTGTAATTTATTCAAAACTCAACCAGGAGCCAGTAAAGATCAATATTATACTAACTTTGTTATGAAAGCACTTTAGAACTTATTCAATTTTGTACCATTCCTAATACAAGCAGTCATCACAATAAATCACAGTAGAAAGTAACAGCTATAGGATATTACCTTGAAGTAATTTTTAAAAGATCAATGATCTTAAAACAAAAGTCATGCACTGGTGTCAAATGCTAGAGTACAAAAAAGAGAATTTAATTTTAGTGTTTTTTTTTTATCAAATATGGAGACCACACAACAGAGAGAGCTGAAGGAAGAAACAGGTAGTTTCCATCTTTAGATTTAGTGTATGAGTCCAATTATCCTGGGTTTCACTCCTACTGCGTGGCAGTTCTTTCTTCAGGTAAAGCATCTGGTTAGCGCATGAATCTGTCAGCAGACTGTTTTGTGTGCTATGTGCCCTGGCCATGTGCCTCCTTTGATCCAAGGCTGAACTGTTGGATCAGAGATGGTTCCTCTTGCACACGTGTGCACCATGTCTCATGAAAACAGATAGCTAAGGAGATTCTTTGCTTGCTGTCTGGCCTGCAGGCTTCAGGGCACAAGGGTCTGATCTGAGCATGTAGGCAGTCACAGCATGGGTGGGAATCTTTTGGTAAAATGTGTTTTGAGGGGTCATGATTCAATTACAAAACAATTATTGAAGCTTGAATGAACTGGTTATTTTTGTAACACTAGCACTTGCTTTTTAAAATTAGTCTATGCATTTAAAATCCAAGAGACAAACACTTAAATTTTTCAATACGAATCAAATGGAAGTTAAGACAAAGTGGTTTGAATTTTTCATTCTCGAGTCAAACATTTTCCTTGCAATACTTGCTACTGAAGTGTCATTCATATGTACCAAAGGCAAGACTTCACGGTTTAAAAATTATAGAACTTTATTTATTTAACAATAATGTAGTCTTTGAGCCTTCAGATATTACTTTAGTTTGTTTGGTGGTGAAACTTCTCCAATGGCTTCAGTAAAATGTTTGCCATTGCTTTTATGCATTGAAAGTTAAAAAAATTCATGGTTCAGGTCAAGGCCACTGCCCCCGTCCCTGCCCTCAGAAAATGACACGGGTAAACAGATGTTTAACAGTTTAACAAGGAAAGTGATGAAGCATAAAGGTGTATATTGGTGTAAATTGAATTGAAAGGTAGCAAAAGAGAGCTTAGAAAGTTGTAAAGTGTAAATTATACTGTAAAAGCTTACATGTTTCCTATACTCTAAGCTTTTTTTGGGGGGGGGGGGGGCAGTCGCCTGGCACTTTTTCTTAGACACTACAGTTACTTGACTGTAGGAAGACCCCATGAGCAAATATAAGTTACAAAAATTGCTAAATTGTTACTTTAAATGTTGATGCTAACATATTGTAGACATGCATAAAGTTCAAATGCAAATGCACTTGAGGCGGCAAAGTGGTGCAGTGGTGGAGTTGGTCATCCTGTAACTGCAGGGTTGGCGGTTCTATCCGCACCAGGTCCATTTGCATTGTGACGTTGTGGCCTTGGGCAAGCCAGAACCCGCATTGGTCTGTATGGTTGTGCGAGACTGTTAGGATGCTTTATTAGCCCTCAGGGCAGCTGAGGGCTCATAAGGTAGCTTATCACCACTAGAGTGTGAATGTGGAGTAAATGAAGGATCCTCCAGGATACTCCATCTTTAAGTGTCTAGAAAAGCACTATATAAATTCAAGTCATTATTATTAAAACAGACAAGTCATGTTTTCTGCCATAAATGTGTGTTCTTCGTAATCTCAGAGTGAAATTTATTGTATGTTAATTTATCATTTAGAAAATATATTATATGATCATCAGGCAAAGGGTTATATACTACATATCAGCTTTTTTGTTCACTTACATTGTTGACCTTCAGCAACATTCTAAGTCTCAAAGCTTTAAGCATACAGAAACTGGAGACTTGCTGTCTACATTACTGAATATATGCAACACACTGGCAACACAGGGACATCTGTTAAACTACTAAAAATGTATTAAAGCAACCCTAGTCTTGCATCCACATGTGGTACACTCATCAGAAACAGACACCTCTAACCTGATCTGTTACCTCTGAACTCTGCCCAACATCCTTAGAAATGCTGATCATCAACATGTCCCATATTTCAAGCCTGCTGTCATATATCCTGCATGAGAGCTTCTTTCCATTCATTAATCTTACATACATTCTGACGAAGAGGAAAAGTGTATGAGGCACTTTGCTTTAATGGGTGAAATAAGTAAGCAGCTACAGCGATGGCTGCAGTAGATGCACTTGAGCACGTCCATGAGGCTAATGATTTTAACAGATGACCCTGGTCTGGCCCTTCACACAACTTCATGCTCTAGTCTAGCTCAAATATTAAGATTTATGTCCTTCTGGTGAATAAAACAGCTTT
Organism: Danionella dracula; assembly: GCA_900490495.1. Taxonomy (NCBI): domain Eukaryota; kingdom Metazoa; phylum Chordata; class Actinopteri; order Cypriniformes; family Danionidae; genus Danionella; species Danionella dracula. The sequence continues at coordinate 2,513,795 of UELW01000444.1, forward strand.
AAATAGTACACAAGGAAGGATGTCCTGACACAACAAACAACATTATAAACATGTTAAGATGTAATTTAGATTAAGTTTAATACATGCCATTATCTTTTCATTATGGAAATGTGTGTCAATTGTTTGTATGGCTGTACAATGGACTCTTTTTAATGGATTTTAGTACAAAAAGAAATAAAAGTACCCCTTACGTTTTTATTATTAGTTAAATATTATTTTAAAAACACACATAAAATACAAATAGATAGAAAAAAATACTACTAAAATATTTACTATGAATGTCTTGTTTGTTTATTTTGAGCACATTAATTCATTGTTTTATTTTTGTTATAGGAATTGTCTCAAAAAACTCTAGGACTTCAGCAATGACAAACCATTTTAGATGAAGAAAAGTAAACCTGTCAGGTTTAAGAGGTCTAATCTAATCAAAGAGCTTGAAATAGAGGGCCAGACGACACTGTAACTGTCTCAAGAGTGTTAAATGTCGCAGACACAGTGTTGTGCGCCCCACGCTGTTGTTAGTGTGCTTAAAAATTGTGTGGAACTTGTAGGTTATGTAAGCTTTTTTGTTTAAATCTATTCGAATGTGTATTCAACAAGCCATGTATTTGTAAAATTAAATTAATCAAATAAATATATGTCATTGTCTTAAACTTAAAGTCTGTAATAGAACATAGTAAGATTACAAGATATATATTGTTAATATTTTTAATTTTTAGTCATCTGCAATTTTCATTTCCGACACATCTCAAAACAGTGACTATTTTTAGGTGTTTTGTGAGAATTTATAGTTTTACTGATTCACTTTAAAATAAATGTTCGCATTTTATGTATTTAAAATATCACAATTTAACCTGTTTTTTGTGAACTAATAAGTGTACTTACTGATAAAGTAATTTTTATTTTAAAGTACTTTTTTTACCTAGATTTTTCTCCATATTTTGCAAACCAAATAATTTCATTTTTTACATAAGTGCACAAAATAAAAATGTGTTATCCAGTATGTTTCTAAAAATCATTATCTTTGTCAATCTCATTGATAAATTGACTTGTTTGTTTGACAAACTTTTGAACTTAGTTGAATTTAATTGAATCCACTTACCTTAAACTAAGTTCAGTTTAGCTAGATTAAATAAAGATTGCATACTAAACTCCCTGCTTGCAGCTCTTAACATTTAACACCTGTTAATGTAATTCAAATGGAAGTGCTGCAGGGAAGCAGTCTGTAGTTATCTAAGGTCATTGAAAATAAATGGTACGAAAGATAGACCGAAAACAAAAACACAGCAGAGGCCACAAACCCTGTTCCTGGTGGAGTCCTACTGAGCCCCAGAAGGTCTTTGTTTTGCTTGCTGGCATTTTGAACTCTGAGATGAGCCAATTAAAGGCTGAGCAAACACAGAGCAACCTCCCTGCACTAACAACTGACTCACCCTGTGCTGGTTGTCCAATGGACAGTGATAGGATAGGAGCTTGATATGCCTCAGCAGAGAGCTGGACTTGTAATTGATGGTAATTATTGTAAGAGCTCCATTAGTGCTCAGTGTCAGAGCAACACCACGGTGTGTTTGAGAAGCAATGACGGAAGCAGGTCAGTCCTAATGTATGCCCCCTCCAGAGACTGACGTCCCTTGTAGACCTAATGGGGCCGCTCAGAGGACGGATGACATACCTCTGTCTGACTGGGGTTCACTTCACAAGCCTCTTCTGCCTACTGCAATCAGAATAAGATGTTTTTCTGTATTATACAAAAAGAATTTGGCAACCTCTTTTCATCTCTCTATCTCATCTAAATTGTGTTTCCTTACATTGAGGACTCAAATCTGTGGATCTTATTCTGATTTATTGATTGATGTTTATTTAGCTTTGTTTTCTGTTTTGTAGAGATTGGCAAAAGACAGGAAAAAGGGCTGTTCTTGAACGTAGCCAATTGAGGTGATGGAACAAAAAGTTTTTTTGTATGTTAACCCGCACAATTGCCTTAAAGAGTGGAAGCTTAGAAAGCTTCCAAAGAGGGGAATGTGGTTATTTTGGGAATTGAGTGTTTTACCTCAATGTTTGTTTAATTCATAAATTGGCCTTAATTCTATGAAAAGATCAGTCTGGCTCCCAAGAACAGTCCTTTATCTAAAGAAGGTTTTGTTCCTGGCCTTCAAGATTTCAGCATTGTCTGACTCTGCATGATATTCCTATACTATGTCACGTACGCTAATATCACTCCTGTATAACAGCTCTCAGGTGTCACAAGCTGGACTGTTCTTACGCTCCTTAAGATCCACAAATAAAAGTCTTTCTTTGAGTTTCTTCTGACAATGCGGGGTTAAAACACAGACATCTCCTCTCTTTTTTAAAATTTTTCCTCATTTCTTTTTACCTCAATGCATTCATTCTCTTCTCTCCTCCCCTCTCCTCTTCTCTCTTCCCCTCCCCCTCTCCTCTTCTCTCCTCCCCTCCCCCTCTCCTCTCCTCTCCTCTCTTCCCCTCCTCTCACCTCCCCTCCGCTTTTTAATTCTCTACATGAATATCTGTCTCTGCACGTTATCTGTTCTTATCTAATCTAATCTGATTTTAGCCTAATTGTATTTCTTAATCTAATTATGCCTCGTCTCATCTCATTTTGTCAGATTGTTTCATCTTGTCTTGCCTTTTATCTTATTAATATCTTCTTTGCCATGATGCACCATTTAGCTTTTCCTTTAATCTCAACAGTACTTTTTCTTTTCACTTTTTTGCTTGTTCTATCTGTTCTGATCTTTTTGGGTGTAATCCGTAATTGTCTTGTCTGACTGCTTCCATTTCCTGTCGAGTGACTTTATTGGTTCAGTGGTACGCAAGCATGCTTCCTAGCAAACGGGGCTTTGAGTCTCACCAGACCATGAAGGAGTTTGTTTAGCTCAGATTTTGACTCTGAAATCCTATGAGTCAACAAAATAAAGATACAGACCCTTACTTTCAGGTCTTTCTTTTATTCTCAGGGGGTTGTCAAGCATGAGAGAGATCAAAAGGATGAACAAAAACATTTGGCAACATTGTGCCTTGTTATTTTACAGCAAACATGTCTGGAATTCAAATCTCAATATTTTGGTGTAAACTTTCGAAAGTCACTCTCAGTTAAAACCAAAAAAGTGAAATGCTGTCTTTCTATCTCAAGGGAAAACAATCAGCGTTTCTGCTTGCTGTCCATGTACTGGTTTATCTGTTGTCCCCCATCATTTCTTGAGCTGACCCCAAACCAACAAAGCCTGACTGTGAAAGCCCTAACAGAATTATAAGATTTACTTCTAATAACAGATAAGAACAGCATCAATCAAACAAAGACTTCTATCTGACTTAGGATTTACATAGTCCAACATGCTCTTGTCTCTCTGAGTTCTCACATCTGTTTGCAATAAACCAGTAAGAGATAAAGAAATGTTTCACTACTTTTCAGATCTTCAACAACAATGACCTTTATTCCCTTTCACAGGTCCTGAACAGGTCTTTATTATAGTGAAGCCGCCAGAACTGTTTACAGCTCCTTATAAAAGCATAGAAGTATGAGGCTGGAGATGATGGTTTTGGCACAGTGCACTATGTGGGCTGCAGGTTTATATTGTTATAATAAAGTATATTGCATAAAAACCTATTACCTATCAAACCTATACCTATTATTTTCTGTTATTTACTTCTAGAGGACAATCTTTTTATACCCAGTCTTTATCAAAATGTTTTAAATACAAATTTCCTTGAGAAAAGAATAGAAATATGAATCTGGCAGTTTTATACTACTTTAAATTATTATACTGCGAAAAAACATGTCACCTATTAAACCTTTACCTTTTATTCATGATTTACTGTATATGACTTTGTCAATATGTTTTAATAACACATTTTCTTGAGCAATGGACTATTCTCAAAAACCACTGTGCTGAACACTAGTGAACACTAGGAGGAGCTGAAAAAAAATACTAAATACTAAATTTCACCAAAAAGATTATCTGTATTTTGAAACTCCTGTTGTATTCTGGTAGTGTGCTGATTAAACATAATATCATGAACATCGTTATAGTTTGTTTCGTTTGGTCTGTGGAGAAGGTAAAGCTTATGCTTATTTACTCAAATAAATATTTAAATGACATGGTTTTTGTCAGTAAACATTCTCTTTGCGGTGTGAGGCTTTGTTGTCACGTCTTGAATTAAACTAAAAGCAAGTGACCTATAAAAAGCCAGGACCTTGTGAGTAGTTTGAGTCTCATGATGACAACGTATTTATAACTTGGTTCTGATATTTTTTTTAGTTTTTACCATATACTATACAAAACGGAAATATCCATTAAATGAGTAAACTTTCTAAAAAAAAAAAAATTTATGGAAAAGCCTATTTTAGAAAAACGTTTCAGCTAGTACTTTGTACATTTGAACTGACTTTTTTTTACAGTGTATGTAAATAAAACATATACAAAAATAGTATACATTCAGAGTTGTTCTATTTCGAAATGTTTTTAAACATTTATATACAAATATTGCATCACTAGAAATGCTGAGATCACCTAAAGGTATTTCTGTTACAAATTCTACTGTTTTATAAATTAGATAAAATGACTGAATCAGCCAAGGAGATGTAAGAAAAATCCAAGTTTCACAAATAGCTGATTTTAAACACTTTCAGTGAAATCTCTTCTAATATAAGATTCCTCATATCTCTGCTTGAGTAGTTCTGATAGTTTTTCCAATGCAGAAACTCACTGGATTATCCTCTTGTGAATGTCCTGAGGCTTGAGCTCCTCATCAAAGGCTCTGCATTAGATCAGAGCGCTGGTCATGAGACCCGGATCAGTCTGCTGCCAAAGGAATGTGATTCTGCTGGGACTCTCCCCAGGGATGCCATCATCTGTGAGGGGCAACATGCCACATATGCTGCTCACAGAAAAACAAACACAGATACACAGCCACAAGTCGTCATGTCCCAGATTTGTGAGGAGTCAAGGGTTTGTGACCTGGTGAGGGTCAGGCCGGTGTCTACATAAACAGAAGTGCGATGCTGGTCTATTAGTCAACTGTCAAAACTATTTGGAAAAACAGCTAAATCTTTTAAAAGCTTTCCAAATACAACCTTATATCAATATTTATTCAGCTTTATTACATTTTCAGTTTATTTGCAGGCTTTTTATTATCTGTGACAATAAAAAGTGATATTTACCTAAGTAAAAAAGTAGTTTTGTTGTTATAGAAGGTCAAAAAAATACCTATATCTTTCTTTTGCTTATCTTTGCAACAAAAAAAAACCCAGTTGAATGATGTTCAAGTGTTCTCAATTTCTCAAAAGTTGCTGGCACTGAAAGAGACTGTTTCTATACATATAGGCACCAATTTCAAAGGTTTCAAAGCTGGGTACCAAGATTTTCATGTGAACCAATGAAATCCTCAAAACTATAATCAAATTCCAATAAAAACAAAAACAGACAGTTACTGTAGGTTCAGAAATGTTTGGACAGTGACACAAAATTAGTTATTTGAACTGTTCACAAAAACATATTCAGGATGTAGTTATAAAATAAATATGAGCTTAATCAAGGAATAAAATAAAATTAGGAATTGTACCTATTTTTATATAAAGGCTCTGCCATTCAAGGGCTCAAAAGTAATTGGATAAATAATCATAAACATAAGTAAAATGTTACTTTCAATATTATATTAAAGTCTGGAACACATTGGACATATGCAAATGCTGGGTTTCCTCTTTTTTTAATGCTTTTCCAAGCCTTTGCTGCCGTTCTCCCCAGTTGTTGCTTGTTTGTGGCTCTTCCTGCCTTAAGTGTTGTCTTGAACAAGTGAAAAGCATATTTGATTGGTTTGAGATCTGGTGATTGAGTCGACCATTGCAGAGTTTTGCACATTTTTGCTTTATGTTTGGCTCATTGACCTTCTGTTCAGTGAAGCGCTATCCAATCAACTTTGCTGCATTTGGCTGAATCTGAGCAGAAAGTATATCCCTACAAAACTCATCCGGCTGTTGTTGTCTTTTGTCAAATCATCAGTAAACAAAAAAAGGCCCAGTCCCATTATAACCCATGCATGCCATAACACTCCCTCCACCTTGTTTTAGAAAATATGTGGTGTGCTTTAGATCATGAGCTGTTCCAATATTTCTGCAAACTTTCCATTATTCTGGTACAGGTGGATATTAGTCTCCTCTGTTATACTTTTCCAGAACTTAGCTGGCTTCTTCAGGTGGAGTTCCAGGCTCCATGTTCACTCCCTCAGAATATACCCACCTGTTGATTTGGCCACTCCAAACATCTTCGCTATCTTTCTGAGGCTTTCTTCTATTTTACAACTCCAGACCTTTCAATTACTTAATCGATGACAGATTAACAAGGGAAGAGCCAATGCTGCCTTGTTATTTTTTTCCCTTCTGGATAAATTGGTCATTTTCTTTTGGTCCCTTAAAAAAAGAGGTGGCCATGTATTAAAGGGCTGTAATTTCTAAATACGTACTCCAATTTGGATGCTACAATTACTGCTGAGAGTCTGCACTTTAAGCTCAACTTGATTATATAATTATATCCTGAATATGTTTTGGTAAACAGCTAAATTAACAAAACTTTCCAATTTCCCTATTAAAAAATTTCCCTAAAAACCTAATACTGTGAAGTGAACACACTTTTTTATTAAAACTAACAGAAACTATCAAGGAATACATAAATAATCCATTAATGTTGTTGTATAACATTTAGCTGTATATATATATATATATATATATATATATATATATATATATATATATATATATATTGACTTAAAGGTCAATCTCTAGATGCATAAACTTAAAACATTCAGGCAACTAAACAAAATCATTGTTAGTTAGGGCAGTGTCATCCTCAGGGTCACCAGTAAAACATGCTCATCAGCCAATCACAGAGCTTCGGCCTGTGCTCGGTAGGCATATACATCCAGCACATGAGGGCACAGGCAGAGGCTGGCGAGCTGTTGTCATGACAATGAATGACCACTGTCTGTAAGGGTGGAGCAGCTGACAGCTTTTGCATAGTCATGTTCAGACAGCAGCTGGCGCTAGTAGAGCTAAAATGCCTCCCATCTGGACTTAGCTCCCCTATTGTAGCAGTACATCTGTCCATCTGGTGGACACGTATATGCGTGTGAACTCATACTTGAGTGATTCTGAGCCTTTTGGCAAAAACAAATCCTTATGAATCTGTTTTTGATTATTTGATCACATGATTACTTTGTAATATTTTTAAATATCATTGTACCAGAATAGATTGGTGGGAGAGAAAAGAAATGTATAGTTTTTGTTGGCCAACAACAAAACAACATTGGATTATGTTATACCCATAGCTATATTTTATCCAGAAAGCTATGAAGAAATTTTATTTATGAAGCAAGACTTTCTGGTTGTGGTAAAAAAAAAACTGTGAAAATTAATCTACACAAGATTTTTTCAATCTCATGGATAATTCGCTCACAGGTGAGATGATTCCCGATGCTTTGCTGTTCACCAGTAGTGTTCAGAGGAGCAGGCTGTGTGGTGACCTCTGTGGGTCACAGGGTGAAGCTCCATCAGGCGACCCAGCCTGTCCCATCTGCACCATATGGCACATATTCTCACACCCTGGGAACCGCATCATTATGTAAATAGAGATGCTGAGATCAACAGGGGCTTTGCATACAAAGCTGGAACTTCAGCCTCTTCTCATTATCATGCACACAGGATGGCACAAACAAAGACCAGACATCATGACGGAGTGAATAATGGAGGCTTTTAGAAATAGAGACATGGGCGCACAATGTTTTGATGATTTTTTTTTTTTTTTTTTTTTTTTTAGGCTCTTGGGAATGAGATCTCAGAACTAAATAACAAAATTAAGTTTGAAACAAGCATTTGAGAACATGTTTGGGGTTTTTACAACGTTTCTCAGAAATAGTTTTTATGTTTCAATAAAAACCTCCTAAAACATGACACCCAAGTTCAATGAACAGGTATGATTAATAGGAATTATTTCAGGTCAAAGTGGACCATTTTTTCTTTGCTGTTACTTCGAAGTTTACAATCTCAAAGGTTTTCCTCAAGCTTTTCCAGACGTGCCTCTCTGAGAGATATGAAAGGTACAGTTAGAATGGGATCGCTTCCTTGTTATACAATACAGTTCTGGGGATGACTTAAAAGTCAGAATTTTCATCAAAAACAACATTTTCTTGTTCATGTTCCTTAACAACATGAGTAAATATTTGTCGCCCTCTACTGGAAAGGTGCACATATGCAAATATATGTGAAAGGTTAAATAAGGGTTACATGGTTCAAATTCACTGTTTACGGTATTGAATAGTATTTCACAGGTGTTTTGTGTTGTTCTTGTAAAGCTCTTCTCATGCACAATTTTTGTTGTTACTTGGGGTTGCCAGAGATTGAGAAAATGCTTCAAAATACAAAAAAGTGTAAAAATGATAGTTATGAATAAAAATCAATAAATGATAGATACAAATGACATTTAGCGGTGCCACATGGTTTAAGAAAAGCTCATATACTCTCAAAAGTGTAAAAATGATAGTTTCATTTGCCAGAGTTTAAGAAAATGCTCATTAACACTCATAAATCAAAATCTTAAAAGTGATTGTTAGGGTTGTCAGATATTGACATAAGACTCATAAATGTTAAAAAGTGTAAATGTGTTTGTAAGGGTTCCCAGAAATTAATAAAACGTGCATAAACTCTCTGAACAATATAAGTGATTGTTGGGGTTGCCAGAGATTGAGAAAATTATTCTAAATGTTAAAAAAAGAATTAAAAATATGGTTAGAGTTAAAAAAAAAACGCTCATAAATGTTAAACTCTGTAAAGGGCATGGTTAGAGTTGCCAGAGTTTGAGAAAAGCCTTGTATATACACTAATAATGTATGTGAAGAATTCTGTTTATCATGCAAAAAAGAAGTTTGTGTTAATTTGACCTGGGGTTCATAATTTGGGGGGGGGCTTGGGGGTTAGGAAATGGTTTGGCTTCAACCTTTACAAGACAAACAAATCACAAAAATGGGGTTGTCACATATTTGTGCTCTAAAACACAAATATGTTTTAGAGCACAGTTTACACTTAAACCTCCTGAACAGTAACACTGCAGGAACAGGGCCTGTCTTTGGGGATGATGGATGAACTGGGATGTCTTGTTATGTATCGCCATTATTTATTCTTTCTCTGGGAGACTTTAAACAGTAATACTGTAGAATCTTATTAAGTTCCTAATCAGAATCAGAGAATGCAGCAAGTAATAACAGCACAGGACATGAAAGTTAGTGATGGTTTAGCTGTGTACAACCCTTCTCTGATGAGATCTTTAATATTGTCATCACTGTGGGAAGAAGCATCTGAACACGTGAAGATTGCTTGAGGAGATAAAGCATACACACCCGGCGTTGAAACACCTCTCAATTTTCTTCACTGAATTCTCAGCTGACTTATCTTTCCCTTGAAAATGCATGTATGATAACAAATAGAGGACAGCAGTCTTTTCTGAACTGATACATCTGTAATTTATGGGTTTGATTAAACAGTGCAGATATAAGCTTAAACAGTCACAAAACCCTTGACTCTAAGAAGAGAATATAGGCTGGTACCATATGAAATATTTCATTCATGATGTTAGCATGCGGAGTAAAGATCATACTATCCTACTGAGAAATCTTTTTTCTTGTAACAAAAGGTACTTAGAGCCTCAGCCCGTCTTCATCCACCTCCTTGCTAACCCTTCTTGATGTTGATTTCATGGTATTTGCTATCAGAGATGTATTTTATGTAATACAATCAGCTATTCAATAACCACTTGTCATAGTCACTCTCCATCTGCACATTCTCACAATACATTTTGAAAGAATAGAATATATTACCTAGCAAAGCTTACGTTTCTCACCAGAATGTGTCACACCTGCTTGCCATCAGCACTGAACGCTTTAATCCATGACTCTATTCCACTTCGCAGACCAGGAACTATAGCTGCTTGAAAAGTAAAGAAACTGCATCAGAGATTCCTTTTACACTCTTCGTGATGCATGATAAATATATGATATGTCGAGATAAAAAAAACACATGTAAATGTAGATCAGCTTGTAAATGTTTAAAACATGCTACAAGCAGAGGGTAGTACGGCACTATCTCTTACCAGCTCAGAGAATGTTGGCTTAAATGGAACTCTATGCTGAAACATTCTCAATGCTTACAAATTCTTTAAAACCAACATACAGTCTATTAAAGAAACATAAGTCTTTGGGTGGTTATGAATGTCAACGAAAACTAAAGACCAGTAAGGGCAGACAGGGGTGGCATCTTTTAGAGGAGTAATCTATTGCACAGATAACTAAATCACTTAGCAGAAGATGGGATCAATGACCGTGAAGCAGGGAATGCTCAAATCTAACCCAAGTGACTCTTGTGTAAAACTGACCAAATCTGATTATGCTCATTTGAGCTATGACATGGGCTTTGAGTAAGTCCAAAGAACTAGAAGAATGCACTGGTTGGTCAGCCATTTTGTTTCTTGAGTTACTACAGAGGGTGAACTTGGAAATGTATCTTTACTTACAGTTGTGGACCACAGAGCTTTTTCTTTGGAGAAAAGAAGAAAGAAAAGTTTTGAAGAAAGAAAAGTTTACAGAAATGCCTCTTATTAATAAAAAATAGAAAGAAGTGTTTATTAGCTTAGTTATAGAAGGCACCCCCTAAAGCAGGGTTCCCTAAACCTAGTCCTGGAGGGCCGCAGCCCTGCACATTTTCGTTACAACCCTGCCGTAGTATGCATACTACTCTAGCTTCAGACAATCAGAGGTCCCTAATTAGTGCCACAGGTGTGTTTCATGATAGTTGAACCAAAAATGTACAGGGCTGTAAATAAAGATCTGAACAAACTATAAGGCAGCCTTGTTTTTTGCATAGTTTTTAGTGGAGTGTGATGTCACCTCATCAAGCCCTTTAGCAGAGTAAATTATTAATATTTTCTGTTTAAACTCCCAGCAATATAAAACAGCTATACAACCAGACCTCTTTCATTTTAATGAAGTATACAGAGTCTGGTGAGGAGAGGGAAAGTGTCTTGAACAACGTGTTGATGTGTCCACCAACTAGTGAGAAGAGCAAAAGTTGTGAAAAGTTTAACTTGCTTTCAAAAATGTGATCCCATTAGAAGCATCATCTAATGTAAGAGTTGATTCCTTTGCAAACTTGGTCTTGGTGCCAAGATAAAGAAATTATATTACTAGGCACTGGCAACACACAGTAGCAGGCACTGGTACTCCAAATTCTGAAATACCCATTTCCATTCTGTTTGAAAAAGCATGATGTCTGGTGGGTATAATAACCACCCCTAACCATACCCTCGTCAGTCTCTCCATAGGTTCCATGCTGCTCACTCTTATAGGTGAATATACCCTACAATTCAATGATGAAAACTTGTCAGCTTCATTGTTTTTCATTTACTAGGGATTTAAAGGAGAGTTGAATGAAGTATTGATGAAGTGACCCTTTAAGTCAAGGGTGTCCAAAGTCAATTATGGAGAGCTAAAGTGCTGCATATTTAAGTTGCAGTCCTGGTCTAGTATGCCTAAGGCTTCAGACAAAAAAAGAGGGTCTTAATTAGTGTTATCAGGCACATTATATTTTGGCTAAGGCTAATATACAAAGAGCTTTGACTCTCTTATTTTGAAACTCTTTTAAGGGGTCCCCCATGGCACTGGATGTAATTTTTGCTCAAAACCCATCTCTTAAAGAAGCTTATCCGTGCATCCTCTCTTCATCTTGGCTTGCATTTGGAGTGGTAATCTTGTTTCTCTTATCAGTAGTGCTTCTGCCACACATACGCTTCTGCATCCTCAGGCACATTACAATGAGATGATTGTCTTATCAAGAACAACCAGAAAGAGCAAGTTTCGCACAATTGTGACTTCACCAGTGCCCTCCAGGTTTGTCTGTTTATGTGTGTTCCATTGTTTCTGACAGAAACACAGAACAACCAACTGGCTGACGGTGCATCTCATGCATCTAACTTTTTAATAGCTTTTTTATTTCACAAGGTTATTTGGGTAGGTATTTTAGATCACAAAAGAAACACCATTAGGAATGGCACAAGCATCAAAACCCTTTGTTTGTATTTTTAGCTGACAATTCGTATTAGCATTCTGTTGGAACTTCCACCCATTTTCAAGCCATTTGTTGCAAACATGCGCCTGTGCCTGTGGTACCCAAATGGTACCTCACAGCATCATATGAGATGTAATCTAGCACGACGGAACCCCTGCCAGGCACAGAGATGACAGTGCATTGTGATATGAATGCTGCTGTGTCCTCCTTGTTCCTCAGTGGTGCTGGGGGGTTAGGGTTAAGCTCCCAGACATGTAGCTGTCTGGATCACTGTTGAAAACTGCACTGAGGGCAAGAGCAATTTCGGTTAACATACATTGTCTTGGGTACACAAACTGTATGAATGGATTTGTCATTTGGGCTTCTAACCCAAATTTTGGGAAATGCCCAAAAAACTGGAGCACAGATAGAGAAGTTTCCGATTCACTTGTTTGATGGTGTTTTTGCACTCAAAATGTTTTATATGTGAATGTAAAACGCAGCTCACTCTGCCATGATGAGCTCTGGTAAACCATTGTTGTTAAATGCAGACAGGAAATTCCTGGAGGCTGGCAGATTCGATAGGCTATAAAGCCCAAGCATAGACAACTAGGCTAGTTTTTTAATCCCCTGGATCAACAGCCAATCATCCGATGCTTTCAAAAATGCCACATGGCACCAATTACTGATTGTTTTTAAATCCTGTTCTCCAACCTCAGAATCCTGAAAATCTGAAAATCAGTCATCAAAAACGTATTATCTTTTCCCAGATGATGCATACACTCCACTGACTGAAAAACAAATCTTGTGATTCATTTCAGTCAAGATGTTTTTTTTGTTTCTTAATGAGCAATGGATCATTAGCTGCATCATTATTTCCTTATGCAACCATTACATCAGCAATCATGTCTTTGCTACTGGCACCAGAAATATTTTGGTGCGGAATTCCATTTCTGGTACTCCAGAACATGCCCCCATATGACTTTTGGTAAATCTAGTGTCTGCCTACTCTACAGTTGTTTTTCTATACAAAAACCCAGCTGTACACAAAAGGTTTTGAAGCACAGATCCAGCTAAGCTCAGCTCACGTGGTTTCCCCCTCACTTTAAATGACCCCTCATCCCCATAAACTTCCAGCTGGAACTGAATCAACACACCATTCTACGGACAACATGACATTGCGGGTAAGCAAAGAGAACAAACTCAGGTCAAGATAGATTGCTTAGTCGAGCTAAATAGTTTGAGATTTACTGATACAGACCCGTACTTGAGTGATAGAGTGCCGGTGTGATTAAGGCACTTTGAAATTCCGCTTTCAATATTTGACAGAGAGGTTGCTTTAGATCATGAACTCGAGATTTCAAATGCACACCTTTTTCGCTTAGAAGATGGCAGTGTGGTTTCCCTCCTCTGCGCATATCATCAGTTTCACTCTCTTCACAAGTTAATAAGGCTGTAATTATTTTCCATTCTACTGCACTCAGAGTAATGAGGACATTTAAAAAAGTTCTGTTTTGCTCTACACTACACTAAAACTTTACCTGTAAAAAATCGAATAACTCAGCTAGCTTACCTTTCCAGCGTCACGGTGGCGCAGTGGGTAGCACGGTCGTCTCACAGCAAGAAGGTCGCTGGTTCTAGGCTCGGCTGGGGCAGGTGACATTTCTGTGTGGAGTTTGCATGTTCTCCCCGTGATCGCGTGGGTTTTCTCCGGGTGCTCCGGTTTCCCCACAAGTCCAAAGACATGCAGAATAAGTGAATTGAATAAGAACAATTGCCCATAGTGTTAAAGTGTGAATGTGTGTGTGAATGTTTCCCAGTGATGGGTTGCGGCAGGGAAGGGCATCCGCTGCGTAAAACATATGCCAGTGAGTTGGCGGTTCATTCCGCTGTGGCGACCCCGAAAGGGAATAAAGCTGACATGAAGATGGATGGATGGATGCTTACCTTTCCAATGGTTGGATTCAACCCCAAACACACATTTTATTACAAAAATACAAAAAGTGCATGTCTGTTTCTCTTGTAGCCTGCTTGTATATTCAGCAAGGAATCTCAGGCATACCTCTGCAGCCAGTTATTGGAGCCTAACATCCACCGTTGATGAGAGGGGGAAGCGTGAGGAGTTTTGCAATTCCCGTCAGTCTTCCACACAGCCCTCGCCCTGTGGCACTAAGCGTTTATAAGAATGGCTCATAATTCAGATGACAGAGCAAGCGAAACCACGTAAAACACATCAATGTCAAAGATAAAATAGGCTCTGGCTTGTGGAGCAGTGCTGATAGGACAGGTGCAAGCAACAGCTCACATTCAATAACAGGAGCTCAATTCCCTCGTGCTTTTAGTGTTTAATTCTTTCAACATGTCTGTTTCTTACCAACATACCCAATGCTACTTGTGCTACCCAAGCTGCATTTACATGCATCGCATTTCAATACAAATTAATAATGGGAGTATGTTGCTGTAGATGTTTTTTCAATTAAAACTAGGTTTGGTTTTAATTACTTGTTTTTCTTGCAACATGCCATTGGCTACAATTGCAGGACAAGAAAGAAAATGTTCCGTAGGGATAGATTGTATCGCTCAGCCATAAGTCTGGTAAAGTATCGATATGAAATGCTGCTGCTTGCTTGGTAAATAATATCCTAGATATCTTCAGGCGACAAATCTTCATTTATTTCTTAAATGGCAATGGCCCTGCAGTGAAGCAATGGTCTATTAATCCCTGATGAGGTTGAGATGAAGGTAAGTCTGTCAAAGCATGAGGAGTAAATACATGTCGATTGTGATAGAGCATTTAAGACTGGAAGTTTTTCATTTTTGTCTGTCTATACGAAGTCATTTACAACCTAGCTAAAGCATTACAAGTTTTACTTTAAGTTTAACAATATATTAAATAGCATTAGCTAAATCAAGCTAACCACACATTTTTTTGTTTGTTTTTTTATTGCATGTGTTGGATCAGTTTGAGGCTTCCTGTCCTGATGGCCTGTGTCCAGGATGGAGCATCATCCTAAAAGGAGAGACTCCAGCTGATGCCAGCAAGTACGCCCTCAGTTTTCATTTGGAACACTACTGTTGGTCTTCGTAATAAGCTTAAATGAATTATCAGTTGCTAAACTTGCATGTTAGAGTTAAAAGTGTCTGCCAGTTCATATCCCAGGAAACCAATAGGTGGAACCAATCCATCACAAGGCAGAAGGCTTTGAAGAAATATTGGAATTTCTTTAGAAAAACATTAAAGCACTGTAGTTCCTTTGACAGGTTTGAACCATAGGCTCTCTGGCTGAGAGGTAACAATGCTAAACATAAAGTCCATCAAAAGTTTGATTTTAAAAACTTCCGGATATTATTATTGTCCAGTGACCTGGTACATGGGAGAAGGTGAAGGGACTTGGCTTCTCTGCTCATTAATCATTTATAGAGCAAAACAATCTGTCTGAAATGAGCATTATTTATAACCTGATATATTCCTAGAAAACACATGAAAATTTAAGTGTACTTGTATATTGCATGTATTTAGTTTTTGTTTTGTTTTAAGGCAGCTTTACAGTGGAGGTATAATATTTGTATATTAACAAATTTAGTAGATTTAGTAGTCAGAATATAATTAGTAGATAGTAATTCATTGTTAAACCAAGCCATACAAATTATACAAAATATATGTTGTTAAATTTTCATTGTGGGGCAAGATTTGAATGATTAGTGTTGTTGCTTTTCTGAGTGAATCAGGGAGCTTGGTATTGTGAATAAGAAGGTTCTGGTGAGAGAATTTCTGACATGGCACCATAAATTGCTGTTCCTTTTCTGAACACAAATTTCTGAAGGACGTGTAGGATTGCAGGGAGAGAGGCTGATCTAGAGAAAGTTTTGTAAGATGATATTATACTTTATGTAGTACTGATTATGTCTATTTATTTTACTTAATGCAAATTACTAGTGTTTTCAGTTTTTTATTTTGGTAATTGTAGAAATGCATACACGTGAAATAAAGTAAATCTGGTTTCATAAAAGATGTTTAGTAAACTTACAGTAAAAAAAAATATTAATTTTACATTAATTAATAATAATTAATTGTCATGTTTATGAATTGATTTAAATCTAAAGAATAAATCCACAAAAAGAACACAACACAATGTTTTACTGTTTGTTTTTTTATTTTGCATGTGCACAAATATACAGCCCACATTTTTGTGTTTCAAATCGTCATAAATTTAAGTGTGGTATTTTAGCTCAACCAACTGGAAAATTAATTTTAGTGTGTCTGAAAACAGTTCACTTCAACATATACACATAATTTGTCATCAGGATGCATGCTTATTCCTTCTTTGCTCTTGTAATCCATTGAAAGAATATAATTGCGTAACAATTTTAAATGTTTGCATACATAAATAATTATGTTGTATGTGCATTTTCCACTATCCAAATTAGCTAGCTCTACTAAACAGAATACTAAACTATAGGGATGTGGTTATTTATCACCTCCATAACGAGACACAGGCTATAATGTAATCTGTTGCAAGCGTGATCTTCTTCTATTCCTTCTTGTTAAATTGCACTTGTACGTGAGTATTGGAGAAATGCTCACATGTAAGTGTCTCATCTTAGTCTGGAAGATAGCCCTTTAATCTTGCTGTCTCAGGTTCACTGTTGGCCCAAACGATCTGCTCATTATGGGGCATCTTTCCCTATCCACCAGGTTTGAGATCAATTTCTTGTGTGACCGTGATGACAGAATAGCCTTCCATTTCAACCCCCGCTTCACTGAGTCTGACATCATCTGCAACTCTTACATGGCTAACCACTGGGGTCAGGAGGAGAGGTGCAGCCACTTCCCTCTGGGGGTAGAAGAGCCATTCCAGGTGACTGAGCCGCCACAGGAATTGTGTTTGATTATTAGTGAGTTGGGTTTAATAAGAATTGACTCCTTGTCTCTCCACAGATCGAGATCTACTCCGATAATGATAATTTTCATGTCTACATCGATGAAAGCAAAGTGATGCAGTACAAACACCGTGTGGAAGACCTTAAGACCATCACGAAAGTACAAGTTGTCAACGATGTCAATATCTCCACTCTGGAGCTCACTAAAAAACATTACTACTGAGGGGTTTCAAACATCTCTGAGAGCAAGCCTTTTGTTTGTGCACATTTGGGTTTTGTTTTTTGCTTATTTGTTAACACATCTGTCTTTGGGTTCCTTTGGCATTAAAGTTGTGATTTTTCTTTATTGGCATGCCTTGGCTGAACTCCATATTCAGATGAATATTTGAATAAAACAAGGATTGAAAAATTGACTGGATGAGACTGTCTGCTTGTTGCAGTTCCCCGCAATACTGATATCTTAACTATATATGAAGGAAGTATGAGTCATATTTTGTGAAAATTGTATCCAAGCTGTAGGAATTATGCAGAAGAGTTTCCTGTGACTTTTTCTTTATCAAGTATGTCATGAAAATGATCTCTTGTAATTAGTTTTTATTGGAAAACGTGTTATTAAGAAAAGTGAAAATACCTGCTTCAAAAACAACTGAGCAGGTACTGTATTCGCACATTTTTTTGAAGGTTATCTAGTGTGAATTATTTTTTAATGCATTAAAAATAAATCCACCATGATAATTTAATCATGAACAATTATTAATTCTAACTTTTTATGTGATCACTCAGAAATGAACCATCCATGATTTATTTGATCTCTTATTTAAACCAGTGCTTGAAGCCTTGGCATTGCCTGTGGTGTAGAATGATCAAAATCAGCCCCGATAAATAAAAACAAGGTGGACCTCTATGACAAATATTGATCTTTACATACAAAACCAGTCAGAAATAACACCTGCTTATCACGCCAATGTTGTTTATTAGTAAGAAAACCAAACATTCAAGTACTGGCCATTTAAATACAATTTTATATCAGTAATATTATATCAGCAGTATTATATCATTATGGTTCAGTATTCCGTTCAAAAAGTAAAACCACTGAAGGTTCAATAATTAAGACAGTTAGTGGCACACTAATCAGCTCATTAACTCAAAACAGCCACAAAGGCTATAAACGTTGTTTCAGTCTAGCTCTGAAGGCTACACAGCCATGCGGAAGACTGCTAACTTGACAGCCAAAAAGACGACCATTGGCACAAAAGGTCATTAAAAGTGAGGTTGGCTGTGTCCAAGCCCATTAATAGAGAGATGAAGAGAAAGGAAAAGATATGGTAGAAATGTTTTATTTTACTAGCAGTAAGGATGACCACAGGATGGGGAAATTAAAAAAAATGTCAAAATGTGTGAGAGATTCACATAAAGTGGATTGCAGCTGGAGTCAGATTTTCTGAAACACCAAACACAGACAAATAAAAGACAGGGATTTCAGCGGTCACATTCCTTGTCAAGCCACTCTTGATTAGAAATGTCTCATCTGGGCAAAAGATAAAAGGGATTAGACTGCTTCAGAGTGATCCAAAGTGATGTTGTTTGATGATAGTAGTTTGCATTTTCTTTGGGAATTAAGGTGACAGAGTCTGGTGGAGAATCCATGTTGCTTGAGGTCCAGTGTAAAATTTCCAATAACATTGATGGTTTGGAGAGTTGCTCATCTGCTGGTGTTGGTCCATTGTGATTTCTGAAGTCTAAGGCTAGCGCAGCCTTCAATCAGGAAGAGCAATTCATACTTCTTGCCTCTGACCAACTTTATGGAGATGCAGATTTTATTTTCCAACAGGACTTGGTTCCTGCACACAGTACCTGGATTAAATACCAGACAATCTATGAGGTAATATGAAGACAGTCTCATAGAGCTAGATCTTCAGGGAAGTTCTGAGGGTTTTGGCATTCATTTTTGGTCAAGACCCATCGGGTTTCCAAGTTCCAATGGACTCATTAGCTAGCGCTCGGCTGGCATGACGTCTAAGGTTGAGACTTTCCCACCCCCAACCTGAGCAGTGTCACAGACTGATCTACTCCATGCCCCACTGCATTTCATGTTTATAATTTTTAGTTGGCCATCCTTTTTTAAAACTCATATCTTTATATAATGTTTTCATGGTGTGTCATCAAACCAGAAGTCGGCCATGTTGGAGAAAAAAAAAAACATTTTTCTGGGGAGGATCTCCAACATGGCCGACTTCCGGTGTGGTGATGCATTTTTTAGGTTACTGATTTGACTGAAAGACATTTTTCAGTAGTTGTAAATTTATGCAAAAGAACATGTCAGTTAGTATGTAATGAATATAAATAACATACAAATCAAATTTTTAAAAGGTATTAAATCAACATCTATTTTTATTAACTCTAATTATGTGACCAATACCTGAAAAGACAAATATACCAACATAGATATGTCTGTTAAAGTCTAAGTATAATCTGAGTGTAATTGTTTTCTTTAATCTTTGCTGTCATCCTAAAAAAAACTCTTTACTGGAGTGATGTTCTAACAGTCCTCGGGCAGTCTAACTGTATTTCTCAGTATAATCTAATGAAACTTTTCCCACCAGACTCGTTGACTGGACACACTCTTCCTCCATACCGACACTCAAGTCGTTGCCACAACAGCTAAACTGGGTTCAGATCAAGAGTTCCGGCCAATGTACTGCACATGCTAGTAATTTGGAGATGTGATGGGTCCTTATTCTGCTGAAAATGAGAGTCCATGCTAAATGTTTGCCTACTATTGTAGAAGGTTAATAACAATTTCATCAATAATTTTTCAAGATAGATTTTAAAGTACAGCAGTAAGTTCTTAAATACTTGTATCCTTGTACTTGCATAGTTTTGATATGCTCCAAACTAACAGAAAAGCTTTGAGCTGCTCTGTGTGTTGTGTGGTGAAAAGCTTTGTTTGATTCACTGTAAAACAGAATGCTGTCAGACTGTGACATCAGAGATGGGTAGAGAGAGCCATTGTGTTTGCTGACAGCCAGACTAAATTTAGCACAAAGAGCAAAGCAACAAAGTGCATTAGTTCGTTTAGGCACATCAGAAAACTAATGGTGTACAGTATGGGTGTACTTGAGAGGCCATTAGAACTATGGCTTATACTTTCTTTGCACTAATGAGAAAATCTAACTGTACCTGAAAAGAAAATGAACCTGAGAAAATATTTACCTACTTTATGCCCTATGGAGATAGACAAAAGCACCCGAACACACTTGTACCCAGTGACCAATACCAACACTCTGGACTTTTAACTAAAGGACTTTAGTAACACATTTTTTTGTTGTTATGCTTTTTATGAAATGAGGTGTAAACTTGACTTTACTTTCAACTTTTCAACTTTACTATATTACTTATGAATATACATTTATATGTAATTATATGTAAAAGATATATTCTAATAACCTAATACAAATAAAAACATTTTACTTGATCTTAATTATGATTCCAATGTTCAGTGGTCAAAGGCTTCTGAAAACCTACAAAAATTTTGTTTGTTGTAATTGGCTTTTGTCATAATTGATGTAAAACACTTCCTGATCGCAACTAACTTTAATTAGGAAAAACAAAAAAATAGGAATCACTATGCGATGCCCTATCTGCATATCTCACGTGCAAACACACACCTGTGGCACAAATTGCTACCTGCAGGGAGAATCTAAGGATGACCGGCTGATTGTAAAGCACCTCATATCAAACTGGAACACTTCTAAACCCATTCATATTGCTATCCATTTGCATGAACATAATAATTACAAATATAATCAACACATTAGACATAATTTGTATAAACAGTGATAATAGCAGCTGATATATGCAATAGAAATTATTATGATATCTTGTAATATTAGCATAATAGTCTGCAACAATTTAACTTTTTTTCGGCAATCTCACTGGTAATTACCTTTTTTGGTGGTGGGGGGATGCAGGGGGCATATTCTGAGAAAATAAACATTTCCCCTAAAGTGACGTATGCGTATGGCTCAGACAGACTCTGGAGTCTTTTTTTCTGCAGAAAAATTATGCAGAATGTAGTGTTAAGGATGAGTTCTCAGTTAAAATAATAATGTAGCTCAGGGGAAGAACTAAGAAGAATTGGAGTATTGATGAGCTTTAACACTTAAAACCTTTTCTCCACAGAAATCACCAAAAATATATGGCCCTGCTTATGAGTGGTTTTTGTAATTTTGGGGCCCAAGTCAAAACACTTTACAGGAACCCCAATGCCAAGCAATTTCATTATTTTATTCATTTAATATAATTTTATATTTTAAGGGATGGGTGGCAACCATTGTCTAATGGCAAGTCTACACACTCTCTCCACCCTAACAAGGGGGTAAAGCAAATAGATTGGAATAATTAGTTTCTTTTTAATCTAACAAGGATTATACATGTGTCCCTGCTCAACATTATTAATTATAATCACTTATTACTTGTCATTTTCCATTACCACAGCATACCTATTCTATGCTATGACAGCATTTCCAAATAAAACTTAAGACTTCTTTTCGCCAACAACTAATGTGGAAATTTTACCTCATGGTGTGGACATTTCAGCTCATAATCTCTCAATTTATGTGCATATAACTTCTGATGCTTTCTTTGTGGTTGACCTAAGAGCCATGTCTCAAACCTCACTGGGTCATTTTGAGATTGGTACAACTAAGGTGGGGTCAATAGGGAGCAATTTCACACAGAAAACTAATAGGCAGAAAACGTGCCAAAAGTGGTTTTCATGAACACAATAAAGGATTATCACCCTGCACAAGTATAGCTCTGTGTAATAATAGTTGATCCCTGGACAATAGAAGGAGGGAAAATGTGCCCATCGATCTACTGGGTCCCATTCATTTTTAATATGTAATATAGAACAGGGGTGTTAAATTCAAAATCTGTGAATAAACTCAGGCATTGGGCTCAAAGTAGTTTGTAAAAAATTAAATTTCTCCTATTAAATACAAAACATTTTATATTGTTTTCAGGAGCATCAGCAGTGTACAACATTGTGTGTCTGAGTACTAAATAGTACAAAATAATATAGTATTCCAACCAATCACTATATGAGGTAATCAAGCCATGCCTTAGCAACCATTGGGCAGATTTACCAACACAGAGTCTCCAATTGGAAAAGTGCATAATTGTAGATAGTGATAACAGAGAGAAATAGGTTGAATCATTGACCAAAGGGAAATGTCAGCTGATTGTGAAGATTGGCAGGCCTAGCAACCATTACAGTAGCCACCATAGCTGGAAAAGACAGCATGAAATATATTTCAAATTAAATAATATGGAGACAATGTGTCATAGTGTTTTCTGATTTCATCGTGACATCAGAGACCACTCCCTAGCAAGCAAATAGTTCACACTAGCAACTGACTATCTCAGCTTCAAAAAATCACAAGGGATTGGTTTTTGTTACTTTTTGCCAACAATGTTATTTATCATCACTAACCACTTTCATCAATCAAAAATGTCAACTTTTGTCATAATGAAATATTACAAAATTACATTGTTATATTAAAAACGTGTTAGTGGACATTACCAATGAAAAATATAGCTTCCTGTGTGACAAGTGTCCCCCTCCAGTGGGGAATTACTCACTATTATTTATTAGTTAGCATAATTCCAATGTAAATCTTTTAATGGACAAACAGAGTTAATAAGCTTTAAATGCGCAGTGCCTAATCCTCAGTCAGTATTTGAAAAACGATGTGATGAATGAGCAAGCTGCTACTCTCGTCGGGAGCGCGCATCATCTCCTCTGCCTGCAGAGAGTCGTGTGTGTGTGAGAGAGTGTGTTTTTGTGAGTGTGACAGAGTCACATCCGCAGACCAGGCGCTCATTTTTTCCCGACAGCTGGAGATGAAGGACAAACATACTCCATGCTCTTACTGCACCTGCGACTACAAACATTTCATCCGTATGTATTTGTTTTTCTCAGATTTATTTTGAACTTGTTTGTTTAAGTGTTTGTTGTTAAAATATTAAACAAAGGACTGCTGTAATCACGTCAAGAAAAAATTAAGGAGAAAGTGACAAGTTGTGGAATCAAAAGGTAAATGCATATTTAATGCTTCTAAAATAAATCTACTGGTAGGCAGCAATGAAAGAGAAAAATCATAGCCATTCAATGTTTCTAAGTCTTTGTAAATATCAGTTTATCTTGCATGGATCCTTATCAAAGTAAGCATTGCAAGCATGTAGGGGGTTTTTAATACCATATTTTCGAATGTTCGTTTACTTCTTCAGTTCGCTGAATTGAAAATAATGTGTAAAGTGTTACCTAAAGCAACACTGTAGCAGTCTAGCAGACATAATTTCTTCAGCATAGAGAGGATTTAGACTTGCAAAAGACCCTGTTTTCTCCTGCATGGCAAGTGAGAGGGTTGTGCGTAATTTATTGAAACCTTATTATAGTATTTATCATTGTTACGGCTGAGAGTGAAAGTACTTGCAACTCTGATTTTAATTGAGTGCTCAAGTTAACATGCTTCATGTTTTCCACAGGGCATCTGCCAATTGATGGATTTCATTATGTTACTCATTTTGCCTGAAGACATTGATGCCTTTGGTTTTAAAACCTGGGAAGCCTGAAGCAACCTGTGAATATCAGAAAATCAACGACAGGAATATGAATATTACTGCTGGTTTGCTGAAAAAAGAGCTGCTGCTCTTGAGCACTTTGCTGCCATTTAATGCCTCAATACACAGTCTTGAAGACTTAACTGGCGATGATTTTCTCCACCAAAGTGGGGAGCTGGAGAAGCTGCTTTTACTGACAATAAAAGAGCCTACCACCATAGCGCTGACCATCATGTACTCAATATCATTTGTGGTGGGCTTCATTGGAAACCTAATGGCAATTCGAATGCTCACCTGCAAGAAAAGTAAGAGAATGCAGAGCATCAGTGCCACCCGCAGTTTACTCATCAACTTGGCAGTGTGTGACCTGATGGTGGTGTGTATCTGCATGCCCATCACACTTGGACACACTATTTACACAGCATGGGTGTATGGAGACCTGTTGTGCCGAGCCGTCCCCTTCATTCAGGCTGTGTCTGTGTCAGCCAGTGTCCTCAGCTTAACGGTCATAAGCATCAACAGATATTACAGCGTTCACAACCCGCTGAACTCACTCTCATACTTCACCCAGAAGAAGATCTACATCACCATTGTGTCTGTGTGGGTCGTGTCCTCTGCCATTTGCGCCCCTTTGCTCTTTATGATCAAACTGGATGAGATTCATCTTATGGATATCGTGGTACCCATCTGCAGAGAGTTATGGCCTCAGGCAAGGCTAAAGCAAGTCTATAATGTTCTTCTTTTCGTCGCTCTCTACTGCATCCCAGTCACCTTTAACCTCATCATCAGCTTCTTGACAGGGAGGAAGCTCTGGAGGACTTCTCAACATTTCTCTGACCTTGATCCACACAGTCAAGCTGTGCACACCTCACGCTTGAAGATGCGAAAGAAGATTGCCAAGGTTGTTGTCACGCTGGTCCTTCTTTTCGCCATCTCCTGGCTCCCACTTTATGTGGCTGACATCCTGATTGACCGTGAGGTTCATCCCCCTAACTGGGTTCTCCAGACTCGTCCTTTCACACAGTGGCTGGGTCTCACCAACTCTAGCCTCAACCCCATCTGTTACTGTTTCCTGGGAGATTTGTACCGTTCTGCCAAAGCAGTCAGGTCCAGGTATCATGAGAGGATGATCTACTTACTCAGATCATCTAGTTCCCTCAAACTGTCTGGTTTACTGACTCTGAAAAAGCAGAACTCTGGTCCCCAAGAAGTTGCCATGAGCCAAGTGTCGGTAGAGACTCTTTCTGATTGGTGTTCTAACAACAGCCATATGGTGTCTCTACAAAGCCTGTCAGACAAGATAGTGTCTACAAGTAACCCAGAGTTATCACAATTGTAGTCAGATTAGCTGATGGGGCAATTGGGGGTAAAGAAATATTTGGGCTAGGAATTTGGAAAACTCCCGAGTCAATCCTGACTAAATGCTAGAAACAATTTATTCCCTTGCTTTTCCACTAAGTGAAATCTAACCGCCACTATTGATGGTGTCCACGTTCCCTCACGTGACTACTTTACGAAGCATCTGATCGGTTGGCGTGGCAGTGAAATGGTGACGTATTTGAACTTCCCGAGTAGGGTGGAGTGTGCATAGTCCGTCCCATTTGTCCCGCATTTACTCATCGTACTTGCTCCTCCTTCTTTGCACGGATTCCATATTGCGCTAGCCATTGACCTAACATGTGAATCACTTTCTAAACCCAGTAAAATGCTTTCAAGTCCATAAAAGAAAGTCATATCAGCTTGGTAAATTATGGTTGGAGAATGAGCCATCACTTCAAAATCAAGTATAATCCCAGGTATTCCGGAAAATTAAGAACATCCCTAAAACATCCTTTTTGGGTAATGAAAGTTACGTTAATGAAAGTTCTTTATGACATTGAGGAGATGTTTCATAATGGTTCTTTCATAGTCACAAACAACACTACATAGAAGAAATTTGGGACATCAGAGATTCGAAAATGTTCTAGTCAAACAATACGCTTCAGAAACTGATGTCCCCTACAATGAAAATAAAAAAAAACATATCATCTCAGAAGTTCTAACATCAAGAAAACGAATAATAGCAAACTAATTAATGAAAAAGAACAAGCTGTTCATTATATATATTTTTTTTCACAGCTCACTTTAAGCTCGTATGACAAATTGGTTGACAGACCTCTACTAACAATTAATTTAAGCAATGGACAGACTGGATTCTATCTCGCTGATTAAAATGATCTTTTCAGAGTGAATTTACTTTGGCATTTAAAACTTGTTAGAACAGAGTTGTCCTTGTGGACTGCGTCTCTGTCACAGATGGAGTGAGATTGATGGAGAGTTTTAATGCAGAGTTTTATTTATTTTCAGAGTTATTTTTGTATTTTAAAATGATGTTTAAGCCACAAATGTCTGTTGTTTGTGAGATGCACCTGCTGTAAAACATCGGACTGTAGATGCTCATTGAAGTTCAGTGCTTTTCTTCTGTGTTATCAGTAAATTGTGGTAGTTGTTTAAAAAGAAAATGTGACGTAAATGCTCATGCATGCCTTCGATGCTTCAATGCTGCTGTTGAATACAGATTTGAATCATCTTGTGTCGTTGATACTGTCTGTAATTTGTATGTTTGTACTGGCAAAATTTGCACTATTGTGTGTTTATTCCGTTTGTTACTCTACAGCTATGCGTATGTAACATGTTTGTGCAACTGAATTATAATTCAATATTGCTTGCTTTTTTAGTTGTTTTAACATGTTCCACCTTTTCTCCAGTAAAACTGAGATGGATGATTTTATACTTTTTTAGATATTTCAAGCACTCTTCAACTTATATATTTGCTCCTAATAACTAAGAATTAGATTATATGATCTATAAAATATACAAATGTTGGTATTTAGTCATTGCAGAGAAAAAAAATACCTTTTTACAAAATTACAATAAAAAAAAATACATTTAACCCTTTCAGATAAGAATTCATTACAGTATGACAATCAATATGAATGCTATTTCTGCAGAATTACAGTCCAATTAAGGATAGTTATTCAGTCACACTTGTGTAGGCAACATGTAAGCAACAGTATGTTTGGGGTTGTATTTATACCTACTGATAAGTTTGCGCATAAACAGTGTGAAAAGGCTTTTTTTTCATTTAGTTTGATTTGTCGATTTGAGACTTTTTAGTGTTATTGAAAATCTGTGAATGTAGACCTAACAAAAGAAACAAAATCTACATATTATCATCAACTATTTGGATCTGAAAGGGTTAAATTGTTTTCAAAATCTTCAACTTCCTTTTCTGCAAAATAATAACAATGATAAACAATCTGCAAAATAAAACTTGCTCCCCCCTGTTCCATGTATTCTCAGGTGTTGAAATCATGGTTACACTTTTGATTTATTCCAGTCAAAAATAAAGCTTTTGAATTTGATGCCAAATCAGCAGAGTTTGTATATCTAACATTCATATTCTATTTACACATGCTTGATGTAACAGAGGACTCTCAATGAATATGCTTGCACTGTTTTGTATGGCTGTCGCTGTCAAATAACTACAAATAAATGCTGAGTAAAGGGTTGTTTTCAAACCGAGGCATACGTGCAGTAGTGAAATGGAGTGCAATAAATGGTTGAATTTGATTGAACAGCAGATTGCTACTCTCGACCTAATCATTCTCTATTATTCTCAAATAGCACTGGTGAAGAAAATGAGATTGCGGGGTTTTTTTTTGCAGAGCTGCTGATATTACAACTTTATGGAGACTGTTTTAAAATATTTTCTACAATAGCAGACGCTGTGCGATGCCTCCTCTGATAATATCCTTTGAGCAAACTCATATATTTATTTTGAAAACTAAACACTGAGCTGTATGTTATGTCTGTTAGTGTTCAGGTTTTTTTTGCCATTTTTATTATAAAGAAGTATAAAATAAAAAATGATACAATTGATAATAGTTGTATCATATTTATAATTTTATTATTGTGAATCAACAACATTTCTTGTAGACACAAAGAACACATATGTTTTTTAACTGCATTTCTGTACTATTATGGTTTAAATAGATTATTTAATCAATTGTTTTACGTTAATGTATTATCATATAAAGTAATGTGAAAAAGTTTGGAAAAGTATGGAAATTATCTATTCAAGTAATAGTTTCAAAAGGAAAGTATTAATCATAATGTAATCAAAATGCAGTGAAGGAACAAAAGAAATCTAAATTTAGTCAATAGTTTGTGGGACCCTTGCCTTCAAACCAGCATCAATTCTTGCTCACAGTACTTGGTACAACAGTTGTTGAAGGAACCTGGTTGGTCAGCTGTTCCAATTATTTTTGAGAACTAAGCATTAGTCTTCTATGGAATTAGTTTTTTTCACATCCTTCTGTTTCTTCATCAAACTTGGCCAGCTGATGTTGAGACCAGGACTCTTTAGAGGTATGCCACCACTAGTTTTTGTTCGGTACTCTGATAGTTCTTAATGACCTGCATGATTGGGTTCATTGTCCTTCTGCAGAATAAATTATGAGCAGATCGTACGCGTTCCTGATGGCACTGCATGATGAATAATTATTTCCCTGTTCGTCCCATTGTTTTTGCCATTTCTGAGCTGATGGCACTGCTGGCACTGCTTCCAATTTTGAAGACCACGGCTTTATTTCATCACAAGTTAAATAAATACCATAAAAAAAACGTTTTACCTCTAAATTCACACTAGGCTTTGTGAAGCTGCTAAAAAGCAGTATAAAAACTCAATATAAACATTTTTGATGGATTGATTGGTAATCCTAAGGAATTGGCAGTTTCTTTGGGCTTCAAAATGTTCTGTTCAAGTTTTTAAGATCCAATCTGATTTCAAATCAGTGTCTGGGGATATCTTGTTGAGGTAATTTAAGTGAAAGTGACCAATCGGCCAGATATGAGTTACCCATACACCGGAATTTGTGCTCTGCATTTAACCCATCTCAGTGTACACACACAGCAGTGATTGAACAAACACACACCCGGAGCAGTGGGCAGCCATGGCTCAAGGGCACCACAGCTGTGGTTGTTGAAGATTAGAGAACAAGTGTTTCATCCCTCACACCACCTTCAACTCAGTAGATCTGGGGATCAAACCTGCAACCTTCCGATCACAAGTTGATCTCTTTACCCACCAGGCCACCTTTGTGTCTTGTTGCTGTGCTCAAGAAGCTCTTTCTCATGATCATTTTCACCTGTTTGAATTAATTTGCTGATCACACACCTGATTGTAATCAAAACCTATGCCTACAAAACCCCTGAGTTTGTGCAAGTGTATAAAAAATTCTAGTTGTTATAACTATAGCCTAATATTTAGTAAATTAAAAAAAAAAGCACAATTATTTTGTATATTTCTGAAAGAACTGTTTGTTTGCAGCAGTACCTAAAAAATTTTCAAAGTACAGTCCTTTTTTGTAAGCTATGCTTTAGTTTAATCTTGATAGCAATTGTAGATGCCAATTTGGTTAACAACGTTAAAACCAGAACAACGCTAGTTATGATTATAGCATAACTGAACATATATACTTACAGTTTTCCTCTATTCAAATGGCTGTATAATGTTGAGAGGATTGATATTTCACAAAGGTTATGTAAATGCTGAGTCTTCCACGGGTTGCTCAGAAATAGATCCCAATATTGTTTTGAAGTTTTTGAAAGGTCAGGTAAAAAACGTATAGGAGTTAGAGCAGTTTGATTATTCTGCTGGGCATGATTGTGAAGAAATGTTTGTTCTTCTTTTTACAATGGAAACCATCCTGAATAGAATCGGAAACGACTCACCACAGCCAGCCTCAGATCTTTTGAAGAATATCATATAATACAGTATACCTCAACATAAAGAACACAAGCTCTTGAGTTATACATTTATCAAGATCAGAAGACCATTGAATGCTTAAAAGATAAACAAACAAGCATGCTATGGACTTTATCTAAAGGGAAATATAACTAAAGAGTTGAGCTGATAAACATTTCATATCAGCTTAAGATATTCCTGGAAAAAAATATTTTCCAACGACAAACCAGTGTTCAAAAGCCCAGCAGTGCTAATTCATGTTAATTCTGATTAGCAACCATCACAGTGCTCAGTATGCAGAATAGGGCTTGATTAGCTGATCGTATACACAGTCAAATTTCACTTAGACCGAACGAGTGCTGAGAGCAGATTTGGGAAGCTGATGAATAGTCATTGTGATGAGCAGAGAGAGAGAGAATGAACACTGGAGCTATTATCTTCTGCTCAGTAGTGTGTCTTTGAACGGGATGCCAAGTAATAGACTATGAAGAGCTCTTGAGTTGAAAAAAGGAGAGCATCAGCGAAGATGTGAAAAATTGTCATGTGCCATCATACAACAAAGAATAACACTGCAGTCAACAGCTGTTAGGAAAAAACACACAAAAGTCATGAAAAGTCAAGAGAAGAATATGCTTCATTAAAACTATGAGGGGCTTTCACATAATGTGACCACCAATTCAGAAGACGGCATTGTTTGTTATTCCCCAGCTGATCCATAGTCAAGACAAAGCATTTCCACAAAGGAAAAGGCTACATGATTGACTATCCGTATTCTCAACTGTCTCAATAAATAATAAAGAACATCTAGCTCGACCATCTGCACACATCTGGGCGAAATCAATGGTGTTGATGAACAGGGATCTTCACTAGTAAAGTGATTATATGGACTCCTGGTATTTTCACATCGACTACATTTTCAATGGTTTACTAATGCGTGTTAGCATTAGTAATGATTTTTTTAAACATTTCATACAATAGATGCATGTTTGCACTAAATCTTGAACTCTTACTGGTGATATGACATTACTTGCATTTTCATTATTTTATACTATTTAAAGAACTGATTGTGAAAGGACAAACTTTCAGAAGAATATCAACACTGAACAAATATATTTGTTTCTTATGGATTTGAATCCCCATTAACCTGTGTTTATTCTTGTCATGTTCTTCATTTGTGTCAGGTTTTTCACTCTTCAGTGGTTCACATCTGTGTGAAGTTTTAGAACAGATGCCAAAGAGTTAAAGAAAAATATCTTGTCTACTAATGCTTGTTTAGAGTAAATTATATCTCCAAGGTGGGACCACGTTTAGTCTCACCTGGATGTGTGGAGTTCATTTAAACGCGGTCATGGATGTCCCAGGGGAAACAAGCAACCTAAAGGGGGATCAAATGTGTTCCACAGGTTTTTTGTTAAATGATAAATAGAAAGACTATAGTGTCCATTTTATTGTAACTCCTAATTTTCCAAGCAAAAACTTAATTGAAATCATCCAATACTAACAAAAAATTTTCAATTTTATTTTAAGGTTGGTGGAAAATTTGCTCAGTGACTTTCCAGTACAATTCAGCTCAAAGAGAATAAAATCGAGTGTTAAAAGCCAAACTCTAAGAGTCTGTAACTAAATACTCTACTGTGCCTTATAGACACACTTCGGCCTGAACTGTAACCGATGTTAGAACTGCAAACATAATGTTGCCAGTCTTCCCAGATTATTCAAAAACCTTTTCAGAATGTTCTTGCTCATTTCTGCACAAAGGACAATGAGATTAAGTTACATTTATAGTAATCTTTGTAGTAATTCAGTTATATATATAACAACACATTCTGCTGTGTGTGACTAGAAAAAGAGTTTGACAAATCTGCCCTATGTTATTAAAATATGTGGATAATTACTAACATTAACATTGATTAATAACATTGCATTATTTTAAGTACATATATCTAATGCATGTATAAAAATTCACTGTTAGTTTGTGGTGTTTGTTGAGTGGATACATACGTCACTGGTTTACTATTGCTTATAATTGCATAATATCACAAATATAAGCGTACTAGGTGAGCTGTGCGTGTTGGGCATCTGGGATCTGAGCCCGGATCATCTTCTCAGAAGATTCGAGAAGGGATGGGAAATGGAAATTACTTGCACAAACATTGAAAATTTTTTGTTTAGTTGTTTAGTCAGTGCTTAGTTAGAACAAGTGGAACCACCTGATTAGTAACCAGTTATAAAATAACCACCTCTCACACTTATGTTCATTAACTTCATTTACAATAACAATCACAAATCCATACAAACTAAAAATCTTGCACTTTAGTTTATAAAATTGAATGGAAATTACTCAACCAGCCTTAGGGATGACTAACAGATCTCTGCACAAAATAATGTTCATGAGATGCTAGTGGAAATTTGCTTCCTGTTTGGTCTTCAAAACAAACTGAAGTGGCTTGATGACTTTCGAATCTGGAGAGTGAACAGGCAATGAAAGATGTTCAGCTTTACTTTCATCTTCTTTTCCAAACCTCTTCATCTCCATATTGGTTCATTTAAGATGATGCTGTGTGCACTGCACGAAGTACCTCATGTGCTGCTGTGCCAAAGCTCTGAAACTTCAACCTTTACACTTGATGGAGAAATCTGAGTAGGTGAAGATAGAAAACAGCAGGTGTTGTTTCAGTTTCTTTACCGAACAGCTGTATAGGTGTCAACGCTTAACCATGCGAAGTTGCTCAGCTGTTGGTTAAACACAAAATCTTTTTGACCAGGGAAGTCTGTTAATCTTTGTTCTTGGGCTTTTGGGGTAAAACGATCTTAAATAAACCTGTGCAAAAAATACTGTGAAGACTTGGTGTATTAAACATGCAAATATCCAATCCTCTATAGTGAGAGTCTCAGTCAATCCCTGGAGGGCCTCAGCCCTTGGTGGTTTTTAATCCAACTCTTTTTCAAGAGACACTTCTAGCTTTAAACTAGCTACAATGAGCTTAATTAGTGGCAAACTCTGCAGATTATCATCCCTCTAGTGATTGAGTTTGAAACAGCTGCTGCATAGTAACACCTCACTCTTCATTTCAAGAGGTATACCTTCTTAATTATTCACTCCAATAACTCTGTTTACCCTAATCTTGTATAACACAAACTGAAAATACATCCAGGCTCTTTACATGTAATGTCTCTCTCTCTCATGGTCATATGGTAATGACTAAATAATTCAGTTTAGTGTGTGTGTATATATATATATATATTTTTTTTACCTTTTACAAAGTTACTGAAGTGTCTACAACCTTTGGAATTACACACTTGTTGGGTTCCTAGAAGGGATCATTTGCGCTTAAATATTTGTGTGTTTTTGGTGTATACTAAATCACAGTAAAACTACAAGTGGACACCATAAAGTGGTTAGAAATTGCCCATGATCCCTTTAAATCTCTGGCTATTAGTACATTATTTCACCAAACATCTTGTACTCCGCTGTCAGAACATGGCTTCGGGGGATTCAGACAGAGTTCAGAGCAGCTGTGCACTGCTGTCGACTACTGGACTCCGGTTTGTTCGCCTTGCAATAACTCTAAAGGCCATCCCTGGGTTTAGGTGAGTGTTTAGGTACGTGTGTAGTTGTTTGTGCAAGCTTGTCAAGATCCCTAGTGCAGATAAATGTTATTCTAGAGTGGTAGTTGCATCTAACCTCAAGAATCGAATGGCAATCTCCAACAGTGGTCCAATCCATTGTTCAAACCCCTGCTGCTTTCTTCAAATATCACAGTATAATATGATATTGTGAGTGTTGTGTCCGAGTCAAGACCAATTCCCTAACGGTTTAGTCAGAGTGCAAGATAGACGGTTTTAAACTCTAAGTTTAAGTCAAATAATTAAAAAGGAAATATTTCTGCATGAAATATCTCAAGATAATGTAATTCAGTCTGTACATTTTTATACTCCCCAGTTTGTACTCCCCAGTACTTTTAGCATAAAAAAGCTGCTTAAAGCAAATGGAAAAACAGTTAGACACAGAGTGATCTTAAAGTGGTTTTGTTTTGCTTTGCTTTGGAGAATTTGATCAAGTCATGCACACTCTGAACAGACAAGTTACCTAGGTCTGAGAACTGGCCTTCCTTGCTTGTTTCTACATTAGAGTGCCACATATAGTGAATAAACTTCTTTGGATGGTATATGTAACGTACTATTATTTACAAACAATGATACACACTATTAAAATTTGAGTTTAATGTTTATTTTTGGAAACCCTTGTTTTGACCCATTGTTGCACAGTGGAATTGCACTTCTACAGTATCTGAATAATTTTACAATAGTATTTTTTTCTCTCAATTTCTAAACCAATTGTAATCAAACTTGGACTCAAGTCTAAACTGGAGTCCATATATGTCAATTTTATATAAATAATCTGATTTGCTGAATTAGATTTTTCAGATCAATTATTTGTACTCCCAATGTTTAGAAAGGGGGTTTTAATTTAGTTGCCCTTTTAAATGACCTATTTGAGGTTTCTGCAGTGCTTAAAAATTAGCTTTCAAAAACTATTAAAACATGTAGATGACATTCATGTTTTGTATTATCCTTTTAATTTATTCATTACTTTTTCCAAAACTGTCATATTTTTATCTCAATAAAACCTCCTGAAAGCTTGGAAACCTTTTTCCTTTTATTAGAAAATCTCTAGGGGAAAAACCGCAGACCATTCATTCAACAAACACATATTTTGTGTCAAAGCAATGACTTTTCTGTAGACTTTACCTCAGTCTTCAAACAATAGAAGACGGGATTGAAGTTGGGCCACAGGAGAAACCTGGAAATGCCATTGTTTTAAAGGCAAGTCTTGGTTGTTTATAGAGTGATTTAATCCCTGTCTTCAATACCTTTTTTCCCAAAGATTCAATTGTGTGTCCAAATGTATTTTTGTCCATAGAATCTTTCGAAATCAATTTAAAATCCTTTATTGACTCAACACATTTGTCATACTGTTGTCAATTTGCTCTCCAAATTTAATATTGAAGACAACAAAAATCTTCTAAAATGCCTTTCTTTACAAAAACTTGTTTGATCATCAAGAAGTGAAGGTTTATATTAAAGTTTTTTATTATAAGCAAAAGTGTAGTTTGCTATAAAATAAAATGAATTTATCTTATCCTAATGGTCTGGAGCCCAGGATTGTTAGAATTGGGACATTTCAGTTCAGGTTTCTCCATCAATTAACTCTTATCGCGCCTGTATTTTTTGTGCTTTTGAATATTCGTGTGTTCAATTTGCACACAATCTTACAATAGTGTGTGAGTAATAAAATTCACACATGTGAATATTATTATACTTTGAATTGTTTATGAGGTAGATGGCACCCCTTCGGTGTTAAAAAAAACACTTGTGCAGAAATGGTGGGGGAATGCATTTCACCAGAAATACAACTGGCCAGTGAGGGAGCTCCTGCCTACACTCCAAAAAACGGAATCTAAGCAAAGCTGAAAATGCTTAAAATTCGGTTGAAAATCTTGTTTTTCTCATTTTAGGAAGAATTTTCTCATTTAAACCTTTTGGGTTTAGATTACTTAGCTTATTTTGAGAAAATATAGCTTACATTTTCTTGAGGAGAAAAAAATGTTTTTTTTTTCTGGTAATTAAATTTCTTGAATTAAGAAACTTTTTGAAACAAGGTGCTGATTTTTACCACTGATCTCAATAATTTCTTATTTCAAGAATGTTAATGATATCTAATTTTAAGAAATTAATATTAAAAACTGGTAAAACACATCTTGGATCAAGCAAAAAATATCTTAAATCTACTTCTAGTCTTCTTAGATCAAGTAAAATATCTGACAATGGGGTAAGAACATTTTAATTCCTGAATCAAGACTCAAATGATTGTGAAAAGAAATCAAGAAAAATAATCTTCACCAAAAATAAATGATCAATCCCCCAAACCTTAATACCCCATCCAGTTGTGTACTAACTTTGATTGAAGAGATCTTTACAAAAAAAATGCACTCTTGAAACAAGAAAAAAAAAATTACATATATAGATAAACTCCTAGATCAAGGATCAAGTTCCTAGATCAAGCAAAAGAATATGCCAATGGGGAAAGCAAATTTAAAGAATTCTTAAAACTAGCAAAAATGTCTAGCTGATAACAAACGCTGTTGGATCTTAAGAATAGACAAAAACTCTCAAAACAAATCTTTTCCGAACTGTAAAAGTGCATTGAAACTATAATTTTCCAACATGTATCTAGTTACTAGAGGTCTTAAAACTAGACAATCTGTCTTAAAACTAGGATGGTTTCACTTTTAGTTTTATTTAGCTTCTCAGAAATGAATCAACTTGTCAGCACTGACAGTGTAGTCAGAGCACTGCCACATGGTGTGGATGTATCTGGTGACGAGGGTTCGAATCCTTCGCCAATCTTCTCCTCTGATCTCTACCAAGTGTTCTTCCTGTCTCCTCTCTGAACTGTCGTATCTAAGAAGGCATCAATAGGGAAAAAATAAAACACATTTTAAGCTAGAATTTCTAGTTAAGGCCCCATATTCTATTTTGGGAACTAAAATTAGATAATTTTTTTTTTTTTAAATCTTAACTTAAAGTCATATATACATATTTTAATACTAAATTTTATAAATTAGTCTTAAAAAAAAAGAGAAAACATCCTAGTTATTTTTAAGACAGAGTATCTAGTTTTAAGACCACTAGTGACTAGATGAAAGTTGGAATATTCACAGTTTGGAAAAAACTTGTTTTCAGAGTTTTTGTCTATTTTTTAAGACCCAACAGCATTTGTTATCAGTTAGAAACTTTTGCTGATTTTAAGAATTCTTGCCAAGTCAATTTGGCTTACCCCATTGGCAAATTTTCTTTTTTTGTTGCTTAATATAGGAAGAGTTTAACTTCATTTGAGGATTTTTTTTTGTTCAAAGAGTGCATTTTTGCAGTGTACCACAGATTTACAGAGACCCTTGTTACATTAATTTAATTTCAGTAATATTTGGGATCAGAAATAAATTATGCGTTACTAAAACAATAGCAACCAACACCATAACGTTATTTAACACTATTTTGGAAAGCTTCAAACACCAACGTCAGACCCATTAGAAGCCATTAGTAAGATGCAGGTTCTTGATGGGCTCTCTTAGCAATTATTTTTTTCATGGTCTGAGTTCCTCCTCTTTAAAAACGAACTTCATCACCTCTGTTTCAGATTAGGATCAGATGATAGGAAGTACAAATGTTGAATTGTAGTCTCAGTTTCTTTTCCAAATTGCCATTTAAAGAAGCATTTTA
This sequence comes from Danionella dracula, assembly GCA_900490495.1. Taxonomy (NCBI): domain Eukaryota; kingdom Metazoa; phylum Chordata; class Actinopteri; order Cypriniformes; family Danionidae; genus Danionella; species Danionella dracula. The sequence continues at coordinate 2,550,472 of UELW01000444.1, forward strand.
CCATTGTGTAATGTTTATCATGAATGTCTAGTTAATTCACGCCTTGTTTAATTCGAGACCCAGTGACTAAACCTAGTCAAATAAATAAATGTGTTTAAAAGGAATTCGGTCATATCAGCAATGTACTTGTGAAAATAGCAGGCACATTTTGGTTTCTTAGCTCATGACTGAAAAAAAAAAAGCTTTCATTACAATCACATCCAATCCTCTTACAGGCTAACAGGATTAAGTATTTAATGAAGCTTTTAAATCATTATTTACCTCAACTGAAATAAATACAAGAAACTAACACAGAAAAATAAATGTTATTCATAAAATTAGAAAAAAACAACCCAGAGGAAATTGAACAAGAGAGCATAATGACTGTCCCTGCTGCACTTTTATGTTGAACAACTCAACATCAGTTTAATCCAAACTTTATTGATCTAACCTGAAATATTACTTCTCAAAGACAAATCTACCTCAAAGAGCAAGTCACCGATTTAGGGAATCATGTTAACCTTGTTTCCATTCCAATTAACCCCAAGAGAACACTCGTAAATAAAGAGTCTTGTGTCATCCAACCAGTTTCATCTACTGAGTTCCCTTCTTCACCGTTCAGTAAATCCTGAATATCTGTCAGAGTGAAAGTGCATTCTTCAATCTGATCAGTGCAGCACTCATGGCCTGATCTCTCGCTTCCACTAAAATGCACAAAACCCTACATAAACAACACCTTTTGCACCAAATGAACATCATCCAACTGATGATTACCCATCCAGGCTCATAGTTTGCAATTATGAGCAACTTATCTATATTCATGAGCTTTCATAACTAATCCATCAACGGTATTGGAGAAGAGAAATGATTTACACATAGATGACATGCACAGCTAACACCAATCCCCAAAAAGAGGATCCCTAGAGCTCTTCTGCTTTGATCCATTAGCTGAGGCAAATCAACTCCTGCACACAAATTCTCTCAAGATGTCAACGAGAAGACCAGTGGGATTATAAATATACCAGTGATTGAGGCTGCAGGATGGAGTTAAGTCAAGATTGAGCTTTCACTAAATCAAAGAGCATTCAGAAGACTGATGACTTCATCGGGAGCACTGCTGGGGTGACTGGAATTTCCAAGCTGGTGGTAAATCAAATCAAATCAAATAGGATTCCGTATAAGTGCTATTGTGTTTGAGTGTCAGAGGGTTGGAGAAGCTTTTTGTTGTTCTGAATCAATTAATTTATTACATGTTTCTTCGAAGATGGATCATGTTGTCTTGGTATTCTTCGAGCAACATTAGTTAGGGATTAAGGGACAGTATATTTTTAAAAGAGTGTATGGAAAAGTCTGATTGTACTAAAATTCTAAATACAACCATTCATGTATTTATTAAAATACTGAAGTGTTTTTTTTTTTCCTAGAAGTCATAACAACATTTTGAACAGCATGAAAACACCTTGATCGATAAGGAGCTCGAGATATGCCAAAACATCTATTCTGAATTTTAATGGTATTGATTTGAATTACTGCCAATTGTAATTTCATAAACCTGGAAAATATATGGCACAAAAAAAATATTTACATTCTTTAATTTAAATTTCATAACCCTAATATTGAACAACTAAAATTAAGGGCAACTTGATAAAAAAAAAGTTGAATCATATAAATATTACATTTTTAAAGATTTATTTTTGCTATCAAGTTTGTAAAAACACAGTTTCAAGTTTCGAAATGAAGAAATTCAAAACTGGTGATTCACTGAAAATCACCTCAAACTTTTTTTTTTTTAAGGAAAATCTAGTTCTGAACCAAATAATCGTGCTGATAACTACTATTGCCTGTTTTTTTTTATGCAGGCTGTAAAAAAAAACATTTAAATCATATAGTGAACAAAAGTATGTACTGTATTAATTTTGAGTAAATAGTTTAACTATTTATTGACGCAAACGCAAACTCACAGAATACACAATTGGTTTGTCTTTACCAAATTGATTAATATAATAATAGGGCTTCTTGACCTGATTTTTGTTCACTTTGGGAACCACAAAAGGGTTTTATGTGTGTGTTTAAAAACTTGTTAAATCATCATTACAAACCCTGACAAGACAAGTAACGTGGGAAGTAATGATGACTCGATCTTCATCGTAATCTCCACAGAAAAAGGCACTTTGCCCTTCAGCTGCATGGCAGATGTGTGACGCCCAGCTTTTACTCCCTCCCTCTCTGCTATCAACTCAAGCAGCTCAAGGACAGCTAATAGAGGGTGTAAGGGGGGAGTATTGAGGCCTGCATGTAAACATCTGCAATCAACTCCTCTGGCTATATCCGAGGCCAAGCCATCTGGCCATTTTATAATATAAATTAAAAATAAGGGACACAGTACACAAACAGGAACATTGGAGTAAACGGCAAGAAATATATTTAAAAAGCTGCATATCACCAAATATCCATCAAGTTACCTTAATGTTCAACAAAAAATTAATATGTACAAAAAAAAGCAGCATATGTTTTCAGACTGTGACAATAGGTCCAATTTTGAGAGAGAGAGAGAGAGAGAGAGAGTACAATTTCAGTCCCATTATCTCTAATGGCAGTCACAGTACTTAAGGGATGAAAACATAATGAGGCTGGCCACAAGGAGATTAAAAACATAACTCATAAAAAGTAACATCATCAGCAAATATCCACCTTATTTTTATTTAAACAAAGTTTATGGGAGTGTTCACTCACACTGTGCTCACACTACATTCAGTAAAAAATCATTCCAAAGTAAAAAAAAAAAATTAAGTCAGAAAAGAAACAAAGTAATCAAGCTTTGTGTAAAGAGACCAAAGTTTAGCATACATTAGTATACATTTGAAAGCTATGTAATAATGCATGAGACTTGATACATGAGAAAGAGGTTAACATAGGATCAAGCCTAAACTATTTGTAGTTTTTTTATAATAAAAAAGCCTTTAGACATTGCAACTGGTGTTAGGAATCAATATTATACTTGCATTTCAAATTCCATGCATTTGGGTTATATGTTATTTAACTTAATTAAATGAGTCAACTTTAGGGTCCTTTACACTTCCTTTTTTTCTACAGATCATAACATCATTCTGAATAGTATGAAAACATGGAGCTAGAGATATGCCAAAACATGTAATCTAATTTCATAAAGCTGAATAATACATAACATAAAGAAATTAGAAATTTTAATTTAAACTTCATAGCTCAAATATTGAAAATTTTAAATTAAGGCAACTTAGTAAAAAAAAAAACTAAAAGCTGAATTATTTAAAAGATTTTTACTTCAGATTTTGTGTTTCGTTTTGATGATATAAATTGCCATCATCATGTTTGTAAAAATACATTTCAAGTTTCAAAATGAAAAAGTTCAAAACTATGATTCACTGAAGATCACTGATCAAACAGTACAGGTGAGATATATTAGAGGAAAAACTAGCTATGAACCAAATAAATCATGCTGATAACTACTATTGGCTTTTTTGGATTCAGGTTTTAAATTTTTTTTTTAATTTAATTTAACAGGCATTATTGGGATTATTACTTCATCTGAGTCTTAGTCTTGTAATTACTTACCATATGACAACAGATGTATATGTATTTTATGAAGTAAAAAAAAGAATGTGTTTCCATTTATGTATTTTACATGCAATTCAAATACATAAATCTTACTTATTATGCCTAAATATTTCTAGCAGAGTACGTTGGAATATTAATTAGTATTACATACTTAAAATATGCCAATTGTATAATTGAAATGCATAAACCAAGGAATATTTTTTTTGTGATATTATAGGATCACTAAAGCAAACATTTTCATAACGGAATATCATTTGGTGTATAAGCTGCATGAAATCGATTGGTAGACCTGTTCTTGTTTTCGGGTAGTAATACAACAAGAAATGGACTCGATCATGCATGATGAATCAAATTATAAGATGATTATGAAATTCATGCCCTTCAAGCTTAATCTGAAATAGAAAAAAAAATAATTTTTCAGATTTAGTAAAGTTGCCACTCACTGAGTGTTCAGATGCTTTGAATAATAACACAAGTGAGTAACCTCTGAACTTCGCTAAAACATATTTAAGGAATATTTCTAGCAAACGGCATTAACACTGACTCTATGAATGTGAAGGCCAGTTCTGTTGTTATATCCTGTGACATTAACATTTGCCAGACCTGTTACGGACAGTTTAATTCAATAAGAGGAGCGGTTTGGCTGACACCACTGATTTCATTGTGAGCGAAAAACGTGGTTTGCCAGACTTAATGTCCTTAATCCAACACAACCTATCGGCAGACCTCTTCCATTAGCATTTCCCATTAAAGTTCTGTTGAAAATGGTCACTGTGACATGCATTGACTAAAAACAAGATTAACATTCATTACAGAGACTCTGGTCACTCAAGAGAGGCTATGGAGACAGAAAATAAATTGGCAAATGACTGAATCGATGACACAAAATTCAAACGTATATGTTCAACCAATTAAACTGACACTCTCTTTTTAAACCTCTTGAAGGGCTCTTTTAACCCACAAACGGAGTTTGAAGAGTTCATAAAGAAAGTTCTTTCTGATGGTGGTCTGAAGATCACTGTGTGACAAATGCCAAGCACAAATATCCTTTTGTGCATCTTAAGCGAATAAATAATCACATTTATCTGCTAAATTCAAGGCTATGCAATTTTTAAAAGTTTAAAGTGTCAGAAATCTGCAAATGCTTAGGTAAAATAGAACAACTAATGCTACACAAGGTTTCGGCAATAGTATTGCAAAACATGAGAACAAAGCCAAAATTGTATCAAACCTGGAAGAATTCAGCCTAGTTTATTAATCATGTTTCCAAATCTTGAAGGTCTCTGGGACTTTTCCGGAAGTTTTGAATATTTAAGGCTGACTTCAGTTCCACAAAGTTGTGTTTTTTGGCTTACCTTATTTGGATTAGCTTCATCTTATAAATATACGCAGTCTGGTTTGTGTTTGTTTGTTTGTAGCACACGGTTATCCCCACCTGCTCTGTTTGAGATGGCTCCTTAGTGTTAAGATGCTTCACTTGTTATTATCCCTTGATTGTCTGCTTTATATTCCTCTGAGTTGGGCAGTTGGTCTGGTTTATTGAAATACATATCTTGCCACCTTGTCTTTTGTTGATCTTTTGTCAAGTAATTTTAAGTTCTCAGTTCTATAGTGGTTTGAGTCCAGATAAAGTTCAGTAGATAAGTTTTCCCATTGTGGATCTTTTGATTTCTTGTTCATCTTCTTGTTTATTTATTAAATAAAGCTCAAGTTGAGTGGCTGGCTATGCTTTTCTAAACACACCAGAACCTGACAGAGTTGGAGATTTTGGGATGGTTCTGAGTGGTTGCTCGATGTACCTATGCAGCTTTATGTTTGCTTTTCTACAGTATACAAATCGGTTACAGAGTAGTGGTAGAATTTTCAAATACAGCATATTAAAATAATATACATACTACTAACTTTGCTTACACGGAAAATGTGCATGTGTTGCATGCATACCAAACTGTTTGAAGAAATCAGTGACAACAATCAGAAACACATGAAGCTTCGCACAGAAACTCCCCCAGCCAGTTTAAACTAGTGTTGCTTTAGCGAAATTGAAAAGCAAGACAAAAGTATACTTCAGATGAAAACTTCAGAAAAATACAGGGTTGTTGTATAAAGGTTTCCACACACCTGAGGAGCAAAACGTATTGTATTAAACCATTTCAAAAGCAGAAAATACGGAACAAACCTATAAATTGAAAGCAATGTTGTAAAAGAGGGTTTTTTTGTTCGATTTTGGAAATGTAGTAAAATATAGTGTAATGTTTTCTAAAGTTTGCAGCAGCTATACAATGTTTTAGATTTACTTGAGTTTGCAATGCACTGCATTGGTTTTTAAAGTTATATTTGGTGAAAATAAATGTACTTAAAAATATAGAAACAAAGGCAAACTGTTCCATATTATTATTGTACGGTACAAGAGGAGCCAATCTTTTGATTACGCCTTCAACACTAGTCAAATGTGGTGAATAATTGGCTGTACAGAACTAAATCAGAGTAAGCCACTTTAATCTTGAAACTAATTTCCAATCATCTCTACATATTGTGGCCACTGTGTCCACCTGTTTTTTTTTTTATTTAATTGTAAGCTCAAATGCAGTTGAGGTAATCTGGGTGATATAACCTTTCTGATCGGAGTCTGTGTGTTATGCAAAAAATGTTCAAACACAACATTATTGATGATCATTCACATGTTTTAATAAAAACTCAGAGAATAATCAGATTTCCACAGACATTTGCTGGCTTAAAATAGAGATAATTGTGGAATATTGTCTCAATGGAGAGGTAACAATAACTTGAAATTGCTCCCTGGACCTCTACAGGAAGAACATCAGCACTATTGTTATTATTCCATCCATGTTGTCATTTTTTTTATTAAAAATGGGTTGATGATTAACATACATAAATATTTGATTGTTTCTGGGTGCTTATTCCATCTGTGACCACACAATCCCACCCATACACCCATAAAATTTGAGTCAGCAGCCAGATAGATAGTTTGGAAGATGTTTTCCAGAAGAGATTTCATCAATAGTTTAACAAACTTATTTGGAATCATCAATTCTGTTCAAGTAAAAAAAGTTGCTGTGGATGTTTGTATTTGTCTGCCATCTAGTGGTAGTATATCTCTCAACATTCCAGATATGTTTTTAGGGCTAGACAACATAACCAAAGTGTCACTGTCCTGGTTTCAGTTTCAGCCCTGCTTCAACATATTCGCCACGGTACAATACAAGAAAGAAAAAAATGCTATTAGGTGATTTAAGAATGTTTGAGGCTAAACTGTGCAGCGTAATGGTACTACAGCAACCTCTGCTGTAACTTTTGATGTATTTCAAATAAGGGTATTTAATAGAATTAGTTTTTCGCACCATACATAATGAAATAATGACAGTCAACTAATTCATCCTTAAATATCCATTTGAACTCATTATTTTAAAAGAATAAGCACATTTTAAATTTTATTGAATGATCACAAGTATTCCCCCTACATTTGCAAAACATACAAGAACCATAGTTATGGGACAAATATGGGTCTAAAACTTCTGCACACATCACATGAGGACAATAAACTACAGTGTTAATGAATTTGAATCCTCTGAGACTTTCCATAGTCAAAGCAAAAACAAAGTAATGTGTATGAAAATACTCGTGGATTTTGGAAATAGTTTGTTGGTTACCCAGGACAACATCATCACAGATTTTTAAACGGATATATAACTTATATTTACAGTATTTTAATGTAAATGTTTCAAAAGTTCACACAGTTAGTAATAACAACAAATTAGCAATAACAGGGTACCTCCCCTTTAATTGATTGTAATTGCAAAGTAATAACCTGCGAATTACAGACCAAATAAGATACATTACAAAATAATTGCATTTCTACTTCCAAACTGTAAGAACATTGAAATTAATAATTATTACAAAGTGGGTATTTATATTATAACCATATTGTTACTCAATTGTTACCAAAATGTATCATGCAATTACAAATATTTACAACTGACGTAACACTTTCTTCCATTAATACTGTATTGTTACAGTTTTATTACCAGTAGTTATTATTACTGCCATATACTTACAAATAATTATTGAAAAGTATTTGATGTTACTATTAACAAGTGCACTGCAATAATTTTGCATTTTACAGGTTATTACCATGTAATTAATTGCAATTAATTAAGGGGACGCACCTTGCTATTTATAAGAACCCTGTAATTTGCCGGCTTTAATCTAAAGTTTCTTCAAAAAAATTATCAAGAGCCAATCGATATACAACAAAAAACACCTGTAGAAAAATTTTAACCCATATGCTCAAGAGGAAACATGTCAATCAATGAAAATATTTTTAATTAGCACTTTTTAACAGTTGCTTCAAACAGCTTCACAAAGACATAGTGTATATAAAGAGTGAGATACGAAGTCCTGCCATAAACTGTTAACTTAGGGATTGAAAAGTTCATAAGAAAGAGGAAATTAAATTAACCAGAATTAAATTAAATTAACCAGATCAAAAAATGCTTTAATTTAACATTTTAGGCAGCTTTTGCTTTTACTATCATTTTTAAGTTCACAAGTCATTTCATAGCATCCACTCAATGGAACAAGCTGCTGATGAGTGTAAAAGTAGTCACAAGTACCGATGCTGCATACACCTCAAAATCATTGAAATCTGTTTAACATTTTATTCTTCAAAACTTATGTACAGCAAAACTTATGTACATCTCTAAAAATGAAGGACAAACAATTTCCTTACAGTGTTTGCACCATGCACTGATCTTTATTGGTATTTTTATTTCAGAATGGAAGCATTTAATAATACTGAAATAAATAAGATAAGAGCCATGTACATAGTTTGAATGGGGGAAAAGTAAACCAAAAGAACAAAATTTTAGGCTAAGACCTGATTTTATGGACAAAGAGTTCCCTTTAGCACAAAGCAAGAGCATCTGAAAAATATCATGCAAATGTTAATTCTTATGACTCAAAAGTACAACAGATAATAAAAAAATCTATTTTTAATATTGGCAGCAAAACTTTCACTACACAACAGAACACTGACAATGTGGCACAAAATTTTTAGAAAACACAGATCGGTTTTAAACAGCAAAGGCCACTCCACACAGGTTCCACACACTTTTCCCCTTATAACAGACCTTGTGGTTTACAGTATAAACGAGACAAGCACAGCCAGAAACGTGTGGACAAAACCAGCTTTTTCCATGATGCAACTTATACAAGCACGACTACATTTTTAGTATCGATTTTTCAACTGTGCCAGAGAATAGCTTTCAAAAAAATACATTATGTAAACATATCTCCAAAGGCACTGCAACCAAAAGGGCCCAACAGTGTTTCAATTCTGAGTCCTCAGGCTGGCTGAACAGGGACCACAACAAGCATGCTACACTTGTGCTCACAGTATTATCCCCTCTGCACCAGAAACATCTCTCAATGCCTTTAAGAATGTTATACGTGTGACCCAATGTGCAAAGCGTGGCACAACAAACCTGATAATTTGAAGTAAAATAAACACTTCCTTGGTATAGATAATACTAAACGATGTAACAGTAAACCTTTCGATTCTTATTTTGCACATGCCCATGTTCAACGACACAAGAAGCGATAATCAAAATTAAGCTTGTGCTACAACTAAAGCTAACAAAACATAAAAAATACCCTGATCTGGCATGTTGATTTCTTACCCATCAGCAAAAAAGTTTAACACCTAAAGGTAAAGTCAGCTACGGTATTTTTGAGGGATGCATATTTCATAAAGAACTGCAAGGCATGCATGCTAACATCTACAGCATGCTGCAGATCAGACGACTCTTCAAGCCCCTGCTACACGCTTTTAGAAGAAAAGGATAGAAATGATGAAAGGCAAGACATCCTCGACAAGAACAGACTAATCTGAACACTACATATGGTCAAAAGAATATCTTTTGATGTCATATCATCCATTTCTTAGCTTCATGCTGAACAATGCGAATTTTGTGCAATAGAGGCCTCTGAACTTGCGTTAAAAGGTTTAAACAATCTGAAATAGGAACCCAAAATCTGAGGTTCTATTTCAAAAGAAATGTTGAAGACGAAAATCTGTTAATGTAAGGAAAATGGAATAAACCTCTAGCAGAGTAGTGCAGCAGATCCCTTTATGATTGAATGAAGAGTTAAACAACTGCTCTCATTTTGAGATCCTGTCTTTTTACAACGACAAAGTGCCTTTGCTCTTCACATTTAACTGTAAAAGTTTATAAAAATAGTCTAGAATACTCTAATATGTGCACGACATTTGGGTGTTTAACTAAACACAAGACAACTTAAATTTGATGGACAAAGTATTTTGCAAGACATTCACAAGGTAAGAACACCGGAAAGGTGGTCAGGATATCAAAATAAGACAATTGTGCAGGTTTCGTTGAGTAGATAACCATCAACACAACTCTTTCCAAAGAGAGCTGTTCAAATCATAACTCATTAAAAGCATGAGTTTGAGTTCAAGGAATGTATATTCACTACTTCGTCTTTTTCAATGGCAACAAAGACCTAAAGACTCTTTCACATGACATGCTACTAAACGCATCATCTCTGTCAGAGAGCCCTTGGGACAGTGCCTGTCTTTCACGATCATAGTTCAAGCATTGATGCAGTCAACATTGCTTTACATGCTATTCATGCCCCTATGCGACCTTCACTTGAAATCTTCACTAAGAGTATGTTTTGAGCCAATTACCTGAGCTGTGAGATCCTAGCAATGCTCATTAGTGTACAGCTTCACATTCTGACTTAACAAAAAAAAAAAAACATTTTGATACCTTTAGTTGTACAAAAGAAAAGAAAAAAATTACTGGAACTAACTGGTTAAAATTGGTTATGCAGTAAGCATAGATTGTTTTCCTTAAAACATAACACATTAAGGGTCGCAGGTTTCAAATAAAATAATTCATAGTAGTCAACTTTGTCTTTTGTACTAGGGTTGGGAAAAATAATGGATATAACTGGAAAACGAATGCTTGAAATTCAAGAATTTCTTTCCAAAATTCTACCAAATGGCTAGTTTTAGGTACTCTTTTACATACTTTTGAGAATAAATATTAAATAGGGAAAACTGTAGATTTTTAGTAATGCATCTACTTTTAGATGACAAGTGAACAGAAATATTTTAAAAAAAGCATGATATTTCTTGCCAAAGTAGATCAGTATCTAATCATTCATGTAATTGGTTCATAAATGTGTAATTTGTTTTGGAAAAAAGACTAACTTGTTTTGTATTGCATTTACAAACAAAGTACAGAAATAAAATCTTCTTCAAAAGACAACCCTGAGAACAACCAGGAGATGTTCGCTACTGAACCTGTGCTTGCTAGACTTGAGCAAACTAAGGAAAGGATTAGGGCAATAGATTTTGACTTTTTTTATGATAACGTGTTTGAAAAAAAAATATCAAAAGTAAAATAATAAATAACTTTTTGCCAATACATTAACATTCCAAAATGCACCAAAAGGTAACTGAAAACTCTGGGGGGTTGCAAGATGTCAGACATGGCTCATCTGACCATCCAGATCAATACAAATGCTTTTTAGAAGCAAGATGTTTCAATTACATATGTTATTTTAACCAATGTAACTAATGCGTCAATGGCCAATAAGACCAGAGTCATGTGAAAGAGTCTTCAACAACTGCATCATGTGAAAGAGGAGAGCATTGAGAACTGGCAGTGGGAACTATTTTATTCCTTTTAATTGTGCTGTAAATCTTTTCAGCACCTTCGTAAACTTGTCAATTTCTTACTCATTTAAGAGGTTCTCTGGTTTGGAGTAACCAAACAGTTTAAAGTCTGCCTCATAGAGCCTATAAAGCTCTTTTCTGGATTCAAAGGGGATGTTGGCAAACCAATCCTGCTCCCAACTGCTGACTGTTCGGTTCCGATGACTTTGTGGGAACTCAACAACATTGTCTACCCGGAGAATCCGAAGCAAATGCTCAGCATCGTCATCCAGGGTCTCCAGCTTCCCAACAAAATCATAATTTATCTGGCAGGGATGGCACAGGCGGTAGATTTGTCTCCAGTGCTCATTAAAAGGCATATCTCTCTCTGTACTGGGATCCAGTAAATACTGAACAAAGTTTGAAAAAGACGGTCGAATCCCAGCAGCAAAGGCTTCCACTACTGAAGATGGAGGATTGGAAAAATTGCTGTATTTTTTCAACATGACAATGGCAAACCTCTTGTAGAAGTCCTCATTTTCCTGATCAAACTTGTTACGATAGGCTGAAATCAGGCGAACAAAAGGATCCCGGACAAATAAGAACTTGGTGTATTTCTTGAGTTTGATTTTCATGAGGTGACGTGAGAACTTTCCGTATCGCTTCCAGAACTTGTTGAAGGTGAAGTGCAGGCTACTGTTGTGAATGAGCTCCTGAGGGACATCAAGGGGGTCTTGATAGGGAACGCCATCTAAAAGCAGGCTCTCACTCAGCACGATCATAATGCGCTTCCAGTTTGTGCACGCAACCTTAGGAACGTAACAGTAAATTATTCCATGCCTGTCGTCCACAATAAGGTGATCCAGCTCTTTGTTGGGTATGTCATCAAATGTTCTGTTCCTTCCAGGAAAGTCCAAAAGACTTCTGTTGCCACACACATCCTGTATCAACTGTTTTCTACTTTCCTGTCTTTGTTTTTTCTCAGGGTCAATTGGCGTTAGGTGGATCTTCCACTCTCGTCTAGGGACAAATTTCTCCTCTGACTTCTCAGAAGACTGATTGTTGGTGTCTTCAGGAGGAGGTTCACCTCTCACCTGTTCAGTGGGGTCTGCAGTACCCTCCAAAAACTGGTTGACAAAAGCATCAATGTCTGTTAGGAATGAGCTATCTTTATCCTCCGCTACTTTCTTTTCAATGTCCCGATGAGAATCTGGAGAAACACGGGATGGATGGGGTCCGGAGATGGTAGTGTGGAGGTAAAAATTTGAGGCCCCAACATCATCCCAGTATATGATTATAAGTAGAATCATGAAGACTGCACCCACAATCATGAAAATGCGGAACAGCCTTGACTTTCCCATTTTTGTTGATTTTGATTGAGAAAGTGTCATTCTCACCTGAACGCCATGACACAATGGATTGCCCAGACCACACTCATCGTAGTCTAAAACAGAAACACAACAAAATATGATCCAGAGTTTGGAAGAAGTGTGAAAATAGACTACACTATGGAAAACACCTTGGGGTAGACCTCCATTTAGAAGGGCCTCTGTCAATTATTTTTATAAAAACCAATCCCACATTATCTGCCTGAAGTTTGTTCAAGTGGAATACTACAATTGTTTGTGGAATGAGAAATCCAGCTCTCACGGTCCAAAATCAACATGTAGAGATGTCATCTTTGGTTCAAGATCTTTTTAGTTCATGACTGTTTAATTGCAGGGATATTGCAATCAGGGGAAAATAACATAATCCACCTCTGAATTCCAGTCATAATTACAGACATTTGATGGCTTGACAGCCCAGAGATTAATTTTCTCCATGACCTGCTGAACTGAGCATAACCTCACAGATGGATCACTTTACAGCTGTGTTTGAACTAATCACTGTACATTTGTGCAAAAACTAATCAAACACATACAGGCCTGACTCTGTGTCTCCTCTCCACTTAAGATATCTAATACAATTATTTTTGTCTAGTGCTGAATCACCTCTGTTTTTGAGAGGAGAAACATATTTATAGTGTCAGCGATTGAATTTCTGTGTACAAATTTAAGCCTGTTTACGTCTCGAGTCAGTCCTCGACTCCACTGTTGGCATGCTAGAAACACAGCCAACACGCATAAAGGGCTACAGAGGGAGGACAAAAATTCAGCTGTAATTTAACTGTGGAACTATTGAAAAACGTAGCTTTGAAGCATACTTAAACATTTAGAATTCTGACACGTTCGGGTTAGCTTTATTATTTCATGTTTTCTGATTCTCAGCTCATGGTCCTTTTAATAATCCTGTTTTTGCTTAATTCCCTTAACTTGATAAAAACTAGTTTGTTAAGTAACATAACCTGTTCAGCTTCACATTAAATAAACAAGTTTAATCAATATATTCTAGCAGAAACATATTACCTTTGGACTTTTTTATTCTCAGCTTTTATTATTTTAAACTTTTAGAAACTTTTATCATATTATTGTGCTTCTTTATTAAAATGTCTTTTTTTGGAACAGCTTCAAAACATCAGCTTCATAGATTGCTAGAAAATATAGATAGATAGATTGATGGCAAGCAAAATAATTACATAAAAGATACCAGTCAAGCTTGGAAATATGAACCTACCCAAATGTGTAAGAGGTTATGTCCATTTTTTTTATTTTGTTGCTGCTGTCAAATCACATGCTAGACGTTACTACAATTGGTATAGGTCACAGCAACTACAACAAAATTAATTGTACACGAGCAAGCAAAAGACTTTAATTTAAAAGCTTTAGTACTTATACACTGAGCATTACTACACGAATCTCTGCTACACACCGCTAGCTCTGATGTTCGTTCAAAGGCGGGCGACCCCTCACACCGAATAGGACACAATGCAGCTCTTTGACACCATCTCTGGCTGAGAGGAAGCGGCAAACATTGAGCTTGTCCGCGAAAACCGGCTCCGAGGCACCTTCACTCATCCAGCTAATGCTAAATGAGTTAAAACGTGAAGTTTTGGTATTATAGTGGACAGAATAAATACATTTCTAGAACCGTAAGTCACTTTTTGCTCCAAAGGAAGTCTTGAGGCTAGTCTCGTGTCCGGCGTTTCATAGCTCGCCTGTGACTAGCACGCGGTTTTACGAGTAGTCTGGTATATTTACTACACGGAAAGATCGAATAGTTTACGTAATAGATCAAAGCATGGCTGTGACTATTGCGCTCACCTCATTGTATGAGCCGGAACATCTCGCCGTCAGCTGAGCGAAAGATGTGCAGTTGTGCACCGAGCTTGGGGTGTTGACATAACGCCGCCTCGCTGCTTCACAAGTCTCGCGATATTTAATCTGATGATTTTCTGAGTCCCTCTTCACGTAGCTGCTCTGGCACTTTAGTAATTGCTTCGCAGGATCTTCCTCGCATTTTGGTACGTTGTACTTGGCATAAATAATAAATACAATCTAAGCTATTAAAAATGTTAATGCTCCAAAAATAGATGTTAAAATATTTAAACATGTAATTAAAAAAAATATATAATATAACAAATTTTTAATATATTAAAAAATACATGTATGTTTAAATAACCACGTTTTACTAAACATATATAATTACTTTTTGTTTAACAAACGTGTAATTTTACTTTTCCTTATTAGGTCATTTGTTTTGAATGTTTCTGTAGGCAAATGAAATGTGTAAATGTAGACTTTTATTAAAATAAGAATTAGATAATGCAGAATTTATTCCAAACTAATTAGGCAATGATCAATGTAAGACCTTTGAAAACTATACATTTTCTCAAAGGGTTATTTTTTATATAAAATATATAATTTTGCTAATTTACAACGCGCATAAATTAAAGTATTATAACTTCGGGTTTTAACTCCATATTTCACATAAAAATGTTGTATTTTTTAGCTATTACATTGACTGTACAATGTTAACATGTATATACAAATATTTGGTAAAGAATTGTACATTGAATTGAACAAAAAAAAGATGACAATCACTTTACTTTTCAGTTAAAGTTTATTCCCTTGTTGTGCATTTAATATCAGGTAATCTGAAAGGAGGAGGATACAGACCACTGTAGTGCTGTTTTTGCACACTAGAGTACATGTTTGCATTTAAGAAAATCCAAGAAAACTCAACATTTTCCCCCAGAGAGATGAGGTAAAAACTGTTTATAGCATATTGTGCCATGGCAACACCCTTTGAATGCAGTAGAGCAGTCAAAGACAGCAGAAATAAGAAGGGATGAAAGCCTCCAAGAGCAGGCCAGACTGGCGATGGAATGGCAGTTTCTCCCAGACTTCGATGGGATGTTCAAAAGCAGCAGTTGACAGTGGCACAAAATTCTCCTTCCGCAGCAACCCGTATTAAAAGGCACTTGACCGATGATAAGGAACGCTCACAGGGGATCCCTCAATTTCTCCAACGCTTGCTCACACTCCACTAAAAAAAAAATCGGATACTGAAAAGAATACAATTAAAATTATGTCAGTATTACTATTATCAGTGGTTTCATTTCAAAAACCCCTACCACAGTGTGAAACCTTCATACCTGCTTTTGGAATCACAGATCGCCGATGGGAATAATTTCTTCATTGATGAAAAACTCAATGGTCTCCTCTTCCCAGTCTTCAACATTGCTGTCCAGGTCATCAATGTCCACACCTAAAAAAACACAGGAATGAGAAACTGCATTGAACCTCAACTCATCTTACTCACCTAGTACATAAGTGTCCTTTAAAACACACATTACTAAAATCATCTGAAACAGCTACATTTTGTGTTTTCTGGCAAACATTTTTATTTCTTAAGTTTGAAAACACAATTGCATATTAATTTTCTAAATAGAAAAAAATTACCCTTTTTTGTATTTTCGATGAGCTCATCGGGTGAAACCTCTGACAGCACAGAACTCAAACTTCCAAATTTAGTTTTTGAGATTTTACGAAGCCATTGTTAATCAGGGACTGTGACAATAATTAGCAAATTTCTTAATTTGAACTACTATATGTGAGATGTTTATAACTTACCAATAAATAAATATAAACAAAATTATGTTGTTTTTTTAATGTTTCCTAAAAAGGAGCAGCTATAGCTAATATCGTTTTGGGCTACCAGAAGTTATAGATTTTGAATAGAACAATCAAATATTACATTTCAATTGTTATTTGTTCTAAAATGTATACTATTCAAAAGCAGATTTACCTCAGTACAGATATATCGTACGATGAAATTTTAAATGAATCATTGTATTTTACAATGTAAGATTAATGGAAAACTTACATTAAAAGTAGGAAAATCTAGACAAAGTGAAAAATTAAAAATCATTCCATTTCAAAAGTCTACGCATAGTACTCACAGTCAAGATCAGATCACCTGTTCTCTACTCCATCCACTAGAACCCTAGGCAGTTCAATTCAACTTAAAAAAAATCTAATTTTTGTTTTAATGCTATGTATTTCCTTGCCCAAGAGACAAGAGCTTCAAAGAGAAAAGGATCTTAATTAGTGAAATCAGGTGTGTTTCACAAAAGTTGACATGAAACTTTGCAGGACTTTCATTTCAGATATTTTACAATTTCCTACTTGTGCCAGAATACATTCATCTGTTCAATTGCTTCAAGAAGTTCTCTGTTTGAAGAGCCGGCAGAGGGTGATCACTCTACACAAAAAGGAGCTTAAATGAAGTGAAAGCGAGCAGTTGGTCAGCTCTTCAATTACCTCCTCTGAGTTCAAGACGGAGAGTTCTCTGCTCCTGGTACATGTCTGCAGCCATCTTTCGGTACTTGCGGTACTCCTCCATCATGGTCCGCCTCTTATCCACCAGTTCCTGTGATACACCAGGCACTAGTCTATAACTGAATGCTTAACTTTGTTTAAATAATTAAATGAATGTGAATGCTAGATGGAGAACAGCCCTCATCAGCTTCATACCTTTGACGCCTTGGACTGACTGAGACGATCCTTCTGCTCAAAGATCTTGGAGTATTTCTTCAAGTCCTTCTTAATGAGCTGTGGATTTAAAGAAAGGCAAAGAGGGATTAGATCAAGCTCGGACTCTTGAGAGTGGTCAATTATTGGACCCTGATCTCACCTTGATTTGCTCTTGAGCCAGCAGAGAAGTTGGGCGGGGCCTCCACAACAGCTGGCAGAAACGCTCTTTGTTGTTCTTCTGCAGAAGGCGACCTTGGAAGGTCCACAGCCAAAATGCATTGTCCACCTAAATCAATTTTAAAGCAAAAATAAATATGGAATTATGTCAAATACATGGATTAGGAATGATGGTGTGATTAAATGGCCCTTTTGAGATCCTCCCAATATGTTGTTTTGGTTTTCAAAATTAAATTCAAGCTAATATATATGTTTTCAATGCAGATGGCTCTGACCAATAACCTTGTGACTCCACCAGGACACCGAAGTGACAACATATCGTCCAGTGGGGTCCCACTCTACATCTGAGGCCATGTAATGCTCTGCGATGTTCATCATGGTGCAGTCAGACGTGTCCACAAAAGCGAGAGCTCCATTCATGCTATTAATAAAAGAACATGTTATAGAGATCAAAGCAATTCAATGACAACACATTCATTCAGCTTAGTACTAACCTCCTCAATCCAGCCAGAACTAAAAACTGGCCCTGAGGGCTCCAGAAGATGCTGTTTGCTTGTTGCTTGTCAAACATTTCTAAAAATGGTTTAAAAAGAAAAAGTTAAGTAAGAACTAATTTTCCTAATTTATTACTGATGTTAATCTGAACACTCACTTATTAGGTCGATCTTTCCATTGTTCTTCACATGGTAGAATGAAGCATTGATTCTTGGAGATTCACCATGCAGCACAGCAAATTTGCTGCCATTTGGTTCCCAAGCGAAGGCAATGATACCGTCTGTAAGATAATCGAAGGATTCGCATCCAGTGGCAAGTGTCAAGCAGTACGAAAAAAAAATGATGTCTTACCTTTCATCTCCACCACATCCACAGGTACCTGCTTCTCCCTCATCCTGAAGATCTCAAAGTTGGTGACAACACCCTGAGGGACAATAGAAGCTAAGTCGTGAAGAGTTCTTCAGTATAGGTAAAAAAAAAGTGCCTTTTCTAAAGCAGCTCTTCTACCTGTGTTCCTTTTGGTGTCCTGTCCACCTTCACGCAGAGATAGTCTCCATTCTTCTGCCAGTGAAGCTTGCAGTCTACAACATTAAACAAGTTGCGAACTCTGATCTCATTCCTGGATGGAAACTGCATGAGTGTTACTCTTGCTGGGATGTCCTTGTCCTCAGGTACCCAGAAAGCAATGATATTATCACCAGGTGACCAGGAGAAATCCCTGAGGAGATACAAATGCATGTCATAAAACAAAAGGCTAATAATATGTAATTATAATGATCAGACAAAAAAAAAAAAAAAAAAAACAATTGTGCGTAACCAATACGGGTAGTGGAGTGTGGTTAATCTGTGGATTACACTCCGTATATATACACATCAATTTGGCACTGGATTTAAAGGTCTTCTAAAAGAATTCTTATTATTCGTATTCAAAATAATGTAAAGCAATAAATAGCTCAATGTCAACCTTATAACCCTTAAAACTTAATTCTTAACTTATGTTTTATTCTAATGTTTTTGATTATACAATCATACAAACTGTTCAAAAACTGTCGAAAATTAATTAATTAATTGATCATAGAACCATCACTCCAGAACATAAGTTTCTTTTTATCTATACCAGAAAAAATAAAATATCGACAATAGTGATCATCATGAATATTGACATCGTTTTACTAACATGCAAAAACAAACAGTTTGTTATATATTTGTATATTTTTGGCCATATCCACCCCTGCTCTACTGCTGTTTTTCCAACATTTCATTACATGACTGATTATTAGTGATGCACCGATACCGGTATCAGCCTCGATACCACATTTTCTTAAGTACTTGTAATCGTTAAAAAAAAAAAAAAAAAAACCCCGATACCGGGAACCAGATCTATCTCCAGATCAGCCCCTGTCTACCTCCATGAGCTCATACGCTCCTACATGCCTTCCAGAAGCCTGCGCTCAGAGAAGGAACAGCGACTTGTGGTTCCTTTCCACAAGGGCAGAAGATCTCTCAGCAGAACCTTCTCTTTCACTGTCCCTGGATGGTGGAACAAACTCCCTGATCCAGTCAGGAAAGCAGCAACACTAACAGCTCTTCAGAGAACACCGACTATTTAAAAAAAAAACAAAAAAAAAAAAAAAAACAAAACAAAAAAAAAACTACCTGCTTTTTTCCCTCCTCTGTCTTTATTTTCTTCCTCTACTTCCTCACTGCTTAGGTTTATTGATCAGTTGATACAATTCTATTATGAGAAGCTGAGATAGACTTTGACGGTGTAACAAATTGCATATTGTCTCTCCCCTAATGTAAGGCGCTTTGGACAAAAGCGTCTGCCAAATGCATAACTGTAAATGTAACCAATACCACTGTCTGAGAAACGAGTTATGTTTGAGCTGTGTGTAAAGGGTGCAGTTCTGAGCAGGGGAGACATGACAGCCGTGTGGAACTATTTCAAAGTGAATGAAGACGACAATCAATCAAGCACCTTAAATCCCAACTCGTCAATAAGTACAAACAGTTTACCCACTTCAAAACCAACACAACCCACGCTGCAGCAAACGCTTGCAAGACTAGAAAAATGTCCAGAGAAAATCCACATGCTGTGAAAATAACACCGGCAATTATCGAGTACATTATTTTGCATGAACAGGCACTCTCTGAGGTAGAAAATGTGGGCTTTCTGCGACCCGTCAATGTTCTGGAGCCCAGATATGATGTCCCAAGCCGCCGCTACATGACTGACACGGAGATGCCTAAACTACACGACTTCGTGAAAAAACAATTATCCACAGCCTACTGCTAACCTCCTCTGCGTTTAATTTCACCACGGATATTTGGACAAGCAGTGTTAGCCCCATGTCACTAATTAGCCTAACCTTCCAGAGTTTCACGCCACAAGCCATAAAACATGTGAAACAATTCCGTGGCTCGAACACTAGCCAGGCTTAATTTAAAAAAATTAAGATTTAAGCCCTTATTTTTTAATAATGATTTATTATGTAATATGTTGCATACAACATGCTTTTCATTGTAAATAAATGTTCTTAATTCCAAACTAGTCCCTTGTTTTTTATTTTATTTATATGACTAAAGCTGTTACCTTTAAATATAAATCATGTTTTTATTAAGTATGGGTATCGACGAGTACTGAATTGCAAGTACCCGTACTCGTTTTCTGAAAAAGGGGTATCGGTGCATCCCTACGGATTAGATTTTATAATTATTTAGCATTCATTTCCCATGTTCAATTTAAACTTTTAAAAACATTGACCTTACTATGTTACAATAAACTGTGTCCAGCACATTACCACTACATACTCTACAGAGTGCTTTAGGAAGCACTTAATAAAATCAAAATGCTCAGTAGCACATAAATACCATTTCTGAAGAATAATGTTGTTGTGTAAACACAAGCCATTTTTTCATTCATATGTACTGACTTGTTAAAAATATTTTTTTTTGCACAAGAACATGCATTTGAATTGTTCTAATTTGTACGTCTCATATAATCCAGTAATATCCCCTGTGTGCAGTGTTGCAAATGCAGAGAATCTGAGATTAGGGGTAGTCTTGCGATGCATTGGAAGTGTTATGACATTACTTACTTAATTCCATTAATCTTCAGACTCTTCTTCTCCAAAAGACCCATCGACTGTTGGGCAAAATATTACTTGTTCATTTAACCACTACGATTGAAGACTTTTAAACATTGTGTGTATGTATGAATTAAGACACTTACTGGCGTCTCATAGATGCTCAGCATGTCCTGCGTCATTCGTGCAAAGAACTTCCCATCAGGACTCCACCTGAGCAGAACAAGTAATTATAATCCTGTTCAAAAACAATCAAACCAACAACAACCGTGAAGAGTTCTTGAAACTTACTTGAAAATTGGCCAATGGGCAGAGCTTTCACAATGAAAGCCTCTTTTCTTCTGTCCTGTGAGAACATCCCAGATGATGATGGCCTGTGGGTCATCTTTTGTATCCATAAGAGGGCTAAATGTAACAACATATCTGCAAAAAATATTTTGAATTAATTAAAAAGTCAATGTAAGTAAGGCTGCATTTTACTTAAACAAAAACATTCAATTCTATAAAGAACAAGACGACTGACCTCTCACAGGGAGAGAAATCAATGAGCTGAACCCCTTGATGGCTGAACCTCTGGATCTGCTTGAACTTCTCCCCACCCCAAAGAGCAATGCCGCGCTGATGGAATGTAGCCAGATAGGTGCCTTTTGGTGACCAGCGCACATATGTCTCAGTCCAGCGCTACAATTGAATCACAAAAAGTAACATTTAATGAACTGTGTATGCCTGTATTTGGTATAATTCAACGACTGAGCAGTGAACTCAGCTCACCGCTCTCTCCTCCACTTCAATTGGCTCTTTAACATCATTAGCAAATATGCCTGTTCTTTCACCGGAGTCATAGATCACGCTGTACTGATCTCGGCAGTCAGGGTCCTCCATCCAGTGGCGCAGATTACCCTGAAAACAAAACACCAAATATTATGTGAATAATGTATAGAGTTTTGCACTAACGACAGGTTTAAGAACTGTTTGGAGTACAAGTTCCTCAAAAGAGCACTCACAAAGTCTTTAAAGGGCTGCTTCTCAGGACTCTCCCACTCATCAGAGATTGACATGTATCTACAAGATGGAAAGCAAACAGATTAGTCCCAATCAAAACATATAAAGGCAAATTAACTAGAGCTGTCAGACAGATGTATTAAGGCAAGGTTACTTCAATTTAAGAAAACAGAATGCGTGAAAGGGACAATGCATTACAAATAACTGGCTTGGAGAAAAATTTAATGATAAATCATATTTTTCTTTGTGTCCCTGGATATTAAAATGTTTATAAATCCACTTCACTTTGCCTTTTATGCTTTTAAGAAAGCTCCAGCAGATAACTTTAAATTACATTTTAAAATCCATATTTGCTCCCTGGCTTTCAACACAAACTGAGACTATATTTTAGTTTTATGAATGCGAGTTGATTATTATTTCATCTACTTTTGGTCTAATTTGTCGTAGGCTTAAAGGCGCGACATTTTTTAATTGCTAATCTGTTATTAAGTAGCAATTAATAAGTTCACAGAACCACCGCTTAAAACAGTCAGTAGGTACTTTCAAAGAATCAACATGGGACACTCGGCTTAAGGGTGTGCTTCTTTAGGGAATTACAAGCAATAACATTCCTCCCAAAAATTAAATCACATATCGCATTCACATATACAGTGTATATATAATAATAATAATAATAATAATAATAGCAATTTAATGTTTGGCTTATGTCAGACTCTCAGGCTAGATAGGTATGGAACAACTTAATATAGAATTATAGTAAAACATAATATATTTTCAAAAAAGATACATGTGATGTTTTATTTATTCTTAAAAAAAAACATAATTTTTGTAAAAAGTCTTGAAAATGTTGTATTGTACATTTCAACAAAATAGACTGTTTGCTCACATCATAGCTAATAATACATTGCAGTTGACTGTTTCCATACCTCTAGCTGTTAAACCAATCCTGTTATTTGCGGTTTAAGATAATAAGATAATAATAAAAAAAAGCATACTTGTCAAAGTCTGTGAACAGATTGACACGGAAAGTGTGCTGCTTGTCCAGCTTATAGCCATCAGCGTTCTTGACCGCTTCATGAGCATGACTTGGTGCAGAATATTCCAGGAAAATATACCTGATGGAAAACAACGTATTAACAACATGAAAAAAATAATACAAATGCATACGACTATGTATTATACCAAAATATTTGATCCAGTTATGGTTTTCTGCTGCTTGCAATTATAACCTCTACACATAAACAACAATAGTGTGTACATAAAACAATCCCCAAATGTATTTTATATTTAAAGTTCACCTCAAAGTTCAAAGTTGCCCTTTAGTTTACTACTAAATTGTAACTATAGAATAGATTCCTTTAAAACATTAAAAACATATATATTTGGTGATTTAGTTTAGTGATTAGCCAAGACCGCACACCCCACATCACGCCCTAGATAAGCGTCACTTACCCCTTGGTCTTTCCATCTGCGTCTGGGTAGAACTCGTTGGTGATCTTTCCAAATTTCGAGAATATTTTGTGAATAACGTTTTTCAGCTTCTCCAAGCGATCTGGGCCGACCTGAGGCACATTATCCACCACAATTACGGAGTCGATGCCGTCTGCCTCTTGAGGTTTATCTCTTAGAACATCCCCGAGCAGTTCTGCGTGCAAATAAAATGATGAGCTTTAAATGTCAGTCATACTTACAAGGAAAGAAAAGATAAACTCTTTTTTACTATAACGAAGCCTCCAGGGGCTGTGACGTTAGCTAGGATGCTTTTGTCAGTCTAACGTTAGCACACATGTTGGGCTAAAAGTGTTTGTTTAGCAGAAAACCCGCACAAACCCAATAGTTGTAATGGAAATAACAATAATTTCAAAAAGAACTGTATACATACTGGTTTCTATCTGACATGCAAAACTTTAACGTGAAATGCGTGGCTGGGGTCCATTAGCACGTCGGCTATAGCTAGGCCTCTCTCACCCTGATCACTGATGTCATCGTCGAAATCCTCCGGATCACTGAACGAAGGTTCTTCTTCGTCGTCATACTCCACGTCGACGTCCATGTTCTCCGTTTCTCGCATTTAGAGATTGATTTCGGTCAGTTTGGGTGGATGAGAGGGAGGCGGCGATTTTCCTGAGTTGGTAGAGGATATATTTTACTCACACCGCCATGTGCAAGGCAGCCGGCGCCAACCACCACGATCGCGCAAAGGACCGTACCATGTGAGTGGAGATCGGGGGGGAAGGGCCAGAGAGACCGATTATGAGTGATGTTCAAAATGCACCTTGAATAAATATGTAAATCAACTTACAACCAGATTTTATACCATTTTAACTTGATACGTTAGATTATATTATGTTATAGTGTTATGTTTAAGTGAAACAGAAAAAGAAAACCCCTTCATGAAAACTTGGTATTTTCCGTTTCTCTTCGGTGTGAAACTTCCTGTTCACGTGATGTGTGCTTTTTCCTGTTAAAAATGGCAAGTGCAGCATAATGCTATTTAAACGATCACAGTTTCATTATTAAATTATAGCATCGGTCCTTAATAAACAAACGCTTTTAACTGTGAATGACGTACTACGTTGTAGATTCCTGGACAAAAATAATTTACAAAGTCCTCAGTTTCAAGGTTTCTACTTTTATTAGACTAATTAATGTTATCCGGAAGAACCGGATTTGAAAAATCACTAGGGATAAGTTTAGACTGCACAACGATGGATTTAAAAAGATAAATCGATGAATACAATTTTTAAGTACAGAAAAAATTATTGATATATTATGGAAATATGATCTTTAATCCTTGAGTCAGCATCCTCTCCAAGAAAACATCTCCAATGACACTGAATGGTAAATATAGCAAATAACCAAACAAACAAAAATGTACGTACATTACAGACATTGACAATCTTCACTCTGGGTTCCAAATTCATTGGCTTTATAAACTTCTCTGTACTAAATGTTCAAGTTTTGTTCACAGCATCTCAGTTGTGCTCAGATAGGCAGAATGTTCGGTCTATTCCGGTCAGAACCACTGTGTGCTCCTGGTTTAAATATTTTGGATGAAATTGGCAAGACGTGCATTATGACACATCATTAACTAAATCTAGTAGAACTTATTTAAATATTATGTCTTTAATCTGATTTCTCCAGGGCTAGAAAACAAAGCTGCCAATTGCAACACCTTAACCTTTATCAGTCTTGTTGTCATTGTATTTATTTAGTATATAATTTTACCTTCAATTGCAAGGAACAGGAGTGGAGGAAGGATTACTGTCAAGTTGTTAATGATGTTGATCGTAAAAGTTGCTTATTTTATATTGTTACATTAATGGGCAGAGGAGATCCATTAGTTAACTACGTGACCTGTTACTCCTGAAACTTGATATTGATATTTTGTATATACTCAAAACACAATTCACAGACTAAAACAAACATTAGTCAGTGGTTTGCAGTTCAACACGGCCCAAAACGGAATAATTCACAGCATGAAAGGTGAATTAACACTAAGATCAGGGTGGTAGTGTTGGTCAGTGTCAGGTTGTTTTAATTCATCTCTAATTATATTAAATTGAGCACAGGGGTAGTGTTTTGGGTTTAATCACTGGCACCAGTAGATTTGATTTAACACTAAATGTAGCTGTGTATGCTGAATTTTATTGAATTCCCCATTATATCTCTTATTTTTAAACTTTAGTTTTGTTTTCCTCATTTCTTTACTTTTTAGTCGTTTTTAAATTAATTGGCCAAAAAAAGAAAATTGTTTCCAATTTATAACTTTGAAATGTACATTTCTTAAACAAATGTAGTGTTAAATACATTTAAATTAGGTTTTGCTTAGTTTATATTGGTTAATTTATTGTTTATGTTTAAATTTGGTTACACAACTTTTTCCCTCAAATAAACTGTAGAGGGCACTCTTGATAGTAGCTGTTGGTTATATTTTTTGTCATGAGCTGGGAAAGACTTTCCCAGTCATAGAAGTCAGATGATTTGTTCCTGCCCAGACATGGTCTGCAGATTGATTATGATTCAGTTTTTTTTTTTCCAAAAGTTATGTTCTTGAAAGTGAAAGTTTTTTTGGGGGTGTCAAAAAATATACTTACCTTTCCTTTTTCATATGTAACAAAGGAGACCCAATGTCCAAAAGCATTAACATGTGTTGAATGTCCTAAAAGTGTAGACAGCTTCCAAAAATAGTTGAAAGGCAACCAAAGACAGCCTGAACCATATGTAAGTACAACACAATTCACAGGAGTAGTGGTTGGCACAGAAAATGTGCTTTGTGTGCTGAGATATTATCTTCTTCCTTGAGCAGGGGATTTATTGGTCAAGGGTTACATGGGGAGTATCTGTTTGGATGTGTCTTACTGTAATAAGGCCTCTTTGCTCATATTTGTCCATTCGATCCCTCACAGGAAAGAAAGGGCTCTCAGCAAACCATGGATGACAATAACCCTTGAAATAGCTCACAACAAAGTTTTTGGAAAAAGTGCAACTCAGTATCAAGTTAAAATGGTCTTCACAGAGCTCAAGTCACAGTTGGTGGTAACGCTTCCTCCAACACTTAACTCTTGCATAAGCTCTGTTTGTTTGTCTGCGTTTGAACATGCTCCCAAAGCCTTGCACAGGAAATGATCAGTGTGAGGACACTTCAGTTTTTCACTTGGGAAAACAACACGATGTTAGCTTTTTAAAATGCTAGACTGTTGATGGGAGCTATGCGTGTTAATCTGAAATATTTGCATTCAATTACAGATGTTTACACACAAAAAATTATATAATCAGATATTGTTTCTCAATAGGGGGAAGTTCATGGATCTCAACAAAGTAGTAAAACACTGAAACAGGACAAGGACTCAAGCCAGAAAACAATTGAAACTTGATTAACAATAGGAAAAAAAGAGCAGCAAACAAACAGGGACATGGAGGTTGAGTTAAAAAGAAAACCAGAGAGTGTTGTTATGAAAGAGTAAGAAAAGAACTAGCGTGCTAGCTGCTTGCACAGAATAAACTTGGAAATCCACAAATTTACTTCTCTACAGAATGTTTGTTTACATGAAATTGTTCCATTAAAATTTGTTATTTTTAAAGTGCATTGTTTAAATAAAGTAGTCTAAATTGTGGTTCTGTTGGGATAAGCATTATTGACAGTTAGCGATTTTACAAAAGTCACAAACTATAATATTAATTTGTAAACTCAGTCAAAAAACTGAAAGGAAAAGTTTGAAAGAATATTTCCAACATGCAGATGATGCCTTAAAGATTCCCAAAAGACAAATTTAAATCAAGTACATACATTCACATGTACTAAATTAGCAATGATTACTTCTCCACCAAAAAAACAACACAAAATTCATTCAAAAATGGTATAAATTGGGCTCCAGCGTTTTTCTTTTAAAATTGCACTAAAAACCTGTCCTTTGAGAGGCAGATGAGTGAACTGAGCATACGTAAACACATGCAAGCGGGCGTCGATATAAATTTATTGTGTAAGCTAATGCATTTATTTTTAAATTATTATATCAGCATCTTAACCCTTAAATCCACAATTTTAGTGTATATCAGAAATGTAAAAGGATACGAATGAAATATACATGGTTGGTTGAAGTAGACCTTTAAAATTAACTCAAACTTTTATTGACTTTATACAGTTCTTATTTACAAAACACACATTGCAGTTAATTGTAAAAATTCACACTTTTTTAAAATCATCTTCAAAGGGAAACCAAACATGAATGTGTAAAAGAAGGACTGCTGAAGTAGACATCTCGTTAACAGTGGCAATGGTGAGATCAGAAAAAAAGAACAGAGCAGCAAATCGAACACAGTGTAGTTAAATCACTTTCAGCAGATAAAAAGCACCTCAGCCGATTAAAATCAACTGGAAATTGTTGGTTTCGTTAAAGTCCTCCAGATTTACTAAAAGCCCTATGCCTCTACAAAAATCAGAAATTCGTCGCTGCTTTATGTGCTGAAGAGTATAACCAGACCATTTGGTTTTTCAAGGGATAAGTTGTCAAGGTTGAGGGTGTGCCGAATTTTTCTAATCAAATGTCTTCATGCCAACTTTCACGAAGGCAATAAGGTACTACTGTGATTAATCAAATAAACATCTGAACTAAACATTGCTTTAAACTATGAATTAGACATAATGCATCATGCTATACAAACACATGATAGATGGCACACCTCAAGCATTCCCTGTATAAATGTATTTCTGTTATGTCAGCCATTAAAAGGTATTTTACATAATCAAGCATGTTAACAGAAATTAATGCATACATTAACATCACAAATTTGGGTGCTCGTCCTGGATGAACACTGATGATTTCTGATTTTTAATTAAAAGTAAATGCATACAGACTCACAACTACAACTACAACATTTACCAAAATTTGAAGACTTTAATTAAGTTTTTGGGAAAACCCTACCTCTTATCGTCTCGCAAAGTACACAGGTTATTTACATTGACTTCACATAATATAGTACACACTCTGTGCCATAATGCCATTTAAAGAATGCCATTGATGTATTTACTATATTCAGTTAGTGGTGTTAGGCGTAACCAGTGATTTGACCCTAGTCTACATTTCAAAGCTTGTAGCTCAATGTGAGTAGACACAAAGAAGCAGAGGAGACAATTAACATGTACAATAGCTGATATTCATTCTATGTACAAAACCCTGCTTAATTGTTATGAAGACGTTATCTATTAACTCACTTACTAAAAACTAGTAATGCAAAACTGTTATTTTTACGTTAAATTATATAACATAGTAACCTATTGGGTGACAAGACTGTTCTTTTTAGTTGTTCAGTGCTGGTTTGCCAGTTATTTGCGCAGAACATCTAATAGTTCATTTGAAATGTTAATCAATACAAATATTACACTATGTAAGATGTTTTCTTTCAATATTTGAATACACTTACATTGTGCAATTGGTTTTCGATCAATTTTATACTAACGTGCATTTTGCTACTTGCCCTCATGTGATGCTTTGTAGAATCATATTGGCTGATAACAGATGTATTCTTGGCTCCGCTCTATTGTGATGTAATAATGGATTCTGTTTCTGTGGGAAGCCACCACTATTGGGGAATTTCTACACAGTGTACCTTAATTATAAAATTCCAAGTCTCTAATAATTAAATGTAGTGGAGATACTGTAATATGGCAAGTAAAATGTGACAATGAGATCAAAATTTCCATTGATTTCCTCCGAAATAGAACAGTAAAAAATTCAAACTAGTCACTGCAACATAATGTCTTTAAGGTTTTCCTGAAGAATTGTGTCTTTAACAGCATGAAAGACAAAGCGAATGTTCTCAGTGTCAATGGCCGTGGTGAAGTGGTGGAAAAGTGGCTTGCTGCGGTTGCGTCGTTTACGGTTGAAGCATTGCACAAGATAGGCTTGCACGTCCTCCAGCCGGTGAGGGTCTCCCCGAAAATCAGAAAAGTGCTTGTTAATGTTGATTTTGCGTACCTTCTCCACCAGAAGGTCCATCTTGTTGAGGAAGAGGATTATGGAGACATTGGAAAAGAGCTTGTTGTTGACTATGGTCTCAAAAATATTCATGGATTCCACCAGGCGGTTGGTGCAGCGATCTTCCATCAACACCTGGTCATACTCGCTGGAGGACACCATGAAGAGGATGGATGTGATCCCATCAAAGCATTGGAACCATTTCTGCCTTTGAGAGCGCTGGCCACCAACATCAACCATCTTGAAAGGGATCTTCTTAATGATAAAGTCATGCTCCACAATGCCCTTGGTGGCCTTCCTGGCCAGTAGGATATCCTTGTGGCTTGGCACATAATTCTGCAAGAGAGGGTTGAAATTAGTTAGCAAATATTAAAGCAACTCTCCGGTATGTTTTGTTGAAGTTGTACTTTAGAAGTTGTTTGGCATTCTGTCGTTAAGTAAAATTTAAAATGATAATGTAAAAAAAATCTGACAGGATATTAGGGGGGGAAAGGACAAAAATTAATCTTAAAGTTGCATACAGTCCTCTAAAATCTGATGGAAGTTTTTTGGTTTTGACAAAGAAACTTTTATATAGTTCTACTTCCTGTACCAGCTAAAGAAGTTCATCCTTGACCCAGTTCTGTTCTCTTCAGCTCTATCATCAACTGACTTAGCTCTTAGTCTAAATCAGACATTAATTTTTGACAGTCAGACTGCTGAGATTATCATGTTCCCCATACCAAAGACTGTATACCTCCAGAGTGAGAAAGAGGGCTCTCAAAGTTACTCTGAAAAGTATAAAAAGCATAACATTCGGAAAAGTGTGTTAAAACACCAAATTATAGACACATGGACAAAATGAAAGGAAACAACAAACACACAAAATAACTCAAGACTACGAGGGAACAAATCAGAAGAAATAAGAGGAAGAACGGGTGACAGATGTAAAGAAACATGAGAAAGCGGATGAAAGGGGTAGGGGACACCTGACTGAATGAACACAAATGGATAGGAAAAGAGTTGATAACAGCTCGAAACCAGCAAAAAAGAAGAAAAACACAACCAACAGAACCATATGTTCAGTGAAAAAAATTGACCTGTCATGTGATCTAAATTCACACCACACAACAAGTGACAGACAGATGAAAATGAAAATAAATGCTAAAATATAACAACTCCAACTTGCTATCACTAGCCTAGGTTTCCATGGTCACACAAAACACTTTTTTTATCACTGATCTGAGACATCTTTTTGACAACCTTGGTCAATATCAGTCTCAATGAAACCACTTTACTTTCTGTGACACCATTGTTCAACACAAACAAAATAAAACCGTTTTTAACAGAAATGATATTTACCAAAAATAATTAACATTTATAAAAAAAAAAAACATTGAACAGAAATAATAATTATTAACTCAAGAGAACTGACACACAGATAATGCCTTATGGGTAACTTACCAGTTGACCAATCCGATCCAAGTTGTCCAAGAAATACTTCACTGATTCACTCTAAAAACAAAAACAAATAAAACAGGTTTTCAATTAAGATATAAAATAACACTATCTCTCTAAACTTCTAAAGTTTGATTAATAAAACAAAAATGCAACATTATATAAATGTATTAACCAGAGATTTGCAACAAATAATAATAGATCAAAACAGTAAAAGTGCATTATAAACATTATATTTTTAAAGCAGCTACTTTGCACAGAGGTTAACACTGATGCCTCTCTAACAGGGGACTTCCATCTTTATCCTGTCTGGACAACTTTCTAGGTGGAGTTTGTATGCTTCATCAGGGCACACTGGTTTCCTCCCCACACAGAAACACGTGTATTGGCTGAAGTGTTTGCCTTAACTTGCAAACCGGACTGAATGGTGAGTGAGTGGTCTGTGTTGTGCCTGGGTGAACATTTGACCTAACTTGAACTGGTAGAGCCCAGGACACTACATTATTAAATGACTTTGATGGTCATCACACTCAAAAAGTATTCATATGCTGCTTTTGGGAAGTTTCTACAAAGCAGTTTTACAAAAGGCCTAGAGTGAATGAACATAGTTTAAAAAATCCAGCACGAGTTTTATATTCTGGACAAATTCACTTCAGTCACTAAGTCACTACTTGTTTTTTTCTGACATTGAAAGTTTATTCACTATTTTATTTTTATTTATTTTTTTCAGAAAACGGCTGCACACTGACATTTAAAACAAAAGAGGCTGCATTATTCTCCAAACCCCAAATTAGACATTTCATTGTGTTTAATTAGTATTTACTATTCAACAACAACAACAAAAAACTCCCACATTTTTATACCCATTGTGAAATGTTTTTAGATGATCTGGTGCCAAAAAAATGAAAAATTTTACTAACGGCAATAAAATCATTCAGGTCTGAAAAGGTTAAATATATTATGAATTTTAATAAAATGTAACACATTATAATAATTTGTCCAAAACAAAATACAAGTTGTTGTACTGTTGTAAAACAAACTGCATAGTACGTAAAAAATTTAATAATATTAATAAGTACCACAGCATGCAGTCCAGACAAAAGACTTCACCTGGCATATCACTGTTTATGGTTATATCGTTCACAGCTCATAAAGTCATAACATTTGAACTTTCTGTTAAAGCAGCAAAGTCATAAAACACATACTAGGTGAACTCGATCTAAAACCTGTTCCTCCATGTAACAGGATGTTCCTATCTGGGATGGTCTGAGAACCTTTCTGGACAATCACATGAAATGCTCAGAAACAAAAACCCAGTTATCTCTAAAACTGGTCAATCGACATCCTGGGAGCCAGATGAAATAAGGCATTGGTCTTATAGGCTCAATATTTGCTCATGTGCATGAAAGGTCATTTTCGACATGAAAACAAGTCATTCAATTTGATTAAATTAAAACTAAAACTATTTATTAAGAAAGAACAACAGGCACAGATTTTACCCCTCAACAGCAGAACAATCAGGTCAGAGGCCAGAGCCCAATCCATAATTAAACCAACCGATGATTGGTACGATATGTTCACATTGCTCTTTTCCAAGAATCAGTTACGTCTGCTGCCTTCATAAGCCACAATCTATAGATAAGTGCAAATATTTCCCAATTCCTGTAGACTTTCATCGCAAAAGCATGTTCTGTCTGGCTAGAATAGACTCCCTAGAACAGTGAGAAGAAATAAATTGCTGTGTTGAGCATTATTTCCTGACAGGGTTGTTTTCACTCAGGCTTTTGGATGGCAGACACTGTGGCCTTGGTGTTTCAGTGAACATTGTCTGAAAAAGCAAATTGTGTCCTCTGGTTTGTGTGCATCTCACAAAGGGCCCTGGCCTGGCCCATGTTCCCGACAGGAAACAGCTGTGTGTGAAAACAGGGGATTAGGAGAAACGCGCTGGCCCACTATAACAGACCGAAGCCCAACACCGCAGACATGCACATGCACACACACACACAGAGAACACTAGCGTTAGGTCTTAATAATTAACACAGGAAATTACACAGATATGTGATAGGTGCGGCGTTGGTATTAATCATCACTCATCATCAATCATGGACTTGAAAATTCTGGCAGAAAATGAAAAAAGTTTAGTTTAAGCACTAGATTAAACTACTAACTAAAAAAACACTACATATTTTGACCACAATCTCAATTTTTGATTAAATCAAATGTCTAGCAATATATATTTGTATAACTCCATCCTACTTAATAGTGGAAAAAGAACCTAGAAAAAAGAAGAAAATTATTTATTAAAGGTGCAATTTTAAATTTCTAAGATCTTGGTCAAAACAACCTGACAGTTAACACAACACACTAGTAGCCAATCAAAACATCGCTGAGCCTCTATTAGTCAAGGTCCTTGCTTTTTTTTTGTTACTTCACTCCAGTCTCACTTTTTACAGCTTATAAAGTAACACCATGTGATTTCAGAAGTAACAGTGGAGCAATCACTGTCCACTGACCCCTATCCCAGCTCTCTGATTGTACAAAAACACACAAAAAAGCATTGGCCAGTGAAACTTGAGGTCTCCCTCCTCCATGGCGCTGTCTGCCTGTTGAGAGTGTGGGAAATATCTAGAAGTGGCCCTTTAGCACAGAGAAGGAAAGCGTGCCCATGGGTATTAGAGCAGTGAGAACAGAGAGGCATGATTGTGTATGGTCATGTACAGACCTTAACCCCTCACTTCCCAATAGGGTTTGCAATCGATACAATTCAGCCACTTCGAACAAACAAAAATCAGGTCCAATTAAGACCCCAAGAAAATTTGTGAAATGGCTTGATGGAAAACATCTTAAGGATAAAACTAAATCTTGAGTATCTTTGGGAAGGAACTCGTCTGAAGAAATCATACTGGAAGGGATGAGTCCATCAGGGATTCTTTTCACCTCGTACTTTGTTATATGTGACAGTAAAACCTTCCTCAGCAGCGAGTGAAGATGTTTGAATGATGTTTAACTGCCAGATCCAGCAGCTGTGCTTTGTTGCTGAATAACTGCTCCACGGTGACTGAGAACAGACACATCAATGAATGTTTTCATTTTTCTCTCTGTAGGAAACCTATTGTGCCGAAATGTAAAATACAGCTGTGTGTTCCTATTTTGTTATCTTTTCCAAGAAATATTGTTTAGCTGTTATTTTGTTTATTCAGTCTTGTGTAACAGCGATACTTTACAGTGTTCTTTTAAAACGGAAAGAAAGCAGCTCTTGATGAACACTTGATGAACAGAGGGCCTCCTTTTTTTTAAGATCATTAAAAATAGTAACTTTATTATGGTAGTTGCATAATATAAGTGTATTTAAAAAAAAATCGAAATACTGTTTTCTAAATTTGCCTGAAATTAATGCTACAAAAATGTAATTGTTTGTCTCAACACAAACTGTAGATCAACATTTTTTACTTTTGGTGTATTGCAGTTTTGGAGCACTGACCACTATGAAATACCAAAGGAGAGAAACATTGTGCTAAATGTGCAGACAGTAAACTGAAATACATTTTTCAGTTTTAAAATGACTATATTTCCTTTTTTTTTATTTCATATATCCTTAAATGTAAGGCACTATGATGGTGCAGTGGATGGTTCTGATGCCTCTCCATGGAAAGGTTACTTCAGAAAGAGTAGCAAGGGGTACTTGAAAGTTATTGTTGAGTTAGTTAATTCATATGTATCAATGTGTATGAGCTGATACTTATGTGGAATATTTTGCCATCAAATACGTTAAGTTTTTTGTTTAATTTAAGAAAGGCTGGAGATTATGTTAAACGTGTTAGTTAGTTTTAATAACAGTGTTTGGTTTATTTGCCAACCCTTTAAATATATATTTTTTTGTCTTTGCAAATAAAAAGAACGCGTTTGTCATTCTGTAGATCAAGATCAAACATAAATTATGGCACAGATGCCAAATTAATTTCACAGAGAAAAGCAACCCTCCTCTGCTGTGAAGATGTCCCCCCTCGCCTCTGTAAATATCAGACTATATAAATATTCCTGATGCAAAAGAAACAGAGCTTGAATTCCCGTTCCTTTGAGTGGGCTTGTCTGTTTGGTTTGGATGCTGTAAGAGAACTGGTATTAATCCCCCACATGGAGCTGTTTCAGCTCCAGAACTTCACAGAATCGTGGCCTGCTCCTGCACTGTTGATCTAAATGAAACCATACACCTGGCTTTTCATCTCGCTTCTATTAAAATGTTCAGTTTGGATGGGAGTGATACAATGAAAATGGATATGTTTCAGGGAACTCAAAAAACAATTAGGAGATTTACATTTTTCTAAAAGTGAATCAAACCATTTATATAGATGTGAGATGTGTTATGAATGTTTTTTTGATTTGTCACATGCTTGCATAACCTATTTTTGTTTTTAGAGTAAAAGTAGAGGACAGTTTATGTATAGTAAATTAAACCAAAATATGTAATTTTTCATAAAACTAAACTACTTTTAATTTTCTCATGAATGCAAACTGGACTACTTTGGACACTCTTCTATCAACGTTTTTTCTAAGGGCATGCTATTGATTATTTATTCATTATTAATTAGGATCTTTATTGTCTTCTTTCACAATTTAATATTTTCATGTCCTTACCTGTACACCACTGCAATATTGACAACCTCAAACAACATCTCTAAAATCCAGTGTAAATAACAAAACTGGGGAAAAAATGTAATCAAGGCTGTTAGTCTTTCAGTACTCCAAGAAGATTTCCGTTTTATATACCCTCTCTCGAGTCTCAGCTCAATCTGTTCAGCTCCTATCTTATCCATTTGGCTAATGGCAGCCCCTCAGGGAGATTGACCCTAGACGAGCCTGGAAACAAACCACTGATGGGTGGAATAAAAAACAGAGTTAGAGATAAAAAAAAATCATCAAGAAAAACAGTGTGGGTGTATGACGTTTTCAACTACAGCCAAACATCCAAGGACATGACTGCCTGTAAAATCAGTTTTCTCTCTCTTAGTCCGAAGCTCCCCTTGGGTCTGGTTTCAATACGAACAGCCCACTCACCATCTGTTTCTCAAGGGCTCAAACCTAATATCTACTGCTATTCTTCACACTTTCTCATGGACTTGAAAGCTCTGGTAAAATGTCTCTTGAGTATAGAGTATTCAAATATAATACCCAGATTTTACCCTGAGCTCTTCAACACTCCTGACACTGAAACTTAAAACTTGTCAACAACTTTTTATTTTAGCCAAACGTTTTTCTTTCATCAAATACAAAAAAATAATGGACAGTTTTTCATTTTAAATATTTCATTAAGAACATCACGGACTAGTAAAACCATTTAAATGAACAATGTAAACATATTTTTTAATTAATTATTCATTTTTAAAAATGGTTGGTAAAATTACAATGTTTTCATCGCCTAATTTCCATCAGTAAAGTAAGCATGATTAAAAGTTTTCACTATGGCCTTTCATACTTTTGAGGCTCTATACTGGTAAACCAAATAAATGTAATTTACAAACGATCTTACTGAAACCCAACTGAGAATTCAAACAAAAAGATTACAAAGAAATGGAAAGTTAAACCCATCTACCCTACATTTTCAATTTCAAGAAGCTTGATGGAGCACTTAGGTGTTTAATCTGCAGTCAAGGAATGTCAAGGCAATGGAAGTGTTCGTCATGGTGGTATCAAACCTCAACAATGCCCGTAGAGTACTTTGACGAAGTTGCACTATAATGGCAGAGATAGGGAAGACAGACAGATAGGACACTGGAGGAGCGGGCCAAAATGAGCGTCCATTTATCGCTCCTGACAGTCTGTCTGCAGATAGAGGATGACAGACGACAGGGCAGGGTAAAAAAATGTAGCTGAATGCACCAGACACCTCTCAGAGCCAAAAGCCATTCTGCCCTGTCACTTCCATTACACCTCCTAAGAAATGAGGGCTTATAGTGATGTCAGCAAAGACATGATGTTCAGAAAAGAGACGGAGGAATGATTGGAATCTCAGAACACTTGTCATTCAAGATCTGATTACGGGTCAAGGCATACAATCTTTTTCAACAAGCCAAAAAGATTTCCGTGGAGATGTAGCTATAGTTTGTTTTAAAAATTCAAAGTCATTTTTTTACTCACATGACAATGAAATAATTTATGTTCAAAACTTTTGACAGATTTTGAATCAGAACTTAAAACCTTTTGTTTCAGACAAGAATGCACAGCCAAACACTCGTTTGCACTCGTGTTTTTCGTACTGTACTCGTTCATTGATTTTGTTGTTTCTTTAATTTGGATCTGTAATACTGTCTATTATATTATTACATATCGCTACATTGTATATGTATATACAAAATGGTCCTTAGGTAAACTGAAAGGTGCTTGATAAGAAATCTATTCAAATGTAATACCACACATAAAAACATGAAAATAAGAGAAATTAGGCTTAAATAACATTATAGTTATCATAGCACTCATTTGTCTAAATTTTGTTAACAAAGATATTTGTATTTACATATATAAACTTGAACTCTATGGTTCCTAAGGTAACCATATATTATAATGTATTTTTTTTATTTAATCTAAATTATGTCAAATCTACATTAGGCCTCTTGTTTGTGAAGCTGCTTTAAAGCAGCTGCAAAAAGTAATTAATTTTGATTGATTGAGTGATTGATTGAGTGAGCATGAAAGTAACCGAATACTGACTACTTTAAGAAGAAGACAGAGAGCTTTACCAAGTCTTTACTCTGGGTGACTGACAGAAGATGCCATTCTGCCAGGACTTGTCAGGGCATTCTGTGAGTTATTAGAACTCTTCTCTGTTTTTAAACAATTTGAATGGTATACATTTTGGCAGAGCTGTCTATATGTCTGCAGCCGAACCTTTCACAACAATAAACAAACAAAGAAATTGCTCGGTGAACATACCTTTAAACAGTTATCTAATGTATAGTTAAGTGTGTGTGTGTGATAACTTATTATTAACAGAGTTACATTTATGTAGAATTGAATAGACTTAAACTGGATATGTTGGTGATAAGAATGAAAGTACTCTTACTGTTGTTTGTCATACATTTTGCCATTCATGACATTTTTGTTATTCAAGAAGTTAGATCAGTCTGCATAGTCTTTTTTTCTTGTCAATATTTTAAATTCATGGAAAAAATTGATAAACTGCAGTGTGTGTGTGTGTACAGAGTAACATGTAGTCCCTGCTGCCCTCTAAGATAGTATCACTAAGGAGAGCATGTGACACAAATGCTCCTCTGGGAATTATGAGGTGCTCAATAGTCCAAATGTAGAGAGAGTGAGTCCTGAGAAGACCTGAATTCCTAGGTCTCGTATGGCCTCTGAGAAGAAGCTTTTCAATTTCTTTATTTTTTTCTGTTAGGTTGCAGAAAACTATTTTTGATTTAAAGGTTACCTACTATGTGCCTTTGATATTATGTGATTTTTTAGTTTAAAAGTTTGCATTCAAAAAACATTTACACTCTTTTAAATTTACTGAGAACGAACAGTGTGGTTTTATGCTGCACATGTCATGTTCAAAATGGAGGCAGAACCAAGACAAGTGAAAGACAGTGCAGTAACACTATATCAAGCCGTTTTTACAGTTCAACCTGTGAATTGACTACTTGCATAAAACTATTTAATGGTAGAGACCGTTAGAGATATATCAATTTAATTGAACTAGCAGGAAAGTGCATTAGACTATAAATGTATAAATTAGCATAAATCGCTTACCATACTGTCAGTCATGTTAATCTACATAAATATGTGGTAATTTAGCGTCTGAATGTAAACAGTCCTACTTCAAGACCCAAAAAGATAATTTGTTCGCACTTGAGCTGCGTTTTTTGATAAAAATTTGATTTTGGGATTAAAATATTTGCATGAGCGCAAATTTACGCTCTCAAAATGTGACTAATTTTGGCTACAATAACCCCATGCATAAAGACCCAAAGCAGTTTTAGTACAGAAAGTGTAAAACTCACTTCTTGAAGTGAAAGAAATCACGACATGTTGGATGAGACTCATCCTTCAGTCACACTGGATCGCCACATGATCAAAAAGTAGTCTAGTTATTTTGCAGCAAGCCTACCATTTCCTTACTGGGTTGAAGAAAAAATATCTAAATAAAATATTTTCTGGATGAAATTTAACTGAGAATCTTGGCCAAAA
The DNA here is from genome assembly GCA_900490495.1 of Danionella dracula. Lineage (NCBI taxonomy): Eukaryota > Metazoa > Chordata > Actinopteri > Cypriniformes > Danionidae > Danionella > Danionella dracula. Next base: position 2,589,518 of record UELW01000444.1, read on the forward strand.
CTCACAAGACATCTAGCAAGTAACCCTTCATCAATCTTACCACTGCCGATTAGCAGCAGTAATTACCCGTAACTCTTACTGAACCATGTCTGACATTGTGTCTGTTTTTCCTCTAGTTATTCACTACTCATAGACTTCAAACCAGGCTCTGCTATGAAAGTCCTAGTTCAGTGTTCATTAAGCAGCTTTGTGAATATGTCTGGCTCTGTTCCTGGGGGTTGAGAATGTAACTGCTGATCAGGAGTCAATGTAGCAACAAAGAAGCATTATTTATACGGGTGGAGTGATGGGGCTAGCAAAGATCACCAACTGCTGAGAACTACAAAATTACTGGACGCAAACTTTGTGAATTTTACTTTAATTTACAGGGTGTGTAAAACACAAACAAGTAGTGACTAAGCATACTATGCCCCAGCAGACTTAAACACTCAGCATTACTCCTCGCAACATCTTATAAGGAAGAAGCTAGTTCAACTAAAAATAATACAGAATTCAGAAACAGAATATTGGGTGAAATATAAAGACTGTTATAAAAGTCTATACCCTGATTTTTGGTTTACTTTTTGCAACATTAATCAAATAAAAAAGAATTTGTTTCTCCGTGGGGGAGAGCTTTCCAAATTTGAAATGTCATTTTATAGAAAAAACACGAATTTGTTTCTTGAAGTCTCAGTGGGAGAGAGCTTTCAAAATTTGAAATGGAATTTCATGGAAAAAAATTAACCACATGAACCCTTTCTTGTAGTCGTGTGCTTCTTGCTATTGTCAACTACAGTGTTTTACCCCCTCTTCTAGTAATTAGCTTCTTGTTTTTGTCAACTACAGTGCTTTACCCCTTCTTGTAGTCATTGGTTTATTGCTATTGTCAACTACAGTGTTTTTCAATTCTTGTAGTCGCTAGCTTCTTGTCATTGCCAACTACTGTGCTTTCACCCTCTTGTAGTCGCTAGCTTCTTGCTTTTGTAAGCTACTGTGCTTTCTCCTCTCTTGTAGTCTTTAGCTTCCTGCTATTACAAACTCCATCATACAGATTTTCAGTGGTGAGTAAATCTGCATATGGCATTACGAAATCACTAAACATGTCAGATAGCAGACCGAAGACAGAAAATATAAGGATTTAAGTAAAAGTCAGTTTTGTCTATCATTATTTCATAGTTGTTATGTAATATGAGTGTTAAATGTTAAATTACTACCTGTATGCACTGTGGTAATGCTGAGCTTGTGAAAACTCCATTTCACATCAACAGATGTGTGAACTTTCACTACTCTCACTACTTTGAATTTTGTGTTTATTTTAATTACTCGACACTGACAAATGGTACCATTCAGACCATTTCCATGGTTTATCCCAGATTTGGTCCCAAGTCATAGACTTAAACACAATTAATATCTTAGTCTTATCCCTACCCCTACCCCTAACACTTTATTTTGCACCATGCTGGAACAATGTTGTTTATCTAAGCTAAATCATTTCTTATAATTTATTAAAGTTGTAATATTTTGTGAGTTATTATTTTATGTTAGTTTTCATGTCATAGGTAGATATGGTTCTGATCAGATGATTAAAGTTTCCTTCTGAGTAAACTAACACTGTTTAATTAACAAGCTGGAGCAAACCAGAGAATTAGTGCTGGCATCTGACAGCAGTTCTGGTTGTGTTTGTGCTGTGCTGATGCATGTAGGCTGGCTGTGTTACTGGGGAGGTGAACTGGTCTCTGGAGATCTACGCTGCGGCTGCTCAGGAATGTGAACTGTTCTGCTTATCTCAAGCTCTTCTGAGGATGGCTTACGTTCTGTTATAATCCATTGCTCCTATTCCGCTCAGTAAACAAATACACCCTTCCTCTGTATGGATTCACTTTATATATTTTGGATTGGCCCTCTAAGATTATAAACTATTCAAATGGGCCCCACATTTAAAGAATGGAGACAAAAAAAAAAACAGTACAATGCAGGACCAGCCCTGGTGAGACCACCAGGAGGCATCGTAAACTTTTAAGATCATCCTCATTTTTGTTGTTTCTGGGCACCTAGACACAGTATGGTTGCTTAGTCAGCTTCCTGGAATCTTCTTCAAACATCTCAAACAGAAAAAGTGGGTTAACCTCAAGATTTACTAACACCCATATTATTTTCAGCCGTGAGGAATTTAAGACATACCAGCAACATTAATCTCTCCAAGGAATGTTAAATGCTGACCAGCTCTTAGGCAGTGGTGGGAGTATCTTTCATAGGTTGTGAACTAAGATGTTACTCAAAAATGTGGGTTTGTGATGCTTGGAAAATTTCTCCACGTCTTCTCTTTGTGCACATGAGATAACAAGCACTCTGTTGGAATTATTAAGGACATATAATAATAATCTTCTGTTTGGGTTTTTTTTAATGTGAGGAAGCTTACAAGACAAGCCAAACTTTTTCTTTAAAAGCAAATGACATCATTACTTCAGCTCTAAAGTCATTCGCTGGCAAAAGTGCAAGAGGATCTCTCATGGTCCATTATGACATGGATCTCACAAAGCTTCCACAAGAACCAGAAGCAGAAGAGCAGATATTTTAGTTAAAAAACATATCCAAATAATTTTCACTCTTTGGACAGTAGCAGTTTAATTTTCACGAGCTCGCTTACATAGAATTAGCCCAGGAACACAAAGCAATTTTTGGCGAGATTGGAGTAAGTGTACTGGGCGAGGTGTTCATAGAAGGACAGAGAAATGACCTGGCACGAAAGCTCACCCCCCTGGAGAGATCATTTAGGGAAGAGTGGAGATAGAGGTGGAGGAGGGAGCTTGCTTTTTAATCGTCAAAATGGAATGGAGTTGTTAACATTTCATGTGGATGGAGGATGATTGGAACACCTGTTGATGTTGGTTAATTTTATTATCGCTCCTCCCGAAATTATGTTCACTGAACTACACTTAAAATGTAATGGATGTTTGAAGTTGTATATGGCGGAGAGAGCTGACATAGACAATGGATGTTATAACACCCCAAAAAATCATGGGGGAGTGCAAAATTTTTATTTTATCAATTTAAAAGTATTCAAATGATTAATTGGGAATGAGATGAAATAGAATGTTGTAAAGTTGATGTCTTTTCAAATTTAATCTTCTTATCCTCGTAATAAATAGAGCTGTCTAAATCACGCATGCGCAACATAACAACATGTAGGTTGTTGCCATCCCGATTAATGTAAGCTATTGTTGTAAGCTATAGAAACTGTCAAACTTCCAGCCGCCATCATACTTCTTTTATGTGAAATTATCTTTTTCTATGCAATTTACACTTAAAAAGACAAAAACGTGGTTTGAAAGAACACAATTCCATTAATGTACAAATATTGACAAAGTAACCCACCCCTTCAAAACGAACCTGTAATATTTGTGTGTCAGGAAGAAATCTACAATGATTCTGACTCAGTTGTGGTAAAGCCTCTGTTTTGCAAAGAAGGCTCTTTGGAAAGATATGCAGTGCTTTTTATGGAGGCCTTCAACAAACCAGAAATACAGACTTCCTGTCCATGCATCTTCCAAACTCCCCACAGCGTTTAAGTCCAATCACAATACGAGCAGAGACACATTCCCACTAATGGCAAGTCTTGTGGTTTGGGCCGGTTTGCTGATAATGGATCTCTTCCATTTGCTTGGTTTTGTGCATGTGTGCGTATATAAATGAGATTTACCATACTCACTGAATCTCACATATTGCATCTTGTAACTTCTTCTAAGCAGAAACAATATGTTTTTTAAACTCTAATAAACTGAGTTCACTTAAAATATTCATCACTTTCCTTTTTTGTAAAGTTAATCTGATTCATTGGCAATCCAGACTTGTGATTTGTTGCATTATTTTTTGTTGAAATTATTGTAAATCACACCTTTAAATGGTCCTGAGCCTCTGCTAAACCCACCCCCATTCTTCTTTAGGAAGATCGACATCAGCAGGTAGAATTTTAAGGTTTGTGACATCACAAAAATAATCTTAGAATGGTTTGCCTTTAGATGGTATTCAAATTTTTAGGTCATTATTATCAGGTGGTTGTGTACATATAAGACTGAGGATTTTTTTTGAACACAAGTAAAAGCATGAACATTATGCACACAAAATTAATTATTGAAGAGTTTCAAGTACAATTTTGTGTTGAAAGTCACAAACCAAAGTTCACGCTTGCATTCCTGTCTGGGGATTTTCACAAGTGAACATGTCAATGTGTTGTTTATGCAGCATGACCGTAGCAAAAGGAATAGGCATAACAGAATTAAATGACTAAAGGAGTAGTCATGTAATCATTTAGACTATCATCAGAGATTAATTTAATCTAGATGATTAAATGATTCTACTTTAGCACTACTGTAATAAAAATATGGGTTTTTTTTTCTCTACAGAACAAGTAGAAAATCCCCAGAAGTAGAAAGTAGAAAAGTCCCCAGCCAAAAGGGAACAGGAGTTACTCAGTTGGGACAAGCAGAGACCTGTAATGTCTTCCCACTCACAGGCTTCTGCAGGACTCACAAACAAACATGCCTTCACAGAGTAAAGAGAACAAAAGAGAACTGAAGGAGGCACAGGCACCAACCTTTTAACCCAGGCAGTCATGATGACCTTCACAGGGTCAAAAGACTCATGTCACAGACCATAAGGAAAACCAGCTGGGTCAAGCTCCACAGACTTCACGCATGAATTAAAGCAAAAACATGCTAATTATGGCTTTAAAAATGCAGAACTAAATGGTTATCCAGAACAGATTCTCATAGTTGCTGCATTTCACAAAAATAAAAATGGGTCCATTCAAACTGGATTCAGGGCTAAGATGAAAATGATAAAGGCAGCCATTATTTCTAAAAAATAAATGAATAAACTAAACATTGATTTGTGGATGGAAAAACAATCTAAGTATCGGGTGTTTTCAATACATTTGAACCATTGTTTGATTACCTCTCAGACATCTTTGGTCTCAATCTATCATTTTCGTTTCATATCTCTTTTTTTCTAAGAATTCTATTTAAAGAATACAATCTAAAGTTTAGGTAATTATTTGCAAACATTTGCTTTCAACTGCACTGATTTACACAATTATGTTCATGTTATTTGTGTTTTTCTTAAAAGCACCAAAAACGTTTTTTCCCCAGGAATTGGTAGGTAAGTTTCACTCTCAATTTATGAGAACGAAAACTTTATTTTCACAACCTCAAATAGAAAAAAAAAACTAAACATAAACAGGAGCCTGATAAAATCCCAGTCCTGAAAAAAATATTTAATGCACTTTTACCATCTGAACTAAACAAGTATTTTAGAATGACCTTCCATCTGGCTTTAATCACAGTTGTAAAGGTTGATCAAGTAAACTCACTAAAGAGGCAGAACCCAAGAAGCAGGGGGTTTTGGGAGTGGAGCTCTGTCAACACAGGAACTCATCACATGATAGTCAGAGACAGAAAACTGATTTAGCTAATTATAGCCATCTGATGTCATCCTTTGAAATTAGTATAAGAGCAGCAAAAGGTCAGAGCTCATTGCTAATTCTTTAACATAATCAGTGGGATGCATCAACTGTTTATGACCAGTTTCTGAAGAAAGTAGATTTAGTGAAGATAGCAAACTTTCACATTAATTATATATTTTATAAATGCCAACAACAAGAAGGAAAGCTTTAAACTAATTTTAAACTGGTAAGAAATTGGATCCATTTACATGAGAGTTTCCACACGTATTCTATTGTGTGCTGACCTAGATCTTTAGCACAACATTATTTCTAGAGGTCCAGTGAGGAAGGCTTGTGTGTGAATCCTTCCAGTTCTGAAATTCTAAACAAAATCTTTTGGCAATGCTGAAATGAGATGTACATACCCAACTCAAACTTGTTTCTGCTTTCTGCACATATACTTGTTTTATTATCTTAGCCAAATGCTAACATCTAAGTGACATTGTCTTGTATTCCCCACAAAAAAACCTCTTTCACATCAGCTTGCAGAGGTTTTACTTATCTTTACAATACATCAATATCATTCTTAAATAAGTGGATATTGTAACTAAATGCTTAATTCTAAATTAATTTGATTCTAATAATTCTAAATGCTTAAATGCTAAATTTTCCTTCAAACTTAATTTAGACAGGGTCTCTGCAGGATTAATAATGTTAAGTGTAAGATATTTAAAGACCTTTTTACGACCATTTAGAATCAAATTTGTCTTACCAGTCTGATGCTTTTGAAATGAGATGCCAGTACTTGTACATCTAACAGTTTAATCACTTTTTTTGTATAATAGACTGTATTGTTTTAATACATGGTAAGAAATCAACATTAACCAAGCCCTAGATTTAGTTTTTTCAAGGCGAGTATCGTTAAACCTGAACTTCCCCAAAGTTAACCCACATCTCTGGTGACTTTACAATCCCAGATTTACTCGCGCCAATAACAGAAAGCTTCAGTTTTGAGGGTGACAGAAATAATCAGGATTCTTTTTGCATCAATCATCAATCAGTTCTTTGGCAATTGTCAATGTTTATATTTCATAATCAATGCTGTATACTTTATTTAACTGGATATACTATTTTTATATATTTTACTTTTAACTGAACTGCTGCTACTATTTCCTAGGACAGAATAAATGGCTCAGGAATGTAATTGGGAAATAGACATTAGCAGGACCAGACTTGTTCTGGGCTGTACTCGTCTCTGAGTGATGGAAACCTGCTCCACCTGACTGTATTTCTCTTTTAAAACATTATGCTAAAATCTTCACAAAGTTATCATTTTGTATTTGAAATACTAGTCTGAATGCTGAAGCATCAGTGCAAGAGGCTATACATAAAGTAGGTCATCATTGTAGGTCACTTATGCCAGGTAAATAGTAGAGATTAAGTTTAATACGAAACCCTTCTGCCAGCAACTTAAGAGAGCCATGTGGCTCGTTCTCTAAAGAGTAAGAGTATCCAGATGGCACAAAATGTCAGCAAATTTTTGTTCTTCCACTCACCAGCTGAAACTCACTCCTCCGGCCGTAAGCCTCCTGGATGCCGCTATCATTCCAGAGACCTTGCAGGGCTGGGACATACAGCTGGAAGGTGCAGGGTTCAACCGGCATGCCTGCCTTGTTTTCAAAGGACATCACAAACATGCCATGCTTCTCATTTTCAGAGTTCTGCCAAGAAACTCCAAGTTTGTCTCTGGCATCCACGAGTACCCGCATACCCTTTAGGAAAACAAAAGGAATGAGAGTATGAGAGATGAAATTCTCAGTATTTGGGGAAGTGTCTTTAAAAATAGAGGTAAGCATAGAAAATACCTCAAAATAGGTCAACTTTAACTTCAAATCGTTTACCCCTTCTTGCCTGCTCAAGCAACAAAATTACTTCCTTTCGATCAATCAAGAGAAAGTGACATGATTTAAAGTTATTTCACATCAAATATTCAGTGTATTTGATGCACAAATTGTTTTATAACACTTTAGTGTATTAACATTGTGACATGTTGTCATTTTGTCTTTTTAATGTTTTGAAAATGTACTATAAAGCATTCTGAATAATCAAATACAAGTGCTGTTTTGGTTATTCTAAAAACTAGTCTAATACCTAAAAAAGTAGAATTTTGAAACCCAAACGAATAACATTTCCTCACACTGTTTAATACCATATCCTTTCTGGTCCATGCTTTTGCAAGATACATCTGTTCTATAACTAAAAGAGAAGGAGCTGTCAACAAAAACTTTTTCCTGATTAATTTATCTGAAATTTAACACAGCAAAAGAGGAGTTTATGCTATGACTTTTAGCTGGTTTCACTATTTCCAAGAAAAAGATGGACGGTCACTTTATTGTTTATCATATGAAGAATAAATAGGAAAAGAGCTCATCCTTAAAGTATGTTATATTAATGAAATTATTTAAAGTATTTATAAGAAAGAGCTCAGTGTAAAAATATATGTTTACGTAATATTTCATTTTCATTTCATCATTTCGTTTCTTGTGTGTTGGGTATCAAGAGGACAAAAAGTGGCAGCAATACATCCAAAAAATGTTACTACAATTTTAAATCTTATTTTAAATAACATTAATAAAATTAATGACAATATTAAAAAAACAACAACCTGAAAATAGTATCTGGAATAATCACAGACTTTCTATGGTTATAAGTTTAAAACTTTAGACTTTTTGGAACTATATTTTTCAAATATTGACCTGAAAGAACTGCTGAAAATGATCACAGCATCTAAATCAATGACATGTTCAATTCAATGACAAAATTACTGAAAGAATTGCTAAAAATAACTCAAGAACCATTTCTGATTAGATTACTTTCCTAAACAGCTCAAAAATACAGTAAATAAACCACTAATCAAGAAAATGCACCTAGATCCTACTGAGTTTTCCAACTATAGGCCAATCTCTAACCTTTCGTTCTTGTCAAAAATATTAGAGAAAGTTGTAATAGTGCAGCTCAGCTCCTTCTTACAGAAGAACAGCTTTTGTGAAAATCTTCAATCTGGATTCAGAAACTGTGCTGGTTAAAATTTCAAACGATCTGTTACTTGATTGGGATCCAGGGAATATCGCTCTTCTAGTTCAGCTAGATCCTGATAAAACAGAAATATTAGTTATTGACTCTAAAAAACAATTACAGAATCTCTCATTTTAAATATGGAGCTGGGGGGACACACTGTTAATTTTTACACTACAGTTAAAAATCTTGGAGTTATTATAGATAGTGAACTGATGTTTAAGATCCATATCTCTTATTTTACTAAGACTGCCTTCGGAACATGCCATCTATTGTAGATACAGAAAAAACAGTGCATGCTTTCATGACCTCCAGAATGGATTATTCTAATGCTCTGTTAGCGGCTGCTCAGCTGCCACGCTACAAAAATTACAGTTAGTCAAGAACGCAGCAGCTAGAGTTCTCACAAGAACAAAGAAATATGATCACAATACACAGGTTCTGTACTCTCTTCATTGGCTTCCTGTACAACATCTCATTGACTATAAGATACTGCTCCTTGCCTTTAAAGCGCTGGATGGCTTGACTTCAGCCTACCTGAGCAGTCTCCTATCACAATATATTACGGCTTTCTCTCTTCGATCACAAAAAGCAGGATATTGATTCTTCCGAGAATTGGTGGATCCACCAGAGGGGGAAGTGTTCTCATATAGAGCTCCGAAGCTCTGGAACAAACCTTTGGATGTTGTCCGGAGCTCAGAGTTCAAAACTAAATTAAAAACATATCTGTTTAATCTAGCATTCGAATAATTGGCTCCTGGTATTTGTCAAAACGGATATGGTGTCTGAGCACTATAAACATACAAACAATGTGGTTCATAGTGCCTCTCTAACCTATCCCCATTATCCTGCAGCTGTTGTCTGTTCCATTTTTCTAACCATCATTTTTTTCGTTTGTAAGTTTGTTTTGTCTTTGTTTGTTTTAGTTTTTTCAGGTGCTGTCCAGCGAACTTTTCGTTGATGGATCTTAAGTTTGTGTATTCTTTTTGCTGGAAAGGTGACTTGCACCTGCCTCAGTCAGTGAGGCTCCCAGGGACCTCATAGAGGGAACTCTTATTTACTGTACTTGATCCACACTAGGACTTTGTGAAGCTGTGAAGCAACTGCTAAAAAAGTGCTATATAAAAAACTTGATCGATTGATTGAGTATCTGAGACAAATATGGATTCGTATATTTTTGTATTAGTCAAAAAATAACACTAATATTATATCAAATATCATGAGAAATAAAAACTATGCACTTTTATTTATCATACCAATCCTTATTGCGGACCCCGCACTTTTCACCCTTATTTTGTTTCACTGCAATAACATCCTGAAGCTCAGGGTACCAGAAGGGGGTCTTGATCCTCCTCTCACCCTACAAGAACAAGTATGAATCTTCAAAACTAGCATTCAAAATGACCTGGGACCTGATGCTATAGTAATTAGACCTCCAGGTTTGTCCAAAAGCAAGATAAAGGGTCCCTGAGGCACAGTTGTTTTGTGAGATTTGACTTAGTTTCCCGGACAAGTCAGTTGACGCCATTCCAACAACAAAGGTCAACAGATTGAGCATAAAACCAAGATTCTTCGTTTGTCTGCCAGTGCAAATGATCTGTACAGATTTAGGTAAATTATAAAACCAATAAAAAATCAGGAAGACAACTCTGTTACTCAGTCTATTATTATTTCCATCAAACTCCACCAACCTTCTAAATACTAAGACTCAAAAAATTTTTCAAGCTTTTCAAAAGGTTAGTTGCTTTGGTTGATGTTGTCTCCAAGATGTAGCCCCCTAAACCTGTCCATCACGCTGACCCTTTACCTAATTCTAGCCATCAGTATCTGGGAAGAGTAGACATATTTTCCTGTGCTTCTTGGCTGGATCCATTGTAACAGTCAGGGTGAAAGGAGAGAGCGCCGAGGAGGCTTTATCACAGAGAGGTCAGCTACAGTGCTTCACATCTCTTCCGGAGTTGTGGCAAAGTCCCAAAAATAGCTCAGAAATCCACTAAAACTTCAGCTCATTGTTTGCAAGCCTCCTGTCTTCTTCGTTTCATTTTGGATGGCATCATCGAATATTTTGAAGACTAAATTGACGCTTTGTTATTTTTTCTTTTACAGTGAACGGGTTACTGTATTTCTACTCAACATAGAGAAAGAAAAACTAAAGGAATCATACACTGTAAAAGAAATCTGTAAAATATACAGGACAAATGATGTGTTCATTTTACGGAATGTGCCTGTTTTCGTGATGTACGGGTTTCTCCAAATTTTTAAACTTGTGTTGCATTCCAGAATAACCTGTTAAATCTGCTGCTTGATCTTTGCGATTATATCCCAAACACCTGCAGGCTAACATCTACTTTTTCAGTTGGTCAGTGGAGAAGGTCATACTTCCTGACTAAAATACATGTTTAAATGACATGTTTCCATCCCCTTTTTTCATGTTTAAGCCCTGCTCCTCAGTTCAGAATTTGAATACTGCAATTGAAAATGTTACCATTGCATGTTTCTCTCTTCTAGGTTTTCCACAATTTACAACGCAAAAATACAGTACAATTGTGATAATCTTGTCTCATCATTAGCTGTTTTTCCCTCTCGCCACCTGCCTGTGTTTCCCCCTTATAATTTCACGTGTCGCTGCCCACACTCTGATTGAGGGCTCTGTTTTCAGGTCATTTGTGGATTATTGCTTGCTGTTCGCTCTCTACAGTTTCACTTATGCCAGTTTTTGTCAGAAAAGGCCCAGTGTTTTCTTGTTCCATCTAGATCTCCCCGTTTAGTGTCTGTGTTTGAAGGAGTTGTGGAAGGTGTCTCACTTGATCTTTCTGCGGCTGCTGCCCCACCAAGACTGTTCTCCTCTTACTTTAGTTTTGGAGACCGTTTGTGTCTGGATTTTAGTTTCTCATTTTGCAAGTGACTTTTACTTTTCTGTTACACTTTGTGAATACAATCCACTAAAGGAACACCGCGGCATCTGGGTGGGGCCATCTTTACTAACTGTCACAAAATACATTAATATCTGTTAAATTAATTAAATGCTCTGTAAATTTGGAGTTAGATGTGTATGGAAATTCCCTTTTTAAAATAGAGGAAAATAAGAAGATGAGCTGACAGCTAATGTCGACTCTCAGCTCTCATCTGACAAGCATTATATCTAACCTCCCTGCAAGAGGGTAATCACTCCAGTTGTGGTAGAACTTGCAACGATTTTACAGAGTAAGCAGATGTAGACCGCTGTCCAGGCAGCCTCTCACATGTTCCCCACCACTGAGCACTTACAGCTAAATCAGCAACAGCTCCTTAGCTATAAACAAGCTGCCTGTTTGGGAAGTCTCGTAAGACTTTGGTCACAAGTAACTCAGATTTATCACACAGGAAGATTGGCTTGATATATTCCTGCTCTGTGTGTCATCCTTCAGCCACTTCCTGCATCCTCCCCCTCAAACTTGTGCAAAGGATACATGAGTTTGAGTATTCATGTAAGGTACTGCTCCTTCTGTGCACACTTTTTTAGGGTGACAGGGCACACATAATATAGGTAGAGAATATCAAAACGATTTTCATAAAGATATGGTAAACAGAGGAAATTACGGAATGTAATGGCTGACTTGAGCAAGATCTTATGAATTACAAATGGCCAAATGCAGGTGATATGTTATTGTGAAATGTGAAGTGTCATTTTAAGGTCTGTCTTTAGATTTGACTTGATTCCCAAACAAACACTGCTTACTAGTGGGATCTAGAGACATTAAAACTGAAAGGAATAGATACATGGCAACTGATTTAATATGTAATATGTTTTCAGAGACACACAATTAAATTTTCTTAAAGTGGACTTTATGAAAGGAAAAAGAAAATTCTGATCTAGATATTTACGAACAAGATCAAATGGCACTCATGCTTCAGAAATAATACAGGCTTTGATTCAATCTATCCAGTTCTGGATTTGATTGAATCTACTAAATCAAGTTATGCATAACATCCCCAGAAGACAATGATGAAGCAGTTCTACATTTTAGATTTTATCTTACGTGTCTTCAAAATAAACATTGGTTATAAAACATTTACAGCCTTTCTGTATCACCTTCTTGAGCCATTTTAAATATCCAAACGCAATAGTGGAAGAATCTGGAAGAAGTTGAGAGGACTGTCTCTAAATTGGCTAGGATTACCAATCTTAACTTTAAAAAACAAATTATTTGAACATTTTATGGGCTGAGATTTGCTCACGCAACTGTTAACCTCTGGGATTGTTTATTTTAGATTTTTCCATGCCTTTGGTTAAGTCTTGACTGAGGCTGCTCCAAACTGGTGTCAGCGAAACAGACACTGTCATCATCCTAAACTAAAGCCTTGAGAGGAATGGGCTGAACAGCAGGGCGATGACAAATGGTCAGAGGGGAGATGATGGCACGGCTGAATTGCCATTGTTTGTAACATTGGCTGTCTGCGCATTAAGGAGAGGCATTTCCTCTGCCTCTGAATCCTCAGAGCCCATAGAGAGCACCATTGTGGAGCTATTCCAATCTGACCTTGAATTCTTTGCTTACAAACAAGCTCTCAAGTACAGTTCTCAACTCATTTCACACACTTTTAGACCATGAAATTAAGTGTTGAAATGGCTTTGGCAGCCTTAAACAGCAAAGAAACAACAAAAATGAGACAACATTGTCAGTGAAGTTTTGAGACCACCGTTTAACCAAAATGCATTATTCTTTAAAAAATAGTTTTTAGAGTAGTCATGTTTACATTAGAGGCCAAATCATTCCAAGGATGATACACTCTTGGAAAAAAAGTTTAAAGCTGCCTTGAATGGTTATTTTTCAGCTGTATAGAGTACTGTATTAAATATAGTAATAGAGTCTATGCACAACTACTTCTGCATTCCTTGCCACAGAAATATAGCGACTTGACACCTTCATGAAGGAGAAACTTAAGACTTTTAGAAGTCATTACAAAAATGAATTTGAGACATAGTTTGAAGATAAAATATGACAATAAAATGGTAATACTACAAATCTGACTAAATTAACACCTACTCGTAATCACTTCTTAGAAAAAAACTTGTGCTATCAAGACAACACTCATATCTGAAAGCTCAAATCGGAAGTGTATTTAAAAACTATATTTTAGTGGGAATGCATAGGCAGTGGGTCGTGCATACAGTCTAATCACAGTTTTCATTTAGTTCTACAACTATTGTGTTATCTTCCCTCAAGGTTGGATTAAAAAAAATGACAATATTGAGGATTTTAAGACAGGTTTTCAGAAAGGACTGTCATTTTTCCCTTCATCCTTTACAACTTCAAACGACAACACAGGAAAACATTACAAATGAAGTTGTTTTATCAAGTAGCTAACATCTTAGCGTAACAATAAAACTAATACATGCAAAATAATAATATTTTAAAAATGCTGTAAGGCTAGTATAAATGGTCTGAAGACATAGTTGAATGCACACTACCTGTCTAAGACATTCTTGTTTCTTGACTTTAGTGGGACCTACCAAGCATAAGTGTCATTGTGTCTATTCAACTCATGGACACATGTTTATCGATCAGCTATCATCACCATCCATGCATTAACTTTCCACAAAAGTTATATTACATTTACACTTTTAGTTTAAAATGATCACGTTAAAAGTTAAATACACCAAGTGTCATCTTTAATATGTATATTTCAGTAGGTGTTAAGAGACATCTCAGTCTTTGTTAATCATTTGAATCAGACGAGAGTACAAATTGAATTAAACATTAATGGCACAGCGGAGCTACACTATGTAATTCACTTTTACCAAATAGGTAAATAAACTAATTTTCATATATACCCCATTCAAAAGTCATGAATATCTGAAGAGTATCTTTATTTTGGTTCTCAACTACAATGACAGTCTATTGTTGTCCATTTCTGTAAGAGACAGCTAGAGACCAACAGTGTACTAAAAATGAAAACATGCCTCATCGGCATTGATGACAACACAGCCAAAACTACTCTTGTGCACTAGAAAGTGGAAGATTTTAGCAAATAAACATCAGGCCAGTAGACTGTAAACATTCCATTATGTATTTGCAACTACTCCCACCGCGATACTAGTCATTACTTTTCCAGCAACACTACACATTATAAAATTATAAAATACTCTGTTTTTTTTGGAACACAGACCATTTTGTAGTTGCAAAACCACAAAATTGGCGCTCACATTAATTTAAACTTGACACTCGTCTACCTCTGAAGCTTTTGCAAGTTATCAGAACACTATAATATTTTTCTTAGCTCACTATTTGTGACAAAACAGTCCTGGCACACAAAGAGAGCTCAGTTCCGTGTACCCTGAGTCTGCCATGAAGTCAGAGGAGGATCTGATCACAATCTGTCCAAGTTGAACAAAGTGGGTCTTATACCTAATGCCTGACTTAGGCTCATAGTGTTCAAACTAAGCAAAAGATTTCCAGCATTTCCAAAGTCCAAAATAGATTAGATGAGATAGTTCCAAATAGATCTTGATGGTCTCAGATGTGACAGCGAGGCTCCTCAATAATATAAAACTGTTTTGGTCTTCAATCAACTTCCTCCACTTGTGTACATTTGGCCCATGGTCACATATTGACACAGACAGAAAGAGTGTTGTGTCAGGTCTTCTCTATCTCTCACATGGAGGTTGGTTGCGATTGTGCCATCAGCAGCTAATCACTAAGGATAGTCTCTGATCTCGTCAAATTCCTTCCGTAAACTTCCACGCTCAAATGTGACACCAAGCATATGACTAAAAAGAGGAAGCTACAGATGAAGTCTTTTCTAGAAGAAACAATTGTGATATTCAAAGACTTGCTAAATCAGAAAGCACATGTGTTGGTCAAACAAAGTGAGTCAATGAACAGCTAAATGTAGGAAGGTGCTGATTTGAAATTTCTAGCTTTTTAAATTGTTTATACTCTGGGACAAACTTTTTCAAGTACTCTCGCTCTCTCTTAATTGTGCAATAATATAATGCAATAAAGAAAGGAGACATTTTTGTCTAATTAACCTGCTGTAAATTTCAAGTATTGAGTAAAAGTATTTCTGAAAATATGTTATATTGTTATATATGTTATATTGTTATAATATGTTATATATGATTATATTTACTTCTGTAAAGGTATCTGATTGCATTTTTTAGGGTTAAGTGCAGAAATGACTAACAATTAAGCACCAGATTAGATGTTTCATCAAATACATTTTTACAAATAAATAATTATAAAATAAAAAAGTATAAAGTATAACATCAAAACTACTTAAAATGACACTATTCATCTCTGTCTACATGAGACATAGTCATTAGATAAAAATAGAAATGTCACAATTTTTTTCGATGAATTTATAGCATACAATTAGCTCTCCATGATTTTTCTGTGGGTGAGAAAGGGCCCTTCACTTCAGAGAAACACAGCATAATTAAACTGTTAAAAAAAATTTATCATTCACACTGGTTCCCAGTCAATGTGGTCGTGTTGATAGGGATTGATCCAGGGAACAAGTTTCATTACATTGAGAACTTACTGAATAGTTGGGGAAATGTTATTGATGCTGAATCAAATAAGGTCATGATTGTGTTTCTCAGATGTTTCTCTAAACACAATGGAAGGAAAAACATGTTTCAGCATGAGTCAAGCAAGTTTAGACGGTTACCAATTTGACCATAGCCACTAAACAGAGTTTGACAGCAAAATATTTTAGGAATTCTTCCATGTATGTAACTAAAAGGCTTAGCAAAAGAATGAAAAGCATGTTCATTGAGCATTTTATTTATGTACAAATTAAAGCATGTATGTTTCATGAACACATACCTATCAAATACAAAACGAGCAATTAAAAGTATGTCTTTGGATTAATCACAGAAAGCTTCATTGCTTACAGTTAATATAGAACGCCCCAACACGTCTTTTAATAGGAACCAAAATGAGAAAGCATATCACACCAGTTTTAGCACGCGTGGACTGGTTGCCTGTGTGTTTTAGGATTAATGTTAAGGTTTTATTGTTCGTTTTTAAAGTTTTAAACAGAATAACAGGCCCCTGAATACTTGAATGAAATCGTTCAGATATATACATCTGTGTAATCTCAAGGTCAGACAGTCAACAGAGACTTAAAACTAGGGGGACAAGGCATTTTCATGACCGAGATTGAGAAATGCACTGCTCCCCTTGTTAAAAGAATTTTTACAGTAGAACCCATTTGTCCCCTTGCCTTTTAACTGAGATTGTGTGGCTTTCTGTGTGTTCTATTACTGTGTTTATTAAAGTTTTGACGGTATCCATGGTCATATAAGGCCTAAGATGGATTTGTTCATTTTACAGTGATGTTAGACGTATTTTAGCAAACACGCTATGTAAAACAGGTGTCAATTTCCCCCGTTTCAGGGTGATTTCTACCAAATGTCTACTCAAATGACAATATGGTCAGTTAAAAAAAAAGTTAATCGCAAACTGTTCATTTAAAGCTGATTGGAGAGTTTAAATTCGATTGGAGAGTTTAAATTGCCAGAATGCTTTTTTCATGCAAACAGCCTGTTTCTGCAATAAACAGATCTGTGACAGCGAGTGAAAGAGCCACAGCTGCATCTTTGCATCTTTTGCATCTCGAAAACCCAGTACTAAAAAGTTAGTTTTTAATCACTCCACCTTTGTCTCCCTCTATGTATACCCCCTCTCTGTATCTATCTCTCTCCTCTCCTCCTCCCTCTCTCTCTTCTATCTCCTCTCTCCTTATATACACTCTCTATCCCTTCTATAGCTTGCCCAATTTCTCTCTCCCCATCTCTTCTCTCTTTCTCTCCTATTTCCACTAAATCCCCTCTCTTTCTCCTCTCCCCTCCATCTCCTCTATAGCCCCTCCACTCTCTCTCTCTCTCTCTCTCTCTCTCCGCTATATCTCCTCCCTGTCTCCTCTATAGCCCCCCCCCCCCCCCTTTCTCTCTCTCTCTCTCTCTCTCTGTATAGCATTGTGTTAAAAACAAAAGCATGCCCCTTTTTCAGTTTCAGCACATGCCCTTCGAAAGGTCTGTGCAAGACCCTGGTTAGAGTAACTAGTTACTAGATACCCAAGAGTAACTATATATTTTTAACATGTTATGCTGGCGTGCTAAAGAAAAATTAAGAGCTTAAAGTTTTGTTTTAAACAAGAAAGTGAGAAAACCAGTGACAGTGGCTGGTTCTGGTGGCCCTCAATGCTATAAGCCCCTCACTTCCTGTCAGAGCTACTCCCTGTTTATTTCTCTCAAAGTATATATATATATATATATATATATATATATATATATATATATATATATATATATATATATATATATATATATATATATATATATATATATATATATATATATATATATATATATTAATTCATTCATCTTCATGACGGCTTTCTTCTCTTTCGGGGTCGCCACAGCGGAATGAACCGCCAACTCTCTGGCATATGTTTTATGCAGCGGATGCCCTTCCAGCCGCAACCCATCGCTGGGAAATATACATATATATATATATATATATATATATATATATATATATATATATATATATATATATATATATAGCTGTATAGCTGCCAAGAAATACTCGAATTATGCGTGATAACGTAGGAACTTGGTGTGTGTGCGTGTGTGTGTTTTTTTTTTTTGTCTAAGACACCATACTTATATAAAACTTGGCGACTTTTACGTATCCTTATTAATTGATAAAACAATACAAGAAGATCTCATTTTATATCGTATTCATTGTAGTTTTCTAAGGTACTAAATATATCATGTGCATGTTTAAAATACATTTATCGATATAATTGGGAAAAACTCAGAAAAGGACAACCAAGCTCCACCAAACTATCTTGTTTACCTTGATGACATTCTCAAAGATGGTGTCCCTGAAGTCCAGCAAGGCTTTCTGGTCGAACTCTTTTCCGTGGATGATCCGCATCTGTTTGAGGAAGGTAGACTTGCCGCTCTCACCGGCGCCCAGCAGCAAGATTTTGACCAAGCGGCGAATAGAGCGCCGCTCGCGGTTCAGCTTCTTGTTGATCTCGTTGCTGCGCCTCTTTGCCGCGCGCTCCAGGTTCTTTTCCCGTTCGCGGTCTCTCTCTTTCCCGCCGCTATGTTCATCGTGAGCGGCCTCAGCGGGCAGCAGACACCGGCTCAAGGTGCGTACCACGCCAGCCATCCTGTCCAGCTTCTACGCGCTTAAGTGACCACCTGGTGTAGTCATTAAAGAGCCAAGAGCTTCACTGTATGTTCTGGACCAAAGTTAACCTTAACTCTACATGGAATGAACTCAGCGGGCACTGGTACGCATTAGTTTGTCTATATTACAGGTTAAAGAAAACACAAAATTAACTAAACACTAAATTAACCAGAATATACATTTGACTCCATTAACAACTCATTTGTATGAGTTAAGTTAACGAAAGCTCGCAATGTTCAAGAGATTGTTTCCTTGGAAGCGCCCGCTGCTATTGTCCGAAGGCTAGCGTTACTTTTCAAGTTATTAGTGGTCCTGTAAACAAACAACGACAGTCAGTAAATGTTGAGAAAGCGAAAATGTATTCCTTGGTGTAGTTGAAAGTCCCAAAAGTAGATTTTGGAGGTGCGCGAGAGGGTTTGTAGTGTTTCTACCGGAGTTCTGGGAAAGTTTCTCCGCTGGACAGAGTGACTGACGCCCCTCCGGGTGTTGCGCACGTGTGCCCGGCAGGGGGCGCATGAGTGCCCTTTTCCGTGGTGTGGAAGGACACGAGGGGGATTCCAGCAGTTCACGCAGGTCCACAAGTGGCATTGTTTCAAAGGGGCCCCTCGTTTTCATGCTGTCTTTCCAGGCAGTGCTTTGTGTAACTTTAAATGAGCATTAAATAAAGGAATGTGGGGAAAATGTGATTTTTTTAGACGTACAATGTAAAATATAAGGACAGTACATTTAGTGATCTAAGCAAATGGTTTTGATTGAGGCAAACAAATAAATAAAAAACGACATTTGAGCATTTAAAGTAGGAACTCAATAAAAGTGACTATTTCCTTTAGTAGACAAGGCATGACTTAGTGTCAAGTAAATACCTTCACATACATATAAATTCAGGACTATAAAATACATTTCATCAAACTAATTCTTCATATGCTCATTCATTATTCAAAATGTGGTGCACAAGTGGCTTTTGGTGAGCTGTCTCCTCTCAACATGGGGAAAGGGAAAGATCATCCAGGCAGCTTGTGATGTAAACATTCCCCTAACTTGATCTATGAAGAGTTTGCATCTCCAATTAGAATGCATGCTTATTTTTCTCAGATTCTAAGCAGGGATTTTCATCTAAACCTTGCTTAAATCAAGCAAATAACAAAACCTCCCACCCAATCCTTTCACTTGTTAGAGGAGCCTATACATTATGGGTATGTGTTAGAAAAAATATATTATATTAAATTAGAATAATTTAGAATAATAATAGTCCAGTTAAGACTATTAAGTGAAAATTCAGTTTTGAGACATTTAAAGGAATTGTGCTTTAAAAAGGCAAAAAACAGCACACTTTTTGGAAATTGTATTTTATAAGATCTATTATTATGATAAAACAGTAATTATAATAGTTGAGCAGCATTGAACAAGCTGACTTTAATTTCCTACCACAATTTAATTTTGCAAGTGTGTATGGCCCTGTGTTGTTGGAAAGCAATTTTAACAAGGCCCAGTTTGAAAATAAACTATTAAAAGTATCTTTCTTGAACCTATCTGGTGACATTAAATCATAAACTCAACTTGTACTCATACTCTTTTCTGCATTTGCAAGAATTTCAACCCAAAAGACTTATTGAATCTTCAAAGTAAAGAATTTAATAACAAAACTCATGAATCACTCTATATACATTCGATATCTAAAAATGAGCACAATACAAAAACATCAAAACAGCTTCTAAGATTAATAAAAAAAACATTATGTATTTTTTTGAGAATCATTTTCAGTTCATTTTAACCAGTGTCTTTAAACAAACAACAGAGGTGTAATAGCTTCTAAATTAAATATAATAATAATATAAAATATAATAGCTTCAAAATTAAATCAAATCTCATTTTCATGTAATAAAAGCCTGCATTGAGACATAATAAGCATAGTTATACATACTTTTATAAGTTTTAAGTTATACTTATTTACAATCAATCCATACTTTTATAGCCTCTGAGAAGTTGAAAGACATCTCAGAAATTTAAATTATTGTTTATTAAACCTGAAATGAATCTTGCATAATAGAAAACTATTCATCCAGTAGAGGGCAGTGTTAACCTGCACTTAAAACGCATACATTTTCAATAAATCAGATTTTCTCGGGTATGCAAGTCAGCTCTTTCTGTGAAAGCTTTATGTAGGCGTCAACTGAAAACAGAAAATAATATAAAATAAGAAAAGCAAGAAGAGTCTAGAGGCACACGGTCATGCACTCAGAGATGATTGCAAATAATACTGGACATAAAATAAAAGTTAACATTTGATATTTCCCATTCACCCAGTCGAACACATTTCTCTTATCACTGCCACAGGTGCGCACCAGCAGAGAGGACTGATTTTCAGCCAGTCACATAAATATGAAAATCAAAACTTGCAGAATTAGCATATAAATAGTGACAATTCTTTGGGTCCTCCTCCGAGTAGATTATTGAATGGCATTCACAGCAGTGGAAAACACTCCATGATTACTGTGGGCCCAGCTCCGAGTTCTTAGACCTATTTGTTGAGCCGATGTGCACAAGGAAAACATTTAATGGAAAAGCTTTCAAGTTGATTTTCAAGCAGGAGGTTAATTGGACAGGGTTTTGGGGGAAAGATGAAATCAACATGCACACAAAACGAAGCTGAAGAGGCTTTCAGAAAGTAGCTCAGCCATGATTACACATTTTGATCAGCAAGTCAGAAATCAACAAAAATACACAATCTTCTAATTGGGTGGATTGCAGTTTTAGAGAGCTGCGAGGTTATTGAAGGAGGGAAAAAATTAAAGGGGAAAAATGCTATATCTTGAAGTGTTATATCTGACTGCTCCTTCACTGATGCTGGTTTTACACTTTACCTCAATGTTTGTGAAGACTTAATATTGCTTACTATAAATTCACATTTAAATAGTTTTGATTTAGAATTAATGAAGATAATTTGTAGTTCCTCTGCAATCTAAGTTTTTAATTTGAGTTTGAAATCTATTCAAAAGTACAAGATAAATACTTTGATCTTGATTGAAGTTTTTCTTTTAACTCGCGTTCCACTGCTTTGATCCAATCATAAGCAGGGTTACCGTCATTATTTTAAAAAGCTTCTGATTATTCGTACAGCAAGGAAATGTTCTGTTATCATTGAACAAAGTCTCAGATATCATTATGTTAGTTTCTTGTCATCGTAACATTTTTGGTCGCATGATGTAGGTACCCTACACCTATTGTTATAAAGAATATAGATTTGTTTAAAATATCAAAAAGTATTTTATATGAAAAGTGAAATTATTTTCTTTTTATGCACTAACTAAACTACATTCTCCACAACTGCCCAATTAAGGCCTGACAGATGTCTCTGGTCCTCCTCCCAACAATCAATACTAACACATAATATATCATCAAAGTTCACGTGATTATTTGCTTGACTCACAGTTTCATTGACCATTAATGAATAATTAGACCTGGCTGGTAGGGCAGAAAAATTGTGGAAAACAATTTTAGCTGTTATTTTTAACCTATATCAGTTTTTCTAAAGCTCTTTTGTTGGATATTTTCAAGTACAATTATCTAAACGATTTAACTGAGCTAAATGTAAATACAATGAAATCCTGTGATGCAACAATATTTAATTAACTACAAGTTAATATTGAACTTTGCACATATAAAACCTGGTGTAGATGTTGATTGTGCAAAGTAAAATAAACTTTGAAAATAAAATGATTAAAGACAGACTACCACTTTCAGTCCAAGTTTCTCTTTACTTTTCTAGCATAGGAGCATAAGATCTTTGAACAGCAACGGTGGTGATAACAGAACCAGACTCTCCAAACTGTAACACACTTGGTCATTAAAAACCCTGGTATTTATACAGAGTAATCACGAAATACAGATTCATGCCGAGTCAGATAACGCTATGTTCAAAAGGCACTCTCGATGACGCCATGTAAGTGCCACATTGATGTATTGATCACTAGTTACACAACCTTATCCAAAAAGTTATTCTCCTCAGACTGCTGGTCAGACTGTTTTTTCATGAAATCAAGACCAATTTGTGAATTAAAAAAATGTTAGGTTAAATCACTCAATTGCCAAAATACCCACATGATGTATGCCAGTCAGTAACAAATCATCAACAAACTAAAGTGTAGATAAAAAAATTTATAAAAAAGGGGCGTAATAAAGATGTCAACGTGTTGATTGATCTGAATAATTGTTTCTTAAAAAGTGCAGACAGACTTTACTGCCTGTTAAACGCTCACATGACTGTGTTTAATCACATAAAGGCATGGTAGAAGTTTCTGCTAATTGTTCAGTGCTACTAGCTGAAGCTTAAAGTATTGCTAGAAAATACCAAATAATTTTGAGTGCATGAATAAATGTATACTGATCCAAATGCAGCAATGTGAGAATCAGATTCTGAAGAGTCAGAAAACACTTTCCAAGCTCGGCCCGGCTTAATGAAGTGAGATAAGAATAAAGTGAAGCCCGCTGGCATGTGGTCTCAGAGGATTGTGGAGGAAACTAATTAAATAAATAAAACAGCACATAATTAAAATCATGCCACTCTTTGATTCCAGCGTAATGACTCTCGTACTTGGACGAGCGTAGGTGTCACTAATGGAGGTCCACACTCGATGGACACTATGAAAATGCCCTTAATTAAACTTGATACTTTTTGATAGAAAAAAGAAGAAAATTGTATGAATAAATATTACATGGTTTTAATTTCTAATCGATGCCGAAAAGCTTCATTATTAAAAGTTATTATTTCAACAAAAAATAAGCTTTGATGAATAAAGATTCAATAGTTTTAGGCTTAAAAACCTGCAGAGAATTTGAAGTGCCGCCAAAGAAGTACTTACTGTACATCAAGCTACAGCCATGTAATGGCTACATGTGCATATTTAAATAAAATATATATATATATATATATATATATTGTATAAAAAATAGATAGCACTGTTAAATCTAGCACACATCGGTGAGCATTCTATGGAATAATTTAGCTACATATTTGTTCTCCAAATATGTACAAAATACCAGTTAGAAGGTGAATAAACAGTATTTGCTTTTTAAATATACTGTACCAATAATGTGTAACTCTACCTCTGAATTTTAGGATAAAACCCCTTAAAAGCCAGATATTTCTAATAAAAGCAATGATCTTGAAAATGTGTTTTTGAAGCAAGCCGTTAAGGTAACCACCCCTTGGAAAACAAAATGAACTAAGTGGAAACAGATTTATCTGTGCTTTGGTGAGCGGCCAGAAGTGAAGATGAACAAAGGATGTGTGGGTTCTGATGCTGTGGCTGAAACAGGGATTAATTGTCTGGTTATTTAAGCCTTCAACAAAACAACTGCATAATGTTTGTGGCAAACACAACATTTCCTATAGAAATAAAAAAAGCACAGTGGATGGTTTCACAATGACATTTTTATACATTGCTAGTTTGGAATGTTTTGTGAATTACATTTTCTTATCACACTTCCCCTCTGCCTTTACTCATTTTTCTAAACATTAACCAGACACAACAAGCATGACCTTTACAATCGCATTTCAACATTAGCATGTTGACCTGATTATTACAATTTTTATTTTTTGTCTTTTGTGTCTTTTACGTCTTTTGTCATTATCACAAAATAGGTATGTGTTGTGTAAAAAATGTTATATATATATATATATATATATGCACATACATACTGTTAAAAACAGTAACTGTATGCATTGAGCATTTGCACCTCACAGCTGGTGTACACAATCATCTCCTGATATTTTGGTGTATTGGAAATGACAAACGAGATGAAATGGAGATAGCCCCATTACTTATGCAAATTTTTATCCCACACTTTACCCAAAAACGAGTAAAAAAAAAAAACTGTCATAAAAGTGTAAAAAATATTGTGAACAAAAAAACAGGCTTTCAATGGGTTTTTAAATGGACCTCAATGGGAATTTAGTCAGTTGACGAGTTACAAACTCAAAAAGCACTTTAAAAAAGCTCTTTGTGTATAATTTTTAAAGACACACAAAATTCAAAAGGTTAAATCACTGGAGTTATGTGTGTATGAGTTTTTTATATATATCGTGCATCTCATGTTTTAAAAAAAAAAGTTTTTTAATGTTTTTTATCAATTAGTAACAAATTTCTTTACGATGTGCCTGCACTCTTTTACGCTCAATTACGCTGTTTTCTGAGAGCAGCCAACTGCTCAGCACAAGGTGTTAACTTCTCAGGAGCAAGTGTAGTTTCCATTGCATGGTGCGTGACTCAGTCTCTCCAGGATTTCTCCTATTTCACAACCCTTTCATTTCTCCTTTCATCAGCTAAAACTGTTCTGAATCACAACATGTGGAGATGGAACAACCCAGAAAACAGTTTCTCAAAGACATTTATTACAAAAACATACCAAACATTGTTGCAACAACTGCAAACTACATTCTTATGTCTGTTTATATATATAAAAAAGGTTCATAGAACATACACCTTTTATAAGTTTATGTAATTTTCCCAAATTTTTGGTTATGTACACAAAGAACTAATGAGTATAACAACAAAAAATGCACTGATGTCATCTTAACAAAAAGTGGGAAAAAAAAAGTCAGACCATATTTCATTATATGAATACATTAAATTATACATATAGTGCTGCACTAATATGGAGTTGTTGTAATTTTGGAACAATTTGGTACAAAATATTTGTAAATGTTTTGAAAGCTTTACTATCTAAATGGTATAAATTCTGTTGTTTATGGTTAATGTACAATGAAATATATACACACAGGGCATTGGTAAAACAATCATATTACTTGTAATATAAAAGTAACAATCACTCGTTTTCATCCTTAATTAACAGAGCTACAATATGATGAATCATAATTAGGACTGAGGTCTCACCATGATAAAGAAGCAGAAAATAGGTAAAGCCCTTTTTGATCCCTAAAAGTTTAAGACTGCAAACTCTATAAAAATCCTCAATAGTGATCTGTAAAATAAACACTTAATTACCACTGCAGGATTTTACGTAGCAGCTAAATAGGGCATAGAGAATATATCAAGTTTGATACATCTTTGAAAAATATCCCCAAACTTTACAAACATGAGATTGCTTTCAAAATAAATACCGCTACACACAAATGTAATAGAAATGAATGTGCAGTGAATATATTGCATTGATGGTTTCAGATATATTGCATATATTCACAAACCCAGCCAGAGTTGAAATAAAGTCTGTTCTTTGTAGAAGGTTGAAGGACAGGTTGAGAACTGTCAAAGAGCATTGCTTCTCCTTGCAATAATAGGTTTTGCTTGAGAACATTTTCACAGTGCACTATGCTATGGAAACTGTTTCTTGTGTGTTTAGAGCAAAGGGAAAGCAACTCACCACTGACAGAGTGACTTCCTGTTCACATAGCTTTGTTGCAAGCAAATCCACATGCTCTCACATGCACACATCAATGTCGCTGCGAGTTTGTGACCTCAAAGCATGTCCTGCTCCACCCAGATAGTCTTCTTCTGCTCCTCTAGGATCTTGTCCTTGATGATCCTGACTAGATCTTCAACAGTTCCCCATGTGTCTGGCTCCACACTGCTGTACAAGCACGGCAGTGTCTCCAGCTCCTTCTCTTTCGAACGACACATCTTTAAGAAGTCTGCTTCAGAGTCAACCGTCAAAGGAAGCCTTCTGCTTAAAAACAGATATATTACCATACGTAAGAACAGTTTAGCTAAAAGAAAGTCACAAGTCTTAGCAACCAACTACATGATTGACTGATGGTCACAGATAATAAAAACCATTAAACATTTTCTTTTACTTTTCTAAATTACATTTATATTCGCCGATTAACATTGTATCTTTGAAATATTTGTAAGAATCCTTCAGATACACTTCATTATTTCCCAACGACATTTTTAAAGAATTGTTTTCTAGTCTTAATTCTTGGTGAGATCTCCCTATCATAGTGAGGACAGTCCAAGATGATGTGTTCTATTTTTCTTTATCTCCACACTCCACGCCATTTTTTGTTTATTTTACGTTCATGTTTCCGAATTTTTAAAATACCCCTATTTAATGCAATATGACCAATTCTGAGTCTTATAATAAGTTTTGTTTTGATATCGTTTCCTCTCATCTTCTTTGCAATCTTGAATTTGATACAGGTTCTCCCGTTGTTTCTTTTTGCCAGATATTTGCTAATTTTTTGTCAATGTCTTGATTTCTGATTTACTTAACTTCCCTGCCTGTCTATTTGAGGGTGTTTAAGTGTGCTCTTTGCATTCTTGTCAGCTTCCTCGTTTCCTGCAACACCAGCATGTGCTGGAACCCACAAAAAATGTTATCAAACTCCAGAATGTTGAGTTCTACTTCTAGTGTTGCATGACTTCATAAGCTAGGTCTTGTCTAGCTTCAGATCTACCTCTTACAGTAACTATGCTTCGCAGAGATGCTATAGAGTCTGAACAAATCAAAGAGTAAAGTGCACATATTAAGGCTGATAGTTCTGCTGCAATCACAATAAATAGTCTGTAAGTCTTTTTGCAATTTTTTATTTTAAACTGAATACTGTGCACTGCTGCCAGCGTTCCTCTAGACCAGAGGTCTCAAACTCGATTCCTGGAGGGCCGCAGCCCTGCATAGTTTTGCTCCAACCTTAATCAAACACACCCGAATCCTCTGATTAAATGCCTTTTAGTTTGGTTGAAGCTACTGCTGTCTCTAAAAC
This sequence comes from Danionella dracula, assembly GCA_900490495.1. Classification (NCBI taxonomy): domain Eukaryota; kingdom Metazoa; phylum Chordata; class Actinopteri; order Cypriniformes; family Danionidae; genus Danionella; species Danionella dracula. The sequence goes on from UELW01000444.1 coordinate 2,616,924, forward strand.
AGGGTTGGAACAAAAACCTGCAGTGTCTGCGGCTCTCCAGGAATTGAGTTTGAGACCCCTGCTCTAGACTACACAGATATATTCTGGGTCTATCTATACATTTGTTGGTCTGAGCAGTGGCTCTGTTGTATGTGCTGATCTACTAACTGAGCTTCAGGGAAATTATTTTTGGATTATTTATGATTTATGCATATAATTCCAGGTCATTGATTGGCATAGGAAACATCTGAGTAATACTGGGCAGTTATTGTGTTATTGATTCAGCTCCTGCTTAAAATGCACTAGGGGTTAAAAGTTCAAAGCACACATTAACGTTCTCACACATTATGAGCCGATGCTTGGATACAACCTGGTTGCTCATACTGTACATCGTCCGAACATGACACTTTTGTTTCCAGAACTGCAACACGAAAAACCAGGAAGTAGATGTGCGTCACTCACTCGAAAATGCTCAAAAAAAAAAAAAACAAATGAGCTGGCTTGTCAATTTGTGTATTTCTCAGTGTATGGACAAGAAAATGGCTGTGCACATGCAAAGAGTGAGATTTTGCATTTAATCTGCCCAACAGTACGATGTCTTCATGAGGACCAAGCAGGATTTCTAAACGGTTAGATTTTCTTGCAACCAAACAATCATATGTCGGGACGTTGTCGTGAAGTGTTCGTTACCCCAGTTACACTGCTCGAGCCACAACACATAATTCAGCAAAATGTGTGACGATCCGCAATTGAAAAATTTTGGCAAAATTGTCTAAAAATCACAGTGTCTGCCCAGCTTTATTAGTATTGGCAATCTAGTAGAGATTTCATTTTTGTTCGGTTCTAAACTTCTTGTCTGTACCTTTTCTACCTGTCCACAATTGTTTATTTTCTTAAAACAGTCTTTCATGAGATGTTTAGCTGTAGGGTTTTATCGGTGACATAAACTAAATGACAGATCAGTATCCCATCCTCAGCAGAAGCCTGTCTAATGCAATTCTCCCATTTCTACAAGAATAGCATGCTCTCCTCCAACTTAACTCATCAATTCATCACCTATAGCTCAAACCTTCTTTTTAAATTCTTATTTGTTAGTTGCTACACTCAGATTGTTTTTTTTTGTTGTTGTTAATGTTGATAGTTTAATTAAAAGTTCAGCATGAAAATGGTTTTTGAGGCAAAATCAGGCCAGGAGCATTTAAGAGGCTATAAGTTTTACCCATATGAAACATAATCACCCTAATAGTTTACAGCTGCTCTATGCTAATGAGAGCACAGGTGTCTCTCGTTAACTCACCACCTGTGTTTGTTTGAGGACACAATATAATATTTTTTTGTCTGTCAATCGTTTAATTAAAAAGTCAGTATAAAAACAGTTTTGAAAGCAACATCCGGACGGGAGCATTTAAGGCAAGAGACATTAATTTTACCCATCTGAAACAAATAAAACCTTACAAAAAAAAAGTATTTATTTAATTGAAAACTTGAATATTTAAACTCCCATTGTTACATTTAGCTATTGTCAATGCAAAGCAAGAATTCTCTAAGAAAAAGTTTCTATTCTATACATGAGACTTCATGATGAATTGATGTCAGACAAACCTTAACTTTTTGATGTTCCTTTCACAGATTTTAATGTTTATCACGATGGGGTAGATCTCTCTCCTTAGCAGGTCTTTTACACAGCTCAGATCTGCTTCCAGAAGACAGTGCTTGTTCTAAAAACATAAAAGATCCATTAAAATTACCCCAAATGGTGCCTTCTGCAGATGTTGACATGCTACCATAATGTTTAGTTTGTTTGCTGTTAAAACCTTTACTGCTTGTGAATGACATCCAACCAAGATTGTTCCCATAATTAATATTTAATCAATGTTAATATATGTTACCAATCAAAAAAACATTAACAAAAGTGGAATGACAATTAAAGCAAGAAATATCAGTTCTCCTTTTGTTCATGTTTTTGCCATCCTGAACTGTTTGATTGTTGTTATACGGTTTATTTACTTCCACAAATAAAGCCCAAAACTAATCTTGTTTATGTAATTAGTTTTGGGATTCAAAGTTGATATTTCATCATTAAAAGTTTGCAAGGTCTCATTATCTTTTTTTTAATCTCTTCTCATTAAATAACTCCAATTTTGGTTCTCATACTCTAGCATTATTGGTTTTTAGGATGTGGCTTAGTAGAAACGTTTACCGATGTGTACTGTAATTCTAATTGTGTGCAATTTACACCTACACAGCTTTGAAACATATATATAAAAAATGTGACACTAGTTTTTGTTTAAAAGTGATCTTTAAATTGTTGATTATACTTATACTTGTAACCAGTGTTAAACATGATTTTTAAGAGTAATTAAGATACATGAAAATTCCTCTGGGAATTCAAATGTTAAATAAGTGCCACAACAAATTTTCCAAATCAATTGATCCATCACTAAAATGTACAGAGCACGTATGGTTGCACTTTACCTTGAAGGCCACTGCTTCAATGTTTTCTGGGGTGATGCACTCATATGTGCTGGCCTGGTTTTCTTTGGAATAAATGATAGGCTCGATCTTCTGCTTCAAGAGGAATTCAACTTTTGTCAAAATATCTGTAAAAAGAGGAATGAATTAAAATGATAAGCAAGCATGATGAGATGGCCACAATGAGTAGTGTAAAAATTGTGGCAGTGATTTGATAAATCATGGTTCGTCATGTTAAATAAATAATTTATTACAAATGTATATCTGCTTTGATAGCAACACATGAACTCCTGTGATGACCTGACAGCCTGCCCATGACAGTGTCCCTTCACCTAATGTAGGCACAAGATGCACCTATACTGATTCTTGCCATAACAACACTTCAGCTCAATTTATAGTGGAACATCGGGGCAGTGCATTCCCTACTGTGAAGCCTCCACATGTTGCATGATGTTATCAAGAGCATTAATAAAAATGGCTGAAACATCTGCTGTGTGATTGTCTTCTCTGGTTGGTAGATTTTTTGGGTATGTCATGGGAATTCAAATTGAGCCGATTTTTAGTAGATAGGGAAGATGCAAAATCTCAATTTTGAAGTTGTGCACTTCAGGCCAAGTAGATTTCAGCATGGGGTTATGCAGGTGCCGAGGGTATGCTGCAGGCAATGTGCTGCATTCAACTATAAATTTGAATTTACTTGTTAAACAAGCATGGATTCAAATCCTTATTTAAATAAAGAAAGTCACCCCTTTGGAAGTATAAGTGTACATCTGACATTTTTGTTCACTCACATATGTTCACTGATTTTTTTTATATAAAAAAAAGATTATATAAAATTCAAATACTTTGAAGCTCAAAGCCCGAAAGAACTTTAATTGTAAGGGAACGAAATGCCATAGCCTAATTGTAATAGAATAAAACTCCAACCTCATAGATCCAGAGACTACTGACCACTTGTAAAATTTAGCTAGTTGAAATAATTAATATTCAACCAAATAACATATTATTTAAATCATTACTTATTCATAAATAAGGCGAAAATAGATTGCCCAGAACAAAATGTTTTGTTTTCTACTCTTTATAGAGTAGTTTAAGTCATACATGCTCATATATGTACTATACGTTATATATAATTCATAAAGGTTCAACAATTTTGTAAGAACCTTCAACACCAGTTCAAGTTGTAACACAATGAGTGTACATATATATGAAAATATATTTTTTTTATTTTTGTTTAACATGCAAGACATTTGACTTCCTTGCATAATAAAATGAGCTTGTGCAGTTCTGCAGGTAAAGGTTAAAGACCTGTCCCTTCCTGCTAATCGTATAATGTTTTAGTTTAATATGACCTCTAGTGGTGGATTCTTACATATTGTGAATTTAAAATTGTAAACAAGGGATCTCAACACAAAACGATCATAGTAGCAGATAAAAATTAGGGTCTGGAGCTGGTTAGCTGTAGAGCACACCATCTGCGGTACAGTGAGCGCAGGATTTCTGTGTGCCACTTTTGTATGTTACAAAGCTTGCGAATGTAAGATATTCCTTCAGCATATAATCTGTATCTTCATGCAAATACGTGTCAGGAAATGCTAATGAATTTTGTCCTTCCCGCAATACTTTTCTCAAATTAAGTGAGCGTTGAACAGTTTGCACACAAATATGTAAAAATGTGGAGTTATTGTTACAGACGCTAGTATTCCGTCACTTAAAAGTTCTTTTTTTAACAACTGATTGAACAACCGTACGCTTGCAATCTCTAATCCTGAACATAACCTGCTCTGGAGCAGGTTAGCTGTGTGGCATAAGTAACCAGTGTGACAAAGATTGATTAAATCCTAGATCATTTCATAGTACCCAAAATCTAGGATTGGTGCAAACTAATCCTAAATTTAGCTGGCTAACCAGTTAATCCAGCTTCGTGGTACAGGTCCCTGGAGTGCCTCAGCCCTGCACAGTTTCACATCATACTTCATGTAACACACTTGATTCCATTAATTACGCTCCTCTTGGCTTGTTTAAAGCTATTGGTGTGTCTCTTAATTTGATTATAATACACTTCTATTGAAACTGTCAGTAGACAGCAGATAACCAAGGAAAATAAAAAGAAGCTAAAGCTAATTTCCAAATATACAGCTGGAATGTTTCTAAACAAGTCTGTCCGGTGACATAAGAGTTGAAGTCATGGAACACAAGGAAGTATCCTGTTTGGATGTATCCCTCGGTTAATAATAGAAAGCACTGTTCCTATTTAGAGAACATTAGCAACCCGCCATAGCAGGCTGCTAAAATTACATGGGTAAACTTCCTGCAATTTTTACCCGGTTTGCAGATAGTGAACTCCATCGCCCCTCCGAGGTTAAGGAACTTGTGGACAATGGATTTAGCGAGGATGTTGGGGGTGAAGAGGACCGGTCTTTTGCGCTGACATTGATGAGGGGTCACTAGACTGTATGGAATCAGATTCAAACTCTTGTTCAGGTCTCTTTCTGGGTCCGATACCTCTGGAAGAACAGTAGCAATACATAGTTAAGCTTAGAAAGTACTTTCTGTGGAATGAACTATTTTTAGAATAAGCATTTGATGCCCATGTATAAGTTAACACATCTTAAACAAAAAACTTTAATTTATATAAAGACATACTTGAGTTAGTAATGAATATAGTAACAAAATGTTATGTTTCAGAGTAATTGATCAGAAACACAATGTAAAAATAGAATATATATGGCAGTGCATAGTAAACTATAACAGTAGAGTTCACTAAATGTTATCAAGCATACATAAAATTAAATAGACATTACATGTAATAAAAATATTTAAATTATTGTAGTGTGCAAATGTTTAGTAGACAAGACAGTTTCCAGCTAAGAACCGTTTGTTTACATAAAGATGAGTGTGAGTAATCTTACCCTCGGGCTTCAGCGTTTCAAACCCCGGTCTGGAGACTGAGGATGTATTTCCTCCATTGACAATGCGCACACGCTCACTGCTGTTCATCCTCTTGTACTTGTTATCCCCCCTGCCGACAAACTGACACCAGGGATCTCCTTTAATCTCAGCAAGACTCCTCTCTTTTCATCTACAGCTCAATTTTAACGCTGAAGTAAGGTTTGTTACTTGTAATATCTGGAAGAGGAAGACACTAGCTCTGGAAAGACGTGGACTGGATTTGGGGTCTGGAGATGGTGTGGGTTCTTCACGTGTGAGTGTGGTCTGTGAGAAAAAGCATGAATAGACTGACTATTTGATACTACAAAGCTATTATGATAGAACAATGATGATCACAAACATGATTAACCGTGATGTTGAAAATCTCAGTCATTGATTGGTAGAAGCCCTGTCAATCATGCCATCAACTTGACCTAATTATTGGGGTTCTTCAATTAAGGTTGAGCTTTCTCACCATGTGGCTGTGTTACCAAATATGAAAGTGACGCATTGAACTACTTGGGTCAATTGGTTTGAAAAAGAATTCTTGAATCTGCGTGTGCACACGAAACCACCTACTGGCCAAATCAATAAAACAAATAAAAAAATCTGTTCCTGTAAAATCTGTAAAACAATGTATAAAATAAATTATATGTATGTAAATTTGTAAATATGTTTTTTTTTTCTGAAAATGGCATGGGATTAATCAGGTGGAAGACACTGAAAGTGCTTGTGGAACTAAGGAAAGAACACAGATTAAACTTCAATATTTTAGGAATTAGTTTTTTTTTGTTTTATTTTTATAACCTACTCTCCTCAGCCACCCCCCCAAAAAAAATCAATTTGTGCCCTAAACTCTTTAAACAATAATTAATCTCCAAACAATATAAACCCTATGAAAACTCAACTAACACGTTCAAAAACCTGAGCAGGTCTGTAACACATTGCTGTAAAATCTGAAGAGCTTCCCGAAGCAGTCATGTGGTTTAGCCGGGCAGCGAGTCTTTGGATGTCATCATTTTTGGCTCCTCCCCTATATGAAGCAAGCCTTAAATACGCGCTTCGCGAAAATGCCCCGTTCATTACGCGACATGCCCTTCGAAGCCTTAGCTCGTAACATCACTACCATGTATGTTTAGTCTTTAGAAAATTTCATCATGTGTTGTTTGTACTGACATTCATGTTTAAAGGGATGTATTTGATTTATGTTGTAAGTAGATGTTGTGCATTAGCATATGAAAGTTGTTGACACTTGCATTATAAATTAGTGTTTAAACTATCAAAAAGAGACTTCATAAAATAATCTGCTCTGAATGTGACATTATTTAAATCAGTATAAGGTTACGTTATATTACTATTACATTTTTTTTTTAATTCCACAATAAGCTTCCCCTATTTGAAAGTCCAGGGTTTGCCACTGCTACACATGTTGTACCATTTTTTCTACCATTTCACACTTTTCTCTCTTGTTTAAACACTCCATCCATCTTCATGTCTGCTTTCTTCCCTTTCGGGGTCGCCACAGCGGAATGAACCGCCAACTCTCTGGCATATGTTTTATGCGCCGGATTCCCTTCCAGCCGCAACCCATCACTGGGAAACATTCACACAAACACTCATACTATGGACAATTGTTTTTTCTCAATTCACTTACATCGCATGTCTTTGGACTTGTGGGGAAAACCGGAGAACCCGGAGAACATGCAAACATGCAAATGCCAACCGACCCAGCCGAGGCTCGAACCAGCAACTTTCTTGCTGTGAGACCACCGTGCTACCCACTGTGCCACCGTGACGCTTTAAACACTCTCAAAGTTAAAACGTTTGCTTCAGCATGTCCAGAACTGAGAGGGTTAGCATCTTCCTCTGCCTAGCTAATCAAGGTACCTTAATGGTGGGGAATGTTTTGTCAACATTTGTAATGTAATTAAGGAATTATTTACTTTGTTGAAAAAATTATATAAAGTCTATACCTTCCATTCGTTTTAATACTGTGAATAAGTTCATCTGTGCAAGAAAATAATACAAAACCAACTAACCCGTGAACCTTTAAGAGTGTCAGCTTCCTCTCGACCTCCTCGACACATCACCCTCTGGATCTTCACTAAGAGAAGCTGTTGAGCTCTAGGGAAGAGGTGGCAGCTTGACTCACTTAATAGCTTCTCAATACAATCAAAGTGAACACCCACACACTCACCTACACTCTGACACACAGTCTGCGGTAAGCCATTGAAGAAAGTTCACACTTAATATAAAAAACGATACAATAATGCATCCTATTTTCATTTCCTCACCTGGAGTAGCTTGGTATGGTGCCTTTGTCCAGATCCTTGTCTGTGAAGGAATCCACACGGGCGCAGAGCCACTCACACTTGTCCTGGTGCATGGTATCAATGACATGAAGCACGTCATCGCATCTCACGTTCAGCGAGCAGTTATCCGACTGACTGGAGATGTTCAGATTGAGACGGATGTAGAAGGAGTCTCCAGATGCAATTGTGCCATCCTCAATATCTTTCAGCAGCCGTCTGTACCCTAGAGAAAACAAAGAAGCATAAACATGTGACTTTTTTTTCTGATCAACAAAGTAAAAACAACATTTTTAACAAGTTTTTAGACATGTGAATTACAAAGACCTTAAAATGAAGATCCCATTTTATTATGAAAAATGTTCATCTACAACTTTTATCAACTGATAGCACTATACCGTTATAAAATGCTATTATATAATGGATCATTTAAAAAATTATTAATTGGCCAATAAAATAAAACACAACATTGAGTGTTTATTTTTACGGGCATCACTTGGTTTTGGTTTGATAAATGAGACTCGCTTACATTGTCACATCCTGTGCTCGACTCTAGACAGCCCTCATGCTAGCATGCCAGCTGCGCCCAAAACCCATGAGCCAAGCTTCGACACACCGCTTACAACCGCATGGAGTTCTCGCACTAGTCAAAACAACCATGCAATCAAGATCAAACGTAGCTCTGATTGCATAGAAAGATTGCCTGAATCTTGGGACTGGTTGCGTAGTCCGAGAACACCCTGAATCTTGAATGTTCCAATAAAATGGCAACATTTTAAAGTATTTTTTCCATTCATCAATTTTTCTGAAGTAGGGATATTGTGTGTACTATTTTTCTTCTTCAGGTATTACAAGAGACTTGAAGTTAGTTTTAACAGTCATAATAAAGAAATAAATTTGATAACCACGCATAACATACACATTGACATTTATCAACAAATACAAGACTTTTACAATGCATATTTATACCAGTGGTCTCAAACTCTGTAGCCCTGCACAGTTTTGCCCTAACCTGACTCCACTAATTAGCTTGTCTTGGCTAATTTGAAGCTACTTAAGTGTATCTAAAAAATTTCTTAAGTTGAGTTTGATTCCCCTGCTTCAATGGCATACTTCAGAATTAAATTGCATCTTCTATTGCAATTTCTGTAACACATTTGTGGAGACTGGAAAAGCCTCTACTTGCACACTAATGTGTCAAATCATTTTGTTTTCATTTTGTCTGTCTGTGTATAAAACATATAATGTATGTACATTACTTTTTCCAGTCCACAATAAATTAATTTGTTCTGAAACGAAAATCAGTGACACACCTTCATGTTTATTTCTTGACACTATTCGCCATAAGGCCATAAATCAGAGCTACAATTAAATTTTTTATATTTTATAATGCAGTCCAGATGAACACATTAAACTTAAAAAGGAAACTCAAATCTTTTTCTTACAGGCCGAAAACATTAATGGGTTTCTCACAAGATTTTGAATTTTTATTTTTGAAGATCTGTAGAACACCTACACAGTAAAATTCTCTGAGTAAAATTAACTCTATCCAAAATTCGACCAAATACACTCTGAACAAATATCCAAATAACACTCAAACCGGGTTATATTATCTATAAGGCTATTTGTTGTCATCTAAAAAGCTTAATATATTTCAAAGCTACAAGTTGAGAGGATCGGTTTTAACTTAACTCCATGTAAGATTGACCAAATACAGTCGTAACAGCATCAGTTTAACTCTCAAGATTTTATTGTGTACACTTTTTACATGTGGACTCACCATCATAGTTGGACTTGTAATGGAGTTGCACCTGCCCGGTGCATCTCTGCAGTGTCCAGTGAGCCTCCTCTTTGGTGGAGGTATCTAAAGCCACTCTCTGTGTTTCTCCATGCACATTTCCATCCAGCTTTGAAAAAAGACAAAGCAGAAGCAAACATTTTACAAAAGTACTCAAAGTATTTGGCTAGGAACACAAACAGGAGTTTGGTTTCACCATTAAAAGATGATGCCCGACCCGTAGTCCAGCCTGCTCTGCATCAGAGCCACTTTGAACTGAGGACACAAAGATCCCTCTCTCATTTCCACCAATCAAGGTGATTTCCGACAAAAGGTTTTCTCCAGAGAGAAAAATGGTCTGAATGGGTCGCAATGTGTTTTGCTGAGGGACAGATGTCAATGAAGGACGAAAGGGTCTATAGAGTGGAAACAGACAGGTAAGACTAACTCTGAACAATCATGATTTTAAGGCCTCTAGATATAAAAATACAATAAAAGTTTTTAAACCTCTCTAAAGAGAATTTCCTGAAGATGTTTTTGACTTGCTCCAGATCATAGGTGTCCATTATTTCAGACTGATGAGAAGAGGAAGATGAATTGATGGATGAAGGCCCGTGTGAGAAGGTGTCCATGTCATGGTCATCTGAAGCATAGAGAGACATGTTTGAGACAAGTATGAGTGAGAAGAATAAATTATTTCTCTGAGTTTATACCCATGTCTGCATTGTCTCCACTGTCAGTATCTGCAGCGTCTGAAAAGTTAGTGCTGAAAGAGAGATACACACTTTAAAAACCTTCACCCACTGGGTTACTACTAAATAATCAAAAATGTTTTTTGTCTAACTCATTATTGAAAACACAGGCTTTTAGTTTGTTGATTTTAGTCTGTGGCGTGTTTGACAGTAAATTGTTTCTGATAACTACTTGAACTGAGATTTTGGGTTCTCCTTTATTCTCCGGACCATGGACTGGTTGTCAGGAGGCTCAGCTGCAGTGGACATGATGCTGTCATTGCGGCCACGGTACTGAAGAGACACAAACACATACATCATCGTTGCTTTCTTATGATAAATAAAATAAAAAACTTGGTGAAATTGTTGGCACCCTTATTTCTCATATCTCAAGATTATTAAAGATTTTGACTCAACGCAGCTTTTACTTTCAATGTATTTTAACACAACAATGTTGAAACAAAGTGATCACAATTAAACAACAAAATAAAAGAGCACAAATAATATACATGCACAAGTTTAAAATAATCAGGGGAAAAAACCTAATCAAATTAAAACAACAGGCGCTTTGCAAAGGTCAGAGAGTACAAATGTGTTTTAAAAGGGATTTAAAACAGGTTGAGTGAAAGACTAAGATGCAAGAGCAAGTTAAACACACAGGCAACCAATGAAGAGATGCTAAAACTGGAGTGATGTGCTCATACTTGCATATACGGGTTAAAAGACATGCAGCTGCATCCACAACTTACTTATTTACTACAAAGGAAAGATTCCCAAAAAGACTAGCAAAAACTCAAAGTTACAGGAATTGAACAACTTCTTCTTCTTCTTTCGGCTGTTCCCAGTTTAGGGGTCGCCACAGCAAATCATCTGTTTCCACCTAACTCTGGCCTCAGTATCCTCTACTCTTGCACCAATTACCTTCATGTCCTCCTTCAGCACACCCATATAACTCGTCTTTGGCCTTCCTCTTGCCCTCTTGCCTGGCAGCTCCATCTCCAACATCCTTCTACCAATATAACTACTATCCCTTCCCTGCACATGTCCAAACTATCTCAATCTGGCTTCTCTGACTTTGTCTCCAAAACAACCAACCTGAGCTGTTCCTCTGATGTGCTCTTTCCTAATCTTGTCCATCCTTGTCACTCCTAAACTGAACCTCAACATCCTCATCTCTGCTACTTCCAACTCTAACTCGTGACTCTTCCTCACTGCTACAGTCTCTAACCCATACATCATAGCTGGTCTCACTACTGTTCTGTTCTATACCTTTCCTTTGATTCTTGCTGACACTCTTCTGTCACACAACACCCCTGACACTTTTCTCCACCCACTCCAACCTGCCTGCACTCGCCTCTTCACCTCTTTTCCACACTCCCCGTCGCACTGGACTGTTGACCCCAAATACCTAAACTCCTCCACCTTCTTGACCTCAGCACCCTGTAACCTCACTGTTCTACTTTCCTCCCTCTCGTTCACACACATGTATTCTGTCTTACTACGACTGACTTTCATTCCTCTTCTTTCTAGAGCAGACCTCCAACTTTCCAGGTGTCCCTCCACCTGCTCTCTACTCTCACTACAGATTACAATGTCATCTGCAAACATCATTGTCCATGGAGATTCCTGTCTGACCTCATCTGTCAACCTGTCCATCACCATAGCAAACAAGAAGGGACTCAAAGCCGATCCTTGATGTAGCAACAACAATCCTCCTTAATCGACACACAGCACACACAGCTATCAAAACAGATTTTCTGAGGAGAACAAAACAATTGTAACCAATCCAGATAAATTCAACCAATCAGAACACAACTTCAGGATTCTTAATGTGTCTGACATTAAAATGTCAGAAAAATGCACCAAAACTCATCAGATTTAGCCAACATTTCATGAGCATGAATGAGGTCTGAGGCTGAGACTATAGGAGAGTATCCTCAAACACACTTCATAAAGCACAATAAATTATAAAACTTGATTGGATGGTTCTAAGTTTTCTATTTAAAGAAAAGAGCAAAAAAATATTTTTGATCAAAGTTTTGTAAATTGTTCGTTTGTTTGAACCATTTTGTTGTGTTAGAAAAATATTTACCTTATAAATAAAAGTTGTGAATACAAAAACATTTTATGAAATAAATTAAGGGTGCCAATATTTTCACTCACAACTGTTCATGCATTAATTGAAAATCATATGTTGCATACATTTTTACTGTATTTGTCTTCTGAAGAAATCATAATCGTGGTGCTATGAGCTGTGTTCTCTGTTACAGGCGGTTCTGAAAAATCTTCATTGCTCAGAGGCGCTGCTGTGTGTTGAGACAAGATAAAAAGACATGAACCACACAGGAAATTCCTGTACTTTCCCTAACTTCTTATATACCCCAGAATGTTTTTTTTACCTGGAAATTGTGGACTTTTGGGTCCAGCTGCTGGAGATTTCGGTCGATTAATCTGCTACACAAGAGAATCACTTTTAGATTACCAGATAACACAAGTCAAAGAATCATTGAAGAAATAGTTTCTGATTTCCTCTCACTCTGTTCTTGAGGTTACTTCTGCGCAGGAACTTAAACTCAATGTCATCCGCAGTGTCTTCACCCGAATCCTCAGAAGGGCCTCCCGTATTTGCATCAAGTTGGCAAAAGTCCTGAGTTATAATCAATGGAAACCCTCGAGACAGACTCTGAAAACACACAGAAAAATACAAGTAAGAAAAGTGGTTAATCACTGGAATAATCGATTCAGATTAGATTTAAAAATTAAAACATACAGTAGCATCTGTGCTAAAACTTTCTTGTAAATGTTGAAAATGGAAATATTCAAGTTTTGATGCCTTATGATTTTGGATATTATTATTTTTATATAATAAAGAAGTCTGTAATAAAATAAATAAAATGTAACATGAAAAAACTTATATTGATTTTTTTTATTTTACAAAAATGTACATGAAAAGCATCATTTCATCACATATCTCATATAATATAATGCAACAAATTTTTTTTTTTTATTTAAAGCTGTTATTTTCAAATAGAAAAACTTGCTGTTGTTTTGACAGGTTTGGTTTTTTATCGCTGATTTTGGTTTAAGAAGGAAAATAAGTATAGGTTAAAAATGAAAAAAGACAACAGCATTTCAAAGTTTTTCTAGATCATATTATAAAAAATACAAGAACACTTTTCTAATGGAAATAAACTCTAAAATAATATTTAGTATTTGACCATAAATTAACTAACTGTTTTGAAACTTTGCTACCTGGATTTATACAGTTTTTATATATTTTTTAGATTTTATAAATTAGAAACAAACAGGTCATCTCTCACCTGATCCAAACCATTTTCTTTCAACATTCGTCTCAATTTACACTCCAGGTTGACTGTCTTGGCTTCTTTACGTACATTTTCAATTTGAAGTTCATCACTCTTTTCTTCCAACTCTCGTATTTGTTTGCGATACTTGTCTTTATCAATCAGACATTGAGAGACAAGATGTTGGGCATCATCTCTTGACTTAAAAGCCTGAGGGATGGAGCATACCGTGCTTTATTGGTGGCACTTATAAAGTACAGGAAACCATCATATGAAAAACATTAGTACTCAACCTGGTCTCGCTCACGCTCCACCTCTTCCAGCTGCGCCATGATTGTGTTCATACGGTTTTTGTACATTTCACAATCCTTCAACAAAGTGGAGCACTTCAACTCAAGGTCTTCCTTCTCTTCCAGGTACTGTGGATGATTAGGTTTTGGAGCCATTAGTAAAAGGCATAAAAAACAACTTTCAGCAATATTTTTTTTCCTGACATCGAAAGGGATTTAGCCGATGTTTCTGACTAAACTTGCCGACATGTTAAATATATTGTTTTTTTTCTAAGTTGCTAAGTATAAATAAAGTACTTGCCTTTCAAATAGATTTAAATTTGGTATAATTTAGGTATAATTTAGCAACAAAAAAAAACAATCTAGCTGCAAGCACTGACTTAGGGGTCAAAGCAGTCTGGCACAGCAACTACTGATGCAAACATGCTGTACACATCTATGAGCCCAAATCCATACAGGGTCTCAGCTAGGGTTTACTTCAAGATCTGTTATCATTTAATATGACTATAATATGAATATCGCGTTGGCACATGTGCTGTAACAGTATCAGTAATCCGTCAATTCATCGTCATCTTTTGGCCAGTAATGATGACCAGAGACTGCAAGCTATGTGTAAAGTTTCATGAGTTTAAGAGCAAGTTTGGGTTCCTGAAAATGCCTGCTTAGTCTGGATAAAATGTAATGATCAGTAATCCAAATGAAAGCAATTCAATATCAATTCAATATTTAAAATCAAAATCAGCTTTAATGACAAGTCTGCTTGAAGACCAATGTATAAATGTAAAAAAATAAATCAACACATAAACAAATGATAAATAACTTTAAACCAAACATTAATAAAAACATTTAATGGTGATCTTACTAATCAAGTCACTAAACATGTTTGTAATAGTTTAATACTTTTTAGTTTTTAGTCCAGACATGGCGATCAAAATAAAGTTGTTAAATGAAGCAATACTTTTTATAGTTTCATTACAAGGTAAGGCCTGAACCAAAGGGTAACCTCCTGCTCCCCCTGCCTGTGCGTAATAGGAAATGACAGAACTGTAGAACCTCGTCCGGCTGCGTCCGGCTGCAAGGAGGGTGGGGTCAGAAGTGAGCAACTTCTCATTCACCCCAATGTTAAAAATGCCCAAATATGCAGCCTTAAAAAAAAAAACAAGTTTACACCCCTGGGGCTGGAATGATTCAGATTGTTTTGACCTTCATGAACACTTCGAGGGGATTTAATTTTATTTATTCATTTATTTTTTTTTTTATATATTACCAATTAAACCTTCAGCCAATCAGACATCTATGCTATGCCTATGTCCCGCCTATAAGTTCCCATTTTTGGTTATCGAAAAGTGATGTACTTCCATGATGGTGATTCTGAGCCTCTTTTACTGTTCATACAAATCGTCACGCATACAACATCCATGATATGTACAGGCAACGATCTGAACAGAAAATGAGACAAACTAGATCCAAGAAACAAGAGTTAGACTTTATGCAACAACACTTAACTTTGAGGAACAGAGTCAGGTTTATATATTCAGTGTGGCAAATGAGGATGTTGGCCACACCCGGCCAAGATTATTTTGATGGTTGGAGGAGACAGAGGAAGTAGTAGGCTTGAGAATACTGGAAAATAGTCACATTGGCCTTTGGTTCTTTAGATGGGCAATATAGCAAATATTCGAACTTTCCGCGCTTTAATTTTTAAATTAATAAGAACATAAAATCCATTTACATTGTACATGTTTATGTACAGTGTAAATATATTTTTAAACATAAAATACATTTTTAAACATTAAATAAAAATATTACAAACCTACCCTCATTCTCAATCTAAAATATTTAAAAATATTTTACATCATGTTACCTTAAAACTAAATATAAATGAGTAAATCTTGTTCAAATTATCTTATAAATATATATATTTACTTTGGTGACCTAAAAAGTTGTATTTTTATATTCTGATAAGGTCTAGAAGTCACTGTTGCCCCTCCTTGCCTTAAAGTCTTACTCTGAATTCTGACACTTTTCACCCATCACTTCAGATGTGCTTCTAATTAGAGCTGCAGCACATTACAGAAGAAGCCACTTAAAGCTGTCAGTCCTCATCAGCCTCTCCACTTCTTGTTCTTGGGTGACAAAACCAAAATATGATCATACTTTATAAGCTCTAGCTGCAAACTATTAATTCCAATAGCACAATAACATTAAGTGAACTCAGTGCACTTTGAGGGAAGTATAATATTATGAGGAACCATGTTTATTGCGAGAAAATGTTGAGTAACTCTCATCCCATATATAAGCCACACATCCAAATCCACTGCAATAGACGTTTTTGTCTAAAATTTTACTTTTATGGTTCACCAAATAATTTTCAGCAAACTATAATCACAGAAAATAAGCAATGATTTAAAGCAAACAATTACAAATGATAAATTACATTTTAAAAGGTTACATTTTCAGTATTTCGTATTAAAACAATTAAAATGAAAGTCATCTGGGTTTGGGACTTTCTTTGATTATGTAAATCTGATTAGTCTTCATCAAAAGCCTTAAAACCTGTTTTTCATCACTTTCACCACACATTTACATACAAATTCCCAGGTTAAGAGTTGTCTATAGAGGAATCAATTATGTAATTATTTTTAAATTATACCGCATTTTTTTCAATATGTAAAAACCAGTAAATTTTTATTTTCATCTTACTCAAAAAGAAGCATGTTTTGTCTTTAAATAAAACAAAATTAACTTAAAGAAAACTCAACAATAGATTTTATAAATGGCAAACTCTTGATGCCATTTATAAACATGTGGAGTGATGTAATTATGAAACAGAGCTCGAAATGTAGCAGGCAACATTATATTTTTAACCTTTTACTATATTTGATGAAAGCTGTCTGTCAAGGTACTGAAAGAGATTTTCAGCTAAATATGTAAAATGTGAATTTTTTCATTTTATCATGATGACCATCATTTTATTATATGATAAATAAAAGTATGGAAAACCTGAAGAGCCTTTGAGGCTTGGAGAGCATTCTTTTAGCGGGTCCCAGAGTGTGGAATGGGTTACAGATTACAGAATAAACTGAAAATTCCTATCATTGTACTTTGCTGTAGTTCTTATTGTTTTTTTATTGGTTATCACTTTCATCTTTCTTTGAAAAGCACGTTGGGCAACTGTCAAAGTGATTGTGGTTAAACGTGCTCTTTAAATAACATTGATTAATCGATTAATTGATTGATTGATTGATTGATTGAAAACTATTAAATTATATTTGAGTCAGTTGTTAACTCATAAGTTATGTGGATTTAAAAATAACTCGAAAGTGTCACCAGTTAAATACTTAATTTTCTAAAGAACATCTATGATGTTTTACCTTGTCCCTAAGCTCTTCAGCTTGCCGGATTTCTTCATGCAAGTTATAGAGTCGATTAACCAGCTCCTGACGGTCCTCCAGAGCCTCCTGTCGGTCATGCTCTAAGATGTCCAAGATTGCCTTCTCTGAATCTGGAAGAGGGCCGGGCTGTGGTCCATAGGAAACAAAACAAGCAAGCAGAGCAACTTTAGAAAACCTATCTGCTTCACTCATCTCCCATTTCTGTGATGCAGGAAAGGTCTTAACCTGAATAATGGACTGCAACTCCTGAAGTTTGAGCTTCAAGACCTCATTCTCCCGCTCCAGCTCAAAAATCTGCTCTTTCCGAGGTCGGTTCTCAATGTCATTCTTCAATTTCAAAGACTGTCTCCTCTCCATTTTGCATTCCTCCTCCACCTTGTTGAGCTTGTGCTTTAGTTGGTCAATCTAAAGAATATTGAGAGACAGCGCTCAACCTTCATTGCACAAAGTCTATATTTTGAAGATTTGAAAACAAAATGTTAGATGCCCTCTGACCTCTAGCTGAAGGTCTCTGCTCCTCATTACAGCCATATTCTTTTCTTCACTGAGCTGTGCGTACCGCATGGCAAGCTGGTAGTTTTCATCTTTCACCTTAATAAGTTCATCGTTATAGTTGTTACGCTCCCCTTTCATCTTATTATAACGTTCCTGAAAAGTCAGCAGCTCCTGGTTGGTCAGTCGTAGCTTCTTCTGCTCGTCTTCCAGCGTGCGGCACTTAGTCATTATGTCCAACCTCTGCGTGTCTTTCGCCTTGGATTGCTGCTGAAGTTTTATGACTTCGTTCATTAAAAACTGGATGAGGCCCTCCTGCCCCTCTTCCACTATGAGACACAATACAGCTCATCAAATCCTGTTGCACTATTTTTCAAAATATGATAAAATCTTACAGTCCCGTATATGAGTCTGCACATTATTTAGCTAAAAGTTTATTCTAAAACTACTGCAACACTTTGATTAAAAAAGGTTACAGTGAATGTTTACAACTTATCATGCTCATGCTCACCTTCCAAAAGCTTCTGCACTTAGAAACTAAGTAAAATAGTAAAAAAAATACAGAATATTGTTGGCATATACATATATGTAGTTTGAATCTGAGCTGTTAGTGAAGAATTGTGGTGATGGTTTTGGGAGTCTAGTGACAAAACTGCTCCACAGATTGTTTTGCTGGAGATGTCTTTGGCTCTTTCAATTTCATTTTTTGAGCTAGTGTTCAGCTTCCCTCCAGTTCTTCCTTTTTATATTTTAAGTTAATATAAAGTTTGATTGGTATAAAGTTAGCCCTTCTAGCTGGAAAGCACTGTAGACATTAGAGACTCAAGCTGAGTTTTTAGTTGAGTGTCAAGTTTGTGAATTGTCTGTTGTGAAGGCTCTGCACATACCCATTTTCCTCAAGAGCATTTAAAGTTATCTAACACAACACAAATGGTAACAAAGGGCAAAGTTGACCATGTTTAACATAGAGCACAAGCCAAAAAAAGAAAGTGGAGGTGCTGGCTTTGCACCACATTGACCAATCACAGAGCTTGCTGCCTGCGAGGTTTTGCCACATAGTTAAACTTTTCAGAGGTGCACATCAGGCTTTTCAAAAGGGTCAGAGAGGTGTTATGTAAATGTGCAAGCTTTGAAAATGACTAATTATTTAGCTTGATTCTCATGTATAGATTAACCAGAATGAAGGGCCTGGTGTTAGTAACCAAAAGGAGGTCCTATAAACGTCTACCTATGTCACTAAACACTATCTTAAAAGTTTGTAACTCTTTGTCACTGGCATTAAGAAAGATATTTACCTTAAAAAACAAAACATTCTGAGTCTTGAAACGTTTAGTGTTTTTTATTGTTTCTTCAGCTTCGATCTCTCAAAATATTATACACTTTTCCTTACATAATGCTTGTCTAAGCATGATTCTTCATCTTTAACGAAGGATGCTTTTTTTACTTAAATGTGTCTCACCGACTATTGTGGAACATCTGCGTGTTGGATCCTTCCCTGTCACAAGTTTGTAAAGATCAGGGTAGTAGAGTTCCAGACTCTCCAGAAACACCACATAACCCCTCTCTCCCTTGGTGTGCAGGATATCCAGCAACCGACCTGTAACATACAGCAAAGTCTATTTTAACCAAGCAGTAACCTCTTGCTCTCCCTCAAAAAAACTAAACAGGAATTAATTAAGCAAATTAATTAACTGAAACTGTCTGAATGCATAAGGCAAAGGGATCCCTTCAAAACCTACCTTTTAATATATATTACCATATAACACTTAAAACACAAATTTAACGAACAGATATCTTGCTTTACCTGACTGTAAAATAAATAAAATCAGATCCTGTTTAGTAAAAAAAAAAGTTAAATATAAAAAATATTTATGAAAATATTTTACATATACGTTGTATATGTTAAATCTTGTATTTGTTAAATCCGCCTCAAACTATGATTCAAGAAATATACTCAACTAAAAAAGTCTGTATTTTAATAAATTCATGTATGTGTTATAAAACAAAAGAACTATCAAGCTATAAAAATCAGTTTTGAACAATCTTGTTTTACCAACAAACAAACTAAATCCTCATTGACTTGGCTTTGGTGTTTTATTGCCTTATAAACATCCAGACCTTTCCTAAAATAAAATAATAAATATATAACAATAAAATAATACTAAAATACCAAATTAAGAAAGAATGACAATACAACAATGCTCATATAACAGAGTAATAAATACACTTCTATAAAATCTTTTTAAGGTTAATCACATTTAGAAAGGAGAAATTGCAGGAGGTTTCCACATTATACAAAATATATTTTTTGGTAAGGCTGCAATGACAATATGAACATTGTGGAGCTTCTAGACCTTTAAGTAAATGTTCATGGGTCTCAGAGGTGAACAAGAAACAAGAAAATGCTGGACTGTCTTCCTTTTAATTGTAAAATTGTAACTGACTTGTTGAATTCATTTTACTCATGTTACAAACAATTTTGTATCTTGTTCACATCGAACGTTATCACGTTCATCTTTCAAGTGCTGTATTTGTGCCAGGGTGTTAAATATATATATATATATTTAACACCCTGGCACAAATACAGCACTTGAAAGATCTCACTTCTATCCCGGGGGGGAAATGCTCATTAGGTGGCTGTGAAACTCCCAGCTGTGATAAACAAGCATTTTGATCAGCTGTTCTGTGACCAAAAAAGCAGATTTTAGCAACCTGCTTGAGCAGAATCTTCCTCATTTGTTTTTGCCGTTGGCCGTTCAAAAGTTGAAAAATGATGTGGAGGCTCAGGAAAGACTTGGTGAGAAAGAAAAAAAAAAACTGGAGCAGCAGCTCAGGATTAAAAGCATCCATTCATCATCACATTACAGCAGATGAAAAACAGTGAAAGATGAGCTATCCAAGTAACTGATTGATGAAGTGATTTGCATGTAAATGTTTTCAGCATAGATTTTGCATTTCCGTTTACCATAGTGTTCGTATTTTCTCTTATCGACATTTATGATTGTTGATGTTCCTGTAGTTCAACTTTAGAGTGCCATCCATTTACCAGGATCACATCCTTAGTACTCCTTTAGTTTATGCTAGAGCTGCATGAAAACTATTCAAACGTTCTAGCCAAAAGGTTTGTGTTCACCACAAGCCTTATTGCAGACAAACAAAATATTTAATTGTTTGTATCAAGCAAATTGATTTGCATCGAGTTTTAAGTGCAATCTATTGTACAATGGATAATTAGACACATGAAGTTTGTTTAAAATACATGACCTCTAGTGGTGAAAATTATATAGTGTGGCTTTAAAAGGTCATGAAACCCCTGATCTGTGAAGGTTTCATTTATCACTCCCTTCCTAAAAGTCACAGGTGATGACAAGGGAGTAGGTGGAGAGTAGGGTTTGGATAAAAAGGGGAAATTCATGTGGAGTGTAAATGTGGAAAGTCCTACGCCAAAACGCTTCGAACAAACTTGATCATTACAAATGTTCTATCGAAATTTCAATAATTTTCAGAGTAATGGAAACGCACTTTGCTGCAGGTTGAGTTTAAAAACATTTCTACACATTGAAGGGCACAAGAAAGATGTTAAACTCACGCGAGAAATACAAATAAAATGAAAAAGTTTTAAAATAAAAATCATAATATAAGAAAAAACATTACAAACTTGATTGTCACTGATGATATTTACAGAGTTCATAAAATGTCTCCTTGCTACAACAAAGTACCTTTCAGTTCTACCAAAATACTTTCAGGTTGCACTCAAAATTCTGATGTTCTTCAGTGTGTTACAAGCACACTGTGAACAAGCACACGAGAGAACATTTAGAGTAGAGAGTTTTAGTTTAATGTACAAGTGTTTTGATGTGTTTGAAGTGTTTTAGTGTTCTCCAGATGTTACAGTGCATTTCAGCCTAAAGAGCTTCCCATAATAAATACTGTTCCTTATTTTCACAAACTCACCAAATGTACAACCCTCCATTCTTAAGCTCTTAATGATAGTGCTGGAAGCTAGTGATTGGTAAACAATTTCAAGTGACTCTTTTACAACAGTTGCTAGATTCTAGTTTTACAAAGGCAAAAATACTTGTTTCTTCGTCACGTTCACCTAACCCTCATTCCACAGTAAAAGGTTCCCTTTGTCTGAATATGAGAACAATATTTGTGATTGAATATTGAATCCAGTACAACAAGTTTTCACTAGGAAATGGAAATCATACTTCCTTATCTCTGGGTTTATGAAATTATCACTTGTTAGGATTCTTAGCGTAATTATCATAGCGTAAAGCACAGTTTCTTACCGCAGTAATCAGTTCACACAGGATGATCATTATGCTGAATTGGCTCAGTGACATTCTGCTCTTTTTAATAATATGTTGTTCATATGGGTCTAATATTATGGGAAATGGGATCGTTTCACTTATAATGTTTTTATTTTTATTTAAAATTGCATTCAATCTCTTCATTTTGTAGCCCAGGCTTATTCTGGACATGGGCTGAGATTGTCATTCAGCAAACTTTGAAACCACTCCCCAGTTATTGGTTAGTGATTTGCATATTCATGACGTCTATGCAAAGTTACTGTACATTACTGTACATACAGATGTGAGAAAAATTAAAGGGATTAATTACAAGCAAATTCAACGCAGAGCTAGCAACACTTGATAGACACTGTAATGTTGTTTAGAGGGAACACTATTATACATCGTTTCCTCTATGAGTCAGAGGCATAAGATTTTTTATTTCTGAACACCCTGACACTGATCATCTTCTTTTAATCCTCACAAGTCCTTTTAATAACACATGTCCAAATTGTGTGCTGCTTGATCCAGTTTTTTCCCCTCTTTCACTCATTTGATTAAAGATGTCACAGGAGAAGATGTTGGTCTTTGTGGACAGTGCTTCACTACCGGGGGAGGAAAATCGGCCCTTTCATGTCCAGCCATAATTTTACAATGGGACTAAAAAAAAAACCCGTTTTTAAAAGAAACAAATTTTTTTTTTTTCATGATTTTTACTCTTATACATCACTATAAAAGCCACTAAAAGGCTCAACATGGCATGACCCCTTTAATCTTCTTCACATTTCATGAAATCAATCAAACTAATAATTAAATACATTTATAGATTCATATTACATCGTTAAGCAATGTGAGAACAAAAAAAATATGTTACTATTTCATTAAAAATGTGTTCTGGGCATTTTGTGAACTTTCATGAATGTTTATTTTTTAAGTGAGGTGAAATTTTTATTTTATTTTACTACAGTCACTCTTTTGGGATGCTCAATTACTAACTCTGTTTGCTGCATGGTGACTTTCTATATTCTGTAAATAAAGCAATCTGCCTGTTTGTACAGAAGATGATTAAGGCCCACTGTAGAAAATAAAAATGAAGTTCTGACTTTTTCTCAGAATTCTGACTTTAATCTCAGAATTCTGAAAAGCAATTTTATTTTCTAAAGTGGCCCTATTCCTCTTCCGTATGTTTGTTGATTATGTGTCATGTATTATCCAGGCAACTGCTTAAACAACATACAATCTTTTTCTGAGAACTTTGAGAGATGTTGAAATGCTTACGAATGTGTTGAATTTATATTGTGTCAATTTTTTTCTACTAATGATTTGTTTGTGAGCTGTTTTAAAACATGTTCAGTCATTTTGCTAATAACATTTTAGCATAGTTTAGCATAGATCACTAAAATAGATTAAAGAGGTAACATTTTCACACCAGAAGTAGAAATAGGAAAGAGTTTACAGGTTTTTCCTAATTAAAACTTGATGCAGTAAACAAGTTTCTGGTGCAGCGTGATATGCTGTCACTTGTTTGAGAAGTCTACTGTTGTAATTTGATTGGATGATCTATGCTAAGCTATGCTAAGAGTGCAATCGCAAGAAAAGAGAATGACAGAAAACATTGCTAATTAACTAGAGGAGAGTAAGCTTAACTCTGAAAAAGTTTGATACAGCATGTGTTTGTGTTCAGAAAACATTAATGAAATCAGAAAAATCAAAGAGATCATGACCAACATAAATTTTGATTCTGTGTTTCCAAATAATTTAACTTTGTAGAGTTCTTTGTTTTTTTATAAACAGATGTTGTTATGCTTTTAGAAAAGCATTTGATGCGTTAATAACTGAAAAAATGTTGCTAAAGGTATTTGGTAATGGAAATCCAGTTATATAAATATAGTAAATAATCTCAGTTCTTTAAAAAAAAAAAAAAAACTTAAGTAAACACTTAAAAATGTAATATCACCTGCACGGTTGACTTTGGACTCCAGCAGTCGAGAATTGAGTACTTCATCCTCATCTTGTTCGTCAATGACCTTGCACTGGCGCAGGTATGAAGTCAGCTTGTTAGGGTTGATGAAACGGCACAAAAAGTTTCGGTTCTTCTCTGCATTTTCCCACAATGCCTCCCCATAATCAATAAAGTTCATTGAATCCCCGTTCTCCATTGCTGCAGTGTCCTATAAAAGATTGAACCAAGAAAAATTAAGTTTCACAAGATGTTTCAACATACCTTCACCACCCTTAGTGACTAAATACAGAGGAAGAACATGTGCTTGCATGCAACGAGCATTAGATGTGTGAAAAGGGCCGTGACAGCAAACCTTAGAAAGACAACATGACCTAATTTCATTACTTCTTTCATGTCTAAGTAGATCCCAATACAAACTAATCACTTGCACATTTTTTTAATGATCTTTAATTATTTAGATGAGCAATTATTGTAGAATACTGTGACAACGTTATCATGTCATGCTTGTGTTATTTGATTAAAACTAGTTCATCTATTAGAGGAAGTTATTTGTAAGATTCTAAGCAATACCTAAAGGACAATGCCAGTTTCAAAATGAATTTAAGAGCTTTTAAGACCTAAAATTTTGGCTTTTAATTTATAGATTACTTAAGACATTTTAAGACTCCTCAGAAACCCTGTCACTTAACAATAATGTGGCTTCTTTGCTAAAGATCTGTTTTTAATGCCTGTTCAGATTAAACTCCTGATAGATAGGAGTAAAGCCAAAATAAATGTGCATAGAAATCCCAAATACGTACATTTAGTTGCATGTTGGTGAAACGATCACATGTCAGTTATTTATACACTGTGCAATCATTTACACACTAAATTAGATAATTAGTGAGCATCACTTGCTTGATTTTAGAGGTGCTTAAAATATCCTTTGTAAAAGTAAATTATTTTACTTCAATAAACACTAAAAGCAACTGAATGAAACCAGGTAGAACAACAATGCACCCACACTGGGACTAAATAAACTTGACAGCCTAAACTAATAAGAAGCTAACAAGTTTAACCAGAATGGACAGAACATAGGATATTTCTAAATCTGACAGCAAATAAGTGATAATGAACTCAAACAGGAGAGAACACAGCATACAATATAAGTTCAACACTTGAAAAGGAGCCAGTAGTATCATAAACTCATCAAAAACATAATTCTGACAAACAATTTTTTTTCTTTATTATCATTATCACATTAAAGATTACAGAATTTAAGCACATATCCAAAATGCCATGCGTTTTATAAATCCCATCTCGTGTAGTAATGACAAAATCAGTGCAGCTCTTGCTGAGTTTTTCCTCATTCCTTTAATTAAAATTAGTTACTTTGCAAGTCTCTAAGAAACCGAATCACTATTACTTTTCACTTACAAGAACTTGATTGTGTCTAATAGTTTTTGAAGGGACGATAAATGTATCTTTTTCTGACCTGTGAGGAAATTTAATATTAATGAATAATTATATGAATTCCACCATGCTCATTACTCATTTTCTGTAAGACAAAAATATAAATTAAGGTGCACCCTGCAGTGTTAACCTGAGGTAATGTTACAGCATGTAATTTGTGCAAAAATCTACAAAAGATGCACATTAAAGTGGCAAACTCATTCCTCTTTAGCTGCATACACTGCAAAAACGGATCTCCAAGCAAAGCTGTAAAAGCTCAAATGTAGACAAAAAAATATTAATATTCTTATTTTGGGAAGAATGATCTAGTTTAGATTATTAATGAATAGACCATGTAGCTTGTTTTGAGAAAATATGACTAAAAATGCATTGAGGATAAAAATGCTTATACCAATCATTTATTTGCTTGAATTAAAGAAATTGATGAGCAAGTTGTTGATTTTGTCACTGATCTTAAAACGAAGACATTTCCACTCAACGTAGACTAATTTTAAGAAACGGATGTTAAATCCTGATAAAAAGAAACATCTTTTTTTGGAACAAGAATCAACTCTCATGTTAATTCAGTGGGTTTTTTTACTATAATGTGGTTTATATTACTTTTTTTTACTGTTTAACAGTAAGCCAGAGTTTTAATTTTAAGACCCATACTCCATTTTAGCAACTAACATTAAGCACAAACATTATTAAATGAATAAAAAGAATGAACTGTTACATTTTAACACCATTTGCATTAGTTTATTGTACAATTTACAGTAAATTTAAACATTTACATCACAGATTTAGATGATCTGCCTAATTTTAAGACTATTTAAAACAACTTACACGTTAAAACATTCATGTTTTAATACAGTTTTACTTTCTAGCTGTTTTTAAAATCAAGACATTTTGTGAGTTTTCCGAACTATACCATTGGCTGAATGTTTTTCTTGTCCTACGAACAGTTTAATTATATTCATAAAAGTTGTATTCCAAAAGGGCATTATTTTGCTGTCTATATAGTATTAGCCATGTTTCCTTCCAAAAACCTTTCTTTAACATCCCATATATGGCATCTCTTTTAGCCCTCAGTCTCAAAAAATCATTTGAGCACAAACTCACCACAATGGTCTCACTTCCGCAATCAAACCAAAAAAGAGGTATGTAATCGGACTTTAGAAGAAGATTTTGGTGCAAAGAAAACTAAGAACTGCAAACTAAGATCAAGAAGGAGGTTTATCTGAATAGGAAATGAAAGGGATGTTTGTTCATTATCAACAGTTAAAGTAATGTCTTGTTGCTTAACAAACTAACTAAAAAGGCAATCCAAGAAAATATGGGCATTTATAAATCCTTTTGACAAATACGGTATCCTTTGAGCGGATCTGGGTCTTTTTGTTAGTGAAAGTGTGGGTTTCCCCCTTAAACTGTGACTAACAAGATAGACTGATAATGTCATTCATCACTTAAGCATTGTTTTTATCAGGAAGTGACTCAGCCTAGACAGAAATGAAGCATCACATATAGTGGTTCACCATGAAAGACAAGCAAATACAAATGTCCATGCCCTCCCAATCTTGTACCTATACCGGATTTCATCTTGAATAATTTTGGACTAAGTTAAGAGAGAATGTTCACTTGATAATTTGATAATTAGGTGCAGAGAACAGTATTTAAAATAAAGACTGTCATGAGATCCAGAAAAGAGCTTCTATAACTGTGCACACCTGAAGGTCAGCTTTTTTGGAAAGTCAAACGAGGAGTTGTATGAGAAGGGATGGTGGGGATTGTGAAAATCTTTTATTTATGAATATATTAATATATTACATACTACACATTGCTGTAATTGCTGTAAAAAAAGTATTACTTGAATAAAATATTACTATCTTAAAACTAATATTGAGACAAGTAACTCATTACAATTCTAAGTTCAGTTCAAAATACAGAATAATCAAAATAAGGAATCAAAATAATTTTTCATGCAACATTGTGATGACATGTGATTTAGCTAAATAACTGTAGTGGTATTATCTACTTGTTATACCAAAGTAGAGAGTTTTTAATCAACACCCAGATTTTTTTTTCTTAGATTTCAAAGGTTTCAGAAAAAACTTATGACTCTCTGGAAACTTTGTTTTACTCTGTTGTCTTTCCTTTCCCAGTTAGTTGTGTTTGATAGTCAATGTGTTTTTAAGTTAGCAGTGCTACTTTCAACATGGATAGTTCTTAAACATTTGGTCAAATATCGCATTTAACGATCACAATTTTCCTTCTTTTGGATAAAACCTCTTGGAAATGTTTCCTTTTCTCCCATCCTCACTGACCAGGATCAGGTCACTCTTTTTCTTTACCTCTCTCTTTTTTACAATGATCATATACATTTTTTATTGCAAATTCAACAAGAAACTTCATGGTCCATTTTTAAATCACTTCTTAAAACCCAATCTTTATTGGTGGCTTTTAAACCATTATGAAAGACCCATTTTTTGTTTCAGAGCATTATTTTAAACTAACGTATTTAATTTCGTAGTGTATGTTTTACTGGTTTACTTATTTTATCATTCTTGATGTTTTATTTTATATTTGTTTTTTATTTTTACCTAACACTTCCAACAGTAACTGTACTGTTTTTAAGTGCTACATAAATAAAGTTGGCTTAGCTAATGCACTGTATCTTATATGTTACTCATAACAAAGTAATATATGGTTTTGCATAACTCCCAATAAAGTTTCTTACAAAGACATTGCTCCTGCTCCAATATATTGTGATGTTATTTGTAATATGATAATCTGTTGCCCAAAAAAACATACACAGATAAGGTTACAATACATTTTACTTTTCAGCAAAAAGAATCACACACAATTGGGTCAGACTAAAGAATGTTATTTTACACTCTGTATGTAGCACATCTACAAAATATTTTCCATTATTCAAATTCACTGAGCATCCAAAAGAAGAGAGATTTTGTGGTTGCATGTTTCTTGGGTCTTTATACAGTACGTCGGACTCTGCATGAGTGATTTTCATTTATGTTGAAGTCTGAAAGAGCAGCGTAAAAACCAAGTTAGCGGAAACCCTTACCACGTGCTCCTATGTCTCCATGCTATTTAAAAAAACCACAGACCAAAAGGGCCTCATCAGCCAATGAGGTGCAACACTGCTTCTCCAAGCTACCAGTTTAAGGGGAACTGCACAGAGCTGTTTTGTGTGAAAGTGAAAGACAATGATCTACAAATTTATGACCTGACATTGACTAAAATCTGTGCTTTAAACCCTAAGAACATGGCCAATTATTGACTTCCTTATCATTGTGCTTAAAATAACTGTAGCCTAGCTTTGTAGGATATTTCTCTCATTTGTTCAATCATATTTGGAACCAATGTGAACCTGAATCAGGGCTATGGGTGTCTGCTTGTGACTATCCCAGATCACACTCTGTGTGCCAGATAAGAATTGCTTCACTTACGACTACCGCTTACACAAGCATTTTCAGATATATCATAGTTTCCTTAAAATGTCTCCCAAAAATGGTCATCAGCAATGATTAGCACCTTCTTGCTTTTGCTAATATTTTATTTAGTTCTCTTGGAAATAAAAGACTTGACTTTTTTGTTATTGAAATGTATCTTATTTACATTGTGATGTGTTGTTTATGGTTATATACATGTTTTATACACAAAATCTGATGAGCCAATCAGAAAAATTGCATGCTGACAAGTGGACCAATGGCATCACTCAATCTTCTCTAGCATGTTCCAGACTGTGCTACTATTGAACTTAAAGTCTACCAAATGGCGTAGTTTTGTATTTAAGAGACCTCGAAATCAACTCTTTCATTGAATATCTCATCACAAATGTGAGTGCAAATTTCAAGTTATTATGGTATTCATTTGGTTATAGTTTATTTAATTTTTTTTACATATTACGTGTATTGAATTTTCTTTGTTCAACAAAATGTAGTGTTGCTTATGTAATGTGGTTTTGTTATTTGGTATGAAATTATCATTTTCAAGTATCTTACCACATGATTTACTTAAAATTAAAATGTTGCATTTTTTTTTTATTTACAATTTAATGTAATTTCATATAACAAATTGTTTGAATATCATTGATTTCGTCTGAAACTACTTCTTTGAAACTACCTTATTACTTCTCAGAATTAAATTAATTTATTTTTGTACAAATCTACATTTATAATATATTTAGAGTGTCTGTTATTTTTATAAATAAAAGCTTGCTTGATATTTACTTTTTGCTAAATGAAATGCAAAAACTTGGATATCTCAAATCCCTCAGAACACAGATAGAACCTTATAGTTCTAAGAGGACGATGGATACTTCAGATTAAAACTCTTCCAACATAAATACGTAAACTAACAACGGTCTTCTTGAGTTCTTCTGTTTGGACCCTACCTTAGAAGAGTTAAAGACTATTTTAAACTCCCTTTAGTTGTATTCCATGTCTATGTTTGTAGTTCATAAACACTGATGTGTGAAAATAAACAAGGTCTTTCTAATGTACATATTGATCACATTCCTTCTCTCATCTATATGATATTAACTTAAATGGTAATAAAAATCTTTAAAGACAGATGCATATGAATTACATGATATTTCAATGATGACTCAGTTTTTATTATACACAATTCTTTCTTCTTTAAGCAATGCAAGTGATCAGAATTCAACAGAAAGATAATTTCACACAAAAGCAATACATTAGAACTAATATTTCATAGGTCTTAGATCATGACTAAACCAAACTCCTGTAACTGAGCTGCTTAAAATATGCTACTCATCCAGATCGATGACAGGAATATGCAACTCCTTCAAATGAACCATAAACCATCTATTGTTTTGAGCTGAAGAGTGTGCAGGCACATTCCACCTTTAATGCAACTTCTTGGCACCAGATACAAGATCCAGCAAACGCTAACAATTCAACCATTGTGGAGGCGATGCCATGCACATGAACCCAATATCTAATCTGATGGCATTTCCAATACTGAAATGGTAGCTTTCTACTCTCACAATTCCAGGTGGAGTTTGTTAATATGTGGTTTGATAACATTATTTTTATACAGTATGATTTCAATGAAATTCATTTGAAGTAAAACAGTTATTGTAACAAATAACGAATTTGTAAGAGGACTGATGGTTTAAGAGTGAGGGAGGGCATGAGTTAAAGTTGGGGGAAAAATGTACCACCTGCAGAAAATGTCAGTCTAACTGACTTTTGTTCTAAAAAATAAAGTGTATACATAATTATATATTAATTTGACGAACATTAAATATATGACTTTTTATTGTTACAACGTACAATACCTAGTACTTTAATATCCAATATCTGAATGTTTTAAGGCAGTTTTCTCTTCACATTTCTTGAATAGAAGCAAGCTTGATCTCATCGTGAACTAATTATTGTATCCCAAGATACACTCTCTCTGCCCTGCTATCTGCCATCTCTCTCTTTCTCTCTCTCTCTCTCTATCTATCTCTTTCTCTCTTTTACTATCTATGTATCTGTCTGTCACTTTCTCCGCAGTTTCAAAGGTTTACAACAATGATTTCTCAACAACTTCCTCAATACTACTATGATTTATGTAGTATTAACATGTGTAAAACATTGTAAAAAAATGCATATCAAGACTCACCTTGAATACTTAACTAATCCTAAACTCTTTCTACCTGTGGCTTCAGAATTCATTTTCAGATGCCCTCTAAGATTTGGATTCTACAACCAATACAAAATCAAACAGAGTGTATTACTTAGTCATTGCTCAATCATCTGGGAGTGGTTGGGAAAATTTTAATTCTGGGTGTTGAAAAAAATGGCAAAATAAAGTACTATAAGCCAGGAGACATCCTAAACAATAGAATGTGTTCCTATAGAAAAAGCTGTTTTCTCTAGAGGGGAGTACTACTTATGTGGATGGGCTTGTATGCATATAGGGAGTCTCACTGTAACAGTAATATACTTTTTTTGCATAATGCAGTCACGAAGTGTAAACATTTGTATTGTATGACTTAAGTTTTGTGCTCAATCCAGAAGTTCAGTGATTTGAGGGTTTATAGCAATAAGCAAGTAAGAAGTGTGCAATTCCAGCATAATTGATGCAACATTTACAGTAAAATTAAAAGCGAAAATGATCATAAATGTTAATAATATTGAAATCTCATTTTTTTTCTACGCCTCTAACTACAGTGTCTGGGTATGACAATTTATTGAATAATCACTTTATATATTTAATAAGGGAAATATGATTATGTTATAGATGTGACAACGAAGGATAAGAGTTTTTGGAAGTCAATATACTTTGCTGAATTTTTGTAAATTACAACATAAAGGAAAAAAACATTACACGAATGACTTTTTTTACATTTATGTTGCCATTTTTAACAGAAATAAATGTTATGGGTTTGACAGATTTTAAGAGACAAGCGTGGGTAGCGCAGTGGGTAGCATGGTTGTTTCACACCAAGAAGGTCGCTGGTTCAAGCCTCGGCTGGGTCAAGTGGCACTCTTGTGGAGTTTACATGTTCTCCCTGTGATCGCTAGGGTTTACTCCAGGCGCTCCGGGTTCCCCCACAAGTTCAAAGGCATGCAGTACCAGTGAATTGGGTAAACACCATTGTCCATAGAGTATGAGTGTGTGTTGATGTTTCTAAGTGATGGGATACAGCAGGAAGGGTGTATGGCAGAACAGTTGGCGGTTCATTCCGCTGTGGTGACCCCAAAAGGGAAAAAGCCGACAAGAAGATGGATGGAGATGACTGATGTTAAAATTTTACCAGTTTGTGGTGAAGAAACATACATTTTACCTTAACACATAGTTTTTATTAAAAAATTTTTATACATGTCTTAAGTAACATATTTTTATTAGTATATTAAACCAATATATCTGTAAATATGAAGGATATTCTCTATTTTAAAATATGTACAATTTTATTTATTTTACACAAAATGAATACTAAGAATTATAAAGTGTTCCGATATACAGTTACATAACAAAAAGTGGTGATATGATGATACGCATCAGTAATTTTACCAGTAGGACAAACATGCATTGATCATGTGAGCGAAGAGTCATTAATGGTCACATCTATAACGTATAAATACAGTTGTTTCTGGTTGTCTAACATAATGTAATAATAGAGTGATGTTTTAAAAGCAAACCCATTAAAACTCCTCAAACATTCTACTAATAACACACTAACACCGTTGTAACACGCTAATGTTACAACAACACTTTTGGTGTAATCCATATCCATAAACTAATCCATAATCCATATTGAGTTATGTTAAGCTATGCTAAAAATATTATCACCAGATACCAAAACTGTGGAATATAGCTTAATACTCTGAAGGAAATGGAGAATGATAAAGGCTGTTTGAACTAATAGGGTAATAAATTACCTGTAAAATTAGTGTGCAACTGTCTTATGATTAAATATTCATTACATAAATATAACAATTAGCACAACTAACCACAATTTTTACTAATGGCTTACTTCCAAAATTGCTTCATGTAATACACATTTTTAAACCTCACACCCAAGGTGCAAAACTACAGAGCAAACCTCCAAATTCAAATGACTCAAACACTTTTTTTATTCAAAACACTACACACAAGTCTTTACCCACAGCACCAAAATTAACAGAATGCAACTTTCTTAACCAAACACAACCAATCAAAATCCTATGTTTTCATCAGATCACACACATGCATGGTTAATCAAATCACTGTTTTAGTACAGTTTAAGCTTATGATTTGAATAAAATATCTGAGAAGCACTTGTGGTGTGGACGAAGTACACCACACACACACTCACACACACTCACACACACGCACACACACACACACACACACATAGTCTCCCAGTTTAGGACCCCTCCAGACAGAATTGTCTTCTTCAATGTACAGTAAACAACATACCTCTGCAAATTACTTTCATCGTAGAACATGCAAAAGCTTCATTCTGACACGTGTTTGTTGTATTTCGAATGCAGGTATATTTTGAAGTTCAGTTCAGTTTAGGGAAGTGTGTGTAAATAGTTTAAAAATTATTTTTTTAAATCCTATTAAAAAGGTGAAATGTGTCAGTCTCTTCATTCAATGTGTTGGTTAGTTAGTATAACACACAGCAGCCTCCAATCCCAGGTTCTTGTACATTTGTGACACATTATTGGGTTCAATTTGAACTTAACTTTTTGTTGAATGAATGTTGAGTTTAAATTAACATTAAATTAGTCTCCAGTATGTTCACCTCTAAAATATCAAATGTCGCATATATTCTTCTGCATATATCAAACTTTAGAACAGTTGCTGTAGTGTTTAAAAAACTTGAAGCATTTTACGTTTATTCAATACTATGCCCAAACACACAGAAAAGCATTTTACATTCATTTTTCGCATCCTATGAAATGGTTAATAAAGAAGAGGAAGAAATGCATGCACATTGTTTTTTGTTGCTGTTGTTTTTGTCTCTATGCCAAGAGCCTTTATCAACTAATCTAATCAAAGCAATGTGTTCCATACACCATACTTTTAAAATACAACAGCGTTCGTGTTTTTGGCCTGCGCTCATTCATTATCAAGTTTAGAACACACAGTTGAAGAAATGTAAGGTATAGTTTGACTTTGTTGAGGTTGCATGTAAACTCAGTTTCCTCTCTGTCTGTGTCAGTCTGTACAGCTCTGCGGTGATTGCGAATCTCGTTCAGTACTCACAAAACGCTTTCAGACATTTAATGTAGCCTTAAAGAAAACGTGAAAAATGATTTACCTCTTGAACGTCACTTGGAACAGATCAATTCAGTCCGTTCATTGTGGTACTCGACAGATGTAGGTCGCGGACAGATGAAGAGTCGGAACAAACTAACAAGACTAGCAGCATTGTTTCACCTGGAGCTTCAGAGGGACTGTCAGTCAAAGAGTGGGCGGGGCTAATAATGCCTTGCTCATTGAAAACTTCAACTTTCAAGTCTGTCAAGAAATCCAAATATATCCAATTACAAAGCTTTCGAATAAGAACATTTGATCCTGTTGAACTACTCAGCTTATGGGATCCTAGGTGCTTTAAGTGCTCAATAAGACATGTAATCCATTACACTTAAGTGAATCTTACTTATGTTTCTTTCTTTCTTTCTTTCTTTGTATAACTATATATTTTTTGGAAAGGTGTAACAGCCTAGACAACACATTTTTCTGAAAATACGTAGTGTACAGTATAATTGCATGCAAGTATGGAAAATACCGCTCATTAAAATGATCAAAGTCAGTTAAATATTACATTTTGTCTTATTTTCTCCTATTTTTATTCTTTCTTCTTTCTTATTTTCTTGATCTGGTTCACTTCGGAGTTTATTATCATTACTCACCTTAATGTCAGACTTGTCAGTGTTTTTGTAACATATTACACTTGCACAAGAATAAAATTCTGAATATGAACCTGAAATATTTTATTTTTTACCTTTAAAGTATACTTACAACCTAGGTGTCAGCACACTTAGTGTTTCCAAAAATAAAACTGTAAACAACACGTACAATATAGAGTTTCTAAATGGAGCATCCTTGTGTTCCATATTAAACTTTTTGTTTTGATGGAGATACAAGGAATATAGTTGTTTATGGGATTGTGTTCCCTCTTTCGACAGAAAAGCTGCACCAATATCTGCATCACATTCATGTGTGTTACTTATATTACTTATATTGTAGCAATGGAAAGATATGAACACAAGTTTTTTTGCAAAACTGACAAAAATGACACCTTAATGAACAATGACAAAAGTCATGTTTTAATGCCAACCAAAAGCAGAAAATAATACAAAAAAAGGGTATTCAAATACAAATGTTAAAGGCCATTGATCATTGAAAATATTAACATGTAGAGTTTGCCTTGTGAAATTACAGTATTATAATCCTATGTAGTGACAGCAAAGTTTTAGAGTACAAGCATCCTATTGAATTTTTCCTCCTTACATTGTTAAATCTTGAAGACAGAAAATACAAAGTTAATACTTTAGTTAAAAGTTAAAAAATAAGTTAAATCTCAAGTTAAAAATATGAAATATCTTTCTAAAAATATATGTTCAGTTTCCATTTCTCTGTTCAGTTGTTTGTCTGGTAACTGCGTCTCTTTGCAAAAAGTTTCATTTCAGTCTCTTGTACAGAAATGCAAATTAATTTCCTTTGATATTTGTTTATAACAACAGTTACACAAATATCACAACGCACTTCCTGAGGAACTGTTTCACTTTTTAAATTTTTTTTTTTAATTAAATAAGAAATCTAAAATAAAACAAATTTTGCTTAATTTATACTTGATTTAAACTGATCTGATAGCGTCATAACAAACATGTGAGATTAAAAAATAGATATTTCACAACCATTTGGTATTTTTCAGTCCAGCAATTTAAATGGATATCTTGTTGAATTTATAATCAGGTTTTTCCATTTAGTTTCAGTCACTATTAAAAGATGTTGAAACGATAGCATGTACACCATTAACTGAAACAATGAATGACTGAATGAATGAATGAATGAATGAATGAATGAATGAATGAATGAATGAATGATTGAATGAATGAATGAAACATCGAATGAATGAATGAATGAAACATCGAATGAATGAATGAATGAATGAATGAAACATCGAATGAAACATCGAATGAATGAATGAATGAATGAATGAATGAATGAATGAATGAATGAATGAATGAATGAATGAATGAATGAATGAATGAATAAAAGCCTGTAAAGACAGACAAGATGAGCTTTTGTCATATTTTGTCAAATGAGTTGACTTTTATTTAAACAATCTTAAATCAAAGGCTCATGACTTTAAATCACCCTTAAAATACAGATAATTATGTTATATCATCACAGTATTTAATTAAAACATCAGCCTAAGTTTGCGCCCTCTGGTGGAAAATCCTTGAAGCAACTGTTACAATATGTTGCAAAAATTTTGATCTAAATGTGAAAATAAAAAAATAAAACCCAAAATTAAATGATCTCTTTAAATTTCCCATGATGTCATGGTTGACATTGGCGACAGGCCCCTGAGAACACAAATTGTTGCGTAGCTTCATTCCTGACATTCTGTTTTTTTCACGGTGCGTATGTTGTCTCACAACTATTCATTTACTTAGCTTGTTCCATACCTTAGGTGATGGGGTTTCCCTTTTTCCATGAACATGCATTTTTAAGAAGTAGCACAGCTGAAAAAATGTAAAGGCTTTTTATTTTAAAATAAAAAAACCTATGAATTCCTCTTACAGGTCTTACAGGACACTTTGCATCAGTATTCTTCACTTACTATTTCAATTGATATTTCTTCACATTCAAAGCTACCATTCAATCAAATGTTAAAGCACATATTCAAAATTGTCAGTCATTTTGATTAAAAAATAAAATACAATAAAGTTTACAATAAAATACAATAAATACAAAAAATTGTTTTCTTAGAAAACAATTAAAGGAAGGATTCCTCTTTTAGCTGTACTCGTGTATCAGTTTATTTGTGTTTTATACTTGATTTTTCTATCTTTGAGAAGAAACCCTTGTGTTTTGTGAAAGTTGCTTATGAATACAATTCTATACAATAACTACTCTTTTGGTCAAAAATCTATAAAGTATAAAACTTCCATAAAAACACCAAACCCACATTGTGTTCTTTAAAAGGCTTCAGATATTCTTAAGATGACATTTAATTTATAAAATGGTCACAAACCCCTTTCAAATATTGCTCATTAAACAAAAATTCACAAGTAGCCATCATAAGTTACACCATATAAGAGGGGGTTAAGGTTTTATTTCTAACTGAAAATAGAAGTATTTCCATTAGATGGATAAAAGCTGCAATGCCTTCGCTCTCTCCTTAAAACGATGAAGCTGTCCTTGATAAAACGAAATGGTGAGTGCACATTTAGAGAGTGAAACCATTACAGCCTTCCATTCCCGGTATCAGTGGATTATGGGTAAATCATATTTGTTTTGACAGAATCTTAAAAAAAATAAATTAGGTTCTTAAAAAAAATCTCCATTACTGGCAGCCATTACAGGCCCTGACTCAAAGCAACTCCATCAATTTCATTTGAAGAGGATAAATCAATGAACATCAACCTTGTTAATATTTGTCAGAGCCTCTTTTGGTCAACTCGGGCTCCTCTTTTCTGGCATTTTTCATTCAGTTGGTCAAATCAAAGATATTAATGTAATCAAAGCTTGTGCTGCAGCTCATCTAATGATTAGTTTGGACAGACACAGGCTAAATTAGTTTATGTACTGCACAACCTGTCTTCTTGCACAAACCATACTCTGTAAATATCTGATTAGGCCCTATTCACGTTCAGGTGTTCCTTGTAATAATGAAGCTGGGAGTAGGGGGTCTTTTGAAGTTTCTGGAAGCAATTTTCATTTTCAGGCTCCGATTCTCATTTCATGTGCCATTACTGCTCAGTCAAATTCATTAATAACAACAGCTTGACTGCAAATCCATTTCCGTTACTGACCATTGAGCGAAAGCAACAATAAGCCTAAAAGTGGTAACAAATGTACGAGTTATTGAGGTCAAGAAATCCTTTTGTTTGCACTCTTTCACAGAAATGAAAAACCCATGGATGGTTGGGAGAGATAGATTCGATACACATTCTGGGTTCTCATCAGTCATAGAATAGATTCTCACAAACCAGACTCGATGGCTAATTTAGAATTTACATTATCTCATATTTTGAGCTATACCAAGATGTAAAACACCTCCTTACATTGTTATTTATTACATGTGTTAAACAATTATTAAGCAAAATTACCAAGTTAATACTTTAATCTCAAGTTTATAAATTGGAAATAGTTTTTGAAAATTCTGCTGAGGAGGAAAAATATATATGTTAAGTTTCTCTTCCTCTGCTTTTTAAAGTTGTTTGTTGGGGATGGGCGTCTCCCTTCAAAAAGGTTCATTTCAGTCTCTGGTACAGAAATGTAAATTCATTGCCCATTTCTGTTACTGACCCATGAACGAAAGCAACAATGAACCTAAAAATGGAAATAAGTTTTATAGTTATTGAGGTCAAGAAATCCCTTTGATTATGTACTTTCACAGAAAATACAAAGCCATGGGTGGTTGTGAGAGACAGATGCACATTCTGCCTCCTCATCAGTCACAGAATAAATTTGTCATGGTCTGTCAAGTATCTTTTTTTATGTAGATCCTTAAATGAAAAACAAATTTGTTTAATCTAGTATCCGAATAATTGGCTCTTGGTATTTGTTGTCTGAGCACTATATACATACAAACTGTTGAAAAAAACAATGTAGTTCATGTGCCTCTCTAACCTATCCTTATTATTTATCACTCATCCTACAGCTGATGCTGATCACCTGTCTGTTGTCTGCGTCTTACAGTTTTCTAACCATTGTTTTTCGTTTGTTAGTTTCTGTTTTGTGTTTGTTTTATTTTTTCAGCTGCTGACTGGTGAGGTTTGTTAGTTTTTAATTTTATCGGAATTTTTTGTTTTTTATGTTCAGTGGCAATGTGTTTATGTATATTGTTTGGTTGGTTTTGCTCTGTTCTTATGTGCCATGTCCTCCTGGGTCTAGTATTATTGCTTATTCTTGTTATCACATTGTGTGATTCTCTTTTATGATTGTCAGGTTGGGTGTTTGTAGGAAAAGCCAGATCCAGCAACAGATCACTTAAACTTGAACTTTTACTAAAATCAAAAACTAGTTAGGACTTCTAACAGCAAAAGATAAGGTGGCAAGTTTTGATACAATGAAATAGTGTCCAGTTAGTCAAACTTCAAGGAATCAAATAGTCACACTATAAGTAAAAATACTTTCACTTGAATGGGATCACAAACAACGTGCAAAACCAAAAATTCCAACCTATGTGGTTGCAATTTCGGATTCCGCTCTGATGAAAGTTTAACTGAATTCAACTTTGACCTGTGATGACCATGTGATGCGAATTAGATTAAATTGAACCATTTTGACCTTTTGGATGACTTATTTTAAGAGCTTAAAATGTTTAAAATACCCTGCCTGTAGGGCGGGGTCTGGGCTGCCTTGTGATTGTCATCACAGCTCTTAAAAGCTAGTGTGAACGGCTCTTAAAGCAGCCACAATTAAGAGATAATGAAGGGTAAAGTGGTGGAGCACCTTAACACTAACGAGAAGCCTCACACAGGGTGAGTTGTGTTAAACTATGTGATCCAAACAAATCCAAACTAAAACCAGACAATGTATATTGGTAATATGAGGTAGAAAACACACTAAAGAAAACACACCAGATTGTAACAATATTCTGCCTGTGTGCTCTATCCTCCATCACTCTATCTGGTTGGTTTGTAAAGTTTTCTTTAAAGAGACACTTAAGGTGCAAACAGTTTTCATAAGTTTGGGTGATGATTTTCAGCCCTGTAGTGATTCTGTTCTTCAGTTAATAATAAAACGTTGCAGGCACTGGCTGTTATTTAAGGATTCTCTTCATTCCATATCCAACACTGACACTGACTTAAATGAGAATGCATTGCAATGCATTTTTACAAAATCCATTACAGAGCATCAGAAAACCCTTTAACCAAATTCAATTCCCATACAAATCTGTTTGTGAAAGATCCTGTTTTGTCATATGATTTTATTTCTGTCTTTCTATAACTGAAAAAACTAATTCAATTTGTTGTTTAGCATTATTTGTGATCTACAATCCTCTAGCTTTTATTGATGTCACTCTCAGTATTTTAGAGCTGTATCCCATACACAGTGACAGCAAATTAATAAACCAAAGGACTCTAAGTTAAGATTATAAAACAAAAAAAAAACCCTGAGTGGGTAACACCTAAAGTATAAATCTCACTGAACAACAAAAACAAAGTTACAAAAATAGAACTGAATTAGCAAAACTCATAGACTTCAAGAAAGAAAAGTATGTACTAAAGTTAATGAGCCCACCAAGGAATAAACAGAACCAGGTGAAAATAAAAGAGTAAAATCAGAACAAATGAGGAGAAAGACAGGTGATGAATCTGAAGAGATAATAGGGACGCAAACAAGAGCAGTGGAGGACTCAAACAAGGCAGAAAGCACATGGAGCTCCACACGAGAAGAAAGAAAAAGGTGACAGACTTTGAAAGATTTTTTTTTTCAACTTCATGCTACTATAAAACTTCTGACAAAACACCTCACAGGCGTGTTCTTGGCTTTGACACTCCTAATGACTCCTGTTTTTTTTGTTGTTGTTTTTTGGAAATGGAATCTCTAGTGCTGAAATGATATTGTGTACTTTTGTTAAAAAGATTTTGAAGAAAAGAAGTTTTACTTTTGTAATGTTTCAGTCTTGCACACATTATTCATATTCATATTCATAACTTGAATTTAACCCATTCCTGTGTGAAGACCGATCACACCATTTATCTTCATGGAGGAGGGGGAAACTTGTGCCTGGCTCACATAATTCTTTACTTTTACAACCTTTACAAATCCAATTATGGAGATTATTAGAATTTAACAACTTAATCAAGAGAGCCATCTCAAACATCTACAATATAATGCATTAGAGCTAAACCATAGAGTGAACCACAAGAACATTGTGGCCATCATTCCTGATGAGATTTTACTGTCACTGAAGCCAGACATGTCCTCATCCCATTCATTTTTATAATCAAGTCACACATACTTTTAGGTCTGCCCACTCTCTTTCATCACATTACTTAACATTACTTTAAAGCAACCGATTTATGATGGAAGGTGAAAATACAGAATTTATTTCTGAAAACAAGTGAAGATTATAATTTTGAGTTTTGAAGTCATTCATTTATACTTAACCGTTTGTTTTCAGCCATTCAATAATCAGTTGATTATTCTGTTCAAATTGTAAAAATGTTATAATTACACTCACACATCAGTTTAAGACGAGAGGACATATTCAGTCCATGGCGGCTCAATTATAAATTTAGGATAACGTCTAAATTGTTTTGATTATTTGTAAACAAGGAGTTTAAAATTGTAAATAATTTTACCATAAAATATTCATTATCACCCACCAAATCAACTGGGCATCACATTACCAAGACACGAATACATGAGCCCACTGAAGTAGAGCTTTTAAAAATACTACTGTGAGAAATCCCACAAACCAAAATATTTTTGAAGCCAGTTTTGAAGTTTTTAATATTGAGTGAATCTGATTGGAGAACTCATTCCACATTTATTAGACAGCAGGATAGTATGACTTAAACCACTAAAGAAACTCTATGAAACATTTAGGGGAGTAAATAAGTCTTGTAGGAAAATGTGAACACTTAAAGAATTTTGACTATGGCATTCATTCTTCTAACAAAACAAAATCACACAAAGACTTACAAATGAGATCAGTAAGCATTCACAGGGATTAGCATAGAAATTAGCTCTGAATTGCTGAGAGGTGGTGGAGGATGACTCATCACTGAGCTCTTGAAAGCAAAAGGTATGCATTATTATTCTAACATTGCTGTCCTATATTTTGTGAATGTGGGAATGTTTATGGAGTAAAGCTCTGCAATGGTGTACTGCAACCGTTAACAAAGTTTATCTCCATTTTGTTGTAACCATTATCCCCTGCATGCACATCTTAGAGCATGACTGACATTTTGAGACAGATGTCCTTTATTTGTGTGTGTGTGTGTTTTTTTTTAAGTTGAACTGTAAAGTGTAGAGTGTGATATTTAATCTCATGCATCCAAATATTTTTCCTATTGATCTAAAAGCAGCTGAAGGCATTTGAATTCAATGTGTACCTTAATTGTTTATGATTTGTCTATTTCTTCTATTTTATCTTATGAATGTGCAAAATTACTTCTTGATTTTAGATGGTGTTTAATGAAAACCTAAATGTCCTGGGAGACTACACAGTAAAATTCTGTGTAAAATTAACTCCAGAGTAGGACCAAATACACTCTAAATAGAGTGAAACAATTTAACACTTAAACAGAGTTAAATCCTTAATGAGGTTATTATCTAAACCATTGCTTATTCACCAAAAACTCGTTTGTAGTGATAAACGTTTGTATTTCACTATAAAAAACATCACAACTATTTTACTCATCACATTGTAACAAAATAAGAGTTTAACTTAAACGTTTTATGGTTCAGGTTGATGAGCTCAGTTTTAATTTAACTCTGTTTAGAGTAGGACCAAATGGATATATATAATATTTGATAAATATAAATTAATCTAAAAAACACTATTTTTAAGGTACAGTATATAGAGAGAATGTATTACATTTTATGGCTATTTGCCCATATTTTCACATTTGAAGTGAAACATTAAAACTCTTGAAACTTTGAGTCATGTTTGAGAATTTTCGTTATAAAAGCTTAAAGCAGCAGCATAGTAAAAATTGTGTATTTTGGAGCTGTACGACATCATAATGGCATACTTGTATTTTCAGAATAAAAGCATACATTTGTTACATTTAAATAGAAAAAAATAGGGGGCCTTGATAGTCTTGATTATTTGTGTACTTTTTCACTTTTCATGTTAAATGCTACTGCCAAGAAAAAAAAACAACTGAAAAATACCAAGCAATTTAATAATTTAAATAAGTGAATGCAATTCTATATTGAAAGGGATGTGTGGCAATCTGCACCACGGTGAGGACCCAAATCAGTTGCCTGCCTTTGCTTAAGATAAGTCTGCCTCCAGAATTTTTCTAGTTTTATTTTGGCTCCAATGGAACATGATAACTTTTTAGGCATTTTTGGACAACCAGCAAAAAACATGGATCTCTTTAGGTTAAGTAGCAGCTCCAGTGGAGAAAACTATCCTGTTGAAAGAAAAAAGTATGTGAAGAGACCCCTGTGCGATTTTGCACCACGAGACCTCGCATCTGGACACTTCTGTCACTGCACCAAATGACACCCAAATGAGCAATTTATTTTCCACACAATCATCAATTCTCAGCACCACAGGATGAAGATACTTCAACCTCACTTCCTTTTATGCTGACCAACAAGTTACTTTGCCTCTATCTGACCCACATAATAGCTTACCAAATGAAACAGGAATCAGACAGGTGTGTAATACAAGCGGTCAAGACCGCTTGTATTACACACCTGTCTGATTCCTGTTTGTCTCCCTTGTTCTTTGGTGCTTACCGATTTCTATTGTTGTCTACCTTGTTCCATTGTTTCTCTGCTTGTCTTGGTTGAGAAACGTTTCAGGAGTATTGCCAAAAATCTAATTAGGTATGTGATAAACCTCTACTTGTTGTCTCTATAACATCCAGTTCAGCAGATGCATTAACTGAGTCTTTGTATGACAACCCTCCAAAAGAGGGATTTTGGTTTCATGTTTTCCACTGTGAGTTTTTTGATTACAATAAATGAACATCCTCCTTCATTTACACAGTACTCATCAAGTTTTACAGGACTACAGTGATGTGTTTTCTGCAACTTCAGATGAAAATGTTCTGTTTTTATTATGTTTTGAATGCAAAGTCTTTCTAGTTCTGTTGAAGGACTGTTTGTCAACCAATGTCCCTTTGAGGCGTGGTGTCCTGCAGAGCTAAACTTTAAGTCCAATTAGATTTTCTTTCAATCTTCTTTTTTGGGATGATCCTTAAGAAATGCAAAAGTGTC
Source organism: Danionella dracula (assembly GCA_900490495.1). Taxonomy (NCBI): domain Eukaryota; kingdom Metazoa; phylum Chordata; class Actinopteri; order Cypriniformes; family Danionidae; genus Danionella; species Danionella dracula. Next base: position 2,660,909 of record UELW01000444.1, read on the forward strand.
TAATCCCCCTGGGAATCATTGTGACCTATCTCATCTCTTATACCTTGCAATTTAAGAAAACAAGCTTAAAATGAAAAAAATGTGGTCAATTTATATGATTCTAGTAGTTCGTCAAATAAAGCTACAGCTATAAACTATGCTATAAAAATACAACTACAAAACGTATGTGTGGCAGACATCATGTTTAGAGTGAAAAAAAGTTTATTTGTGAACTGTAAATTCTCAAATACAGAACCAAACTTCAAATGTTTCTATTATTAAAAAAAAAAAACTCAAAAAGCTAAAATTGGTATGCCATGCTATAGTTCACTGCCAGAGCTCACAGTTACCATTTAAATCAAAGCCATTACTATACTTTTCGAACGTGTCTACTTAAATATTATGTTAATTAAGTAAAAAATGGTTTAAAAAGTTAAGTATAAAAATGTTATGTTAACATGGTTTCAGTTTTCTAATATCAGCCATGCCTTCCTAAAATGTACAACTAGAATTGTAGAAATGACTGACAAATAACAGAAACTTGTAAACAAGAGCACCCTGACATGTTATCAAAGCACAGTGTTGTGTTTTTGTGATCAAAGCATGTCCCTTGTGTGTGCAGTAGCCCAGCTTTAATAGAACAGAAGCTGACACAAACACACTGTACGGCATGGGTCAGACTCCCAGTGTAAGATGAGCCGACTGCAGGCCCCAGAAACCTCCTACACACGAAACAAGAGCAGAAAACATTGTCAAGAGCTTTATTGCACAGTGAAAGAAAACAGATAATTTTACAGAATGAAAAACAAGAACAAATAATCTTGTTTTCATTCACGCTGTTTGACAATGAGAGGTGTTTAAAGAGGTAATATTTGCTTTGACCTACAGAGGATAGATACGATGTGTTTTATTGGATAAGGTAATGCTTTTCAAGGTCTAAAAAATATTGTTATTTGTCCTTATTACAGGTAGAAGTCTATTGTATGTTGTGTGAGGCACTTTGAGTGGATCTGTTAAGTGATTCAATGATATAGTGACATGTCGACAGGTATGCACAATCATTCATGGGGAAAAGAAATCCATGGCTTGGACTGACAGCTGAACACAGTTTGCTATGCAGGTACACAATTTAGAGGCAATCTTCTTTTGTTGAAAAGAACTTACATTGGACAAAATTGTGGAGAGGCGCCTACACGCAGTTCAGACTGGAAGGCAGAAATTTTTTGGGGGGGTGTCACACGATGCACTGATCGGTTGATCAATTTTACCTTAAACTCCTTCCTTGTTGACCGTGAGCATGAAAATTCTTCAAAATTAGGATGTGCGTTGGACGAGCATTAAAAATATCAAACATGTAATCAAACATTGTAACCCTGTTTCATGAAGTCTTTGGCATAAGCTATTCAAATTCCTGTCCACTCCTCAAGTTATAGTCCAAATTGAAGAGTTGTCGTTAATTCTAATGATCCATGAATACATGGATGTTTCTCTCAGATTAATTTTGGATGATAAGAAGTTTTTTATTTATATACTTTGGATATGTTCATCCAAAGAGCGCAATATGTACACTCAGAAAAGGATTCTATTGTTCAGTTTTAGAAAATTAAATGAACCGATGTTTTAAAAAATATATAGATTATAATCATTTGAACTTGAGATTAATTTAGTCAGTATTATTTCTATACTTTTATAAGCATTAAAAATGATTTTAGTTGAATTGATAGATTTAATAAACATTTTTCCAATCACTCCTGACTTTGATTAGCTCACGTTTAAGGACTTAACGACAGTCATTTACCACGTTTTCTTCATCATGATTGAACTTAATTTTTAGTATTCATTCTTGGTAAAAATCTTTGACTGACAAGGACAACTTGATATGAGAATAAAGACAGAAATACACACATGATTGATCATGATCAAAACAAGCTATTCCATTCCTCACACTTGTTTCAAGATTCAAGATCTTTATTTGCCATTTATGCATGAATAAACTGTTCCCGTAAACAGAAACACTTGTGTAAGGCCATTTGGAGTCAGGTGAGATTAATGATGTGAATGTAGCTAGAGAAACTTAACAAACAACAAGCACTAATAGAATAAAGATTTTGCACATGGTGTACAAAACATTTGAGAACAAATTAAAATCAGTAAACGACTGCAGGTAGAGGGTTTAACGCATATCTACATCTTTAAATTTGTCTGCTCTTCTTAAAAATGAACTTACATGGTTGATAGTGATAATAAATGCACCCTTGTTTTCAATACATAAACAATACAAGTAATCACATTTACATAATTTGGACTGGTCAACGGAATTCCAATTCCAATATTTACTGTAAATTGTTCTTTTCAAAGCTCAAAAAATATTTTAAAATGTATGTTATATTTGAGTAGCTACAACATATTAAGATTCGTTCGTCATGTCTGTGGAATTTGACCTTGCGGAATGAAAAAATTGTACTTAAATTGTACTTTAGGCTACCAAATAGTAGAACGGGCTGCATTTTAAAATTAAATTAAATTAAATACAGTCAATAAGCATTCCCAAATTGAAGAAAGTCACATCAATGATGACACAAGGCTGAGAAATAACCTTGAAACCTGTACTTTTAATGTAAGAAAGGCAGTTGTATATTAAGGGGCATGTTCAAATAAACAACAGTTATAGACAGGAATCCAGGATATGCTTTAAACTTTATGCCGAAATCTGTGGGTGTGACAATAATCTCTGATCTCCAGCACTGCAACTCGACCTTTAATTTCACCCCCGGAAAAGAAATCTGTACCATAACAAACCCATCAGACACACGCTTTGAACTCTACTGTGCTTCTCTGTGGTCTTTTCCCCTCATTCAGAAAGCCATCTTCACCCTGCATCAGAATGACTCCCTGGTGGTCTATCACATCTCTTTTTTCATTTTTAGTGTTTACAGCCCCACCGAGTTGAACTGTTTTTACTGTCATTTCAACAGGAAAACTGCTCCCACAACAAGACCATTTTCCTGACATTAACTGCTTTATGGGCTTCCAGATCATTCCATTTTTCACATAAAGAAAATAAAGAGTGTTTTGTCATTTCAACACGTGTAGCTTGTGTTGTGCAGTGTGAATTGTTTTATGTAAAACAAGTCCTATGAGTTATGTGTTTTAAGTTAATGATTGTGGAATTTTGAAAGATAGTTCAGTCTTTTGAACTGGCTATAAAAGCAACACAAAACATTTGATAAGAAAGTGATTGTGCACATGACCAACCTCGGTGAAAAATAAATGTACAACGTGTAAATTTAACATACTTTTGTGTACTTGAAGCTAATCGTCTTTATGTTTCAAGTAAATGCATGACCAGTAAAGGTGAAGCATGCTGTTTTGGAACAACACATTTTGTGCTAAAAATATTTTAATTATGAATAAATTGTAGAAAAGCTCAGTTTTAAGAGGAGTGTACTTTTAAAAGTATATGGCTTTAAATAAGCATGAATAACGTCATTTCATCACAGTCAACTGTAAAGTAAAATACATTCAAGCTTAATATTTCATCTTTGATTCTAAAATGTGTATTTTAAAATTACTTTCAGTGAATGTTACAGTGACAATTGTGAGCATAAAATCTAAAATACATAAAAAATATTTTAAAATGTTTATATAAAATAAGTACATGTATCTTTAACTTAAATTATATTTTAGTGTAATATGTTTCTACAAAATGCAACGTAGTTCAATTATTTTAGTGTATTAAAATGAAATTTTGATGAAATTTCTAATGCTTTTTTATTCATCAAAAAGCATTCAGTAATTTAACAACCTTTCCTAAATACTGGTAGCTCTTAATAAAATGTATACGATTTTAATGTCTTTTTTCTATTGTAAAGTCTAAGTGTTTAAATAATTAACATAATACTTGAATTAAACTTTTCACAAATTAAAGTTTGCACATATTTACATAAAATGTGTGCATTTAGCAGTTACAGTGAACCTGACAAAGAAGTACTGAGAAAAGAAAAAAAGGAAAAAGATATATTGTTATTTTTTTTAGGATTTTAAGCGCTCCAGAAAGAGAAGAGATTGATTTGCTTTTTGAAAGTTGTTCGTGTTTCTGCTTTGCTAACAGGATTGGGGAGATTATTCCGCTAGCAAAGAACAGTGAATGAGAATGCTCCAGTAAGGGAGTTTCTGATTTTCTGAGATGAAACTATAATACACTGTTTCTTCTTTGAACGCATGATTGTAGAAATGTAGTGATGTTATTTTGTAAGGAAGTATCATTAATTTGGACTCAACATAAGCTGCAGTTGAGAGCCAGTTACCTTAAATCATCTCATTCTTCAGGTAAATTGCATGTTTGTTATTAAAATTGCCATACGAAATTGTCAAATGAAACAGTAAAACAAGGTCAAAACTTTTTAGCAAGTTTATTTGAATTTTAAAATTACATCTGATGCCAGTTTTACATTATATGAATTTAATGTTCATGAAAAGTCTATCACAAAGTAACTTTTCATTCATCAATGGTTTAAAAGAAAACTAATCGTGTGAACAGTGCTTTCTATAAAATTGTCTTTTATCTGTGTCCGTTAGCTGACTCCTGCACTTTTACTGTCTCTGTAGTCTGTCCACTCCGCTTGCTCCTCACTCAGCCTGTGTTGCTAAGGAAGAACGCTGTTTTATGAGCCTCTTAGGTTGCCAGGAAGAGGTACTCACCTTTTCTCTGGGTCTAGGTTTCCAAGTGAATATAGACACTGCACTGTAAAGAAGCGCTATATAAGGAGCAGGACACAGTTAATTTTACATCATGAATTGAAGGCAACATTCAAATTTCTTCCTTTCCTCCATTATTTGCACTGAAAGTGAAAGTGAGCAGTTGGCCAGATGTGGAGTTACCCATACCCAGAATTTGTGCTCTGCATTTAACCCATCCCAATGTACACACGCACCATGAACACACACCCGGAGCAGTGGGCAGTCATGGCTGCGGCGCCCGAAGAGCAGTCGGGAAACTGGAGCCTTGCTCAAGAGCACCACAGCTGTGGTTGTTGAAGAGGGGAGAGCAAGCCACCTTCTACTCCGGTCTACCCATCGGACCACAATTTCTTAATAATTCTTTTTTTGAGAAATGTATTTAAGGTCAAAAATGTTTAATAATATGCAAGTAAAACAGAATATCTTAAGTGCATTACTTAATTATTGTGAATAGTTAAAAGTGAGAAGAAAGACATTGTCACCTTCATCGTTGATGCATTTCATGTTTGAAGGACTGAACTCAGACAGTAACACAATCAGGGAGATTCTGCCTGATCTGACAGCAGGGGACAAACAATTCATCCTGCAGTTTCAGGTCAAATGTTATTTGGGGGCAGACTCGGCTGAATTAATTACATTTTCAAGTGCCTTCCCTGATAACTCTACAACCACAGGAGAACAAACTGAAATTCGAAGCTGATACATTTTATCAGAGGCAAATGAAACGAAAATATCAAGGTGACTTCGACTTGTTCCCTGCGGCTAAACTCAAGACTTTATATGCAAACTCATCAAACAAACACACAGACAGAGCATCCAGATCCTGTGAAAGTTGTCTCTTGTGATTAAGTCACGACCTTTGTAGATGCAGCAGTTCATGTCTAATTACACAGGGAGCTGGTGCATGGATTGGAATGGATGGATTTATTTTATGTGTATGACCTCTACACCTCCACACCTCTACATCTGTTATTGAGGTGAGACATTCAGGGTAAACAAATAAATATCCCCAGTGCTTGCTTACTTATCCAGAAGTGAAAATGAATTTGTGCTGTTTTCAGTAACCTCCATTGAATAGTAGACAAAAGGGTTCTTTCAGGTTTAAGATAGGACTGTTGCGAAGCCAAAGTTTAACTTGGTTAGCTTGATCTAGAAATTGTTTTCGCGGTAAAATCAACTATAGAAGGAAGGAAATGAACAGATGAAAGACAAAATAATGATTTTTTTTAATTTAAGGTGTTCTTTGAAGAGAAGAGGTTTCATTATTAAAAAATGAATATTTAAAGAAAACGATAAAAGCACGTTTTAGAATGCTGATAAATTCACTACACAAAATTGCTGATGGAATTGTTTTTTTCCGATTTATTACACAATAACTATACAAAAAATTCACATTTAAGCAAAAAATACTTCAATATACACCATGAGAATATCATGTATAGTGTTTTAAAAATAAATTTTCTGTGTGGCTTTGCACTTTGGTGAGAGGTTTAAAAATTGTGTGACATGAAAAGATTCTTTGTCTTAGCAGATAGAAAAAAAACCTTGTAGCTTTTAGTGCGTTTTATGAGGACAGAATTTAGAATCCATGAATCTTTCTCTTCAGACATTCAGGTTTCCAGAAAGTACAAACCAAATTTTTGTGACAGCCAAATTGATGTGATGCAAGCTGTAATACCTAAATTATTTATTTCATAATATAACATCTGTTTATTAAAATTAATTTTCAACTTGAAAATATTTTTTTTTCGAACGTAAACATCCATGACCAGCTTGCTTTTCTCATCCTTAAACTGTGAGAGAATGCTTTCTTTGAGAGTTGCAGGTGGCTGCAGTTCTTTCACTGTACCAAGGGGGGCAGTGTGTAACTGCTCTTCAGTCCCTAAATCGAAGCTTCAGGGCTGTTGCAGTTTTAAATGAGAAGTGAGAAGCTCAGAATTCCAAAAGACCAAAACTTGATATTATTTAATGTGTATTAAAACCTTTATCCCACATAAAGTTTTCTCAAATATAATAATTCAATTTATGTTTAATTAATGTAGTCATAGAATTGTCAACAAATTCAATTCGACTGCAAATTTGATGTCATGGCAGTCTGCTGTATACCTCCCACTCATTCAGCGGATGCTGAAAACAGCGACTGGATGATAACACACCAAACATCACCCACACATTTTAACAAAACTAGAAGTTCAGTGTCATCCAGGCTCAGTCAGACTGTAATAAACGCTTCAGTTTTTCAGGGTCAGCGATTTAACATGTCATGTACACCCACACACATTTGCATAAAGTAATTATCCATAAACTAACGTGTGTTAGCCATTCTCACACAAAAGTTTCAGCTGTCAGATGCTATACTGTCAGTGCTAAAGCCTTTATCTGACAGCATTTTCTTTCTCCCTTTAGGATGAAGAGTTTTCTGCATCTGCTTGGTCTGCTGTGATCCACTTGCAGCAAGTGTTGGCAAGGAGACGGCAGTCAGACCTCATAATGAGTAATGGCGGCTGGTTATCAAAGCAACAGATGAATTCAGACTTGTTTGGTGCGCTTCGAACAAAACTGAAGCAACAAAGAGTTGCAATGTTTGGTTTTCTGAAAGATTGCTCTCCTAGGACATCATTCATGCACGATGATGATGTGACAAAATAGAAATTATTTTATGCATGGCAAATCATTTGCATGAAAGGTATGTATTTCATCATAAAAGTGTAGCTCAGCTTAAACTCCGACCAACCACCATTTCTTTTCCCTCATGTTATTCCAAACCAATTTATGTAAAGCCAATTACGTAAAAAGGACTTTAGCAGTTTCTCAAATGTGACATGATAAAAAAAACATACACAAAATCCTGCATTGCACCTTTTGATTCAAAACATGCATGTTGGTTTCAGTTGAATTTGTTTGTCATTCTTGGATTTAGATCACGTTTCTTGTCATAAACCTCCTCTTATTTACATATTAGTATTATTTACATATAAATATTATATACATATCTGCCATGCATCACGTCCATAATGGTTCCTGGCTCAATGGATGGATTTTCTGCTTGAGTAAGGATGGCAGTTGGACGAACACGAGGTACACAGTTCATTTTGTGGACATCAATTCATGAATTCAAAGGCATTGTTTACAACAATTACTGCCTTTTGAAGTTTATTTAGGACACATTTAAATCAAGAAAGTGTGAAAAAATTTAAATACTTTTTAAGACTTTCAACTTTCCTGAATCTTATTTTCAATCAATAAATATTCAAAAATAGAGAGATGTGTTTAAGTGCTGACCTATTAATAATGTATTGCTTTGATAAATAAAGGATCCTGTTAAAAAATCATCTAAGTTTGTTGGTTGCAAAACTCTGTGAGGATATGAGTTCTATGTGAATAAGTCCTGTTCACCTCTTATTTGCTTTATCTGTCAGTATTTTGAAATGTAAGAAATAAAAAAATTACTTATTTGCAACTGAATAAATGTATGGTAAAATGTCGACATCAGTAGTTCAGCTAAATATTAATTATGTATTTAGTCTAAGCATTTTGTGTACAAAACAAAAACAACTACAAAAAAACAAACAAAGCAAAACAAGAACATTAGCCAGTTTTGTGTTTTTCAGGTTTCATCCAGGAGCCATCACAGATAACAAAACAACAATTGTGATTGACAATGTATTACATGGCCTACTAAACTATTGATTTTAAGAAACAAAGTGGTTTATTAATACATAGACTATGAGTAATAGTATTTATTAGTATATATACTTTCTTGCTACTTTTTAAATAGTTTTTTCATCTTTCACATTTTCTCTATTTTATAGTATTAAGATATAAAGAGGTCATTCAGATAAACACAATGTACTTTCAGTACATTTCAAGGGTTTGATTTTAGATGACATGAGGATGAGTAAGTGATAGCTGATTTTTTCGATCTGGTTGAACTCTCAAAAGCCGAGCCAATCAGAAAACTCTTGCACTTTCAAGGCAGAAATAGATAAATATGCACTCAAATCCATCCAGAGAGTCTATCTTTCTTCCAGTTGAGGAGAACATTTATCGGCACGATGATGTCATTTATCATCCAGGAAAAAAGAGACTTAGCCCAGATATTCAGTTGGACCATTGATCTGTTTCTGGAAGAGGGCTGAAGTACTTCACAGAAGAAGCAGAACATGTCATGGAGCTTGTCTCTCTGACATCTAAAATCTTGTCCTCTCAACAAACCCCGTGGCCACACATGCTCTGCAGGGTTGACATCTCCTTTTTATCTGATTGCACGCCCCTTAGGGATCTGCTTTAGACAACAAGAAGAAACGATTTATTGAATGCTTGCAAAGAAAGGTAGCCCAGTTTGCTCAGAGTCAAAGCCATGAGTATGGATGTGTAAGTATCAGCTTGACCAGCAGGGTATTGGCTGTGACACGTTTGAGGAAACATAGGATTTTGAGTGATCGTTAGCTCTCAGAAGAACCCGTTTGAAAAATACTAGATGGGCTGTTCCCTGACACATCATTTATACTAACTATTTATTGACAGGAATCAGGATCTGGAACTGAAAGGCATGAAATAAACAGGCCCTGCTGTTGCTGGCTTTGTCTCAACGCTGTTGGCCGTGCAGATCAAGCTCTGAAATAAACAGATGCAGAGCCATTTATTTGAGCGGCGCACCATATGCATCATCTCTTATCCGAAACACTGAACAGCTGAACACAGAAACAACATGCACCTTCAGTCGAGCGCATCTACTAACACATTAGAATCGTGTCAGCTGTCTGAAAGCAATCACGGACCTTTCTGATGATGAAAAATCTCATGAGCTGATAAATCACACGGGTCGTGATGAGGTGAGAAATAAATAAAATATTACTCGAACAGCTAGTCAGATTACAGTTAGATAAACATTCATTAAGAGAATGTATCAATACAGCTGTTCATGTTTTAATCTTGTCACAAAGGAGAAGAAAGGACAGCTTGCTTTTTTTGTGATGGATTTGACACATACTTTTTATACCATTATTAATTGAACATAATCTGCATTCAAGAAACAGGATGTTTCCTGCTGTGAAGTCAAAGGCTGTTTCTCTCTCTCTCTCCCTCTCTCTCTCTCTCATAAATATCAGTCACAGAATGAAATATTACACTGGCTCGAGCAATTAAAAAGCCTGGTTGCATCTTGGCTCAACGAGACATTCTGGTGGACATTATGTGGCATTTAAAGTCTTAATTATGAGTCAAGCTAAAGGTTTGTTAAATGTTTTTTGGACAATGCAATCCTTACAATAAAAAGAACCAGACTAGAGAATTTAAAACAATTAACCCGTAGAAAATGTAAGAAGATATAAAAATAATATTAATGCTCTGCTATTGCACATAATGATTGTTCTCTTGATTAGTTAAAATGGCAGTGATTTTTAAGGTGCAGCTAATAATCATAAAAAGGATCACAAATCTACAATACCCAAGTTGACCGGTGATTTTATGTTATTCATAATGCATATAAACGCAGCAATGCCACAATTGCAGCCATGTTTACTCAATTGGCCAAATCCCAACGATCCACAATTCAGATTCAAATACAGTGTCAAAATTACCTGACAAGCATTTAAAATACATCGATAATACAGAGGAAAATACAGTTGTACATTTTTTGGTGTATTTTGCAATACATTTTCGATATATGTTAAGCTCAGGTTGTGCTAGGTGTGCATTAACTCAACAATCTGACTTCATCTGTTACACCGGTTTCTCATCTATTTGTCAGCCAACCATCATCGAGTGACCTGCTACAAAAGGACTACAGCCATTACCATTGGATGATGTCATACCCCTGGGACTTCTAGTATTTGTTATTTGCACCAGAATACTATCCCTCACTCGGGAGGTACTGGTTGACTGTCCTATCCTCATTAACTGTATCTTTGATGGTTACCGCTACAGCTTTCATAGCATGCCTCAGGCTCACCTGGTTAACGTTTCACTCTTCCAACTAATCTGTTTATTCCCTAACGCTTCCTCTTTCCCACAGTGAGGAGGCCACCTCCTCAATACCTATAGGCATCAATTTGATTCGGGACTAGGATCTTTGGACACCTACTTTGGACTCCTTTGTTAAATACCTACCTGGACTCCCGCGTTCCATACTTACCTGGACTCGCTCGCTGAACTCTTTCCTGGACTTCCCTGCACTCCTTACCTGTGCTTCACCTCAGATACATGTCACCTTAGAAACCCATAAAGACTGAGCACATCTCCACCTGTAGTGCTCCTGTCACAAACACAGGCATAATCCCCGACCAAATCCCCTCTCATATACGCTCCCTATCACCTGACTGCTGAGTATCAGCTGATCCCCATCACTGAAGGGTGTACAAATAGGACACTCATCCTCAAGCCAGTCGTCCAGTCTTGTTAGTTACTACCCATCAGTCTGCCTCCCTGTATTCTCACCAGTCCAGATCTCATCCAACACTTCTGTGGTGTTTTAGTTTGACAGCTCTCCTAGCTAGTCTTATGTTGAGGTTACTTTTTGTTTCCTTATTGTTTAAGCCTTTTTGAAGAATAAATATTGTCTAAAATCTTACCTTGTTGTGATCCTTCAGGGATCGCCTAACAGCTCCTTTGTCTGAGTCTCCTTACAGTACTTCAGTATCTAAAGTGAGTATCGCACATACTCATCAACCACTCACCTCTTCTGGCTCCAAAATACCTGTGCATCTCCTGAGTCTATAATTAGAGAGACTTTCAAATGGGTGTCTGATCATCTATGTTTTACTTACTATCAACAGACTTTCAACTTCTGTCTCTTCTGTCTGAAGGCTGCACTCCTAATTGGTAAGACACATTGCAGCCTCTATGTATTTGACTTTTAGCACAAAAAGTTTTAACAGCATCAAATAGACTACCCTATACACCCTAGACATCAAATTGGAGCTGTCATTTTACCACAGACATTACCGCAAATACTACAATTTCTCTGAAGGACTGAATTACTGCCTCCAGATGCAGCCAATGAGTCTTCTGCAGGGCGGAGGTGTGTTTGTGTTTGTATGAGAGAGAGAGAAAAAGAGAGAGAGAGAGAGAGAGAGAGAAAGAGAGAGAGAGAGAGAGAGGAGAGAGAGAGAGAGAGAGAGAGAGAGAGAGAGAGAGAGAGAGTGAGAGAGAGAGAGTGAGAGAGAGAGAGGGAGAGAGAGGGAGAGACAGAGAGAGAGAGTGAGAGAGGGAGAGGGAGAGGAGAGGGAGAGGGAGAGGGAGAGAGAGAGAGATCTCAATGGAAGTTGCAGGACTGTATACCACATTCATTCTCTCCTCTGAGTTTGCTGAGGACCGGAGCCCACTCAGAAATAACTGCCGCTTGTTGCTTTAGTCCTCTCAAAAGTAAGAGACAGCCTCCCCGAGCAAGAGAGATGGCTAGCTTCTTGTAAGCCTTCTCGATGCGACGTTTCATCACTGCCGGTGAATTCACATGAGGTTACATCAGTCCGAATTCAGCTTTTGGTTCTGTGCCTGCAGCCGTTTGGATTCTTGCCGAGTTAGAGAGCTCTAATCGATCGCTTGTTGAGAGTTTGGTGGTCTGTGTTCAGCTTCCAGTACCACCGAGACGTTGAAATGACAGCAACCGGACCTCTTCATGTGAGACTTTCGGAATATATAGCCCAGCGACAGAGTGTGCTTTAAAGTCAGCTTACACGGGGTTGTAAAGGGTCTTACCTGTTATAAAGAACAGTATAATCACTGTTTATGGGTTTCTAAAGACTGGCGTATAAGCCGTTAATGACGCGTGTGTAATGATCGTGCTCTTTTCCTCTCCTCACGCTCGACAGCTGTTTAATGAAAAGCACGTTAGTTTGCGGGAAGCTTCGACTGTCCGGTGGTGTACGTCTAATCTTTTTTAACTGACTGACAGAGCTCCAGTGTGAAAGTTGCCGAGAGTTAACGGAATGTACCCTGGTGGAGTTGGAGACACAAAGAGAAAAGTCACAGGTCTCTCTAAAGCACACAGAGCTCCAGGGAGACACAACGCGGAGGAAGAGGAGGCGGAGGTGGACTGTATTCACCCACGAGGCGCCGGTTTCCGAACGACCAGGGCACCCATAATTCGACCCAGAGCTCTGCTTCTCTCGCGTGTGGACCAGAAGAATGCTATCATGTGTGGTCACAAGAGCACATCGTCCGTGATTTTTACTCGTTTACCTGGGAGAACCGCGAGCGGGAATTGGAAGAGAAAGTTTGCGGTGTGCACTTGGAGTTGGTGGGCGTTTTTCTGCATCAACGTCCACGTGTTGAGAGCAGTCACGCAAGGTAGGAAAGGCTATTTCTGAAATGATTTTAACTTTTATGGAGTTTGGCATGTTTCTTACTTCCCTGATGCTTTCATCAAGTCAACCATCAAAAAAGTATAGATTATATAATCTGACGTTCTGTTATTACTATTTTTATTGGAAACCTGGATATGAACATATTTCTGCTACTACTCTAGCAGTAAAGTTAGCAGTAAAGTGACGTGAGCGTTTTGTCAACTAAACTTTATAAAAAAAAGGCGTACCAAAAAATAGTTGACTATTACACTACACAAATGCGCTCTATAGGTTCTCATTCAAGCCAAGCCTCTACTTCAATTAATCGGCCAGCCACTTGGGGCGTATTTCTAAAAAGGAGCAGATCCCATAGACAGCCCGGGATAAAATGACCGGCTGTCCACCATGAAAACACATATTTAATGCCTGTTTCAAATAGCTTATTTTATTTATTAAATGTATTTGCTAGTGACTTTTTGTAGGTTATTTCCTCTGGTTGATAGCTGAGTCTGGTTGAACTTTTAGCTGGGTTGCATGATATCTGATTATGACTGTGACTCAAGTAAACAGATTGTTAAGATCAATTTGTGACTTGACTTATAACTATATAACTTAATGTAATGCTAATTTAAATGGCATATGACTTTAGTATTGCCACAAAGCAGATTCTAGATCGGTTTATTCTAGATCCTGTTGGTATTTAGTTAAAATGCTGAATTATACCAACAAACACATTAACAAATACATCTATCTTTGTTTCAGAATTAGTGAAATAAATATCTTGTTGACATCTTTTTCTTTTTTAGTATGGGCAATCTCATAAAAATTACAACTACATGTATAGAATTATAGTATAGCTTCTCTAAAATATTTTCAAGAAACTTTAATAAACTGCTTTTAATTATTGTATGCATCTAAACATTTACAAATTGACACACTCCATGAGTTTATTTTGTTTAAAATACAAAAAAATGTTTCATTCTTATTTATTCAGTTTTGACTTTGAAACTACAAACTACACAAAAGTAATATTTTTACTGAACTAACCTACACAAAACAGCAAACAATATTTTTGTTCTACAGAACTATCAGTGCTGTTGAAGATTGTGAATGGTGCATGATAAGTGTTTTTTAACAAAGATATCATAAGACCGACAAACTTGATTTGAATGATAAAGGGATTTCAAATCTGTCTCCCATCTAATAGCCCATTGATCTGAGACCTCTAAACTGAACAATAGAGGTGTCATAAGGTTCAACTGCATGTATGGTCACTGGTCACAGATGGCATATGTATGATCTAAACTTGATTCTAGCTGTTATGCCTGTCATAAAGGAAATATGATGCATGCATTATGCATTGCGGCCACTTGAGGACAAGAGTAACAGTTGGCATGCTGGGAAAATGCAATTTCTGTTTGCTCTCATGTTCTTTAAGTATTGTGTTTTGATAAAGTACTTGATGGCAGCCAATGAGTGTGAAATGGAATATGGCATGTCAGAGTTGGTGCATTTGGTTTTTACAAATTTTTTATATTAGCTGATAGACTTGCCAGGTTATAATAGAAGTGATCAGTCATGTGTGACTATTAACAACAGGCTCTTTTTTTCCACTGCCAACTTTTTTTATATGGTGAAAAAAACAAAACAGCATGCTTCATTTAGAAGCACATATTAATCCTCCCTTAACATCATGAATTATAGTCATTTTCATCCCGTACACAAAGGGATTTAAAAGATTAAAAAAAAGAATGCCAATGATTTCATTTGGCTTTAGCTTCTTCCACCCACAATACAAGTATTTTTGTCATTTTTGCTATTTACATTCCAAAAGCCACCTTCAATTTAGTACCAATTGCTTTCCTTTAAGAGACAAAGCAATACATGTTAAAGATAAAAAACAGACTTGAAGTCAGCTTTTAGCTCACAATATAATGAAAATATGCTTCTTCTTTTTTTTTTACAACAGATGTTGTTTTGGACCATCTTAGGTGGCCCCATTCAAGTCAATGGAGTCGTTTACATAGTGTGACCGGCACAATAAATCTGATGTTTTGATGGTTTTATGGTGTTAGTTGCTATGACATCAGACTTACCCGAAGTAACAATCAGATAAAGCTACCATTATTAGTTATATTATAATGTATCATGCATGTCATTGCAGCATATAGTTTGATATATTTCACTGTTGATTGTCTTCATTCGCAAAATTTAAAGTAGTACTTAAAGTAGTAAAGAGAGTATGTTTTCCTGTTTTTACTTCCTTCTGTTTTTTTAATGAAAGATTTCTGATTTAATGTGTCACTTTGCTTAAACCATCTCAAATAACCACAGCATATTAAGTCACAACATCTTTTATGTTAAGTTAAGCACCTCACATTGTAGAGCTTAACTGAATTCATAAGATCAATCTGTTGCTTATATGCAGGGAATGCACAGCAGAAAACTATTGCTCCAAGGTCTGTTTAGCTACTAATTAACATTGAACACACAGAAGCAGTCTTTGAATGCTCGTCTATAAAGATAATGCAATGTCTCCTTATCAACCTAGGAGTTGCAGAACATTCTTTTGTGTCTGTGCAGAAGCATTTACCTTAACTCATGGATTTATTGTAAACTTTATAGACACGATTTAATTCGTGGAGGTTCAAGGTAAGTTGTGAAGGTGCATGCGGTGTCAGCCGGTTCTCAAGCCTTGTGTCAAGGTCTTTTGATGTTTGGAAAGCTCCCAGCACTGTTCTGGGAATGGGCTGAAATCATTGATCTGAAATGAGCAGCCAAAAGCATTACAGGAGCAAGTTTGAAATGTTAACCTTTCTGTTTTCACTTAACATTGCTATGCACCTTGTCGTGTTGGGTAATCTTTTAAGTTCTGATCACAGAAAATACATTTAAGCGAAAATAAAAATGAATATTAATTTTTAATATAATTCAAATAAATATACTTATAAAAATAGATATTCCAGTCCCTGTACCTAATCCTTTATTTAGTTTGCAAATACAAGCCAAGGCTCTCAAATCATTTCCTAGAGGACACTCATAGTTTCGTTCCAACCTCAACAGAGCACACCTGGTTATTAACTTGGGTTAAAACAAGCTCAATTAGTGTAACCAGGTGTGCTCAGTTAAAATTGGAGTGATACCAGAAATGGGCTGGAGTCCCGCAATGGTTTTTTTTAACTTTCATGCAACACACCTGATTCCACTCATTAAGCTTATTTTGTCTTGTTTGAAGCTGGTGTGGTTATAGGTGCAGTAGTCCACGAGACCCATGAATAAAGTTGTTTAATTTATGCCTACTTTATACACTTATTGTTAAACTAATGGGGTTTATTCAGAATGTTTTAGAAGATCACATCGAGAGAAGTTCATTTATATTTGTTGATTCACAAAATGCTGATGATATAGATTAAAATAAAATCTCATTGGTTCTTGTGTCATTTTTATTAGTAACTAAATATTATAGATCCCCAAAAGGCACATTTTAATTCCAATACACTTGTTTAGACATGACGCATTAATGCTTGTGTTGCAACATAAAGAAAAAAACTAGCAAACTTAGCTACACCAGGTAAGCAGCTATAGCCTCAGGTGAGATGTAGCAATGGGTGTCATATTTTATTGGAAGTACTTTTTTTCTTGGTAGGAGTGAACCTACCTTTAAGCTACATTAAAAAGTTTGTCGAATAAGATTGAAAACCTTCCCATTACTCCACAGATTATCCTCTTGGATCCAATTTACATTTGCGGAAATACCAGGGCAAAGATATTTTAGGTGCTTGTATTTGTCTCAAATCATAAACTTCTGTTGGCTGTTACGCTTTCTGGCTACTTGGGTCTGGCAGAGGACCAGAGTGCACTTAAAACCAAACACCTGGGCAGAGAGGGAGTTTCAAGCAATAGCAGGTGCACAATCCCTAGCCATGCTTCTAGAAAGGTCTCTGGGCTAATGATGTTTATGCCAGAGCATTGTGCTGGTAAATGTAGTTTCATCCATGAGAAAGCGCATGTGCCCTGTAGATCATCTGCTAGATGTGCCAGAACACACAAAAAACACACACATACATACACGCACACACACGCATTCGCACACACTCTCGCACACACAAATACACCGGACTCATTTATGCCTACAAATTTATGCAAAATTAAACTTGATAACCCTTTCAAACATATGCTTTATTACTTGAAGAAAACCTGGGAATTGAAAGATAAGTAGAAATAAATGTTTATTGTACAATGTTATTCACAAATTATAATTTTGTTTGGAGATAAAGTCCCCATTATGTCTTGCTTGAGGCTATTAAAATCATTTATTTGATTCCCTTTAAAAAAACAACGTATTTTTTTGATGGAACAAATGTCTTTTGTTAATTTATGTTAACTTATTTAATTCAATTTAACATTCTCTTTACATTACTTTTAGATTCATCTTGTACTTGGCCTCTAATCTGATGGTTTCACTTTAGCATGAAACTAACCCTGTATACACAAAAACAGCGCTATGTAGTATCAAATCTGGTTCTTTTCCTTGTAATCATAGGGGAACTTTTTCTGGGGTTATTTCGCACCATCCTTTAAAAGTGTCAGAATTCAAAAGTGCTTTTTGGAACTAATCATGTTAGAAATCTGGTTCTTTTCATGGAACAGTGGTATATGAAAATGTAAAAAATAAAAAAAGAACCACAGAAGTATGCTATACAAGGGGTTTGTCGTTGCCTCTGGTTGGGTTGAGCTTGGATTTGGTACTACTCTACGCTAAGAGGAGCCAGTTTATCATTTACTTTTTTGGCCAGGACAGTGCAGTTTGAGACAGGTGTTAGGAGACAGAACAGGAAGTAGGGTTGGCATTCAAACTCCAGTGCTGTGTGCATGTGTCTGTCTCCATGACTGATATACTATCAGTGCTGGCAAAATAAGCCAGTTAAGGTGGGTCGGCATCATGTTTGGAGGCCTTCTAAATGACTTCTTTGGAAGTCGTTTCTGCCATATACCACTTGAAGAAGGCTCTTGGGAAAACCAAAGCAATAGGACTGCTTTGAAATGCCTCAATACTCCCCCCCAAAAAATATTAAAAGAAAGAAACTTGTCATGAGCAACTTGGTGACCTTTTTTTTATCTGATAAAATATTAAATTTGATAAGTATACAAGTTTTTCATGTTCAAGGAATTAGTTGTGTACTTGCTCAGTTTCTCTCTCTGTGTGCTCCAGCATAGTCAGGGCCTTTTGATTTCCAGTCATTTTAAAAAGTGCAGTCACCTGAAGCAATACTTGGCACATGGCAGCCACAATAACAAAAGACTTTGAACAATAACACTACTAGTTATAACGAGTCCCACATGTAGGCTAATGAGCCAATTCCAGAAGTTCTGCTGGCACATTTTCTCCTATTGTGCTTTATACACAAAGTTAATCTAATTCCAATTTTGATGAGCACATAAAAATCCACAGAAATATGAACGATGGTGCTTCTGGAGGTGTGTTAAAATTCCACTCATGGTACTAAAAGTGAATGCAAACATAATATTTCCTTTATTTCATAAACTCCACAAACTGGCTTTGCTACAAGAATATGGCATGTTTTGTTTGCTTTAATTTCAAATAAAGAATTCCCCAAACAGCAATGCAAGATAAAAGCATAAATTTTATATCTGGCCCTTATTATTGCAAACTTTACATAACATTTTACTTTATGGAATCTTTTTAGACAAAGCCTATTTTCAAACACATTTCTCTCTCATGACCTTGGTTATGCTGAGGTTTCTTCAGTAGAATTCCTGGTTGGATAGATGTTTTGTCAGAGGATTTGAACTATGACATGATTCTTCACAGTTGAATATTTGTATGTCAGCAAACTAGGAGAACAAGGGAATGGATTGTGTGTTTTTTTATACAGCATGCTTGCCCACACAATTATTGATTACACAAAACAAATCTCTGTTATTGTAATCTCCACAGCTTTCTCAAGAATCGCCTCCTCACCTGTCGAACTTCCTGAAAAACTGCATTAAATATGAGAAAACGTTTACTGACCCTTTGTTTCCCACTCTAAACAGTTTGGGTCTAGTTTGTTCCTTTAGCTGATACTGTAAGTAGGTCATCCTTAGATGTGTTTAGACACTATTCAGATGTGGAGAAGAGCATGGGAACTGGGTTTTAGTTTCACAACAGCTTAGTTGTTATCAGTTGCAGTTTCTTTCTGGGTCAGCAGTGCAAAAGGACAGGGGTCAACCAAGCTGAAGCAGGAAGCACCTTGTGAAAGAGTAGAATTGAGCTTTATACTTACAAATTAAATTCAAAAGAAAAATTGAAGGACCACCTACCATGCACTCTCCACACATGTGCTGTTATTTGAAAAGAGAGGTGGTGAATACTGGGATCAACCTCCTGCCAACAGTATAGTGTGGAATTATTTTTTCCACTTGCTCAGCATTTCCCCTCACAGCCAGATCTTCGTCAAAGCAGTCTTTACTTTTTAATTTATGACTGCAGGACTCCATTGGCAATCTGTCATCTGGTTCTGTTGAAATGAAGAGGTCATTTATATTTTTTCGCTCATTCTTTACAAACGTGCCATGCCTTGAGTTTTGATTTTCAGGCATGGATTTGAGTTTGGTTTGCATGCTGTTGAAGGCAAAGAGATTTTCATAACTTTACACATTATTGTGAGTCATCCTTTGAAGGCTAGTTTAAACAAATTTTCCACATTGAATCTGCCTAATTCCCAAAATTTGCATCCGTAAGACACTTTGAAACATAAAGTCTTAAACAGTAAGTCCCCAAATGTCACATTATAAAACATCACTCAATGTTTGTTTACTTAACACCTAATGTTATTTCTGAGACTAAAAAGGGGATTTTTTTGATATGTAAACTAAATGTTTCTTTTTGCCATCATACACCTAGACGGATACCCTGTAAATATTTGACAGTTTTTTTTTTGTTTGCTTCACCTTTTGTTATCGTTTTTCAAAGTAGGCAAATAATTCCTAAAGTGCTTGATGTTTGAATTTCTCTTATTATGTGTATTATCTGTACTCGTGTGTGGTGACTGTTGTTTAATGCTGTGATAGTGACTATAATAAGCCCATCAAATGTGAAAGTATCATTCGTGCTCCTTTGGGAAGAGGAATGGAAATCAGTACAATAGATCTTAAAGGGTTGAGGTCGGCTTGTGATTTTGCCAGCTCAGGTGACCACCAGGGCATGGAAGGCAGGTGACTGATTTTAAATGAGTGTGCAGGATCCAAACAACACGACAACTTGACTTCCCGTAACATCGTGCTCCCAATTTCTGACAATGCATCCCTCATGTTTAATACTTTTATTTTAAAATAAAGTTTCAAGTGTTGGTTAGGTTGATGATTATATAAAAAAAAAACAAAAAATACATAAAAATAAATAAAAAAAGCAAACAATACATCCAAGTAGGCTTTGTTCACTAAGCATAAATTGTAGGTGAAAATTATATTCTAAAAACAACTTACTACTTACATTAATAATGAAACTAAGAGTAGTTCTTCTCAAGTGGTTTGTACAAATAAAACCACTTATCATTGAGCCTTATTATACATGAGGTTTCTATGTATTATCTATACCATTTGAAGTTTATTCGTGTAGCTAAAAACTTGACCATAAAAAGTTTCTCAATTGTCAAATTGATCCACCACCTGTATTAATAAACCTGTATTAATAAAAAACTCTTTTCTTACACAAGCTCGGTTTTGAAAAGAAAAGAAAAAAAAACTGTCCACATGAAAATGTTAAAATGTTTCTTTTTCAATTTGGGGCAACAGACTCTTAACCCTGAAGTAATATAATCAAATTTGAAGCTTACAAACTAGTTTGTCATTTGGCTCACCATAGTTTCTTGCCTTTAAAGATTGGGCAACACAGATTACAAAGATA
Source organism: Danionella dracula (assembly GCA_900490495.1). Taxonomy (NCBI): domain Eukaryota; kingdom Metazoa; phylum Chordata; class Actinopteri; order Cypriniformes; family Danionidae; genus Danionella; species Danionella dracula. The sequence goes on from UELW01000444.1 coordinate 2,681,822, forward strand.
CCAATGTAATCTTTGGTGACCAAAAAAATCTCTCGTTTACCAACAACTATTTCAGTTTCAAAACTGTGCTATTTACTTTGCGTTCTATCTGTTTTTTTCTGTGTTGAGTAAGCAAAAATGAGCATGTCAGCAACATTGACCTGCATATTGTTGCAGTTTTCCACATATATTATGTGATTAAATGCATTAGTAAATATGTTAATATGAATGTAGTCCAGTACATTAGCACAATGAACAGCAACACAATTTTCACTATGTCCAGCATTAACCTTGAGGCTTTGTGAACAAAAGAAGCCTCTTCAGTGACAAGCTTGTCTTTTAACACAAAAATCTGTCTATGGCTTTGGCCTGGGTTTTCAAAAATACTGAAATGATGCTTCATTTACTTATGGATGCACAATGTGACCAAAAAGAAAAAAAAATGTTTTCTGAGCAACAGGATTATTGGTCATTGATGGCATGTGTAGATTTGGGTATACGCTTACCTAAGTACAAATGAACGACAATAATTATGTCAACAGCATTATTGCTGTTTAGAAGATAGGAATGTGTCACTGCCAGTTAGCTGACATTTGCATCATATAACACACCAGACCATTACTTCAAGCATTTGAATTAGTTTCAGCAGTTCCCAGCTACCAGTCAAGAAATTAACCAGAATGTCTTCAATAAATTCCATTAATACAACTACACACAGCAGTGGAACAATAATGTAACTTCTAATAAACCATTTGCAGCCCAAACTCAAGTAAAATTGCATCGCCATTTACCTTCAAATTATAATTATATAAGAAATTAATTTAAATCCATGGGCACTTGGTCTGGAATGTGAATCTGTGTTTATTGAGGGAAAAGGTGTGCATGAGATAAGACTTTCACAAAAAATACTCCCAGGGTTTTTTCATTATTGTTTAAATCTAACAAACATGCCTGTCTGTAGTGATGGCTCAACCGGAAAAACTGCCCATTATGCAGTTTTAATGATGTTGTTGTCTGGGGAATTGTATCTTGGGTGAAGTGATAGTGTTTGCATGCTTCCTCAGGTTCTATGGCTTCTGTGGTTACATATTTGTGTGTGTATATTTGTGTGTGTGGGCAGATTATACTTTAAGCGGCAACCTAATAACCATAGTTTAATGGCAAACAACATGGTTTATTTGCCAATGACTATCGCGGTCAGATTTGGTCTGACAATGTTTGTTGTTTTAAAGACTGAATGATTGTATTAAAAAAAGATTCACCCTGATTTATTTTCCTTTTTAAGCACATACTTTACTGAAGGGAAATACAAGATATCACAAAAAAATCATAAAAGGCATTTATTTCAATATTAATTTCCATATATGCTCAAAACACATGCAATAAGTCAGGCTCTTTTTTATCTTTAAGATAAATTGGTTTCCCTGAATGCATTTAGTGTAAGTCAATTCAAAGACAAACTTACTTTCAGTATATGATCCTGAGCTAGCAACTCGTTTGCTTTTTCTGACCATTAATCATTCTAGGGCTTCAATCGGGGTTGATGTACCCCGTTGATGTCGGGGTTTTCATACTTGGTTCTCTAAGACAAAGGACAGATAAACTAATTCTCTTTTATAATGTTTATTTAATGCTGTAACATGTGTGGTTGTCTGACTGAAGCATAGTTCACACCAAGTATGGGTATGTGTGGAATATCCCTGAATGGATGCCAAAAGATCTCAATTTACATACATTTTCAGCAGGTGACATTTTCTATGACCACCTTATTTCTCTCTGGATCAATCAAATCAATAATTTAGGAAGCTCTTGATTGGCCAGTGTGGCTGCAAATATCTGTCAATGTTCAATTATTTCAATTTGCACACAAATTAAGAATGTTCTGCCTTTCAGAAACAGCAATACCCACTTTGTTTCCTCTGCAAGGATTCAAAGTCTTCCTATTGACTTAACATGTAAATCACTCGTAAACTGTGCAACATCCATTCTTGTTCTGAAAATACAGTCACAGTTTATAGGACAACCTTTTAAAAACTTGTGGAAAAGCATGTAGTTGGTCTGCCTATCCTTTCATGTACTTTTTTTCACTACAAATCAGATATTTCTCATGACACATGATCATGCTACAGTAAAAGTTGTGGTGAAACATAATACTTAACATTGACCTTTGAACATATGACCTAAGCTCTCCCCCAAAAAGAGAAGGGCCAAGATATAACAATTAGCTGAACTATAACTTCAATTAGACCTTAATTTTCCCTTATAAATGAGTTACTTCTCACTCCAAAGCAGGCACAACATCTAAAACGGATTACAATCTCTTTGAAAAAAGAGATAAATAATTAGAAAAGCTTTTTTATTAAAAAACTTGTTATTGCTTAATTGCTTTTGATAACAGAATAAAATTGATTATAAAGTTTTGCAATGACTTTTGTCTTTTAGCCTGTCAAACTCATCCACTGACCCGATTAAATAGTTTTTTTTCTCTAACATTCTCCTTTTCTTCAAAAAAACAAATTCATCTCCTGATAAAGTCACTCCACGCCCTTTTCTATAGAAAAAACAGCTGTAGTCTGGAGGCTGCAGCTATCTGTTAGCTCTCGAGGACTTCTTTTGCTTTTCTCCTGTAGACACAAGCGAACAAGGCAGCATGATCCTGCCCGTTGAGAAGTGAGTGATGAAAAGGAGAGGACGTGTAGAATGTGAGAGCTGACACATCTGATAAACTATAAATAGTGTGTCTGAAAGCTTGTGCTAGCGGGTGCATACTGAGGTGAGAGTGTCTCGACAGAAAGAGAGAAACAAACAGAGGCATGGTGCATCCTTTGGGAGTTCCTACTCATATTTGTCTCAATCAGCAGTCACCCTCTACTAGAGCGGTTGGTCTTTTGAGATACTGAGAACCGCCCGACAAACTTGGTTGTTTTAAGATACAGTTAAAGTGAAAGTATGAAATTCAAGCCCAATGTGATGGTTTTATGGACTTCACAACCCAGGTGTTAAACTAGAAACGTCATGTCAAACTATATCGGCATTTTATTGTCATTTTAGTGAAAACATTTTAGTCAGCTGAGGCTGAGTCCCTATGACAATTATTCTCAAAGAATATGTTGCAGTTGAGAAGAAGTGTATCATTGAAGTTTTCAATAGTACTGTAGATTGGTGTAAATTTATAAAAATAAATTGGCAATACATTTAAAATGTAAAAAAATATCATTTGGTTTCGTATTTCAGTTACTTTTGAAATTGACGGGGCTCAGGGCCATGAAGAAAGTAAAGAAAAGTTCCACTGGGTTTTGGTTTTGGAAATTAAAGTTAGAATGTGTAGGGCTAGAAGGGATAGGGTGTTAGTCTGCTTGTATGTACATTTCTTCTGCTTTCTAGTTTCAGTCGACACATGGCTCCTAACTATAAATAGTTCTGTGCCACTCATCTCTATCATTCTAAGGAATCATTGCAGATTGATTTAAAAAGCAAACAGATCAAGCAGGTTTACCAGGACTGGTACTCTACCAGAATGAAGAATGCAATTATTGCTGTGGGAGGAAGATTATAAGCTCCATGGACATCCAAGAGTAGGATGTTGGTGATTACTATGAGATTTTGCAGAACGAACCAGCTTTGTGCGGTTGTGGCTCACTTGAAATGCTCAATCTAGGTTAAGGGTTCATCTCTTGCTCAAGGGCCCTATGCAATCAGCTGTTCAGTACATTTTATGGTTGCATTTGGTTGGACTGCTCTGGATTCTACACCTTCGCAAAAGTGTGTTAAGAAAACTTGGTGCTCTAGAAGGCCAGTATAGTTTAAATGTAACCCCTGTATATCCTCTTTTATTAAACACTTTCAGTGAGATGTGTTAAAGGACTATTGGCATTCTTCATTAGACATAAACCACTCTTCTTGTAAATAGCCAAAATTACCCAGATTTTTTTTATTTCTGTTTATCGGTGCATTAACTGGAGAGTAATAGTGTAACGTAATCCTAGAGAGACTGATATGCAATTAAAATACAGTCAGATCTAACAAGAGAACAGTTGTATTGTGATACAAGGACTCTTGGAGTTGGGGACTGAGGATCAGACATGGAGTGGGGATTAATACATCATACTTGGAAGAGGTAGGGAGTTTGTAACTATAAAAACAGCTAGAAGGCTCATTTTAGATCCGTTTCAGCTACTTTACCAAGTTGTGATAAAGAACAGTTTTTCCATTTCATCAGAAAACATTAAAATGGCACTAATCGGGGATCTTGTCAATTTAGTTATTTAGGTCCTTTTTTAAATCCATGCAGACATTTTAGTCTTGATTGTAAATTTGTCATTTTAATAAATCCAGTAGCCCAACCTGTGTTTGAATGAATAATGATTACTTTCAAGATATACATATGCAATAACAGCGTATCAGATGTTATACAGCCATAAAGAAGTAATCCCAACATATTTTGGGTTGAAATCAGTATTTAATTTGGATATACTACCATTTCCACCTAATTATTAAAATCTTATCTACATATTAGTCATATGATGCGAGACTCCCTAGATTACGCTGCAAAAAATTCCATCTGGCAGAAACGAAATACTTGAAAGTCTTCGAGTTCACATTGTAAAAGTGTTAAACACTCCCTGTGATTATCCTTGTGATGCTTGTGGAGCTCTTATACATCATAGACCTGCTGAAGAGTGCATGGCCTGTAGACAGACTACAACTCCTGGGAGTGCACTGCAGTGACATTACTTGTTTGTCCTAAAGGCAACCGGTCTAAAAGTAGAAACTAATTGACAGGGATGTCTGCAACCTTGCCTTTGGCTGACTCAAGTACACTAAGCGAATGCCTGGAACTGTTCTGAAAAAGGTAATTAATCTACTGTTATTGAAGCTTGTTTTGCCTTCTCTAGCTTATTTTTTATTACATTTCGAGGTGCATTTTCAACTTACATTGGGTATAATATCAGTCCATCAAAGGGCCACATTCAACATTTACACTCACTTCCTCTCCTGTGGGAAATTTAACCAGAATATTGGCTTGTCCTGAACTGGTAATCACCATAGTGTTTGTGTGGATGAGATAAAAAGGAAGTGATTACCAGTTTAACTGGTGACAAAGTAGGTTTAAATTTGATTAGATTTCACAATTAGATATTCAGCAACCCTAGCGTCACGGTGGTGCAGTGGGTAGCACGGTCGTCTCACAGCAAGAAGGTCGCTGGTTCTAGGCTGGGGCAGGTGGCATTTCTGTGTGGAGTTTACATGTTCTCCCCGTGATCGTGTGGGTTTTCTCCGGGTGCTCCGGTTTCCCCACAAGTCTAAAGACATGCGTATAAGTGAATTGAGGAAGAACGATTGCCCATAGTGTTAAAGTGTGAATGTGTGTGTGAATGTTTCCCAGCGATGGGTTGCGGCTGGAAGGGCATCCGCCGCGTAAAACATGTGCCAGAGGAGTTGGCGGTTCATTCCGCTGTGGCGACCCCGAAAGGGAAGAAAGCCGACATGAAGATGAATGAATGAATATTCAGCAACCCCTTTAAAGAACATTTACATTCAAGAACTGGTATAATCTGTTTTGAATTTTCTACTCAGGGTTTTCTACTCAGGGTTTTCAGTGGTTATTCAGACAGCAATATTTCAATGGAATGTATTTTGATATGTAACTCAGCATTTGTCAAAAATATAAACCACGACTAAAGATTAAAGAAGCTGTTGAATTTATTATTTTTCTGTTTTTAAGTTCTGTTCATCATTGAAATTCAGCAATTCCAAACCTGCTGAGCAATGAATTCCCACTATGGCAGCTGATATTATTGCTTCAGAAGCAATGAAAAAAAGGAGTAGGTCAGGGACAGGGATACAGTCATATTGTCTGCAAGGAGGCACTATGAATTCAAGCATCTCACTGAAAGAGGAAACAGAAATGCAAGCTACCGAAAATTACTCATTGTTCTGTTGTCATTGGTGGAAATAATGCTATTATACTAGAAATTATCTTTTGCTGGTCAGCAATATAAGGACACCAGGCGAGAGAAAGAGCCTATGGAAATCTTCTCATATTGTGTCAATGGCTTTGTGTGGTGAAGCATGGCAGACAAACTCTTGGGTTAAAATTGTTTTGTTTGAGATTTCAAACACCTCACAGTTACTTACTTATCACCTTTACTGTGTTACTGAGTTACTGTGACTCCAGAGTGCATCAAGTAAAACGTACTTAACTCCTTTTAAGTTTTTACCTTTTAGAATCAAAGTTACAGTTATAGCAATACAGGCAGTTGCAGTCTAGACTCAAATAATTAAATAAAAAATATTTAAAAACATACCGGACATAAAGATATAAAATCAGTACTATTATACAGAAATTATATAATTTATGGAGACAACTCTGCAGCCATCTCCCTCTCAGAGCTCAGAGCTCTAGCAGCAATGCACCATAAGACTACAAGTTCAAACTCACCGTATATTCACCAATCAAGCCTCACTACACCTCTGCATTATGAGCTATCTCATCAAGGAATTTCTCAATCATCCAATAACGTGCCTGCCTCTCACAAACAAAAGGACTCTACTACCCATCAGCCAACTTCCAGCAACTGTTGTACCTTAAAGGAAATAACCCTGACTGCATTTGTTAACTTGCCCTGTTACTTACCGCAATTCTCATTCTAAGCATATGTGTTCTCCGTTGTCTTGTGTCTCAGTCTCATCTATGAGTTGGTCCTCCATATTCCATCTGCTTCAAGGAAATTGTAGTGTTCTCGTTCAGTGTGTCAAACTACTGACTAAACACCAAGTTAAACCGTGTTGAATGAAGACAGAGTCGTAGTAAGATTCACTCGTTTACTTCCTCACTTCTTCATTAACTTTTGGTGAAAACTGCAACAAACATTACGAAATACATTAAAATCTGTAACTTCACATATTCCTATATGCAGTTATCAATAAAGCTTCATCTTATTGTATGTAAATAATTAAACTTCAACACATAACTCGGAATATATAAACTTCTCCATACTGCCATAATCCAATAACAAACATACATTTAATCATTCCTTAATCATCCTTACAATTAACTGGATAACTTACAGCATTGCCTCTATGATGATGATTGCGGATGAACATGGATTAAGTTTAGCACTCACAACAGGTCTGTCATGCTAGCGGGAAGAGCCAAAAAGACCGCATGATCGTAAACAGGAAGTGACGGAGCTCAGAGCGGAGCGAACAGGAAGTGATGCGAACTAATGGCTCTGTCAAAATAAACTTCTTAACTAAGGTGCTTACTAATAAAGGATACATAAAAATAAAATTTTCCAAACAAATATAAAGAGATGCTTTAAACATCACACTCCCCGTCTGGCCTCTGTGAGGTCACTATGACTGTTGAGAAAACTAAACATCAGTCTTTAGCCAGAAGTAGAACAACTTCTGTGACAGGCCTCTGAAAAGTTTTTTGGGTCCCTTGATCGGTTGTTTTCACGTCGACCTTCCGTACAAGGCCATCTTTCCCAGGAAACGTGGCAGTAATCCTAGCCATGGGCCAACAGTTCCGAACAGTTTGCTTGTCTCTGAGAAGGACTAAATCTCCAATTTGAAGATTCCTACGTGGTGTTGTCCATTTCTGTCTGCTTTGCAGAGTGGGTAAGTATTCTTGGCTCCATCTACTCCAAAACTGGTTCGAACCTGCACCCGTTTCCACTGATTTGTGTAAAGGTCCTTGTCGTTAAAGTCTCCTGGAGGAGGGGGAACTCCTGACTTCTGTGTTAGGATCATTGATGGTGAGAGGATAAAAGGCTGCTGTGGGTCTGCTGATACAGGTAAGAGTGGTCGCGCATTCAAAATGGCGGTGACTTCTGCCATAAATGTGCAAAGCACTTCATGAGTCAGATGACTTTTTTGTTGTAGTAACATACAATCAAGAATTCTCCTGGCAACGCCAATCATGCGCTCCCAGCAGCCTCCCATGTGGGATGCACGTGGTGGGTTAAATTTCCAGCTGCATCCTTGTTCACTCAGGTACTTCTGTACAGATTTATCCATGCCAAGCTCTTTACATGCTCCAATAAAGTTAGTGCCACAATCGGAATGTAGTTGCTTTGCTGGGCCTCTGAGTGCAAAGAAGCGTCTAAGAGCATTTATGCAGCGGGAAGAGTCCATCGACTCTATCACTTCAATGTACACAGCCCTTGAACTAAGACAGCTGAACATAATGGCCCATCGCTTACTCTCCGCTTGCCTGCCTCTGGTGCGCCTAGCTGTGACACACCAGGGCCCAAAAACATCAAGTCCCACATACGTAAATGGAGAACAGGCTTTAAGGTGCTCAGGGGGTAGGTCAGCCATGCACTGTTCTTCTGGTTTCCTTCGCAGCCTGCGACAGGTCACGCACTTGTGGAGAACTGAATTAATCAGCGTTCTTCCTCCCAGAATCCATAAGCCTGCTGCCCAGATTGCTCTTTCCGTCAGATGGCGACCTTGATGTTTCACCTGAACATGGTAATGCCGTGCGAGTAGCAGAGAGATGTGGTTGTCCTTTGGAAGAATTATTGGGTTCTTTTCTATAGAAGTCAGATCAGAATTACTGAGCCTCCCTCCAACACACACAAGCCCACCATCCAAGATTGGACTAAGCTTTTGTAAGGGGCTATCTTTAGCTACAGTTTGGTTGGATTGCAGCGCTGAAAACTCCTTTGGAAAGGCTGTCTTCTGCACCAGTTTCAATACCAGATCTCTTGCTTGGGACATTTCATTAGCAGTGCGAGGTAGATGACATCTGTGCCAGCCCTTGCAGTTGCTTTCAGGGCCTGACTGTTTGTGGGATCGTGCCATGTGGATGAGGAAGGCAAGCCCTCTAACAATAGAAGCAAAGGTGGAGAAGCGGTTGAAACTATCAGCATTGAGCATAGCTTGTTCAGTGCGAGTAGCACATGTTTGCACTTGCTGCCGGATCTCGGAGTCTTTCTCAGGCTCGATGAGCTCAAACCTTTTGGTAGTTTTTGTTGTTGTCTTATGCAGGAAGGAGGGACCAGTGAACCAAGATGTTTGTGAAAGGCAGAATGCTGGTAAAGATCTTGATGCGTGGTCTGCAGGGTTCTCCTCTGTGCACACATAATTCCACTGCTCTGGAGTTGAAGACTGGCGTATTCGTTGGACTCTATTATAGACATATGTATAGAAACGCTTTGTCTCATTACAAATATACCCAAGGACGACTTTGCTGTCTGTGTAGAACTGGACAACCTCAAACTTAAGATCCAGCTCATCCTGGATAAGATCTGCCATCTCAACTGCGAGAACAGCACCACAGAGCTCAAGCCTAGGGATGGTTGGCTGTGACTGAGGAGCTAGCTTAGCCTTGCCCATTACAAATCCCACCTCGACTTTTCCACCTTCCTGAACAGTCTTTAGGTAAGCCACAGTGCCAATAGCTTTGTTTGAGGCATCTGAAAAGACATGCAATTCTGTGTGCACTGCTTCCAAGGAGGATGATGTATACACCCGTGGAATATGAACTTCTTTTAAAAATTGGAGGGAGTCTCTCCAAGTCTCCCAGCTTTTGTACTTGTCGTTTGGGAGTGGCGTATCCCAGTCAGACGGCTGAGTATTAAGTTCTCTGAGAAGAGCTCTTCCCTGGATCGTGACAGGAGCCAGCAAGCCTAAGGGGTCGAAAATACTGTTCACAGTAGAAAGAATTCCACGGCGAGTATATGGTTTTCTTATGTTTGATATTGCGTAGGTGAATGTGTCCGTTTGGATTTCCCATAGTAGTCCCAAGCTTCTTTGTGTGGGTACTTCCTCTCCACTTAGATCTAACTCTTTGGCTACTGCAGCACAGTCATCAGGGGAGAACGCTTCAGTGACTGTCTTGGAATTTGACACAAACTTGTGCAATCGAAGGTTTGATTCTGCTAGTGAAGTCTGTGTTCGTTGGAGCAGGTTGATGGCTTCTGCTTCTGAGGGGACAGATATTAAACCATCATCCATATAAAAGTGTCTTTCAACAAACTGTACTGTATCGTCACCATGTTTCTGAGCATTTTTTCTGATGGCTCTCCGCAGCCCGTAGATGGCAACTGCTGGTGATGGTGTGTTGCCAAAGACGTGGACTTTCATCCGGTACTCAATGAATGACAGGCTCTCCGATATCATTGTTCTTATGCCATAAAAAGCGAAGGAAGTTGCGGTGGTCTTCATGCACTAAAAAACAATGGAACATTTGTTGAATGTCTGCAAGGATAGCAACTCTTTCCTTCCGAAAACGGAGAAGGACTCCAAGCAGAGAGTTGTTAAGGTCGGGTCCTGTGAGGAGCACATCATTGAGAGAGATTCCACAATGTTTGGCGCTGGAATCAAACACAACTCTGATTTGGTTTGGCTTTTGTGGATGGTAGATGCCAAAGGATGGTAAGTACCAGCATTCTTCATTCTGGTTCAAAGGTGGAGCCACCTCAGCATGACCATTGTCTAATATTTTTCCCATGAATGTTAAATATTGTTCTTGCATTGCAGGCTTCCTTTTCAATGTTTGCTGAAGAGCGATAAAGCGTTTAACGGCCTGCTCTTTGTTGTTTGTGAGGCGCTGACGTGGTTCTTTAAATGGGAGCGGTGCAACCCAATTGTTGGCGTCGTCCCTGTATACACTAGTGTCCATGATCTTCAGAAAGAGTGCATCTTCCCTTGATGGAGCGAGTTTATTGTCATGATCTGTGCAATTGAAGACAGAGTGTCTTAGCATTTTCTCTTGTGAATTGCTAAGCCTGTTGAAGTCTTGATCTGTTTCTTTTATACACATAGAGCTGGAGCAGGGTTCAAAGATTGAATGGCGGTTGGACTGCCATATGCTAGTCTTGAACGTATTGACTGTGGGCTTATGTGCTCTGCCTAAGCAAACTTCACCAATCACTGTCCAGCCCAAATCCAGACGCTGGGCAAAGGGGGCATTGTGTGGTCCATTGACCTGCTCTCTGACTTTATGTACTCTAAGTACATCTCTTCCAAGCAACAGAAGTATTCCTGCTTTTGGGTCCAATTCAGGAATATACTGAGAAATGTGCTGGAGATGTGGTTGGTGCAGCACTGCGTCCAGGGTTGGGATTTCAGCTCGGTTGTTTGGGATGGATTGACACTCCAGGAGAGGTGGCAGAGAAATTAGAGTTTTGCCATCCAACGACTCAATTTGGAACCCTTCTGCCTGCTTGCCATATGTATTCACTGTTCCAGAGCAAGTTGTAAGATGGTAGGGGGATGGCTCACTGTCCACACAAAACTGATCAAAAAACTCTGGTCGAGTCAGAGATCGGTTGCTCTGGTCATCAAGAATTACATAAGCTTTGATGGTTTTCATCTTATCACTTTTGTGGAAAATCTTAGCAAGACAGATCTTGGAGCATGAGCGACTCCAATGACCTGAACCGCAAACCTCCGTGCAACTTGTGCTAACATCACACATGTTAGACTCCTCTTCCTCCCCGCCGTTCTCTTGTGGTGGTAGAGAGATCTTGGCATTTTGAGGTAACAGTCCGGGATGCATGGCTGCATCATGATTGATGCTTCCACATTCAGAACATTTCATAGACATTTTGCAGTCTCTGGCAAGGTGGGAGGTTGAGGAACAACATTTGAAACATATTCGTTTCTCCTTGAGGAAGGATATTCTGTCACCAATGGGCCTTTTTCTAAATGTTCTACATCTTTTGAAAGGGTGTGGCTTGTCATGCAGAGGGCATTTCTCATCGAGATCTATATTGGCCGAAGAGACATCTGTTTTATGGACTGTGATGGGTTTGTTGGCATTGAAATTCTTTACAAAGTATTTGTCGGGTTTCATGGTTGGTGTTATGCCTTGATACATAAAACTAGGATCATTTCTCTTCTTTGCTTCGTGACAGATGAAGTTGCAGAAAAAGACAAAGGGGGGAAAGCATCCGTTGTTTTGTTCTTTGTACGCTGAACCCGAAGACATCCATTTTTCCTGCAGTCCATATGGAAGTTTATCCACAACAGGTGCAATTCCACGCGATGTGTCCAAATATGACAGGCCAGTTAGGTATCCATCCTCTTTGGCTCCTTGGATCTCCATGAGGAGATCTCCAAGTTCACGTAATTTTGTGTTGTCTTTGGCCGAAATCCTAGGAAAACTGTCCAGTCTTTGAAAAAGCGACTTTTCTATTATTTCTGGAGCGACGTAGCAGTTGTGTAATCTTTCCCATGCATTTTTCAGGGCCATATCAATATTGTTTATGTAGACGGAGCGGACACGCCTCACTTGTTCACCAGATTCTTTTCCAAGCCACTTAATCATGAGGTCTAGCTCCTGGCTTGCCGTAAGATTGACATCCGCAGCTGCGTTATTGAAGGATGACTGCCACGCTCGGAAATTTTCTGGCTTGTCGTCAAACTGGTAAAGGCTAGATGTGACAAGGTCTCGCCGTGCTAAGTACTGTGCTAATGGTGCAGCCTGGTGCAACATGATGGCAGAGGTATCATGTGGGGGTACATATGGTAGAGCATCTACATTCATGATGGGATTGTTTTTTTCAGCTTTAAATCTTCTTTCTGATTTAATATGCTTAGTTACATTTGGTATTTGCAAACCAGTGTTATCTTCTCTTCTTGAGCGTAGTCTTTCAAGAACAGGTTGTGATGCTAAAGGGTTTGATGGAGCGTCCCATGTTACAAGACTATCTTGTGACTCTGCCTGTCCGGATGATTCTGCTTGTGGATCTTTGAAGGAGGAACTTGAAGATGATTTCTGGAGCTCAATCTGTGACTGAACATATTCGTTTGTTCGCTGAATTTTTATATTTTCTGATTTATCTTTTCCGTCATCAATCACAGAATCCATTGCTGCAGCCTCCTCTAAAACCTGGGCCTCCACAATAGCTGCATCTGCTTCTCTTTTTAGTGTTAATATTTCTAATTCAGTGTCTATCCGGATTACTTCCAGTTGATTTTGTACTTCTCTTGTTTTTCTTTCTGCTTCTTTTGCAGCTTTTTCCATCTTAAGTTTTGCTTCATCACCAGCATATGATGCTCTTACTTTTGCAGCTTCAGCTCTGGCTCTGGCATGCGCCACACTTGATGACGTTGAGCTTTTGGTGCTTCTAACGCTGCGTGCAGATGATCTGTGACTTGATGCCATGTTGCTCACTTTCAAACATCAAATAATGCTTTTTCACTGTAGTGTTCTCGTTCAGTGTGTCAAACTGCTGACTAAACACCAAGTTAAACCGTGTTGAATGAAGACAGAGTCGTAGTAAGATTCACTCGTTTACTTCCTCACTTCTTCATTAACTTTTGGTGAAAACTGCAACAAACATTACGAAATACATTAAAATCTGTAACTTCACATATTCCTATATGCAGTTATCAATAAAGCTTCATCTTATTGTATGTAAATAATTAAACTTCAACACATAACTCGGAATATATAAACTTCTCCATACTGCCATAATCCAATAACAAACATACATTTAATCATTCCTTAATCATCCTTACAATTAACTGGATAACTTACAGCATTGCCTCTATGATGATGATTGCGGATGAACATGGATTAAGTTTAGCACTCACAACAGGTCTGTCATGCTAGCGGGAAGAGCCAAAAAGACCGCATGATCGTAAACAGGAAGTGACGGAGTTCAGAGCGGAGCGAACAGGAAGTGATGCGAACTAATGGCTCTGTCAAAATAAACTTCTTAACTAAGGTGCTTACTAATAAAGGATACATAAAAATAAGATTTTCCAAACAAATATAAAGAGATGCTTTAAACATCACAGAAATCCTTAGTTTGATTTAGATAGATTGAGGACAAACTGCAATAGATAGAGTACAAACATCTATAGCTCATATATTTGGGATGTTTATCCACACCCTGCATGTTATTGTGCTTGTCTATAAATACAAAGAGGTTGATTTGGTATTCCATCTGGTTCCTGAAACAGAGTTTCTAATCACACCACTTTTGCGCTTCAATTAAAAATAATTTACAGACATTTTCATAGTTGAGAAATCTGCTTCCAATACTCTTTTTCCAAATGCACCAATACTAAACATTTTTAGTGTAGTACAGAATAAGATAGATATAATCCACCAAAAGGATATTAGGGTAATTCGAAGAAGTCTAGAATATCATTATTGTTTTAACTGTGCTGGAGTAGTAAACGTTACATTAGGTTTATAGAGATGTCGTTAAACTTGAAAAGTTCCAGTTTTGTGGAAGGACTTATTAATATTCATGGAATGTGTTGTCAGACCAAAAATTTTTTCAAAGCCTTTCCCCTGCTATTTTTTTGTTGGCACATCCATCTGTCCATTCATTCATTCATCCATCTTCCCATTCTTCCATCTATCTATCTATACTCAATCAGATGTCAGGCAAAGGTTCTCTAGGGTATTGAGCTTCCTGATGAGGAGCCTGCTGCAGCTGTTTGCTTTTCCAGACATGGATTTGTGCTCACTGTTCGCTTGCACGGTGGGCTGGATTCTCATTACTTTTGTATGCTGCACATCTATTCATTTGCGCCAAAGGTGTCAACACTGTTTTTGATCTTGATCCCTAATTATGAAGAGAAGATATAGGTAGCAAATTGTATTAAAATGCACTTATGCATGACTTTTATTATACATCTCAAAACAAATGTCAGAGAGTCATTTTGGTGCTACAAACCTTGAAGATGACTGCTTTTAATGAATGAGTTCTTATCGTTTGCAAGCCAGCAGCTTTTTTTGTGCGGAAAAGCATATATTATATTGAGTGATTTTTGGAAATATGTAATCATTTCAAAACCACTATGATTCTTCTGATGATCCCACCGCCATCTTCCCTTAACAATTCAGTTATTGATTTCAGTAATTCCACATCTCCACCCCCTATATTTACATTTAGTCATTAATTACCAAAATCCTCATCTCCTCTGAACACAAGTTGATGGTCTTAATGGTCACATTGTTCATGCTCAAAGCATAACAGGAAAGAGTGCATTTAGGTTTCTGGTGTACACAGCACATATTCTCCGCCGATTCAACTCGAGATGAACGCCACTCGATAATGTGGATATACATCTTTTTGTTTCTTTTAAGATGAGAAAGTGTTCCTGTTGCAGAATTAAATTTGTATCTAACCGCTGGCTTTTGAAGCTTTTTAAGACGTGCTTCTTTAATATTAAACTGACTTTAAAGATATACTTCTTACACCTGTAAAGCAAATAAAGCTAGTGTCTAGTTGTGGTGTTTTGTTACCAATCACAAAAACATGTAATAAATAAATATAAGTTACACAGAAATGTCCACCTCTCCGTTGGACTCTGACATGACTCACCTATCTGGCAATACTTTGGTTTCCACTTGTTCCACTTTTTTTCTATTACAACTGGAGTAAAGATAGGAATTTTTCAGTAATTGGATTTCAGCTCTGAATTAGTCCAAAGATCCAAATATGCTCAATCTGTTACAGTCTAAACTATTTTATGTGATTTTTTTATATTCATATAAGATATAAAGTGTCTCATATTCATATCAGTGTTTCCCAGTGATGATATACCCCCAGTGACTCTTTTCTGACATTTCTGACTTTTCTGACATTTTTGTATCAAAACATTTTATATTGTTACACGTCTAGTCAACTGAAGTGGATTTTGGAATAAATAACTTTTTTGCTATCTTTAGTCAATTAAAGGATCGTTATACTCTTATGAAATACATTATGCATTATTTAGTTTATCTTTCATCACAAGGTATTTAGGTAGGTTATTTATTTAGTCAGTTTGATGTCCTCAGTTATCTCCAGTTACGGCACAGAGATCCCATATCACCCTGATGCTAACGCTTCCATTTACAAACCATTCTTACCAAAAAGCCTATTTATTTCTGTCTGCTGGTAAATTGTACAATTTGAGTCATTGTACTCTGAACTTCTTCCTCTTTATTTGGATCAGACAAACTATTTTGATCAATAACCAACACAAAGGAGCATGCATCATTTCTTATTGATGAAACATTGAGAGCCGATACCCTCTAAATTGAAGTCTTTCTTTTGAAGTAACAAAATGGCCTGTGTGACCTTTTGACATTTTGTCCGAGTCATAAACAAAGATTTAAATGCTCTGTATTTCTGGAGCGATGCAGAATGTGAGTGGCACTTTTACCTTTAAGTGTTAGGGTGTTTCGTGTTAGTGTTGTGCCATGAGTGTAGAAATAATAAGACAGATATCAAGCAGTTTTAATGGAGTACAGGAAAGCACATAGGAAAGAACAGTCATAGATACAATACATTCAAAAACATGAAATTGCAGAAAAGGGTGCAATTTGCTCTCATAATGCAGCAATGATTCTAAAGATTTGGAACAAATTGGAATAAATTGACTCTTTGGGTTCTTTAAAGGTGTATTTATCTTTTCTGTGTCTCTTGTAGTATTGACATTCCTCCCTATTAGGATGTTGGTCTAGGGTATGCATATATTTCTGCTGTCAGTTATAAATATGGCGCATAGTTTCTTGTTTATATTGCTAGAGAGTTTCACCAGGAACGTGTGCCAATCAGCACAAACCCATATGGCAGCAAAATGCCTTGCAATTCCTTTGTCTGTGTTTCTACTTGTCACAGGGACTTCAGTATATAAGGCTGTTCAGACCTCGATTTTCTATCCATTTTACCTCATTGAAGGTGTTATTCCTGAAAAATATGCACTGCTTTTCCACCCCCTCTGAGATAGTTTCTCTATCTGCTGTTACTCAGGCATTCTGGCATGAATCAACAGATGCTGACAGTTAAACAATATATCTCTGAAGAGGCAGATTTTTATTCTCAGTCCTCTAGAATAGTCTTTCTTTGCATTCCTTTTCAAAATGGATAAACTTTTAAAAGAGAGTCAAAACAGCAACTATTTTGCACAGATTTAGATCAACAAAAAATTTTGATTTTTTTTATTGCGATACTTGCAACCTGAACCCTGATGCTTGACTAGCAAATGTTAACCTTGTGGAGAAGGGTTATTGCAGACAAATGTATCATTTGTTGATGAGTAATCAACTGTTCAAAATTTATATCTGCAAGTCACCTATAGTAAAGGAAAATCTTTGGTTAAGCAGAAATTCTTTAAGGTATCTGCTGTTTTGCTTTGACTGAAAGTTTTATAGATCAAAGCCAAGTATTGGGACTTTCTCAAATCTAGGGAGCTTTCTACACCAGGAGGGGTGGATTATTTCAATCCTTTCGGAAACTGCAGTCTTTCTTTCAACTTTTTTATACGTTTAGTTAAAGGGAGAGCTCACCATGTTCTGTCTGTCCACTTGTTTCCATTCTTACAAACATTTTGTTTCTTCCAAAATTAATACCCTTTAATATAATAAATGCATCCTTAAATGTACAGAATGCAACTTCTGGAAGCAATGTTGACCCAACCAAAATAAATGTCTCATGCCTCTTTTTGAAGCTGCTTTGAAGCAACTGCTAAAAAAAGCTCTATTAAAAAACATGTTGATTTTATCATATGTTCATAGCTCCTTCTAATAGGCTACTTATAGTTTTTTTTTACTCATTGAAAATACTATTTTTTACTAGCCATTTTTGTAAAATAACAGATTTTAAGGTTAGCACATTTTCAACTTTGGACAAGGTGTCTCTTTAGAAGTACAATAAGCTATTGGTTTTAGTTCCTTCAGTAACCAATAAAATATAAAATATTTTTGTAGAAGAGATCCAAACATTTTTGTTGTTGTGTTTGCTTATTCAAAATGTAATTCTTGGTTTTACCTGTTCGCTCTACACAGTGCACTTGTTTTTTATAATTTGCCAATTGGAAATCACTGTGACTTGCTCTAGAGAGCATCTGGATTAAGATAAGCTTCCCATTGTTCTCTCTTGCTCAGATCTTAATTCTCATTAACATATCCTGACTATCTCGAGTCATCGCTTGACTCTGTTTCAATCAGCGCATTTGCTTCTCAGATATGCTTCCATGAGCAGCGCAATCATTCGGATGTTAGGGATTTGCACATACATTAAAACCTCTACGCTGCATGTTCTTACCTCCCTCTCTCTTGTAACCTCAGACAAAGGTGACTAATTTACAGCTTCACAGGAAGAAAATGACCTCAAGCTAATTAAATTATGCCATTTAACTGTGTGCACTGCATAGATTATACCAGTTAAGCTCTCAGAAAATTCCTTGTCAATGTTTGCTTTATAAACAAAACGCAAGGCGATTAAATTATCACTAAGCTTTAAGTTCAGATGAGATTTATTTTTCTAAATACGACAGAGACTTGCATGATGGGCTAGATTTGAAGGAATCTTGAAGTCTTAGTTTTGTTTGCTCTGAAATGTTAAGAGTGATTGATATAAAATATCATTTAATCTCACTGTACCATTGAGAAGTACAGAGTTCAGTTCAGTTTCTAAAGTTAAAGATACATTTACCCATCAATTTCTTTGTCTGAAGTGAATGGTTAGGTCAGGTTTGTAATATATTTATTGAACGCAGGAGTCTGGCACACATTACAGTTTAATTATAAGAAGAACATGTCCTTGACAGTTATAGTGAAAGATGCCGATTATCATTAGAATCTTTACATGTAGTAAAGCACACATTTGACTTTTTATATTACATTTCAGTATAATTTCCCAGTTTCTTTTAATAAATTTCATTTTGACATTTTATGTTTTAAATGTTTTATGACACTTTATACTAAGAGGCAAGGTTATTTCTCTACAACATATTCTCTTTTTCAAAGCAGGATTTTGTTAAGTAAATACATTATGCAGTAAAGTAATTGAATTTTGTACTTCCCACACACTCAACTGTTTAAAGCCCATGTATTTAGAATTTCAATAAGAACATAAAACAAATCAGCACGTTGTGAAGTGCTTTATCAATTTTCATAATGTCTCTTCGGATCTGGGCTTTCATATATATATATATATATATATATATATATATATATATATATATATATATATATATATATATATATATATATATATATATATATATATATATATATAAAGTTGGGACAAGTGAACAATATATTTTATGTATAAAGTTACCTTTAAGCCAAATTAAGCTAAGCAGTTTTACCCACAATAAGCTAAATTAACAGGAAATAAATTATTTCTTTGTAGAATGTCACAGCTGTGCATGGTTTAGCTTCAACACAAACACCTGATTACACTAGTTTTGTTATCTTGGATTGTTCTAAAGCTGTGAAATCCAGCAGGGTTAGAGCCAAGAAAATTTTGGGTTCTAATTTAAGCATGACTTGTCACTGAGATTCAAACACAAGAAGGTCCACATGAAATGTCGTTGCTTCAACTGTTCTTGTTAAATTTTAAAGACTTTATCTTGAAAGGAACTGTCAGACACGTGTCAAGATCTGCAACAATATTTCACGGCATTTTGTTGCACTGTGCTTGACTACCTGTGGCATCAGAAGCATGGCACCTAAGAGAAAAACTGCTTTGGTTGAGGCTTCAGAGAAGGAAGTTATGTGTCCTGGTGGCCTTCACAGAGTTACTTGCAACACATGGTGTGCTCGTGAATGATAAAATTCAGTCTGTCTGCTGAAGGGACCCTCGTCTGTGTACTGGAGATTACCTTTGGCAGGCTCCAGAGAAGCCCAGCTGCCATAAATCTGACCTCTAACAAACCTTAAACCTCAAAGCAGCAGGTGCTGACCTTCTCTCCAAAAGCAGGTGGCAACAAAACAGTTAAGCTTGTTGGTTTTTCTTTGCTTTGTTGCACTTATATATTGAAACTGGAAACAAAAACACTTGTTCACACCTATACTCATTATAGCAATAAAATATGTATAAAGTGCATTTTCAGAAGATGCTTCAAAGCACTGTTTAAGTTTAGTGGGGAAATAAAGCAGCTAAGACATTTATTTTTATTGATGTAGGAAACGGGAGAACCCGGAGTAAAAACCAGTGGTGTCAGTGGGGTAACTTTTTTGTGCCATGGACCAGTTTAGAATGAGAACATGATTGCACATTCAAATCATGATATCATATCATGGTATCATAAAAAAATATGAAAACAATACATTTTGTTTTAAACATTTAAATTTAATGTGTTTTTGAAGCGTTCTTTATCCTTGTGAAAGCAATATAATATGAGGGGTATACTCTCTTTTAACATGCCTTATTTTAATAATTTGTAAAAGTAAATATAAAGAGAAGTTTTAATCACCTTAAGCTGATTATTTGGGATATTAAAAATATAAGTGCTCCAAAATAATTTTAATAGTCCTTGATTGACCCTGTTTTATTCAGATAGGAAAAATGGCAGGTCTGTCAGTGATGTTGAAGAGATGTCATTGCTTTCTTTCATGACTGTTTTGTGTTTTTTAGGCTTATGTTTTTGTTCTTGTGAATCAAATGTGTCACAAGACAAATATCTTGAATGCAAGAAAGAGAGAGTGAGTGAGTGAGATGGAAACGTTAGATTTCAAAAATAAGCATTTCATCAGGTTGTATGTTTCTATATATTTAAATTTATTAATTTATTATATATAATAAATTATATTAAATATAATAAATAGCGACCACATCACTATATCAAAATAGTGGATTATACTGTACATTAGAAGATTGAACCCCTATAATGAAACTTTAATTGTAACAGTTTGCCTGGTATTCTTGTCTTGTTTTTAATAATTGTGTCAGAAAATGTTGTTGTATGTTTTTATGCCAGTTGTCCTTTTCAGATTAAATAAAACTTTCAAAATCTGCGTATTTGAATTTTCATCAAGTTTCTCTTTATAAACAACTATATACAACTATAAATGTAGCGAACAAGACTTTTGAGGTTACAAAAATGAACCTCAAACTATTTTACATCAACTCAAACTGTTTTGTTTGGATTGGGCTTTCAGTGTCAAGGCTTTGACATGTTGTTTTAATTACATATGTACAGTGTCCCTACTGCTTTGGCCTCTGGCACAGACATAATCTCCACCCCTCAGGAGGATTCCCCTTCATCAGAAGAATCTCTATAACTATAAAGACATTACATAAGATTAAATAAGCAAAAGACAAAATACAAAATATAATGAAATGAATTAAAAATAATGAATGAAGCAATATGTTGTTGAATTTATGAGCATGAGCAGTAATAAAGCAATATTATGTACTTTCAATAAGAAAAAATACAGTATATATTGGAGCTGTGTATAAAAACTTTATTACTTACTGTGGTTGAGATGATGACACACGCCCCCTGCCTGCTGCTGTCTGTCCTCTTCCACAGATCTCCCAGAGGCTGTCCTCACGATACGATCTTTCTCCACTATTTACTAGTGTTTTGGCACTGAAATCAAACATCAAATGTGCCAAAAAATGGCGGAAGAATGAGAGGAACATAAGAAGAAAAGACTCACTTTTGCACGAATGCTGCTGAATCACGGAAACAAACACGGTATAAAGCAGTACAATCTAATATGAATAAACCCATAACTACAACGAAAACAATGCCTATACTATTATATACAGTAAAATATAATATATAAAATGAAATCGCCTCTAAAACACCACGAAAGTATTGCTAAAGTCATTCACACATAATCAATCACTCATCTGTCACAAACTTCCCGTCCCTGGAACATAAGCAATGTTGTCCTTACCGCAATAAATGTAAAATCAGTCGAAAGAGTCGTTTCTCAGCTTTCAGAATCTGTTGAGTTTTTTTGATATTGAAAAAAATAGCCAGAGCTACGGTAGTTTCAAGTACGCAAGTCACTTTTGTGTCACCTCCGACAGCTCTAGTGCAGAAGGGTTAAACACTTTGTGAAGTAATATTTCTAGACTATTACTTACTTAATGTAAACCATGTTCAGACTTTACAATTTTTGATGTTGTCTCGGCAGATACTGGCTGGCTTTCTAGGGCAGAATTAGCCTTGCATGATTTCACAACAGGAAGAATCTCTGACAGAATATTATGCATGAAATTTAGCATAATCAAATATCCAATAGCCAAATATCTCCCTGGTGTCAGCAATTCTTTCAGATTGCTTTTTTGACAATGTTCACAATATGTGAATGAGCAGTGCACTGATTTTCTTGCGATTTTGGATATTTACCAATGATTTCTTAAATCTAAACCGAGGCTAAAATCATACAATCTGAACTCTGCATTAGTAAAGCTCTTCTTCATTTTTACAAGATAATACAGAAGACTGTTCAGTTTTAATTTATTACTTTGATTTGTTTGGGTTTTGTAAAAGTTTTTTGACCTCAATTGTGGGTGCCTGTATATGTTTACTTGGGTGTAATTAAGTGTGTCTGTATATTTTAAAGGCTGGTACATTTTGAAGCTCTCTTAGTGCTGAAATAAAAATAATAATAGATTGCTCTCAAAAATGTCCTTTAGTTTGCATATTGATTCAGTGTTTATTATCTATTGAGGTTCACTTCAGTTATGTTTAAAAAGATCGATACAAGCAAAATTTTATTAAAATTCTTCTGAAGAACAATGTAATGAACAAGTTGAGAATTGTATGAGTCCTTAGTAAGAAAACCAGAACCTGGATGTTTAAAGTGCTAAGAGGAAACCAAACCTTAAGAGCTACATTCTATAGTATAGGGCTTTAGTGTCTACAATTTTCTTTGAAATCCCAATTTTCTCTGAATAAACATCAGACACACATGAAGTTCATTCTCTGTTTAGGCAGCACAAGTAAAATCGGAAGGGCTAAATGTTGATAAACATGCAAACACATGTTCAGCCCTCCTCCACAGACACACCTGCCAGACAATGGTGTCTTATTTCCCAACACTCCTTGCATTTTTAACCAGGCTCTGCTTTGCACTGTTTAGGCTGCTGTATGATGTGGTGACACAGCAGTGACATTGAAGATTAGCCGCGTGGTGATGTGGTACAGATGAAAGCTTTTTAAACGATGGGGGATGTGCTGATACTTGTTGAATAGCTCTTTTATCTGAGCTAACATTGGTATTCAAACAGAGACTGGGTAGCCATTCAAGCACCCGCGTCTAAAGGTGGGGTGTTCACCTCGTAACAAACTGACACGGTGTAGCGTTACATGGGTTGCTAGGAGGCAGGAGTAGACGAAGACAAAAAAGAGCAGACTGAACAACAATGATATGCTTTCAGCAGGACTAGCTATCATAAAACAGCTATAATGGCTTACGCCATATTGAATATTTATTATTAAGCTGCTGGGAGTGATTCTCGTTGACCCCTGTTCTGATGATAATTTTAACTCCATGAATAGAAGACAAAGAGTGATGTCTACATCGATGTTGAATCGTGCAAGGCTCTCCATTCTTCTAATGATAGATTAAATGAGGTGGTAAATTCCAGTTTTAATGATTTTCAAAGGTCACCATTGTACTCATCATTATTTAAATAGAAAGATGGCAAGCTTTTGGAAAAAACAATAATCAGTGCAAAGAAAGAAAGCTCTCTTTGAATATAAATGACTTTGTTGGATCTACACTCATAGACTCACGATGTGAAGCCTTATCCTTTCTTGCATATATCGACCTGCCGCCTTTGAGCAAACTTCTCATTTTCAGACTGACAGGTGAATCCTTGTTGCAGGTGATTGAAAAGTGTGACCTTGATATTTGCAGTAGGACCTGGAGTTTAGCGGGTAATGACTTTTAAATAGTTCACAAGAACTGAATGGATTTTTTGACAGCTCAAATGTCTACAAATTTGAAATGTCAGATCGTGTGAAGACTCTCAGCTGTTTGGTCTTAAAGAACACTTTTGTGAGGGCTTGAAGAATGTTAGTCAGAAACTGTCATTAGTCAAAAATGGTGAAGGGGTTCTCTGCAACTCAGAGTTTCCTGCTGTGTAATAGCACAATTTGCACAAACATAAATGTCGTTATTAATTTCACTCTGACATTTTGAATATCATTTTAAAGAATTCATGGATGCCCACTATTATGAACTGAGAACTGGGAGGATTTTCTGAGTTTGATGTCGGTTTAAAATGGGGTGAAGTGAAGGGGAGTTTAATAGAGAGTGCTTAAAGAATGCTGGAACAACTCTAACATGCTGCTTGGGGGATAATATCTGAGGATATGTGGAAGACTAGATTGGAAGAATATTTTCAATGCCATGAACCCTTTGTTTGTAATACAGCAGATATGAAGATATTAAAATTAAGCTTTTTATTATGGCTTGTTTGGTGAAGTGTGCAGCTTTTACTGGACGTTTTCCCCTAGTTTTTAATTTTTAAAAGCATGTAAGGTTTTTGGACCCTATTTTTATGTGGAAATAACGACAATTTAAAATAATTTTGGACCAATTTTTTTGTTAAAAATAAATGTAAATGTTTATTTTATTAAATGTTTTAATTGTACATATTGTTTCCCCCAAATTGTATTTGGATTTTATTATTTGTATACAATTTCTTATCTTGTTTTGTGTTTGACATACTGTTGCTGGATTCTTCAAACATAAAGGCTATTTTATAGTTTATTTTATAGTTTATTTATATAGATCGATACAAGCAAACACTATTTTTAAGTAGAGTTTGCACCCATGCATGGTTTGATATGAAAGGAAGTGATTGTGACTTTACCTGGCATTTCTCAGTAGTGTAGTGATTGCTGCATTTGAACTGTGCATAAGCTTTAACTTGTAGTCCTTCTGCAGACATGAATGAATTCAGCTCTCTGTGACTGATTCAATAGCCTTGATTTCCCCAGGGACAAGTACAGTAGTAGTTTGCATAAGAGCTCTCAAAGTGGCCAATCTGTCATATGGACAGAATATGTCAAGCAGTACAGTATTTAAAAGTGAGCAAAGTTATTTATTACTGTGTTTGGATTTGCATTTCTTTTTTAATTATACAGATTTTGAATCATACATCATTGATCACTTCAGTGTTAATTTATTATCTAAATCAGAACACCCATTTTGGAATTATTGATGAAAGTTTAGAATTTTTTCCCTATTCCCCTTCTAAGCGTTGAGATTCTAACAAAGTACATGGAAAAATCATATCAAGAAAACAAAAATATTTATTTGTTCTATTGCTTTGCTTTCCTTCCAATGAGTGATTGATGTTATACTTCCCACCTAGGCCCAAAAAGCGGCGTCTGTCCATATACAATGATGCAAAAAACGAATAAACGTGACCTGGCTTTTCAGACTGATGTTGCGTGGCAAAAAACTGATATGTATTGGATACAGAACTACATATATGATATGACCTGGGTCAGATTTGAACAAATCGGAATTGAGCTGTTCAGACTGTCCTAAAAATATCAGTTCGTTTTAGTTTCACTTTGGGCTGCAATCTGAACATAGCCTAAGCCTATGATGATTCTTAAGTCAAGTCAGCTCACACTTAGGTTTAGTCATTCAGGAAAAGGCTTTTGGGCTTTTAATCTTAGGTATCAAATCAGAAAATTTCAGGGCCATGAAAGTCTTGTAATGCTTGACTTATGGCTTATGTGTCCCGTGAATGCTAATGTCTGCTCTCTGGAACTTCAGAAAGTTTCATTCACCTCTCTCAAGTGCTGTTTTAAATGTCAGTGCTCTGAAGACAGATGTTACTACGCACTAGGAATGAGTCTCATCTAAGCTGACTTTTAACAGCATACATTATTTATTGAAATATTTTTTTTTGTATGAGTGTAAATTCACTGTATGCCAAATTTCACTCTGAGCTGCATCTTAGATTGCAAGGGAATGGGTTGTGTTTTGGCTAGTGCATAGAAGGTAATCTAGACAGTCTCCCGTTCTTTGCAGAGAAACTTGTCTGTTCTATGTAAAATGATTTACTGTTATCATACTCGTAAAGAAAAATGTTACTGTCTCATCCCTGGCCCGAGCATCTCCTCCAATACATCAAACGAGCCATAATGTTTTTAAGGATGGCTTTTCTGACAGATATTCGTGTGTCATCCTTCTGCTGATGTCGTGAGGCGGTGGTATGATATCAAAATCTGTAAGAAGAACTTGCAGCTTTTTGAAGGGTGATAAATGGTATAGATACATCTCCGAGCGTACTTTGTGTCAGTGTGTTTGTGAAGGACCTGAGTTTTGATATCCAGTATCAGGCTAAAACATCTTACATCTACTTTTTTGTTTTATAAACATATTTAGGCTCCCTTAATATGACACATATGCAGGTCTTAAAAAGTTTGTTTGAGGATGCACTTGATTGAACAAATAACCATTTGAAAAGGGAAACACTGCTTTTTGGCTGCTTTTGACTATTTTTCTGGAGTCTTTGTAAGTCAGCTCTGTGGTTGAGTGCATCTAACCATTCAGCATCAAGAGCAAAAGCTTAGGCTTTTTTGATGAAGATGGTATTGTCAAGGCCCAGCTGCATCATGCCTTTGGCCTGCAGTATTATACAATAACATGTTTGATTCCTGACTTATGCAGCCAGATGGTGCATACATTAACGCTAATAGAAATGAAACCTAACTGATTGAGATGATTAACAACAAGGGCTAGAAGGCACCAAACACCTGTTTACCTTCTGTCCACCTACAACTTTTAATAGACGTTAACATACAACAGAATTAGCATAAAAAACTCAGAGATGATATTCTGTATTATGTTTGATTATCAAAATATCTCTATTCTGTTCAAAGTACAATTGAAGATGTGTTATCTTGTTGAAAGCAATTAGTCCTAAACATTTATGAAAGCCAAATTGTTAGTTGTTGTTCTGAAATAAATTAGATTAACCCTTTAAATGTCCATCCAACCCAACGATTGAGCATATCTTGAGTCACTGTATTTTGTTTAACTTTTTTGTTTACAGATTGAAAATCAAAGCCCCTTCGCAAAAAAAATTTGTGTCAAACGAAAAGCTGAAATATTGAAATATATTGATACCTCAATTAATAGAGATGATTTAATGCACTAAGATTCTTTTTTAAATCTTTCAAGATCATTTAGTATTAGTACAGTTCAATTTTGAGGGAATTTCATATTTGTGAACATTGCTTTTACCGTAGAAAGCTGTATTAACCATTTGGTAGTCATTGATATTTAAAAATAGTGGGTTGTGGAAATAAATTAATGTAGATATTAGTGCTATAAGGAGCTAAGATATACAAATAAATAATTTTACAATAGTTCTTTTCTTGGTGTGGTAGTATGTTGTACGATGATTAATTAATTAATTAAAGTACAAAATTAACAAACTTCTTGAAAGCTTTTGAAATAAAAGTGCTGTCAGATTTTCTTAATAAAAATAAACCTAGTTTTAATCTAGAATATTTGATGGCAGAATAAGATAAAAATTAGGACATGACAAGATGATACCGTTGCAGATGGCATAACCAGGCAGTATTGTTAATACACTTAATTGGTTTCTCTGTCTTTTCAATTACAACTTAAATTTAACAAATCAGTGGATTTCTGCAAGTTGTGGTAAACCCTTATATTTCAGAAGATCACAAGATGTCATCTTTGATTACAAGGCAATTTACACTGAACTGTTTAAAAAACTACACTGACAAGAGCACAAAACTCAGTTTATTGACAGCTTTCATCAACATCATCATTATTGTGTCATACCAATTAAAATTGACAACAGGATCCCTGTTTCCATCCTAAATAATCATGTTTTCCTAATTGATTATATGAATACAGAAGACTTTTGAAAAACATTCCCCATGGGTTATATCCAGTATTGCATTGCCACGGGCAATTAGTATCTGAAGTTATGTAAATGTGCCAATGATATGTTGAATATTTTAAGTAATGAAGCATGGGAGTGTTTCCTAGAGTTCTTGCTGAAGACTTGTTTGGGTTTTCTATAAAAAAAGGTCTCTAAACTGATAATGAAGATATGCTCTTGTTTTCCCTTAGAACAACTTTTAAACAAAACACCCTTGATTTGTGAAATGTGAATTATTTCAGTCTAAATAGCAGAGGTAATTTCCATTTCTAAGTGATTAATCTAGAATCAAGAGAAGCGCTCATGTGTCATAATCATGCTAATCTGCATCTTTACCCAAAATCCATTCATGAGAAGCTCTACGCTCTAATCAGGGCTGTCCTAGACTTCCACAGGGGAGGATTTTAAAGGCCTTTTGATCTGTATTTTTTTTTTACCACTTATTGACTTCACTTGTTGCCTTTTGTTTTTTTTTAAACTGACATATATAATACTGTACAATTGATAAAATGACAACGAAATATTTTTTTCTTGTATCAATATTTATCATATTATATCTATGAAGGTACATATTTAATGTTATTCTTTACCAAAGTAACTGGCTGTGTTCCTACACTGCTCTTACTTAACTCGATCTCTTAGACTTTCCTAAAATGATGGTATCTGTCATTGTAAAAATAGCATGACTGACAATATTTATTCTTATTTGAGGGTGCCCTCAAAACCGTACTTTATTTTCAGGGGGTAATCTGCTGTACCTTTGTTCCAGATAAACAGGAAAAATAGAGGCGAGAGTAAAAGGGGTCTTGTTATGGAACCGAGCTTTAAATCGTTACACACATATTTTTTCTTTAAAAAAGTAAACATGTTAAATTACCAGTGGAGTTGAATAAGTTTATACCAAAGCAGTAATTTCAATTGGGTGTTTTTGTCTGTGTTTTTAAGTTTAGCTGGAAAGTTTGTGCAGAATAATATGTAAATATGCTTTTTTAGTCCATATAATTAACATTAGCTAAGGATTCTTTGGAAAGAATAAGGCATTTTCACTTTTGTGTGTATTTAATTACCTGATAATTTTACCAGATTTTTCTATTTACCTTAGAGGCTTTTCACGGCATGACAGGTTAGTTTTTTGCATTTGTTTAAATTCTCTAGATGAAAGTAATGGGCAGTAACTTCTTTTCTGCTGTTCCTGCTGACATCTCCCAAAGCTCAGTATGCCAGAGCCTTCTGGACTCGTGCTGGCAGCCCAGGGGTTTTCTTTGCTGGAGGTATAGATGATGACCCAGTTATCACTGCAGGAAAGAGATTCATCTGTCTATTGCCAAACAGTGTAACCTCAGACTGTTTCTAGAGATGATTCATGGAGTCCTTATTTTCTTTAAAAAGCCTGATTTTAAAGTTGGTTACTGTCATTCTTGTCAGCTTCAGATATGAATAAACTCAGCTCAGGTGAGAATCTGGATGGAAGGGTAAGGGTTAGTCATAGTAATAGTATTTTTGTACCAAAACTCCCAGCAATCTGTCATAACATATATCTAGAAATCACAGATCCAAACATAGATATTTGTTAATCTAGATTAATCTCACTGTAATATTGAATTTAATCTAGATTAAAATACCTCATTGGATTTTTGCCAAAGGGAATATGTGTCCAAAACAACAATTTGCTATATTAAAAGGTTAAGCAAGAGTTTATAAGCAATTTATATGTTTTAGGTGTATATTATGTTGGTGCAGGAAGTGACCCCAAACAGCTGCGATGGACGAAACTCGAATCATCCTCAAAATTCTAAAAGTAAAAGTAATTTTGATCCCCAAAATGATTTGATTATTAAAATTATTATTGACGAGGGTTGACTATTTCAGAATGTATTTGTATTTTCTATACATTTGGAACAAAACTAAACCAGAATACTTTTTGTTTTCTCTATGAATTTTTTTTTGTATTGTTCTGAAATAAGAATGTATGTGTTAATGACAGCGATGTATATTAAGACACAAGTGTAGAGCTCTGGTGCAGTACAGTGGTAAACCATGCATTATTATAGCAAATACTCAATTAAAAATACTCAACTAAAGATGAATTTGTGGCTAAACACAGTATTCATTTATTTGCTTTCAGTGGTAACAAAGAAGCGATTCATTTAAATGCGGCTTTGCAAGGAGTAAATGCCCTAATGCTTTACAAAGGTTTAACCATAGAAGTAGACGCACACTTTAAAAGGTATTAGATTACATGCATATTCAGTGTCCACTGAAAGAATATAGATTTTGGGTCTACAGTAAATCAATAAGCATTCACTTAAACATTTGGGATGCTGCCATACATTTCAAAAGCCGATTAATTGTCTGTTGGTACAGCTTCCCAGTTTCTGCTAAGACATTGTTGATATTTTGATGGATAGATTGTCATTCTGCACCACAAACAAGTCATATGGCAGTGTATTTAAATAGGATTTGGAACTAAATGAAGCCCAGCTTAGTATTGCACTGTGGGAGTTTTTTGCCTTTCCGTTGACTTGCTGAGGCAAGCAGTTACTTTAAGACACCTTCACCTGAGAATGCAAAAACCAAGCAAATCTCTGTTTTTGGGGTAAAATTAGAGTTGTCCAATTTGAATAATGTGATTTAAAAACTGTCATGTCAATTTTTTTAAAGCTGTTTGCTTTGATAATCGGCAAACAGCTGTTGTTTTTCATTAGATACAAAGTTTGTTCCTTTTAGCTGTGTGTGTGTAAGTGCGTGCATGCGTATGCGCGTTTGTGTGTGTGCTTGCAAGTGTGCGTGTGTGTGCGTGTGTGTGTGTGGGGGATGTTTTTAATTGATACTAGTGATTTAGTATATTTACATTTATTGCTAAATGAGCATCATGTTTTTTCAGTGTAAGTAGTATGTGTTACTTACCACATACATATTTTTTTTTCATTGTAAATAAACACTGCTTAGTCATTCAAGATTCAAGAAGCATCGATAAAATAATGTTGATTCAGAGGTCCTTAATGATCTCTAGCCGTAATTGTTAGATTACCTTTTGTATTTGAAAACCCCTGTGAAATTCTTTGGAAGTAAAAATTGGTATAGGTAAATATTTACTTTCAAAATATGACAAAAGAAAATTTTGAAAAGATTTCTTCCAGAAACTGTTATTTGTTGAAGTTTTGGAATATGTCATGACAGCACTGAGCCATGCTGATTGTGTTAGGACAGAATATTTGAGCAAGGCTGCTGGAGAGTAATCTCAAACAGAGTGCACGCTGGGATGAGTGATGAGCTTCTCTGTAGAAATGACATTTGTCTGCTTGATAAAGCTGCATGTTTTAAAACATTTTAACTAAAATTAGCTTAATGCGCTTCCCACAGCAGGTGCTCCTGTGGACTGCTTTCCTGATGAACAATTCTTTCATGAGAGCATGTCACTTCAGAACATTAACCACTTTGTTCTAGCATATAGTTTAAGATTTGGTCAGTAAGCCTAGATTCATGAGTATTGCAGAGGCGCAGTAATGACTAAAATGACAAGAAGTGAATAATATAAATGTTACGATTGAAATGATAATTCTGACAAGTCAATGTTGAAATGGTTCTGTGGAAATGTGTCTTTTCACTTCGTACTGTGAAATGAACTCATGGAAGCTATTTTGATTATAAATGTTAGAATATAAATTTGTTTTTCTAACTTATTTCAGATCCGCATGCATGATTTCTTCTAATATACATTTTAGGAGCTGAAAGTAGTCACAAAGAGGGCCACATGAGGCTGAATATGAGGAACAGTTCTGAACAGTGGTGGTATTAGAAATAGGAAACATTTTGAAGTGTGTGAAGTTTTCTGCGTGATTCCATTTTATGAAAACGCATCTCACACCGTTGTACAGCTCATACGGTGATGATAAGGGCTAATGAAAAACATTCTCTTTTGTTCGTTTGTTAATCACTTAAAAATTCATTTAATGCGATAAGTGATTTGTTAATTTTGAACATAGAGCACTGTGGCTTAAGTTAAATGATTGGCACAGGCTCTAAACACATGGGTGTTCAGTTGTTCATTTCTGTATTCAGCAAAAGATCCAAACAGATAACATGCCCCCAGTCAATTATTTTCTTTTTACAAAGCAATCACTCTCTTAGACTTGTTTATAATGAAGGTAAATGCGATTTTGTTTTTCAAAATCAGATTTTGACTTGAGTCATATAGCTTGATGATAGTGTGAACAGTGTTGCAAACTGACCCCCTTTCAATTTTACTTATGTAGATATTTACAGTTAAATCAGTTAAAACGATTAAATCAGTGAATTATGTTGCCATGGCAGTTAATTAAGTGATGTAATAAATGTCAAAAGACAACACATTTGTGTAGAGCACACTGGGCTTTCATAACGCAATGAAAACTCTATCTAAGTTATACATGAGGATTATGTGTCAGACCTTTTACCGGATCTACATGCTTATTACAATATATATAAAAAAATCATGGTTTAAGATTCAACCAGTTGCCGTAGTTCTAAAAAGTCCAGCTTCAGGTTCTCACTCTCATTTGAAAACTGAAAAAATATGTCAATTTAACTTGAGATTAAACCATAGACTGTATTAATCTATGGTTTTGGATATCAACTTTACTGCACATTCACGCTAAGCCCGGAAGCTGTGATGATCTGGAGTGGAGCAGGTATTGCAGGCAATGTGCTGGTTGCGGAGTGGAGAATGTGGAATTCTTGGTTGATTTCACAGAAGTTCAAATATTTGAACTTTGTCTGATGTTTGCAGTCATTCCAACAAACCAGGAGCCTCCTATAGTAGTTACATGTTGAAAACCCTGGAAAAGAAAAATAGCAGACGTACAAACGAGCGACTGAAGATTTTCTTGCATTCATTCAGGAACATTCTGCATTTTTATCCAATTTACAGTTTTAGGATTGTGTAGAGCGCAATGGATGCTTAATTTTGGAGAGCAAGCCAATTTCTTGCTGCCAGCTACTCACAATAAAAGCTGATCAGAAATTGTTTAATTCAAACCTCCTTTGAGAAAGCAGATAACAGAGTGAACCTAGCCTTGCTCTTTCCCTGAAGCTCTCTTAAACATCCTCCAAATCAAATATATTTCCCAGTTGCTGATGTCTGATGTAAACCAAAGAAGTTTCTTATATCCAGTTTCTTTTTACCTTCTTCTCTCTTATAGCCATGATAAGAGCCTAATAAGAAATGATCACAGTGAATTTAGAAGGAGAAATCAACCCTGATAGGTGAATAAATTAAAGTTCATCAAATAACAGCCAGCTACACAACTGTACTGTCAGATTATGCCTCTGAGATCCAGAACTATTAAAGTGAAGCTAATTTCTCATTACACATCACAGGACTTCAACTTCTGGTAAGAGAGGGAGTGTCTCGTTGAGCAGGTAAAGCCGTTACTGCTATAACAGCCACAGAGGTTAATTTGATTCTCTCACTTGTCAAGAGCTTACAGGACTCCCCAAACTAGGTTTTCATCTTTTCCATCTGTAAAGTTACTTCCAATTTCAGATCTATCTGTACCGTTGGATTTCAATTTCTGACCCAGCAGAGCTGAAAGCTAGAATGGTGAATCCACACATCTCCCTCAGCCTCTGTGACCCCTCGCCCTGGCCCAGCTTAATCACAGAACAAAATTCTAAGCAATATTCTTCCTTATTTAAGCATTGG
This sequence comes from Danionella dracula, assembly GCA_900490495.1. Lineage (NCBI taxonomy): Eukaryota > Metazoa > Chordata > Actinopteri > Cypriniformes > Danionidae > Danionella > Danionella dracula. The sequence goes on from UELW01000444.1 coordinate 2,715,089, forward strand.
ACTAGCCTGTCTCTCTAAAGCCACCTTGCCCTTCTTAGAATAAGCAGTTTAAAGATAGCTACTCATTGTTATGTTTGACTAAAAAAACAAATCCAACCAAATAGAATACAAATCAGCAGTATTCCAATCAGTTGCTATTAACACAACACAGCCATACGCCAGAGGTTTATTTCAGTCTACGTGCTCCCTTTAGGTAATGGCAGTTCAATTGTTTTGCCATTTTAAAGCGTCTCAGTGCTGGGAGCCTCAAGTCTCATTGTCAAGCAGTCAATCTTAGCACAGATGAGGAAAAATAACAAGAAGAGGAAAAACAACAGTTGCTGGACATCCTTTTAGATTGACAAGTTCTGTATTGCCAGTTTGAGCTCAAGGACTTTGTCATGCTGTAAATGTTACTCTTCTCATGAATTGTGTGTGTCTTGAAGACAGTTGGAGATACAAATGACTCCTTCTGGGCTATGTTTATTGAAAAAACCTTGGTCAGTGTCCTTGTTTCATTCTTCATAAATAACATATGTACTGAATTTAATGTACTATAAGATCATTGTCATTCTGTTAAAAGCTGAATAAATAAGCAGGAGAGCATTAGAAAACTATTTCCATGTTGTTTGTATTTACATTGAAATCCTTTGGAACTGGTTAAGATTGAATCTGATTATATTAAATATGCCATATAAAGACTTTAGAATATATATATGCCCCCTCTATACTACCACTGCAACCTTAATAACCTTAAAACAGCAGTTTTCATCATAAACAATGTATTTGAATTACCTGAGATTGTTTGGCTCCGCAAAATGTTTACCTCTGATCCTCCAAGTGGAACAAACCGCATGCGTTGATCTGACTTTGGTGAAACATCCATATTGAGCAATACTTTCAAAGGATTGAAATTAAATAATTTATTGTTAATTAAAGCTTAGTCACTAAAGCTGAGCCAGCCTTGTTATAAGTCCTCTATCGAATCCGCTTCGATAGATCTGTTTTGTTTAAAAACCAGTCTGATTTTAAATGCAACTTGTTTTACTTGTTGCACACAAAAAAATCTACTTATTTCTGATGAATATATACATTTTATACCACTCTCACACTTCCAGTTCAGACAGCAGGTCAGTTCAGCATTGAGATGCGTCATAAGCAGTTCAATAACAATGGGAGGTGCTATGATTATCTTTTTGAGCTCCTCGAAAATAAACATATGATTACACAAACGATCTTGAACAATTCTGAATACAGCTTGAGGCACGTTTTATTTTTAAAGAGAACAACACTAAAACATGATACAAATGTCAGAATAGTTGAGTTTTCATAATATGGCACCTTTAAAGTATATTTCATCAAAAGCTACTCCCAGAAAGATTTTATTACATTTAACAAGTTCAACAGTCAATAAACTCCCTGTGACTGCCATTAGATACCAGTCTTTTAAGTGGAATACTGGTGTGGCTGTCTGTATTAATGAAAACAAAAACCTATAGTAGTAATATAGAGCATTTCTAGATACTCAAGCAATTTATGTCTTAATGTGGGTTAGTGTCTTCTAATCCAGTTCCGGTGTGCAGGATCCTCCTGTAATGTCTGGCATTCTGTGCCAGAACAGTCAACTGTTGAACAGGAGTTTGAGTAAGTTAGCAATTAGCAATTAGAATACAGGGATTATACTGTAAGCAATGGGCAAATTATGACAAATTATGCTAGAGTTACTCTTTAGTGTCTCATCCCAGATGTTTGTTTTGTCAATTTATGTATCTGCATATGTTTTCACTCCTCCCCCTCTACTTCCCTCTTTTTCTCTCTAAATTGGTCTGTCTGTCTCTCTCTTTCTCTCTCACTCCATGAAACCCTAAAAGGTTTTTATTTTGTAACAGCTTTAACCTTATTATTTGATTGCTGTTTATAGTTTATAATTACCACTGAATTCACATCAAGATAAAACGCATTACAATTATGTTGTTGTTATGTTTCATGTGAGATGGTCTTAAAAGAGTCCTGAAAACTCCTAATTTTTAATTAGATTAATTCTGCAAGAATTTGCATCCAATAAACACTTCTTACAATTTTAGAATCTCTTTAGCTGCTTAGCATTTGCTAAGAACAAACTTAACTATGATTAGGACACTGAAATTTTTATTCAAAATGTAACATTTTGACCTGAACATAGTTTAGTACTTTAGTGTGTATACAATAGCTGTGGTGGATGACAGCATTTTCTCAGAAAGTGTTCATTGTGCTCCTTATTTGAGCAGTTTGCTATAAAGACTTAATTCAAACTCATATTGACATTTTAACAAATGGCCCCTAAACAAATGGCCTTAAAACAAATCAGCACTTTAATTGTGAGTGATTTTCAACTCTGAAGTCCCCTACAGATGCATTGGAAATTCATTTGGTACCAATTCTGAATGTCAGAAGAAATTTACATACATTAATATCAAATTAGTTATTTGATGAGTGCCGATGCACATTGAATGAGAGCATTATCCATGTGCAATCAACTGTTCAGTTGTTTTAGTCAGAGAAATTGTTCACAGCTTTGTTTGAAGTTGAACCTTTGTTGGTGTTTGAGCTTTTGGAACATTGACTAAATTGATAAATGGTTTAGTGCCTAACCAACTGAGCCGCTGATGTTTGTAGTTGAACCCATTCAATTAGACATTTATCTTGGAGGACTACTGTTGATTTAAAGAGAAAAAAAAATCAAAAGTAATCATTTCATAAACTAAATTGATATATTCATGAATTTATTGCAGATGTGTTTTTATTTTCTTTTTATATGTACTGTTTAGTGGTTGAAATTACCATCATTTCACTCAAGGGTATCGCTGTCTTTAGAAATTAACACTTCTGGCTGACTAGCAAAGTCTTGTTGAATTTGACTGCAAATGAGAGAAGTTTCATTTTGAACTGTCAGATCGGCCACTTTCACTCCACTTCATCTGAGATGCATTAAAGAATTCTCTATGGTGCAGACTACAAGTGTGAAGCTGTGTTATTACACAAATCATAATTGTCTGTTATTTCCCTTGATGTTGTAAAAGCAATTACTGATTCTGATTAACTCAATTCACTTAGTGTTTGTGCATCACAGATCCCACACAGACTCACTTAATAAAAAAAATGTTGATCTAAATGATTTACTCATTTTTCCATAATTGGTTTAGCTAGTTTGTGAGCAAATTATGTGTATTTTCATGCTGTGAGGTAAAAGTTTGGTTGACTGGGAGCAAAGAAATTAATCTATTTTTAGTTCTCAAATGACATGTAATGGACTCTGTGGTATCCTAACTGCTGTGCATCATAGGACGAACATTTTTCAGCAGTCAAACATTCAAATGCAGAGAATTTTTATAGTATTTTTTTTTAATTACACCACATTGATAACTGTCATTTCAGAGCTCACCTGAAACTAAGTAATACAGAGAAAACTGCAAAGTGGCTAAAATGAGTAATGCTGAGAAAGCAGCTCAAGCAGAGTTAAAAAGCCTGGTTATAACTTACTATATTATTTGATTTTCTTAAGAACGTTTGCCCATAAGATCATTCTGTACACCTTTTCATACAATGTTTGGGGTCCTCAAACAGGTGCAAAATTATGCTAGCAGCTGTATATCCACAGTCTTCGTCAAAGCTGTATCTCTACTAGGTAAGTATGCAGTGTCTTGTGGTGTTCTGATTGGTTGACGCAGTTGAGTGTGCCCCCAAAAATCTGTTAGCCTAAAAAAAAATCAATTGTTAGCCATACCTTTCCTAACGGTGTGATTTTTTTTTACAAATTTGCATATTGCAAATATTAAGCAGCTTTAGAATTTTAAAGCATGCATGCAAATGCATGTAAAATATAATTGAGAAAATCCTTATTAGTACTTCATAAAAAATATTACTCTCACTCTTCAAGTTGTTTTTATTGGCCCAATATTGCCAATTTTATTCACTAATTTGCCTAATCACTTTTTAAAAAATTATCCTATTATTGATGCTCTTGACATTTCTATCAAGTATCAGCCATCTTATTTTCAAGTGTCAAAATATCAAAGAGTAATTTATCTTTTGAGATCAGCTTAAGTTCATAGCTTCTATTACCACTACAACTGTTCAAATAACAGCCTTCTTACTATTTGTCTATGTGTGCATTTTTTCTTGAGATTAATATATTGATTACAAAGAAATGCACTTCCTTATAAAATATAGTTTCAATTAGATCCTTTCAAATAGAACATTAGCATTAGCATTTAGATCACCTTCTACTTATGCTGCAGATTTACCCAGAAGAGATAACGTTGAGTGTACTGTTTTTGTCTACAGCTACACTGCTCTTCTCCATGATGTATGATGATACCTTTTGGCATTGTGCAACACATATTTGTCTGAAAGCATGATGTCTCCATGCCCATTCAACCTTTTTGACTGAAGCTAATTTGTACTGGAATAAGATAACATAGGAAAGCATTTCTTCTGGACGCCTCCTATCTACTTTTATCTGTTCCCTGCCATGCCTGGAAGGTCTGCCCTCTGTTCCTTAAAATGAGATTTTCGTAGCATGAATGCAAGGTGAATAAACATGCCTTGATAGACATCAAAAGACTCAGGCAAGTGTGGCTGGAGGTTAATACTCTCATCTGCTTTTCATCAATTTCTTCAAAGGGAGAGTAGTTTTCCTCCTGAACAAGCATGATGGGTAGAACAAAACCATTCTCAAAACATGGAACTTCTCATAACTAGACATGTTCGCAAATTCTCTGAACACGTTAGTGTGTTTTGTTGCCTAATTTGAAGATTGTAGGAAGATTATTACATTTTTAGATTGTCCTTTGTTGTGTAAACCAACAAAAAAGGTTAAACTCATCTAGCATTGAAAATAGTCGTGCAAAATTATATCAATTAGATCAAACCTACAATTACTTAAGATTTTTAATTTCTACTGGGCTATTTCGAAGCCAAGGTTCCAGTTGTTGAGGCAGAATTGGAACAGTTTTATTGTGGCTTAGGGAAAGCCAAATAGGTGCATCCTGCTTACAAACTGCATTTGGGACAGACATGGGCTAAAGACTTACTGCACATACGGATAGTAGCCGATGAAATTGACCGCTGCGGCACATTCATGGTCGCAGCTCCTGTGTCAAGGTAATAATGTCACTTCATTGTCACTGGGTGACACAAACTCATAAATGAGCAAACAGTCATCTAATTTAGGTTAGTTAAGTTCGAAAAAGTTTGTCACAACTTAACATTACTGCTTAATATTTCAGATTGTTTCAATTTAGTCAATCATCGTTGTTTTCATAGGTCCATGTTTTTTATTACCTAAATATTTCTGAAATAAAGTTGAGTCTATACTATTATGTATAAAGTTAAGTATATAATTATATGACATCACCTAGAGTGGTGGTGTTTGAGGTAAAAGTGTTTTGAGACCCGGGTTCGAGACGCTGTAAGATTGTTTTATAATTTTTTTTTTTGAAGAGTGAATGATAAGCAGAAATAAACCATAAATGGCCAATCGCCTATTTATAAGATTCACAGATATCTGCAGTGAGCGCAGAAATCATTCACTTTGTTTTCATGGTTTACTTCATGGCTTGGTGTCACGTGTGACCAAAACTGGAAATCATGGAAAGTTTCAGTCACATGACTTGCCTCATGTAGCGTGTAAGAACTGCAAGATATGCCACACACAATTGAGTCAGGTAACATATTTTAGTTTATTGATACATCTGGTGATGCACTTGAACTCATCAGTTATGTATCCTGAGAAAATTGAGTGTTTCGGGTCTTGCAACATCATACACCCTCTCTCAGGTGACTCAGCCAGGACTGATTAGAGCCTGATTTATGTCCCATATTTTAACATAATTTAAGCCTTGTTTATTCTCCTTCCACTTAACTTTTAATTTTCTACCAGGATACTGTGCTGGTGACTTGCAAATTAAGCAACATAAATGTATGAGTCAAACAGTAAAAATTACTCAAACATTAAGCACTACAGAGGTATCAAGAGAAATACAATTTAAAATAAGTCTAAATAAGATAAACCCTTATTCATCCCACAATTGAGAAATTTCCAAATGTATCAATAAAGAGTATTAAAAACACATTTAAAAATCACATTTTCAAAGTTCATCCGCTGTTAGTCAGCACATAGACATCAAAAGCCTTGTCTTGCAGGAATTAGCACACGCTAGTCTGCTTAATTCCTTGTGTGAGACAACCAGTGTGGCAGGGCAATGCTGTTGTTAGCAACTCTGACACAGGAAATCCAAGTTTGACCTCTATTGGAAGTGAGTTAAAGAGGCATGCTTATGAGAAAGAACTCATTGTTGCCCTCAAGGGAACTGGCTGGTTCCAATTAGGTTTGAGGAAGAATTCCACAGTTTTGCATCATTAGATTGGCTGTTTTGTTTTTGATTTCATTTGACTTTGCACTTTTTGTGGCCTGTGATATTTTCCAACCAGCATCTCTGGTGTGCATTCTCAAGTGCTTCCTACAGTCCCTATTAACAAATTTTCACTAAAAACAGGTCAGTCCTTTCTTACTTTGGCTCAATCTCCAGTCATACTAAATATAACTTCTAAGGAAGGATTGAGCTGTATGTTTTTTGGCATTGTAGGAAAATTTACTCACCATCCATTATCTGTAGGATGAGTCAATTCATATATAGTATATATATCATAATTCATATATAGCATATATAGTAGTACATAGTAAGGTTTCCTGACTGCTTTTCCAACTGTGCTCTGACTATTTGGTTTTTGATAATTAATGTACCAGTGGGCATGGTAAATTGTGCTTTTCACTTTCACTCTGTTTAGGAATGCTTCTTTGTTGCCTTGATAAAGTAATCATTCCCCTTGAACATTACTCTTGGTTTAATTTCAAGCTGGCATTGATATGAAACCACAATCTCTGTCCCAGTGGTGACTGCATGAAAAGCTGTAGCTCAGACAATGGTTGTTTTTTGGGTTTGAGTGCCATGAGCAAGACGAAGTTGGCTCAGTCCCTTGGCCCTCTTACATCAGGGATGTGCCAGATGAGGAGTGGCATATTTTCAGTGATTGAAAATGAGCTGGGAGCAGTTCGTTCAGAACGTTGTGCCCATTACTGTGTAGATGGGGTCCCGCAGGAATGAGCCATTTAGATACGGCTATCTCCTGAAGCTGCTTAACAGATGTTGGTTTTCATGGAGAGAGTGCTAAGTATTGCTTAGAATTCATGTGGTCAGAATTCAGTATTAAAAGCTCTTAAAAGCTACTACACATATGTCTTGGTTCATTTATTGTCAGCTGTTAACTCAAAACCATATATTTCTCTCTATGTTCTTAAATTTAACATAACAATGTGATTGAATTGCACCTTAGATCAAATATAGTTGCTGTTCCTTTGGTTGTATCTACAAAAATATTTAAATTTGCTTCAGTTTTTGTTAGTTAGCTGAAATATTTCTTTTATGTGTAAAACTAAAGTTTAATTGCAAAGAAAACAAAAGTTTTTAAGTGTGTATACTCATCCAAAAGTTGAATGCTGAGGAAAAAGTGAACTTGCTCAGACACAAATGCAATGGATCTCATTTAAAGGCTGAAAACTCTTATTATTAAGGCAAGTGTTGCAACCAAATGCAGGATGTGTCTGTATGTCTGCTTTATCCCTTTAGACACTATTGATCGTTCACTCATTATAATGGGGTGGCTGGAATAGAAGCACAAGGCTGTGAACTATTGCTCAGTGTTCAGAATGTAAAGGGCATATTGTTTCTCAAACAAAGGTTAGTTCGCCACAAAACGGAAGTGAAACATGTATTTACTCCCACTCATTTCATTCAGAAGAATCTGTTCATCTTCATTTTCAATTGAAAATGTTTTGATCAATTCTGAAAGTTGTGTTGTTTTTTCCCTCCCAACAAAGGCTGCTAAAGGTCAACAAGCTCACGCTCTATGATGTCTTACTTTATGTCACATTAACTAGCACAAAAATGTCTGATGTCTGCTATAGAGTCAGAATTAAAGGCTCAGTTCAACCATAAGCCTGGTAACTATTGTGATAGGACAGTACTGTGTGTAGACAGGAAGCAAAGTGGGAGAAAGAGAAAGGGCAGGAAATTGCTCATGAGCTCGGAATTTAATGAAATTTTTTTTTCTTAAACAAATTCTGGGATTCTGATGGTGAAATAAATTGTTATAAATGGTTAGGTTATGCCTTTAAGTTTAAACACCCAAGAGGCCTCTTTAATTTCTAGAAGACATGACATTTCTGAACTTTTTCAGAAAAACAAGAAAGTCCAACTCGCATATTAACGTTGATATCTTTTCGATAATCAAAAATATTTTACTCTTTCTCTGTAACTTTTTTAAGAACATTTGAAACCCAGATCACATTGTTAGAATTCTATGAAAGAGATTCTATGGGAGAAAATGCAGACTCAAACTCCCTTGGATAAATCTTGGAAGTGGCACTGAAAACAGGTTCTCCCTTTAACTGTAAGAATGAGTGTACCAAGAATTACAAAATAAAATGACGAGGTATGGGGTAAACATTTTTAGGTAACACGTGCAGGTTTGATAAGCAGGCTCTTGTGGAAAACAGTTATAGACAGAAATTTATAGACATGATATGTTTCAATACACAACAATTATAGTGCTATAGTTTAGTTGCTGAATGGCTAGCTACCAACATTTCTCAGAGTTATAATAAAATTGTTACTATTTCACATACAGTATGTCATTGTCTGTCCATAGTTTGCGCCGCTGACCTGCAATCTCAGGTGTTTTGTCAGCTTCAATTAACACACTAATAAAATTGCTGGCATTTCTGGAAATATTCCAAACAGGGACCTTTGTATAAAGATTTTGTCTCACCTTGAAAAGGATGTGAGAAACTTGTCAGGCACTGAACAGCGAAGACATTCTAGCCTTGGCCTTCTCGTCTCGCACAGGTAGTTAAGCAGACAAGCGTGTACTAATTCCTGCTTGACAAGGCTTTCGAGTTCTGTGTGCTGACTGACAGCTGATGGACAACTTTGAAAAAGATCCAATGTTTTTACAGGTAGCCTGAGGTTCCTCTCAGGAATAACTTCTCAATCTAGAAAAATTCTGCTTTCTCTGGTGACTTGAATTTTCTGTGTTATATGGCTTGACTTGACCTTCATGTGATGTTCATTCTATTCTGATATATTAGATTGGATTTCTCTTGAAATTCTTCATGTTTGTGCCATTTGGGTTGTTTGACTCATATTTACATTTGCAAGTCACCATCACAATATCCTGGTATTAACTTAAATAGTTTAGCGAAAGTAAAATAAACTAGGCTCAAATGGCATCAAAAGGATGTTTTAAATGCTAACATACAGCTGTTCTGTGAAGTGACTATAATTGCACCCGGGACTTTTTCTCAGCTTAAACAACATTTGTACATGTGCTTTATGCATTCTTGCTGTGACCTGTTTGTTAAAAACCTTTAAAACACACTGAATTTTAAAATACTGATCTGCTAGTTCGGCTGCACTAATAGTATGGATGAATGCCATTTTTTGTAAGAATTGCTGGAACTTGTTCCACTTAATTTGTGATCAAGAAACTGGGCAATTTAATGAAACGACTTAATGAAATAACTTGATTATTTTTCCTTGAAAAAGTAAGTGATGTTGATTATTTACCATTGAAATCCCTTTTGAGCCTTTGTGGCTCAAAACATTTAATTATCTGATCTTTGAGATTGTTTTCCCTTTCTTGAATTGGATCTAGCCTTTCAGTTTGGTCCTCCATCATGTTGTATCTTCATTCCTGATGTTCCACTTATTGCAGTTGCACAGTTTTTGCAAAGAACATGATGTTATCAAGCTTACTGCAGCAGTTCAATTGACTCAAGTTAGGCGATATCATCAACAAACCCTCGCATCTCACAGAGAGTGAAATTATGGGTCACTCGTTTGCAGGGCCACTCTTTTAAACATTCTAGATTAAATTCTATTCTAAGATTAAAATAAAAACAGTGTTTTGTGTCTGTTCTGTGGTTTTTGAAAGGGGTACTTGTAGTTTAAGGCTTTTGAGGGATTAAGAAAGACATATTTGAACTTCTTTTGAATAGTCAAACTGTTTAATCTCTACATGATAAACAAAGATGAGAATACACATTACAGCAGCTACCAGATATTATTTTAGTAAAAGGCTGGCAATTACAGCATCTCTGTCCAATGCTGTGGTTTTGAGTGAGATTATGAAATGATTTAGAGGCATGGCTCTTTTTCACTGCCCACATTGTTGTGTAATAAATTACAACGGTCAATAGCAGTTTAGATTCTCCTCAGTCCCATATTGCTTGTAAACTTTGAGTGCAGTCTTTTATTAATGAAAGGGAAAATTATGTGGGGACAAATAAACGGACAAAGAAAATTACTTTGTTAGTTACAGTAGTTAGAGTAATGTTTTTCATTTATACAGTACTTTAGTTTAGGCCTGTGTGAAACAAATACAGTAAACAAATACTGGTTTCAGAAGTATAAATAATGGTTGTATATTTTTGTCAATAAATAACAAAAACAACAAGTAATACAACAAAATAAAAGTTTAAATAACTTCAAATGTGAGGTGACACTGTCTTTGTCTCAAGGCAAGAATATTTAATCTATGACCACTTGTTGTTTGTGAAAAACTGCATGTTTTTTTACTCATGTGTAGTAATTTTGTACATGTTTGCTGATTGTATAAATGTAATGCCTAAATGCAATGTTGTCTTTAAAAGATCTCATGAAATATGAAAAGGAAAGAATCTAAAAAATATTCTAATGCACTGTCTTTGTCTTGCCGGTTATCTCACGGCAAGAAGGTCACTGGTTCGAGCCTCGGCTGGATCAGTTGGCATGTCTGGGTGGAGTTTGCATGTTCTCCCTGTGATCGCGTGGGTTTACTCCGAACGCTCCGGGTTCCCCCACAAGTCCAAAGACATGCAGTACAGGTGAATTGGGTATACACAATTGTCCATTGAGTATGAGTGGGAATGAGTGTGTGTGGATGTTGCCTAATTATGGGTTATGGCTGAAAGGGCATCCACTGCGTAAAGCATATGCCAGATGAGTTGGCGATTCATTTTGCTGTGGCGACCCGAAAGGGACAAAGCCGACAAGAAGATAGATGAATGGATGGAAAATAAAAATGTAGGATTATAGTCAGATGTATGATTAACCAGTTTATACCAAGCAGAAGCAAATGCTCGTCAGCGTCATGCGTTGGTTGAAACCTAGTCCTGAACTGAAACAGAAACAACTGTATAGTAGGCTTAAAATTGGATGGGGAATAGCCTGACTATGCTACTAGTCAGGTTGTGAAAGACATATTATGGTCATTGCAAGATTGAGCACAGAAACAAGACACATATTTCCCCCAGACACTGATTTTAATTTTGAGATTTAGTGTTCAATGGTCTTAAAGTTTGCGTAGTAGTGTAAATAGTTTTAGAATATCTGCTCTTTAAATGATTTCTTAAACTTAGAAGTGGTACATATAGCTTATACTTAGTCACAAATTTTGTTAATATTTGTCAAGTAATATTTTGTTATTTTGAAAAATAAATGATTTGTTCACGAACTTATGATGGGACAAAATTTTATGGCTTCACATTCAGGAGTTTGCATGTTCTCCCCATGATTGCGTGGGTTTTCTCCGAGTGCTCCGGTTTCCCCAGAAATCCAAAGACATGCAATATAAGTGACGTGAGTAAGAACGATTGTCCATAGTGTTAAAGTGTGAATGTGTGTGTGAATGTTTCCCAGCGATTGGTTGCGGCTGGAAGGGCATCCGCCGCGTAAAACATATGCCAGAGAGTTGGCGGTTCATTCCGCTGTGGCGACCCCGAAAGGGAAGAAAGCCGACATGAAGATGAATGAATGAATGAATGAATGACTTCACATTCAGTGTTAGAGATTATTGCCATAATCAATCATATGTAGATTTGTTTTGATTAATTGACTAATCAGATCAATTTGGTAATGAGTGTTTAACGGCTTTTTTTGTAAAAAAAAAGTATAATATATTATAAAGAGTTTTTTTATAATTGTATTACTAGGCATTCATTTGTTTGATACATTGAAGTTTATTTTGGTATAATATTTACAAAAATTACTACACTTCATCTGTATTTTTTTTTACATTGTCACTTTCCACTTTTCTTCCTTACTCTCCCCCTCATGCTTGGCTTCTTTTTTATATGTTAACATAGTTATAACTAGAAAATAAATTTAATTAATAAGGTAATAAACAGTATCTTATAACATTTTTCAAAACAACCTATAATCCATAGTATGTGGTTTTGAACAAAACTCCTTTGTAAAAAGACGTTCCTTTAACAGCATTTAACTTAGGAGTTGCTCACAGCAGACAACTCTGAGCTTGTATGTCTAAGTCACAGTTTATACATGCAAAGTAGTTTTATTTGACAGAAATAAGCCTAAAAAGAACCCGAAACAGAAAAACTAGATCAGGGAAAGACAATGCTTCTCGAGCATAATATTAACTATATAACCTGACAAATATAAACATTACTCATGAAGGATTTTATCCATTATCTATTCAAGTAAACGTAAAAACTCTTGTCAAGTGACTGAGAAAAAAAGTGGTAACCATGCCGAGCCTCTCGATAAACACTGGATATTTATTGATAAACTGCAATTGTTTGCAAAAAGAACTCATATGAGAAGAAGATCCCCATTACTGTCAGTGTTCTCAAACATATTCTTCTGAATGCTGAAGTTTGAACAAAAATGTAAACTGTGCATCCTGACATCCTCATCATCAGCTAGGAATTTCATTGTCAAGAATAACTGATTAGCCATTACAACCATACTGCTGTGTAAATAGCATTGCATTTTTTTTTTTACTGTGAGAGGGGAGCTTCTGTAAAGGAGGGAACCCCCCTCATATTGAGAGGTAGGGGACCTGACATCAAATAGTCAAGAGACTGACAGCATGTTTTAGTAACCAAACAACAGTTGGAAAACCTTCTTGTTTGATGAAGCTTTGGAACATTGGGATCCCTCAAGACTCCCAAATCCACCTGCACTGCAAGGCTGGATGTGTAGTTATGACATCTTCTTTTAATTGAATGTGCAGTATACACCTGACCCTGTCCCTGAGGCCACCTGATGAGAAGATGTTCCTTTGCCCAACGTCAATCACACAACGACTCAATCAAAGAAAGCAATCACTCACTTATGTCCCCTTGGATTAACTTTCCAATATCAGACAGATCTTCAATAATATCAAATCTATCCCAGAGCAAAATTTATCTCTGCACTATAAATACTGGAAACGGTTTTACGACAGGGTACATCCTGACACTGCTATGACTGCTAGGAATCTTGCTGAAGTTGCAAGAGGGTAAAAAATTTGATAAAGAACATGATATATTTCTTATTAAGTTACTAAGATAAGAACAAAAACAGTTCAAATTTTTTACAAAAATATACTTTTTCTCGTATATTAATAAAAGTAAGCGAAAAGTATTTTACTTTTATTTGTCGTTGTGTGATTACTTTAATAAAAGTAAGTGAAAAGTTTTTTTACTTTTATTTGAGCATTTATTTTCAGAAGTTCTTGTGTTTGACTGGTAATTTAGCCATCATAATTCAGGAAAGTACTACAACTGTTTCTCATTTCTGAACTTATTAAATAATTACTGCTTTTACTCTTTGCACTCTTTCCACCTGTAATGGTCAGTTCTCATTTTGTCTGGGTCACTTGAAAATGAACACCCGCTGGCTGATTTTCTGGATGTCTTCAATATGTGAAATGATTTGATAGTAATTCGATGTAAATTATGCTTGAAATGCTTGGCGTGTGAGATTTATAATAATCATTTGCCTTAGAAGGTTTATCGTTTAAGTTGCTTCCGCTTAAATGTAAGTGTAGAGTGACTCATAGGGTCGCTTGGGAAAACAGCTTATGGACAGTACAAGAAGAGTAAAGGGATCCATATGTCCCTTAGTTTCCAGATGTTCTATTTCAGTGTTTGAATATTATGTTTTTCTTTATTTTCAGCTTCTTGCGTATCCTAGTCTTGTGATTTAAGTTTCTTGTTTATTCATATCTTTTGTCAGTTTTACTGCACCTGAATATCTTTCTTGAATTATTGTAGCAATTTTAAGAATGCAACACTTCTTCACTAGACCATATGCGATTTGATAATTACAGCCACATATGTTCAAAATTTTACAAAACCAACATTTTAGATTAGCTTTGTAGGGGAAATAGAGCAGTAGAGGAAATATTATGACCGATTAATACTATACTAAAACTATAATATTCTTAACACAAAATGAGAAGGTAGCTAGGATCAATCAATGAAGCGACTTATTTGAGCAGTTAATCAGAGTCTCTGATCTATTTACTCATTTAATAACATATTTAAGACATTTTTGCAAGAATAAGAAAACATAGCAGTTATGAAGTCAGAGAAGGAAAGTACATAGATAGTTAGTCCAAAATATTGTCTTCAACAACATTAATACACTATCAATTTAAAAAAGCAGCATACTTTTATGTTACATTCTTCACTTAGACATGCATCAATACTTTCAGAAAACAATAAAACACAGGCTGAGAGATATTCTGGAGAGCCTTAGGTGTTAAAAACTGGAGGAAGACCTGTGGCATTGAACTTACCACTGAGAGCATTCAGAGAGAAAATTAGGCTCGTTGTTGGAGAAAGGGTTGTTCAACTAATAAAGTAATTCTAGATAATGCATTTAGATGTAAATGACAACTTCACATATACTACATTATATTGTTATACAATAACCTCCTTCACTGTTCAATATAATATACTCAGTATTCCATCAGTCCACTGTTCCTTAACATGTCAGGACTTCTGAGTTTCGAAATCTAAGTGCTCTTCCTGTTCTCTCTGGATATTGCTATAGTGTACTCACCTTGGGTAATCTGTTCTCCCTAGATTTCTGTATCTTCATGTGTCTCCTCGGCGTGTCCAGTATTATTGCTTTTACACCTGTTGATGTCCATCCCTCTTCACCTGCGTTATACAATAGATAAGGAAAGTTAATTGTTACATTGCTCTAAATAAAATGTGTGGCTCTTACTTGTTGGATTCTCATGATCCCTGACATAGTGTGAGTGTGTGTTACAGAAAAGAATTAGGTAATCATGGTCATATTTAAAGTTTTCTGTATTTCAGCATTGTTCAAATTCAGTTCAGACTTATACAAGTAGGACAATTGAAACTGGTGTCGCAACCAAGATAGGTTTTAATCCTGCTGGGAGCTGGGCAAGTATGAGCATGGGACATACTTTTGACAAAAAAGAAATTAGTCTGGGGCTAGTGTGCTGAGGGAGTGAGGTCTAGACAGTTTTATAACCTTAACTTTGATACATGCATCTCATAAACAGTGAAAGCCGTGTTAGATAAGCTATTGCAGAGATATGAAGTAATTGCTTTTTGTTTAGTTGTTTTTAAAGTTATACTACTTCAAAGAAATGTATCTGTGAGCGTGCATTGAGAATCTCTAAAAGCTATGGCTCTGTTCAATTTGATTCATCAGTCAATCATCTTTGTTGTTCTAATTGAAGTGGACAAGTTAGACGTAAGAGTCTTACACTTTTGTGGGTTTATTCACCGCTTTACAATAACTATGAAAAGAGAAAGGAATAACAGGAAAGGAGTATGTATTATCTCAATGCTTCATACGAAGGCATACTGGATAAAAAAGGGTTTTATTGAGTGGAGAGCAGACAGGATTGCAGGCCCGCAGATCAATGTTATTTCGTTTATGGGCTTGGTGTTCAATGGAATGAAAAGGCTTTTTACTTCTCCAGTTCAACTTGGGAGGAACACTCAGGCAAACAGCTGTGCACATGAGAGGAGAACGCTCTCACCCCTTCTATT